>CM033474.1:189886843-190486843 GCA_019447015.1 Hymenochirus boettgeri | reverse complement strand
CAGCATATCAACTGAGATGATACTGTATATTCTCAGGTTAAGATACTGAACAAAAGTGGACTGTTTTTAAAGGGGGTTTAAACCATCTAAATTTATACCCTTTGGAAAAAAATGTTAAAAAAAAAAGTCCTCATTACACCCGAGAAGCCATCTTTCGCTATAATCTTACTTGTCTCAGAGGGCTGCCATGCTGAGATATAGTTAGTTACATACACTATATGGATTGGTTGTATGTAGCTATATCTCAGAGTAGGAGCGCCTGAGACAGTTAAGATAATAACAAAATTGGATTTTCTGGGGGCTGGAGTAACCTTTTAAATTAAAGGGAACAGAACTATAAAAACTATAGCAAGGGTTTTAAGAAAGCAATTAAGCTAGCTAAAATTACTATAATAATGAATTTAGGATAGCTGAGAAAAGCAAGACTAACCCTAAATAAATTTTAGTAAAGTATATTAATAGTAAGAAAATGAGTACTGAAAATGTGGGGCCATTGGAGATAAGTTAGTTACAGAGGATGCATAGCAATAATAATAATGTGTAGCAGTACATAGTAACATAATAATTGAGGTTGAATAAAGACATGCGTCCATCAAGTCCAACTTTTTCACCCTCCTTTTTAATCCTACCTAACAGTTGATCCAGAGGAAGGGCAAAAAAAAAAAAAGGGCAATAATAGTATAAAGCAACTGCACTAAACACCCCAACCCTAAACACTATATTTAAATGTTTAAAGTTGGACCAGAACTGCACTCACCCACTCAGTTCCCTTGGCCTAAGCCTCTTCATGTCTGGAAACGTGCCTCTGGCTTTGAAAAAAGCTGAAGATCTTGTCAAACAAACTTGATTGGCTTTTATGAGGAAGTGAGTATGAATTTGGACTCTGGCATAGCAGTATATGTTGTATACTTGAAATTTGCTAAGGCTTTTGATACAGTCGCCCATAGGCAATTATGTAAATGCTAACGTCCATTAGGCTTGGGTGGAACATTTGTGTACATGGTTAAGAAATTGGTTAAAAGCTACTGATAATGTGCAATTGATGCACACAAATCTAGATAGATTGACACATTGGACTGCTAAGTGGCAGATGAGATTCAATGTTGATAAATGTTCGGTAAAGAATTTTGGGCTTAAAATCCTTGTTCTGATTATACTATAAGTGGCTCTGTGTTAACTGAATCTCTGTTGAAAAAGGTTCTTGGAGTTTTCGTGGATAACATACTTAAATGTAGCAAGCAGTGCAAGGCAGCAACAGTTATTATCTTGTTTAAAGAAGGGTAAGGATTTAAAGGAGAAATAAACCCAAAATACAAAGGCAGCTCCACAGACTCTATAACTGTCACTTAGTAAAACCATTTGTCTCTCACCTCTGAATTCAGCCTCTTAGTGTAAAAACCATTTATAGAACATTTCTGAGTACTGGCAATCTATGATGTCATGACTGGCTTCTAGTGTTGCCTCTTCCTGGTGGTCCAGGTACCAAAACTCCTTCTGCACATGCTAACTAGCTACCTTGTGTTTGTTTCCCACTTTGTTCCCTTATGCTAAGCTGCATGTAACAGTTGAACTTCAGAGTCCCCACCTGCCAGTGTCTCCCAGCCAATCATCAGAGATAACAGTGAATATTATTAGCAGATTTTCTTGCTCAAACAAAATAAGGGAAGATGTTAACCCTTTTTATATGTATTTAGGAAGCAACTTGTTAACCCTTTATATTTGTGAGCATTTCTGCAATAGACTGTCAGGCTCATTTACCCGCGCATCTGACACTCGCAATTCAATATCGCGTTTGCGCTAGTTTTAGTGCAGAATTTTAACGCTAACAAATAGCTGGCATTAAAATCCCACGGTGGGTAAATCCCTTACTGGGATTTACCCACATTCACAAAGGTGATATTGAATCAGGAACAGAGCATTTACCCACAGCGATATCGGCTCTTGGTAAATGAGCCTTTGTGTCTTTGTATGTTATATTAGTATGTGTATTGCTGCAATGTACATTTAGGGCACAGCCACACTGCAACACACCTGAATCGCACAAACAATCCATTGGCATGCGACTGCAAGTTTTCGGTGCGTTGCTGCAATTTCAATACAATTGGAAAATCGCAATTGCCTGAAAAACGCACTTGTGTGGCCTAGTCATTAGAAGTGTAATGCAAGCTGCATTGATTTCAGTTTAGCCATACAGCATGTATTTAGCACAATGGAACTTAGCTTTGCAGCAGGTCAATTTCCTGAGGCTGTGGCCCCACTTAAGTGCAAGGGAGGATGTGCGTTGTAATAATGCGTGATCGTGCTAACTTCCGTGCATGGGTGTTGTGCTTCCATAATTGGACCCTAGCAGAGCGCATGCAATACAGACCAAAAATTGTGATCGCATGCACTCCAGTAGCACACTGAAATGCATTGCATGTAGTGGGGCTGGTCCCATAGGCTATTACATGCCTGCACTCCCACTAGCACAATCAGTTTGCAAACCACAATCCAAAACGCAATAGTGGGAGTAGCCCTAAGAGTTTATGTCTTAAAGGGAAAGGTGGCAACTCCAGTAGAATTGAACTGACCACTTTCAAGGTACACTTATAAAAACAAAACAGCTCAGAGCTGCAGACGCAGCATATTGACGTGAACATGGTCTTAGCACAGCTCTGTGCAATTCATTTTACTGGCCACCTTTGCCTTTAAGACCCAAACACGTGTTAAATCTACATGTTGCAGTGCTAAGTACCATTGCATTAAATACAAACTGTATCAGCCTGCATCATGCTTCTAAAGAAAATACTAACAACCTTTTCTTGTGTAGACATTGTCAGGCCTATGTAAGAAAAGTTCTAAAAATCTGATTGGTTGGGGAAAAATTTGCACCATTTTTAACAATAAGAAATTTTAATACATAGGCCTGTATATGTGTTTGGGTCTTAAAGGCAAAGATGGGAACCCTAGGTGGAAGAGGGTTTTTGTTTATGCAAAACTTCCCACAGGCAGCCCAACTGCTACATTAATTTTATATAACATGTTGCATCCCTCTAACAGTGCCCCTTTAATTGGCATTCTCTCCAATAATTTATATTAATATGTACATTTATAGAAACAACATGGTGCAGAGCTGCAAGTGACATACCCTCCAACTTTCACTATGAGAACGGTAGGTTCATTGGATAGTTAAAAAAAGATGGATGAGTTTCTAAAAAAAAAAGAGTGTTGTATGTTACTGGTATTGATACATAAAGTTGGAGTTGATATATGGATATATTCTGTATCAACTATTGATCAACTGAAAATGTGGGTATTGCTAAGTAGGCTAGATTAGATGGATGTATGTCTTTAATCAACCTCAAATACTATACTAAACTATACTAAATGTGCATAACATATTTGTTATCTGTCTCTAAAAAAGGAGTAGATATCAGGGATTTTACTTTGAGTCTGTAAATAAAGAAATGCAATTTTTTTCAATTGTAGATTTAGTTGAATTTTACACAAATATAAAAACTTGAAAAGTATTTGTGTAAAGTTAAAAATCTAGCAATTTTGTTTCTACAAAACTGTTGTTTTGATGAAACAAGTGTATGAGTCTACATGTTAAAGGTGTTGTGTTATTTAATTCTTTAAACAGACACTATTTATTTTTTACAGGTTTTAATTAACAGAGTATTATACTTCTTTAATTGTTGTTGATTTTGTTTGTTTTTCTTTCTTTTTTTTTTTAGATCTTGTTCAAACTATTTAAACCTTAGACTCAAGTGCTGTACTTTACAAGATTAAAACAAAAATATTGAGACTTCTGGGTAATATCCATGTTTCCATTGTAGCCTATAGAAGAAAACACCTTCTTAGAAGCTATAACAGCATTCCACAAGATAAATACAAAACCAGAGAGCAATCTACAATTTAACATAGGCCTCTGTACACACACACACACACACACACACACACACAATGATATATTGGATCAAAGTACAGAGCAACCGGGCGCATAACAAGAGGCTGATGTGAGTGCAGATAACCTGCTATTTTATATATATATATATATTTATATTTATTTATTTATGTAGTAGATACAGGCACTCACTCCAAGCTTGATACTTGCCCGGGTGCCACCCGCTAAAAGAATATAACAGAGGTAGGTATTCAAGGTGCACTCCAGGGTCTTTTTGAAAACATGTACCGGTATTTTATTCACACATATCACACGGCAATGTTTCGGCCTTTTGTCTTAGGCCTTTCTCAAGCCAACATCTGTTGGCTTGAGAAAGGCCTAAGACAAAAGGGCGAAACGTTGCTGTGGGATATGTGTGAATAAAATACACGTTTTCTAAAAGACCCTGGAGTGCACCTTGAATACCTACCTCTGTTATATATATATACTTCATAAAAGCATGGAAAAGTGTGGAATCGCGTTGTGTGTATGCCCATAGTCGGGCGTCATTCGTCCACCAGGCAGATCAATGAACAATGCCCAAATAAACACATACGCACATGTGATAATTGGGGAAAGTAAGTGGTTTAAGTCTGGTGTAATTGCTTATTACAAATAACATTTTTAAAACAGATCTAAATTAAAGTCAACCTCTCCCCCACCCAAAGCATAAATTTCCCTAGATAGAAACAGGTTTTGGTAATGCTAGGTATAGTGCTATTTTTACCCAGGAGGAGCTTTAAAAATTTTTTCAAAGTTCATGGTGAGGGTGGAATGAACCTAAACAATGCAAGTACAGACATAACAGTTTGTGATTCTAATAGCTTCCTGCTACTATTTTAAATAAAATGTATGTAAGAATCTATGTGTATTGGGAAAAGTGCTAGCTAGATAATACACCAAAAGAATACTAAAGAATCACTTTGCTCATAGAGATGACAGAGTCTATACAGCCTTTTAAACATCAACCAGGATTCCAATCAATATGCAAAAAAGAAAAAATAATAAAGACGTGTGGATAATTAATGGTTAACTTTTGGAGAATATTTACCAACAGTCAAGCTAACTAAGAACATTTTCCCCCTGGAATTATATTGCTGGAAGTTTTTGTCACACTATATATGGCAAACACAATTAACTTTATGCTGAAAAGTGATAATAAGAATTGCATATCTTTAGTTACTCATTCACTTTGTCTAAATATGATAATTATCACTTTACAAAGAGATGGCTGATTGGTGACAAATTCACAACTTTTTCTCTGCAATATTTCTCACCTATTTAGTGAAGAATTTTGAAACACTGCTATTTCAAATGTGGCAAATTTATGTAATTTAGATAATGTATTAAATGTAGATCTTATGAGCAGAATATAGTAGCTTAATTTTAACATGTATCTTTTTAGAATCTCCTCCTACATGTGCTAGACAAAAAGCAAATGTTCTTCTTCATAAAAAGGGCAGTATGAAACTTTCACTAATGCAAACCCTATCTTTAATTAATTAGGAAAGTTTGGCATTTGTCTCTCCAATGATAACTGGTGTAAATTAATTTCAGATCTGTGTAACCCTTTTAGGGCAACCTAATAATTAAATCAGTGATCTACACTTGTATTAAGAGATAAAAACGTTCCAACAATGTGTTTTTTTGGGGTTTCTTTTAGTGTTTATAAATTATAACCTGGTTAATCAAGGTTTCAGCATTTCCATCCTCTTCTTCTTGTTTAACTTTGGAATGTAATCTTATTTTCAGTAAATGTTGATAATTTGAAATAATTAAAAATTATCAGGCCAAAGCTTCACATAAACACTGCTGAATGCTTAAACAAATTTAAAAAGTTGTATACAGTCCCAGATTCTGGTGATCCCTATTTTTTTGGTATGTTAAACGCTTTGTTAACAGTAACTTTGTTGCACGTGTGCTTTATATCTTAATTGCTTAATTAGCTTACTTAGGATGAAGGGGAGATCTGGGTGTACTCGACCCCAGATCTGTCGCTAGTTCCTTCTTATCCCTTAGGTTAGTGCTGCCGCCATATGTTCTATTTGTTTAAGCGTCTACATCCAAAATCACAATGCAAACATCTCCCGTAAATCGGGACTCCCCCGTATGACTTGGTGGTCCGGGTGCTGGACTGCCCCGGACCCTTCGCTCGGTCCGTGTAATTAGCAAATGTCTCTGTCCTCCGTGGGTGGGCTACCGGTCCGCACTCCTCGATCCGGCAAGAATTTTCTTGGTCACCAGGTTAAAAACTTTAAACTTTATTATAACATTTAAAATCTATCACACAATCAGTCACTTGCCTGACGCGTTTCGAGTGGTACTGAATGCTCTTACTCATAGCGTCACAAGTTTTTAACCTGGTGACCAAGAAAGTTCTTGCCGGTTCGAGGTGTGCGGACCGGTAGCCCACCCACGAAGGACAGAGACATTTGCAAAGCTTCACATACACAGGTTAATTTTTCCAATGGATTTGATCAATTTAATTGAGTCAATCGAAATGATTGGCCTCAGTATGACCATCTGTTCAACAGACAGCCAGGAGATATGGGGCAGTCTATAGAGCAGAAGGGAATCGGACTGGTCGGAAATTTTCTGACAATCCCTTCTGTGGCTGAAACTGTAGATGGTGCAAGGTGTTGAAATTCAGAATCATTATTGATCAGCTGCACCCTCTTACAGCACTTAATCATGTATTTCCAGCTTCAGCATCTCAGACCAAAACCAAGCCGTCTTCATTAGATTTCTTTAAATCACCACTTATCCAAAAGCTGCATGCTGGACAGAGATTATTAAAATGGCTAATAGGAAACACTGCATTTTTTGACAATTTTTTTAATTGTGAAATGTACATGTTTAATTTATAACTGATAAATGTGGGTTAAGAAGCTTTTTATATATATATATATATATATATATATATATATATATGATTGTATGATTGTTTGTTTGTGACAGTAAAATAAAGCTTGTTGACATGGGTATAATAAGACGGAAAAGAGAAATGTACTTAATCTCCTCTTATGTCCCATCCATTTTACTACATACAGTATTAAAACAAGAGATGGCTGAACTCACTGAAATTTGTACCACATGCAGATTCACGGATTTTCAGAATAAATCTGAAAATTCAAAAATTCACAAGTTGACCCACTCAAGTCAATGGCAGTTAAAATATCACAAAAGTTAATGCCCTTTTGTTTTGGCATTTCGCATAGTATTTTCCAAATTTTAAAAATAGTTCTGTGGTTGCAAAAAATCCAAAAAAGCCATAAATCCACAAGGTCTGAGTTCCAGTGTATTCGTGAAATCTGCCTTGAACCTCCACCTCTAATTAACAGTATATAGGAGATTTTCAATCAATTGTTATAGTTTTTATAATAAAAAACAATCATTGTTAAAAACTACTAGAGGTTGGTCCCTTCGTTTTTTAGACAGGATCTTCTAGTTAACAATCCTAGTTTCTGTCACTTGTTTATTCAAAAATCATAAAGTCCAACATTTTTGATGGAATAAAATAGAAGATGGACAGTTGTGATCTCATAGCCGAAACAAAATAATCTACAGTATGACTGATTGTATATCCATCAGACTGGTATTACATTTTATATTCCCAATGAATTTTAACCTGTGTACACACAGGTTAAAATAGCATGCATTAAAAAAATGTTGGAGTATAATCAACGAACAAGTGAACCTGTGAGCCTTTATCTCTGAGATCAAAGTAAAAAGGTTTTAATACCCCAAAGAACATTTAATGGAGGCTTTGCTCAAGATTTCAAGAAATCGAATAAAACCACTTGGAACGTTGCTTTATTTTGCTGCTTGTATAACCAATCAAAATCTCCCCCTCTGTCCCAACACCAATTGTTTCTACAACATTTCCACAAATTACCAGAGACCATACTGCTGTTTTTATTTTTTTCCAGCACAATATTCTCCAGGATCTTTGCAAATAAATATTTGACATATAAACTTCCCAGCATTTGTTTTATTTATTTGCTCTCCTCCCTACTCCTATTGATCTGTATATAAAACATAACTGCATATTAAAGGGTCAGCCTCCACAAATATGTGAGAGGCAGAATGATCTTTATTTTCATAAAAATGAATGATTGTTTATATACGTTCTTACAGGTAGAGCAATATTGGCCACCTTTATTCAATATAGACTAAAACACATTTTTTATGAATTTTGTGGTGCCTTTTGAAAAATAGCACAGTGCACCCGATGCAAAAAAGTTTGCATTAAGATTTCTTGGAATGTAATAACTGTCGCAAAATGGTTAATATATTGCAGTGTTGAGGAAAGAATATTGTAGGACATGGAGATGCAGCTCCAAAATCACACCAATTTTTAGGCAAGTGTTGGCATTTCTGAAGCTAGAAGAAAACAGCAGTTCAGGTCCTTATTACATGGGTAATGATCTAAACTACTCTGAGTTATTGTTATGATTCTAATTTACTTCTTTGTTTATCCTAGAAATAATACAATATAAGGGATGATGGGACATAATGTGTTAATAGGGGGTTTGGTTTGCCAAATTCTTTCTCCATCCCAGATTTTGCTTTCCACCTTGGTAACCTTTCATTAATTCCTGGTGGCTGGGGTATCATTTAGCATTATGTGAGCAGAGAGAATTAAAGGTTTTACTAACCCTGAAGACATTTTTAGTAACTGCTCAAATTTGATAGAAAAATCAATACATAATTTTGATTTATAAATCTTAAATGTACAGTGTAAAAGATCCTAAGTACAGAATATGTCCTTATTCGGTATTGGACACAAAGCACAGTGGAAGACTTTATTAGCAAAGAAAACCGTCTCCAAATGAATAATGCATCAAAACATTTATGGTCCATTTTATGCCGCAACTTAAATATTCACTGCAAAGCTTTCCTACAACGGCAGGATGTTCCTTGCCGTAGTATCTAACATTTTATTGATTGATTGTTTTATTAAAACCAGTTAATATGTTAAAACTATATTTAAAGTTTAGGGGTTCATTTAAATTACATTAACTTTTGTCTTATTTCAGTTTTATTTAAATGAGTTGTAATTAAAATCATTAGATGGCTATAATCTGTGGTTTTATAAGGTTTATTATTATTAATAGATTTGGTTGAATTAATGCACCATTATATCCTATATCCAGCATTTAACTAAAAAAACAAGATAATGGAGAAAGAGAGCATTCCCTCTTCTAATGCAAGAAAGCTAAAAGCTTAGTGTGTTGTGATAAGAGTCTTTACATTAATGGGACATACATACATTCATGCAGTAGCCACTGCTATCTGGCTCCTTTCAAAGTCATTGTCCCTGACACTCTTCCTATCACTGAAAAAAAAAGTGATATTTTAATGTTGGGGAGGGCAGACTGTGGGAGAAACTAGAAGCAGTCAGTTACTGCAAAGGTATACTGTCCCTTTAATGCCAGAATGTAATTAAAAAGGGTCATACTAAAGTGGCCGGGTGTACATTTTTACATTTACAAATGGTACAGCCCAGACAATTAACACATTAACCCTTATTGTATTGGTTAACAGGGCTTTAATACAGGAGTTTGTGAAGGTGACTTTCTGTCTATTAACCGTTTATTTTCCAATGTCTTTACAAACATTAACCCTCAACTCACATTAACCCTCTCAAAAACTTAATACAATTTAATCTTTTAGTATTTTTCAAATAGTTTAGTTTAATTTAATACCAGTACAAACACTTATACCACTATAGAAAAAAAAAATCTTGTTAGATATCAGAGCACTTTGGGCTCATTTCATTTTCCATAAAATGTTAAATTTTCAGCTAATTTTGCTGGCAGAACAACTTGGGAATATTTAATTGGCACTTCTAAAAATAGATTTGAGAATGTTACAGCAAAGATGTTCTCAGGAGAATGCATCAGATTCCAAAAAAGCCATTTTATACTACTGCCAGTACCACTTTAGATCTGACCACAAGTCATCATTGACATTATTCCTACTATGATCTTATATTTAGGGAAATTCTATGATTTGGAGTTTATACATGAAGGTTCTGTGCCTGGTACCTCTTTTTTTCTCTTAGACATTTTGCTTATCTTGACTGTAGTCTTACCCACTTCAAGAGTAAGACTTTTTTTTAATGACGTTTATTGGGGCAATTTATTCATAGCCATTTATCCCTTGACACCTAGATTGTTAACAACCTTTAATTCACACAAGTTTCCCTCATATACTGTAGTCAGGGCAGAGTGTAAAGTAGCCTTTGTGCCCCTTAATACTTGGCAAGTTGGCAGCATCCCAACTTCCAGAAAACCAGGGTAACAAAACAACACTTAAATTCTAGCATTAGGTTAAAAAAAAATGTGGCAAAGTAGAAATCTGAAAACACCATCTCAGGTTTGGTGAGGATTAGTGAAGGATCCAAACTTGAACCCAAACTCAAACTCAGGTCGAACTATATGAGTTTGTACGAACTCTGAATTATAAAAAAACTATCCGAACTAGTTTAGTTTTTTAAACTTGCAGACTTATTTTCGATAATTAGCTAAAATTCTCTAATTATGAAATTTTCAAATCGGTAACACTCAAATGTTAAATGCTACATTAAAGGGTTACCGATTTTCGAACGCTATATTTGAGGGTTACCGATTTGAAAATTTGCTTATCATCAAATTCCCTAACACCAGATTAAAACACATTTATGTTTTATGTGACACAGCACAGGGGGGTGCATGCACGGGGGAGGGGTTGTGCGGACGGGGGTTTGCTAGTATCCTTAGAATTTACAGTATGAAGCACATTATCCAATATATAATAGCACCACCCTGGCAGAAAATTATGTAAATTAGTCTAACACACCATCGACACTTATCTATGTTAATAAAAGAATACACCTCAGTGAATTTTCAGCAGTAGTAATGTAAAAAATAATAATAATAATAAAAATTATCAAACAGCTTTTAGGGAGCTCACTGACCCCTTCTTCAGGTACTTGAGAATGGGAGCAGAAAGATTCCCGAAACATTGTTTGATGTTTTTGCACTATAAATCGTGAAATCACACCAGTAGTGTGCTCCTCTCACTTTGTTCTTATATTGGATTGCCTTGCACCTACTAAGTGTCTAGCCCAAGGCCAACAACAGAGTGAATCTGAACTGTTTTGCGCATTAATAAAAAATAACCTAATACAAGTTAATAAAAGTCCTCATGTATGAATTGTGCCACCACAAAAATGGTTGCTCATTCATTGTCATTCACACTTCACTGCCAATCTATTTACAGCCTACCGATTCATGTCACCTTAAGTCTCACCCCTGTTTCCTCTAGACTGTAAGCTCTTTGGGCAGGGTATTGCTGTAAGTAACTCATCACTGCGTGCTTATATTATGTATTACCTGAATATGTAATATGTAAGACTTTGTAAAATATATATTACCCTGTATGTAATGTATGACTATGTATGTAATGTATGACGGAAGATGTTGGTGCTATATAAATCAATAATAATAATAATAATAATAATAATAAATACTGCTCCACGTTTTTTCCATGTTATTCACACCAATGTGCAGCAAAATTAATTTTAAAAAGTGCAGCAAATAGATTCTCAGTAGGGATGGGCGGTTAGCGGATCCTAACCCGGATCCGCCGTGGATTTATCCCATTCGCGAACGGCGTATTTTTCCGGATTCTCCGCCTTTCGAACTTCTGAACCGCGGATTTCTCGTATTTTTGAAAATTTTCGAACGCTACATTTGAGGGTTACCGATTTGAAAATTCGCTTATCATCAAATTTTCGATAATTATCGAAAAATGAGTCATTCATAGTTCACCAGACTATTTCCCAGGCACCAGAGCCATTAACAATAAGCTACCATATTATCTGTATTGTATCTGTATTTAATCCAAACTTTTCAAACTATTACCCCCCATTGACTTTAAAGAGTTTGTTCTAGAAGTTCCGAACATTTACTGAAGTTTAAAAAAGAACTGAACTTCAGGAAGTTCGGCCATCTCTAGTGAAGATTTATATTGTGCATAAATTTTTGTTATAAATCAAATTTTCGTTACTTTAGAAATACTGCTAAGGTAAGTAATTTCAATGCTTTATAATAATTTACAGATTATTTATCACAGACGAAAATAGCTCCAAAATGTTATCCTCAACTCTTTATTAATATGCACCAAAGATTTACTATTTCCTGTAGCATTATAGGGCATGTTTATCACCTTAACTTCATTTTTTTTTCCTCACAAGACACAACCTCCCCTGCTGCTCTACGTGTAATTTTGTGCCTTACAGCAGCAGAGGAGGCAGCTTCAGGTACAATGGTAAGGGACTGTGCTGTAAAATTAAGTGAGTGGACAAACCTTTCAAGTTTTTTCTTTGTGCACCTGAAAAAAAGATCACAAGAAACTAATTCATTTTTTGTATTGTTTGAAAACATATCATAACAAATTGGTGGATGATAAATTCTGAATATAAAAATAATTGCAGAAAACAACAAGACTCACAAAGCAAAATATAAATATCCCAAATAATTTATTTGCCTCAGTCTAATAGCTTAAGACAAATAGTGTATCATTTTTTAAATATTTCCGCTATTCTCTACAGACATTTATTACTTCTTATGTTTTACAGTCATGCATCAATTAGTCATCTCATAACAAAGTAAAAATTAGGTCTTGTGGCAAGAACTGTAATATATCATGTGCTAAGCATATGATAAATAGCCCATTCAACATTTTTCTACTGAGAAATACTCTCATGACAAAAGACAGCATTGCAATATTTAATTTCATTCAAGTTTCAGAGTCTTACAAAGGATTAAATAACTGCAGTCACGTAACTTACTTTACCTCAAGAGGCATCTGTGTTTAAACAGATATATGTCTAATTCCTTTATGGTGACAGCCTGTAGAAGATTCATTATAAATGAATGCTGTCTTGTGTATAACTTTTTATTGCATTAATGCTTGTCTATCACATCCGTAAACTACTACTATATGTACCACAGGAATTTTCCATGGATGGTGTTAGGAAGATTTTTTTTTACGTAGATTTTTTTAACTTAATGGGGGAGATTTACCCATAGCCAGTAAATCTCCTGTAGCAAATGCAACAAGGGGTTTCCCTTTCAAGATTAACCCATAGCACGACTAAAACCTTTTAGAGTTTACACAGAGCACAACTTTAACCCTTCAGGATTTACCACTAACATGACTTTAAAGCCAGCGAAACTCCTTAATTAATTAGTGGCTGTGCGGGTATCTTTTGCGATACCTATGCAGTCAGAGCAATAAAGATGTTAAATACTTTAACTAGAACAAATAGTGCAGCAGCCCCATAAATCTGTACCAAAGTAACAATAGAAACAAAAGTATAGGGTGCAAATGCAAAAACCTCCACCTGGGGACACATTTCTAAAGGTGCTATCAGAATTGTTTTCCCCTCACCTGTTTTTTAAACAGTTTCTAACAGTATTGATAGTGACATGTTTTGCTTACGGTAGTTTCACAGACAACAAAATTAAGCACTTAAAATTAGATAAGCAGAACCAGAACATTCCCTAACACAAGATTAAAACACATTTATGTTTTATAGGTGACACAGCAAAGCCATACCATACACGTGCGGACGGGGGGTGCATGCACGGGGGAGGGGTTGTGTGGACGGGGGTTTGCTAGTATCCTTAGAATTTACAGTATGAAGCACATTATCCAATATATAATAGCACCACCCTGGCAGAAAATTATGTAAATTAGTCTAACACACCATCGACACTTATCTATCTTAATAAAAGAATACACCTCAGCAGTAGTAATGTACAAAAAAATAATAATAATAAAAATTATCAAACAGCTTTTAGGGAGCTCACTGACCCCTTCTTCAGGTACTTGAGAATGGGAGCAGAAAGATTCCCGAAACATTGTTTGATGTTTTTGCACTATAAATCATGAAATCACACCAGTAGTGTGCTCCTCTCACTTTGTTCTTATATTGGATTGCCTTGCACCTACTAAGTGTCTAGCCCAAGGCCAACAACAGAGTGAATCTGAACTGTTTTGCGCATTAATAATAAATAACCTAATACAAGTTAATAAAAGTCCTCATGTATGAATTGTGCCACCACAAAAATGGTTGCTCATTCATTGTCATTTACTGCCAATCTATTTACAGCCTACCGATTCATGTCACCTTAAGTCTCACCCCTGTTTCCTCTAGACTGTAAGCTCTTTGGGCAGGGTATTGCTGTAAGTAACTATCACTGCGTGCTTATATTTAGTATTACCTGAATATGTAATATGTAAGACTTTGTAAAATATATATTACCCTGTATGTAATGTATGACTATGTATGTAATGTATGACGGAAGATGTTGGTGCTATATAAATCAATAATAATAATAAATACTGCTCCACATTTTTTCTATGTTATTCACACCAATGTGCAGCAAAATTAATTTTAAAAAAGTGCAGCAAATAGATTCTCAGTAGGAATGGCCGGTTCGCGGATCCGGACCCTGGATCCGCCACGGATTTATCCCATTCGTGAACGGCGTATTTTTCGGATTTTCCATCTTTCGAACTTCCGAACCGCGGATTTCACGTATTTTCGAAAATTTTCGAAATTACGAGATTTCTCGTATTTTCGGGGATTTTCGAAAAAATTTATTTTCGAAAATTTTTGAAAATACGAGGATTTATCTTATTTTTGTAAATACGTATTTTCGAAAATTTTCGAAATTACGAGGATTACTCATATTTTCGAAAAATACGTATTTTCGAAAATTCACGAAATTATGAGAAATCTCGTAATTTCGAGGATATTTTTCATTTTAGTGGGTCCGCTCAAGGATTTTCGAATTTTCGCATTTTTCCGAAAATTCGCGGATCCTCGAACGGACCAGATTTTGCGAAGTTCGGACATCTCTAATTCTCAGTCTTATAAATTGTATTAACTAAAACTAAAATCTGCAAAATCAGGCAACATTTTGTAGCAGTCTGTACTAGTCTGTGAGGGTTCAAGGCAGCAATACAAATCATTAAAAAATAATTGCATTGTATTTTTGTTCAGTATTAATTTCTAATTAACTTTCTAATGCATTCTATCAAAAATGCAGCATCAACTTTTTTTAAACCTTTGCAGATGAAATACAGATCGTTAATTTAAAATCAAGTTTAAATGCATGCTACCTTTACAAATACACCAGAGCTGCACCATTAATCTAAACCTTCCTTCAACCATGTCAGGTACTTTGTGAATTGGAAAGTACCGGTAAATGCTAATATGACAAGTTATTAACAACTTTTTTGACAAATGAAAAAAAACGGCACAAAATTTTACTGTCTGCCCTTTTTCCATTTAAAGAAAACAACCTGCTATAATAGGGGTAATAAAAAAGATTTTATAAAACGTTTTAGTGAAAATGCTACTGCGTCTGGATCAAAATCAAGCCCTATATGAAAAGTAAACCCTTTATCAGAACTGAGATGAGTGGTTCCTATGACTAGGGAGACCAAGGTTTATTTAATAAAAGGTGCACAAATTTGCTTGTGCTGTAAATTGATAGCAACCAATCAGATGTTTGCTATTTAAAGATCAACTACTATCTAAAAACATTTGATAAAAACTAATTGGTTGTTGCAAATAAACAGGTCAGGTAAATATCATTATTAATGACTTCATGATAGTTTAAAGGTGTGTTAATATTTTTTTTGGTGTTTTTAATTTAATGTACTTATACTTTAATATTATGGGAGATGTTTCCCTTATAAGCAAAGATAATCCTACACATTGTTTTAGGAAATTAGCAGGAATTAAATCCTTAAAGGGCAACTGTAGTCTCAAAACAAGTTACGGTTAAATGAAAGCCTGCAGTATTTCCTTTAAAATGAGCTGACAATCACACCTCTGGCTTGAGCCTGTGAGAAATTACATTGGGGTGAATGTTCAAATTTCCTGCTTCCAGTAGGTTGAATGATATTACCTGACCTCTGCCCCACCTGTCCACCCCGGGGGAGAAGAATGCTGTTAAGACTTAATGCTGGGGAAATCAGGAATTACCTGGGGAAAAAATTGACAGTTGAGAAGGGGAGCCTATTAATGCAGGCAGAGACTGGTCACATGACTGCAAGCTGGTCACATGGCTGAAGTGTTCAAGCAGGAAGTAATATTGATGAACCTTTCCAGCAATAACTTCTCACAAACTTTATCTAGAAATGTGACTTGAAGGTTAGATGGAAGGCATTTTATATAATCCTTACTAGTCTGTAAGAATTTGAGAGCAAAGTTACCCTTTAAACCCCTGTGGTATGGAGACTGCAAGGGGCATATTTATAAAGGCAAAATATATTACGAAATTTAACGCCAAATAATTTTCTGACTGCTATCGTACAATTACGATCGTGGTCGTAAAATCATGATTGCGGTTGTACAATTAAGATTGCGATACCATTGCGGACGTACTTTTACACTAACCCACGGATTCCGATAACACGTGTTATTAAATATGTCCACATACCTCAGAAATGTTGAATTTTCATATCCGATTATTCAGTTGTGTGCTGACCTCTTTCAATGTGATATTTGGGTTGTGTCTGTCTTCACCCCTATTTCTGGATGGCCTGGTTAAGTGGGAGCTTACAGCACTAAATGTTAAGGCTTAAGACTGAATTTTCCAATTTTCAAAAAAATCTGAAAACAGACCCATAGAAGACAGTGGGAGTTTAAAAATCTGAAATTTCACAAGAACTAACGGAGGGAGATATGACCCAACTAATTCATTAATCGATATCTCCTTTATTAAAACAGATGCCGCTGCCTGGGGGGGAAGGGGATGCCACCCAATGCGTTACTATTTTTTCTTTAATAATGCTAAATAGAAAATAAGCTTTGGACAGACGGTGATGGTTTAATAATAGCTCCGGTACACTCCGGTACACAATATCTGAAACCCGACTTCATCACAACAAAGAAAACAATTGTATAACAGGGTTTTTCTTAACTTTTCCTCTTAATAATGCATTGCATAAACAATATTTTTTAATAGAGTTTAAGAGAGAAATTCTACAGATGTGTCACTCAATATTTTGTTTATTATTCCATTAGAACTGTCACTGTTGTCTAAAATGTTCTTTAAAAATGTACAATTAAAAAAAAAAATCTGAAATTGAGATTTCAATTAATTCATAAATAGCAACAGTAAGTTAGTGTAAATGTCTCAGGGACCTGGGAAATGATTTGAGGAACATGTACAAATAACCAAAATCTATTAAGAAAAAAGAACATTTTTCGCATTGAATTTTTAATAATTTAAAAAAAAAAATTTAAATCAAGAGCGCATATTCACTATTTTTTCCTATATTCAGAATCGAAAAGTTTTTGGAATTGAGGAATGACGCATTTGATATTTCATGAAATGTGCATTTATATTTAATAATTTCCAAAACCAAATTTTAAAAAATTGATAATTCTCAAATATTAAATTTTACAAATTCAGTAATTATAAAAATTCTGAAAAAGTTCCACAATCTGAAAATTCCAAACCAGGTTTGACTCGGAACTGCACTTCATCCTTTATGACTACTTAAAAGTTTTTTTGGTATTTTGTAGTCTTATTTAACTGGTTCAGCCTAAACCCCTTTTCCCTTTTTTACTGCCTAGAAACTAATTAGAAGATGTATTACTCTACCTGACTTTAAAATTACATTTGCAATTCTTACCAGGTATACTGTGGAAAGTTAATCCCTCCTGTTGTTCCTTAAACCTTCTTCTCCTCAAGCCACTGGCCCAGTAATGCTCAAGAGCAAGAGGGAGTCACTTTTTATCTCTCTATGCTGAGGGATGGGGATAAGACTGAAAGTAACTGAGTTTTCCTGTACTATTACAGTACTATTATCAGTTTAACCGAGACAGACTCAAGTGTCTTAAACCTCCTAGCTTTGTCTTGTAGGGGGGCCTGAACCTCTTAACTTGGTACTGTGGATGATGATCTTGAGTGATCTGGGGCATGGCTGGGGCCAGTCTAGGGGTGTGGTTGGGTAGAAGAGAGGCAGAGACATGAAAGGCTTTTTAAACTTATTTTTACTTATTTTAATCATGTATATCTTTGGTTAGGGAACACTTAAAAAGAGAAATGATAGATCATTTTACCAGTAGGCAAAATATGTTATATTTTTAAATTAGTTTTGTCTGCTGCATCATACACTAAGGCTGTTGGTAATTATATCAATTCTATCAGTTCCCCTTTTTTGTGGGGTTTGATTGCAATCATGCTACTGCTGATGTGTGTACTGCTTTCTGTAGTTGTCAGAGGAAAAACGTATTTTTAACATAAACATGCAAAAATGTACATGCAGAAAGTGCAACATTTATTTCTACATTACAAGACAAATAGCAATGATCCAATGGATGTCACAGACTTGACTAATCCTGGTGGTTGTCACCTCTTGTTGAACTACAAACTCCCTTGCTGTCAGCCATCTGCTGGATCTGCAATGTTTTACTGAGCCATGAATCCTTCAAATATCTACCAGCATCTTATCATCCATGCATGAAATACAAGGATAATGATAATCAAATGCTGGCCGTGCTGCTATAAATACCTAACTATTTAAGTCTGTATATGTGATCCTTACTGTACATTTATAAGAAACAAAAAAGCAATACATTTACATTTACTACTGGCTAGTTTTTTTAAAGTTTCAAAAATCTGGTTTGAACACAATAGAATTGGAATTTTCAAACACATTTCTTTAATATTTAATGGGAATTTCCGATTTTTGATTTTTCTATGACGAGTTTAAAAAATGTAAAAATTCTGTTGGATTTGTAAATGTGAAGTCAGCATTTACCAGGGCTCATTACTATTCGGCACCTCTAACAGTGTTTTTATATCAACAACAACACAACATTTACTAGGGTACACTGGGTATGGAAGGGTGGACAGGGAGTGGGAAGGGAGAGTAATCATCACCTTAAGTACAACTTCTTTGAAGTAGAGGAATAAAAGGGAACTATTTAATCAATCATGCATTAACTACCTTGAATTTATTAATGTGCCATAGTTAGGGAGTCCAACCAAGATGTCCAACTCTTATGTATCAAGACAACCACTGCCAATATAGAAGCACATAAAGTTTAATCTGAAATATCCATTTACTGTATGTATATTGTCAGTGTCTGTGTTACTTTAAAGAGGGTAAAAGGGGAGGAAGGTAGACTTGTACACAGTGCTATATCTAACTCTATCTGGATTTGCCCTGGCTCATATAACAACAGTAATTCCATAATAATACAATAATACAAACCGGTATGAAAGTAATTAATAAAAGATTTTGAGATTTTTCTATACTGATTTATATAGATTAAAATGGCCAAGTCTGTCCTGACATCTCTGATTTCAGTAATTATAAAACTTTGAACCCATTTCAAGTATGTCATCATAAGGATGTAGATAGATAGGTAGATAGATAGATAGATAGATAGATAGATAGATAGATAGATAGATAGACAGACACAAAGCAGATAGCATTAGATAGGTATAGATCATTGGAAAAACGATATATCTAGAAAAATGGATAGATTGATGTTGTTACAGTAGGTCCTTAGGTAGTCCTAAATTTTTTTGCTATCATAATTATAGCACCTTGATTTTTTCACATGGCTAAGGACTATCTTATTGCACAGATATACATTGTTCTTGAGAATGAAAGGTAGTAACAGATGGAGTCCTCTCACACCTGTCATGTTCAATGTACTCATTTCAGGTTATAGCTGACACTCTGACATTTTGTTAATAACATAATGTTCTGTTATCACTCAGTGTTAATGATTTTTTAAAGAGCACTAAGTAAAGATGAGCAAGTATTAACATTTCTCTATTTATTTGCATACAGCATATCACTTGTTTATTGCTGTTTGCAAGAAAATGCGGATACATATTATAGAGGTTTATTGCCAAATGTAATACCCTTTTATATTTAGCCCATCATTTATTTTTCTTTTATTTGACTTTAAAATATAAAACTCTGCCATCTGAATTGATGTTACATGCTTGTGAAATTGCAAAGTCTAATTATTACACCTGAAATAATCTCTCAGTTACTTCTACAGATTCATACTTTGTTAGTTTTAAAAATGTTTCTGTCATCTCAGAGAAAGCTTTTAAGTTTACATGTTTCACAAAGTTTTACAAGTGTACAGCGGTAACTACGTAGGTGCAAAGGTTATGCAGTAATTGAAGTACATTACCTTGATCCAATAAGGTTTTGCTCATCATTTACTAAATGTCACTTGAGTGTATACAGTATACTGTACTTGTATGATTACCAGGAGTGAAAACATTACTTTCTTTTCAGTGGCAAAACTAGGAATGTCTGGGGGTCCCAGCAAAACTATGATGGGGCCCCTATCTGTGATTCATCTTCAGTGGTTTTGAAGGAGGATCTAGGAGGAGACTGTATCTAGCATAGGAAAAATAAAAATATGGGCCCCCACTGCAGTTGCAGGGTCTGCACCCCTGGTAGTTATGCCCCTGTTTATTTTACTTTGCAGGACTATGAATTGAAAATGACCAACCACAAATAATAGGATGCATGTCTTCTTGAAAAAGCAAAGTTTAAAATGTAACCCTTTTCTGGGGACTTAGGCATCTATCTGTACCATTGGTGTAGTCAAGCAGGCTACACATTTGTTAGTTCACGTAAAAGTTGTTTAAAAATGTTTTTTTTTAGTTTAAACTAACAATTCAAGTATAATCCATCTTAAACCTTGTACATGCATCCGATGTGATGGAAGAGGTACAACGCCCGATTATAAATAACAATTAAGTTCAGTGCTCGAGAACCCCCTAAATAAGTCCCTTAAGCCAATATTGAGACAAAAACTGTGCATTAAATTAAGTGTTTAACTCACACTATTAATAGGATGACCCAGGAGCACACATGCCCCAAGTCCTTTGCTTCAATCAAGAACACGTCTAACCAAAGTATTTGGCTCACGGGATACACAAACAGCCATGGGCTAAACTCACCCTTGTGGATCTGTGGTCTGGGTGCTGCCTGCCCCAGACCCATCGCTACTGGTCCTCAATACACAATTTCCTCTCCGAACATGATGAGCTCTGGCACACACCGGAACAACAAAAAGCATCTGCGACTCTTCACTACAATTAACTTTATTTACACACGTAACATAACAACTGAAAATCTTCCATAGCCTTACGCATTTCGAGTGTATCACCTGCTCTTAGTCATAGGCTCCTTTCAGCTTATGAATAAGAGTGGGTGATACACCTGAAAGGCGTAAGGCTATGGAAGATTTTCAGTTGTTATGCTACGTGTGTAAATAAAGTTGCAGATGCGTTTTGTTGTTCCGGTGTGCGCCAGAGCTCCTCGTGTTCAGAGAGGAAACGATGCCCGTGTGCATGCACATGCGTGTCGAAAGGACATTTTGGGCGTTAACTTTTTTAATGCATTCGATCGGGCGTCGTTAGTCAATCCGCCTCGCCAGACATGTGTAGAGACCTTAAGGGTACACACTAAAGATTTTTGTATTTTGGAATAAAGACAATTATCTAATGATAACTGTATAGATAGAATGAAACTGGTGAGTTTTGTTCTGACAGCTATCCTTTGGAACCTATTAAATCTCTGACAATCCAATCTAAACACAATTGAATTAGAATTCTTTGTATTTTCAATTGCAATTTTCGAATATTCAATTGCAGTTTTCAAATTTTCGATTGTTATTTATGATAGCATAACACAATTTTATCATCTATTTTGCCAATTTTTGATTTTTTAATATTCAATTTTGTTGTGATAAATTAACAGATCTGCAGATTTTTAGAAACCAGCTTTTCTCAATGGACACCAAAAAGGATTTCAGCAGGACAATGCCAGGATTCCTTTTACAAAAGTGTAGCTTTGTAGATAGAGCCTGTATGCTTTCAGTAAAGACAGATCAGATGAGTACCAGAGGGTATAAAGTTTGGACTAGACTGACATATGTCTTTAGTCAACCTCAATTACAATGTTACTATGTAAACCTCACTCTAGAATTTTTTTGGGGGGGATTCATCGCTAATTACTATTTGTTAGATATGTTCTGTTACATTTTTGGAATTTCCAAAAAATAAGAAACCCAAATAAGAAATCAACAGGAGATAAAAATCCCAAGTTCCGATTAAATTTATATTAATGGGGACATGAAAAATCCAAAACTTTTAAAGACAAACTTACAGTATATGCTAGCTAGCTTACCCTCAAAAGTAGCCTTGGTAACCCTCAAAAGTAGCTGTATAATTTCAAGGGTTACTAAAAATATGGAAAGGTCTTAGATCCAAAAGTTCCAGAAGTTCTGAATGGAATTTCAAATTGAACCTGAACTTTATCTCTTTTTTACGTCTAGTACTTACTGTACATATGAACTAAGACAGTGTTGCTGTAGATCAGACAGTTTGCTTCATTAACACTAGAGTCACAAAAGACATGTTATTCAAGACTCCTAGAATTTCATTGGCTTATTGGTTTTCTCATTTTATTATAAGGTTTGTTGTACCTGAGCTAGGTACTGTAGGTTCAAAATTAACAATTGCCACTTTATACTTCACAGTTCCTGGTATTGTGTATTCTGTGTTCCAGGGTTAAGTTAATGCAAGAGAATATTTAACTATTGTGTATTCCCACTTTAATAGCTCTCCCAAACCATCATTTTCTATTTTTATTTTTTAGTAGTTTCAGTAATCAGAAATAAAAATATTCACAAATATGTTGCTTTAGTTCATGTTGATCATAGACCAGTATTTGATATCTGTTGCAGAAATTGATTCTTCAGGCTTGGTAAAGAATGCTGAATATTTATTCCAGGGTGGGCATGGCTTCCAGGAATGGGCATGGCTAAACATTTGGTCATTTTAAACTTCATATCACAGAGGTATGTATATAGTCCCTCAAATAGGCATTTACGCACACCCTAGTTCCTGTAGAATAAAAGGCCTACCGCCACGTCAAG
The DNA here is from genome assembly GCA_019447015.1 of Hymenochirus boettgeri. Classification (NCBI taxonomy): domain Eukaryota; kingdom Metazoa; phylum Chordata; class Amphibia; order Anura; family Pipidae; genus Hymenochirus; species Hymenochirus boettgeri. The sequence goes on along the minus strand of CM033474.1, from coordinate 190,463,915 downwards.
GTAGATTCTTTCAGCAGGACCCTAACTAACTTAAACAAGCCTAACCTAATTTCCCACATGCCCAGCTCACACAGATAGGCATATAATAAGATGCACGTATGCCCAGCTCACACGGATAGGTAAATTTAAGATGCCCTCATTCCTAGCTCACACAGATAGGTATATATAAGATTCACTTATGCCCAACTCACATTGATAGGTACATATGAGATTCACTCTTGCCCAGTTTATACAGACAGGTACATATAAGATGCCTTTGTGCCCAGCTCACACAGAAGGGTACAGTAGACATGGGCCAGAACTCAAACTTGAGTTCAACCCGATTTCCCAAACTATGAACTTTATTGTTTTCTGAACTCGTAGACATATTTTCGATAATTATTGAATTTTCGAATCGATAACCCACGAATGTACCATTGGCTAACCCTTTGATTTTGGCTATAACCCTTAAATGCAGAGTTCGATAACCCTTGAATATGCCAATAACCAGCGAATGTAGCAGTTCGCTGATAACCCTCGAATGTAGCATTTTGCCAATAACCCTTGAATGAAGCATTTCGACAATAACCCTCGAAAGAGAGCATAACCCATGAATGTATCGTTTGGTAACCCTTGAATTCGGCAATAACTCTCAAATGTTTCTCTGTTGTATTCAATTAGATCAACTGGACTTGAAGTTTAGTTCTAGAAGACAATTCACTAGTCATCTGACTGGCTTTCTCAATTCAGAATGACTTGTACAAGAATCTGTGGCAATTAAAGGTGATGATATGTCATACTTTGTCCTATGAATTCATAACTGTATGCCTGCTACACTTCTGGATGCCTCATGGAAACTGAACAATTTAGAAATCTGTACTGAGCCTGTACTGAGCCTGGGCATGCTCAGAAGAGGCAGCTAGGGTATTAACATTCAGTCATTGGCTGTGATGTCAACTGTCAAATCCATAACTGACAATTGCTAACTGGAAGAACCAGGAAGTAGAAACAGGGGCAACAGGACATTGTGCAGGATTTCAGGTTAGACTTATATATTCCAGATTTCAAACTATTACCATTTTGGGGGGTGATTTACCTGTATGTAAGTTTTCATTTCAGGGCTTTAAGTACCCTGGAAAATCACAATTAGCATTTCACAGTCAGGTGTTAAGGGCGTGATTGCATAGTGGCTAAGAGGTGTTATAGGAACGCCCAGGGTAAGGTGTCAAAGCAGCATTGTTCATGGCCCCCCATGGTGAAAGAAAAACAAAAAATGGCTAGGCCAAGACAGCACTCTATAGGTGGCCATACATCTATGAGATATTACTTACCCGACCGAGGGCTCACCCGATGTTCCTTCGATCCTGCCGGAACCGTTTCTCCCGATCTTACATTCGACCGACATGCGATCGCAAAATGAATGGGATTTTGCGATTGCATGTCGATCAAATATAGGATCGGTGAGATGTGGTTCCGGCAGCATCGATGAACATCGCGTGAGCGCTAGGTCGGGTAAGTAATATCTCATAGATGTATGGCCACCATTACCAGCAGAACTGATCTCAACCAAAGTTGGAGCTGTGGTGGTCATGGACAAATGCCAATATATGGAACAAGCTATGAGACAGCTTACCAGGACACTATGAACCTGCCATGACCCCACAACTGCACTTTTGAATGAAATTAAATTGTTTGTCTCTGAAGTCTGTTATAATGGAATTATTACCTCTAAAACTAAATAATTCTTGATCACAGAGCACCATAGAAGGTCTGTGTTATACCTTCTTCCAAAAATCCACAAATCTTTAGAGAATACACCAGGACACTCAATCGTGTCCGGCATAGGTTCAGTGCTTCAACCTCTCCCTAAATTTTTGGATTCATTCCTCCAACCACTGGTAAAACAAACTCCATCCTGTCTACAAGACACTACCCAGCTGTTACAGATACTACGGGGAATAACTCTTCCACCAGGGAATATTTATCTAGGCAGTATTGACGTACAAAATTTGTACACATCTATACCACAAGATGAGGGTATTATGTGTGTGGAAGAAGCTCTTCTTGCCACGAGCCATCCACATCAGTTAATATATTTTCTGATTGACTGCCTCACTCTGGTATCGAAAAAGAACTATTTTCGATTTAACAACACATTCTTTTGGCAAACACAAGGCACGTCTATGGGAGCTGCTGTAGCACCCTCCTTCACTAACTTGTTTATGTAAAATATCGAAAATAATTTTTTTCTCAAAACCAAATATGCTCAACATATCGTAAAATATATTCACTATGTTGATAATATTCTCTTAATCTGGAATGGGGAAAAAATGCATCTTATTAATATGATAGAAAACGCTAATCTAGCGCATCCTAGATTTTCCATCAGATTTTCTGTAAATTTTTTGTAAATATTGCAATCGAAAATGGACATATCCGTACCTCACTTTTCTCTAAAACCACAGATAGGAATAATCTCCTACTCTCCAGTAGCTTTCAAGCAACTAAAATCTTTAAAGCTATTCCTAAAAGTCAGTTCACATGGACCAGACGCATATCTTCGGATGATTCTGACTACGAACGATCATCTAAAAAGATTTTAGATAAGCTACTCGAGAAAGGGTACCCACAGAGGAAACTCGTGGGAATCAAAATGAGGTTGGACGCTTACACAGGGAGTCTCTTCTTTATTACAAAAAAGAAGACTCCAAATGCCATACTAGAATGCCATTTGTCTCATTTATTTGTAATCAAAGCCAAGAGATCGAAAAAGTAATTAAACACTATTGGCCCTTAATACAGAAAGACAGGGATTTGGGGATTCTCTTTAAAGACATCCCGTTGTTCAGTTACCAAAGAGGCAAGACCCTGAAGGATAAGCTATGTTCAGAAGATATTAAGGCCACAGTTTATCCACAAAAAAGTACCTCGAAAAAAGGTACTTACCCCTGTATGGGTTGTTGTTCATCAATTATCAAAACTAATACAATTAACCACCCATCTAAAGGCACTCCCATTAAACAAAAAAAATTTGCTACCTGCAACACAAGACAAGTTATATATCTGTTAAAATGTCCCTGCGGTTTATGCTATGTGGGACAAACAGGAAGAGAAATAAAAGAGAGAATTAAGGAACATAAAAGGGACATAAAAAACTTTAGACCAGGAAACAGTTACAGGGGCACTTCTAGGGCATCTGCTGCCTGAGCCAAACTTTTGAATGTCGCCCTTGATCCAGGGCGTGCTGCGAAGCCACTGTGTTAAAGTGGTTACTCTTTCAGCAGGGCCCTTACTAACCCAACTAGTCTAACCTTTCCCTAGCAAACTAACTAAAGCTAAATGATTTTAACAACATCATATCTGTTACTAAGGAAAATCCCATTTTTTCTTGACCGGTCAAGGGAAAAAACATTTTTTTCCACCACTGTCTGTCTGACGCCTTTCTTCTTCAGAGCAGGAGTGCCGCCTGAGACAAATGTCTCACTCTGCCTAATGGTAGAAGTGGCCCTGAACAGTTACGACACCACAGTATCCAGACACTTCCAGAACGAAAAGCATACACACAATCAATTGAAATGGGCAGTACTAGAAACAATATTTACCTCAATAAGAGGAGGTAATATAACTAAATTATTACTGCAAAAAGAATGTCACTGGATAAGATTGCTGGATACGTTGATCCCGAAAGGACTAAATGAAGCATGGTCTCTAAAATGTTATCTTTAACTGTTTAATCCTATCATACTCTCATTATACATTTTTCCCTTCTTCCCACAGATAATCGTCTGCCCAAGTTGCATAGATGATATAGCTTACATAGAATTCTTCAAAGGTTTGGCTAGCAGCACATGTAGCTAGTACTCTGATTCTTTACCAGATGTAATAGAAGATTTGTTAGCAGTACATTGGTTCTCTATACATAATAGACATGATGATATGTAGTTTCATGTGCTGTATGTGTTTTAATATGTTTTTACCTGTTTTCTTAAACTCCTTTATTGGTTGACTATTAGGTCACTTCACATGGTTACAGGATTGGACATCCAATGTGTCCATCACATGGACATTTTGCATTTACATTGTGGATTCAGACCCTCTGATTGGACATTTCAAAGAAGAAGGGGGCGGGATCTCCTTCCATTTCCTATGGATCAGTTCCTGTGGGGTGGGTTTATAAGTTGGTGTGGGTATGTGTGTTTCACATTTGATAAAGGACCTAGAGTCCAAAACATGTAATGTGTGAATAAAGCAAGTTATAAGACATCTTTTTAGAGTCTTCCTATATCTGGTACCACATCTTCTTTTTGTTTAATGCTGATCAATGTGATTCGGACAGGACACGGGTGGTTACCAGAGGATATCTGAAGGTCTGAGGTTCCTTATATGTGGATTGGGTTTGTTTTTGAACTATAGAATTTTAGAACTTTTACTTTTACCTAACTTTTACTTTTACTCAATAGTTTGGAAATGAACTAAACTTTAGGAAGTTTTACCATCTCTACATATAAGATGCCCAGCTCACTTAAAATGGTACTTATAAGATGTCCTCATGTTCAGCTCACACAGACTGGTACATATAAAATGCATTTGTGCCAAGCTCACACAGATTGGTGAGCTGGGCATCATATCCTTGACTTGATTGGAAACGGGATCATATCCTTGACTTTGTCTCCAGAACTGATCTGCAGTAGTCAGCATGGATTTATGAGAAATAGATTGTGTCAGACAAATTTACTTGTTTTTTATGAAGAAGTGAGTAAGAATTTAAATTCTGGCATAGCAGTAGATGTAGTATACTTGGATTTTGCTAAAGCTTTTGGTACTGTGCAACACAGGCCACTAATGTATAAACTGAGGACTGTTGGTCTAGAAAAAAAACATTTTTACATGGATAGAGAATTGGTTATTGAATCACAGAGTAGTGGTCAATGGAGCTACATCTATGTGGGAGAAAGTTCTAAGAGTGCCTCAGGGTTTTGTACTGGGGCCACTTCTTTTTAATCTGCTTATAAATTACTTAGAAGGGGGCATTGAGAGCAAGGTCTCTGTCTTTGCTGATGAAACTGAACTATGCAGAGCTTTGGAAACTTCAAATCATGTGCAATTGCTGCAAGCTGACCTAGATAGATTATCAAAATGGGCAGCAGAATGGCAGATAACATTCAATGTTGATAAATGTAAGGTGATGCATTTGGGATTTAACAACCCTGGTGCAACATACACAATACACAATACTGGAAAAGGATTTGGTGCTTCTTGTAGATAACAGACTTAACTGTAGCAAACAATGCCAGACAGCAATGGCTAGAGCTAGCAAGATATTGTCTTGTATAAAGAGGGGAATAGATTCAAGAGAGAAAAATATTATTCTCCCTCTTTACAAGGCACTGGTAAGGCCTCATTTGGAATATGTGGTGCAATTTTGGAATCCCACATACAAAAGGGACATCTTGGAAATGGAAGCATTTCAGAGAAGGGCAACTAAAATAATTAAGGGTATGGAGGGGCTTGACTATGCAGGCAGATTAGATAAGTTAGGGCTCTTTACATTAGAGAAGCGAAGTTTGTGTGGGCATATGATCACAATATACAAATATATCAATGGGCCATACAGTTAACTCTCTGGTGCATTGTTTACTAATTGGTCATATCAGAGGACATGTGGATATCATTCAGAATTTTCATTTTCTGATTGCCATTTGGAGTCAAGAAGGATTCCCCCCCCCCTTTTTTTTTTAGCTGTGATTTTTTTTGCCTTCCTCTGGATCAACTGTTAGGTAGGGTTAAAAAGGAGGGTGAAAAGGTTGTACTTGATTGACAAGTGTCTTTATTCAACCTCAATTACTATGATAATATGTTACTATGTAGTCTGTTAATACCAGGTCTCCCTTCTGCACTTACCACACCATGGTTTCCAGCTTAGCCTACAGCCGACCAACCTAATCAACACTCTGCCCTTCCTGGAGCCTTCCCAGGGATCAAGCAATTTGTTCCTTGATCATAGTAGATATAAAAGTTACCTGGCTTTTTCTAGATTGGGAAAGGTTCTCTGGGACTTTTATTCACTTCGGTATCCACCTTACTTGGTGTCACAGTGTGTATAGTGATCCGGCACTGGGGTGTGGGATGTAAGAAAAGGAAACATAACTGTCTCTTATATAACAGGTGACAGTATCCTATAGATGCTTGGTAACCAATTTACAGCATGAGCCGCCTATTGAATTGTTATACAAATTTCAAGGACGTTTTTTACCGGTCGCTCATACTACCCATACTACCCAGCAACAAAGAATTAACTATTACCTTTCCATCGCCCCACTCTCATGCCTTATAATGTCTAAGCGCCATTCTGTTCCCATGAGTAGTGTATGCAACATGCCCGGGTAACAACTTTAACATAAATATTTGACTCAAATAACTGACACAGACGCTCAGATTTATTTGTGATGGAAATAAAATAAAATAAGTTTATTTAAAACACCAATTTAAAGTTCTCTAATATAACAGTTAACTGTATCCTAAACACGCTTGGTAACCAATTAGCCAGCTCTACAGTACAAGCCGCCTATTGAATAGCTCAACCTGCCCAGGCCGTTACCACAACGCCATGGGCATTGCCTTACCAATGACAATTGCTCATGGCAATCTGCCACCATAAAATACAAGCCTCGGACAAACTTTGTAGGACTAGGCAGAATATGTTGTTTCCAATCTCAGATAGATTGACTTCATCAAAATAATAAGGTGTCTGTAAGATAGGACATTAACACCTTTTGCAAATTTTGCAATACCTAATTTTTTTTCCCTGCATTTTTCTAGTGCTATCAATCTGGAGTTATTAAACCATAAGAGACTCAGAATTACCTCAGACCACCCTACGATTACTTCTGGTAAGAGCAAATGAAGATAAGCTAGGTCTTTTATGATTATACAAATTAAGTGGACTGTTTTTATGTTTCCTAAATTATTTCCCCCTAAATGTATCAAAATAACATGAGGTTCATTACTGCATTTGCTAGCACTGAAAATAAATCACACCACTTTGCTCCTTTCTTGCTAAACCAGTGGATCTTCACTGCCCTTAATGGAATGGAGAACCAGTGGATCTTCACTGCCCTTGATGGAATGGAGAGATTAGAAACATAAATTCTGCCAGATACTCCTTTTCTAGCCCATGAAATATAAGAGTGACCTACTATCCATATTATATCCATATTATGCATTGTTTGGAACCTGAAATAGAAAATCAAACAAATTCAGCCAAATACACATACAATAAAAATCTATATGACTCCCTTCGACCTAATTCCTTTATTTTCTCCTCTGGTAGATGATAGAGGTGAGCCTGAGTAGCAGCGCTGATACGGAAGGAATGGCAATCTCCTAAACTGAAAGCGAGATAGAAACAAACCATCTTCATGCAATAGGGGACCTGTTTTTGTGCCTCTTATTGTAAAAAAGGTTCTTAGAGCTGTTACCGGACAAATCCTTTTGTCCAGCAAGCCATGCGGCCAAAACGTGCAACCTTTTCTTATTTGGTCCATTTTTGATTTCCTAATCTTAATGCTACAAAATCCAACCCTTCAGGAACTGTCTTGCTGGGTGAAACTAACTCACTAACCTTTAATTCTAGAAAAATGCCATTGTGTAGGCGACTGTGAAAAGTACCCTTTCATAGTCTGAAATGCATATGTCTTTTAGCGTTTGTACTAGTTTAACTAAAACAGCAAATGTGGGCCTCATTTTAACAAATCCCTTTAATATTTGCTTTGCTATAGTCCTGCTTGTAGTACAATTTAAAGAAAAATGATAAACCGGCCACCATTTTTTAATACTGGCTACTGCTAAAACACTATCAAACAAATCTAAAAATATACATAATCCATCAAGAGTGTCCACTTGCGTCTTATATGACTTCTAGGTATTACAGGTAATAGATTTTTCAATCAGTCCCCTTATCCTAGCCGGATATGAGCTCCCCGAGTTCTTCTGCCTCTGTAACTAGTTCCCAAAACTTCTGTAATTTTAATTGTGAGAGAGAGTCAGCTAAATTATTGAAACAACCTGGGACATGTGCTTTTAGCCAAATGTTATGTTTTTAGCACTATCCGTCTCACTATTTTGCCACACCTTTGGATTTTACAGTTTATGCATTCATGACCTGAACCACTCCTAAATTATCAGAATTTAACAGTATCCCACATCAAGTAAAATAAACTGGTATCATTTCAAGGAAAACCATCATTGGCCAACTAGCCAAGAACTATTTATGAAACAGGTAAACTCCGTACCCCGTGGACACATCGGGGTCTAAGAAAAAATTCAATAGCATCACTGCACCTGAATTCCTCCTGCCACCTTATATTGCCGTTGCAGTGGCTAAGGAATTGCCTCCATATTTTAAAATCTTCTTTAAACTCCATGCCAAACCTTACGTACCAGGAGGGATTTGTAATGACCGCTATGCTGTCAATAAAACGCAGATTAAATATGTGTCCCAAGGGAATGATTCTCGTGGCGAAATTGTTATTATTTTATTTTCTTTAATTTTAAATTTTTCACTGACAATGCTAATTCGACTAGATCTTAATTTGACCAGTTTATCTGTCAATAGCCTTAATTTCATTTTCAAACAATGAATTGTTGCCCGAATACGAAACGTGTTTCACCACCCATTCAAGAAAACCTGAAAACAATTTGAAGTATTAGCACTAAAGGCTGCAGCCCATCAGCAAGCATCTATCAAAGAAGAAAAGACCTCAAAGTCCAGCATGTGATGGCAAGCTGGAGTTATAGGTAATTATCTAAATGCAGCCTTTTTTTTGCTAAGAAGGAACCACAACCGTCCTGGCTTAAGATCTGTAACCCTTGTCACATGTGGTATATTTAACTGTACATAGTTGTTTGTCTACTGCATGATTAACTGACAAACCGGTTGGGTATGAATGATGGTGAATCATTATAAAGGCATTTTCCTCTTTTTTTGGAACTACACCAATCAAAGAAATTCTGAATGTTTTAAGAGGTTGTACAATAAATGTGCCTGCAACCCTGCCACTTCAACCCAGTTTTCTTTAATAATTTCCTTATGACGAACAACAGAAACCAAATTCTTGCACTCCGCATCAGATGGCATGTTGTCATCAAACAGAATCCAAAAACTGTATTTGAAACCGGGTTCAAGAATCCCTGCTGTCATTTGTCTTGGATATGTCTTTAAAAAGGGCTGCAACTCTGGCAACCTCACCGGTGTTATCAGCTACTTGTCCAGTAGGTTTTTGCCCTGGTCTGCCCTGTTCACTAGCATTCTTCCCCAGGTTTTGGACACTGACAGGAATACTTTGCCCCTGCTGCTCTGTATGTGACTCTGACAGCTGAACCACCTCTTGTTCACTCTGTTGTGTGGGGTTCTCTCTCACTCCTTCTGCCCAGCTTGGATTTTCCATAGATATGGGCCATTATGTAGTTGAGAATCTTTTCTTATTTACCTTTTCAGATGTAGAGGATCCCCATTGTGTGACTTTGCCTGGTCCCTCAGCCTAACTTCTTCTCAGGGATAGGCTCGAGAGCACAACAGGACCAATCACAGCCCTCTTACAAGGTAAGTTCCTCCCCTTGCTAAAACCCATTCGACCCGGCAACAGGGAATTAACTATTACCTTCCTGTTGCCCCACTCTCATGCCCCAAAATGTCTAAGCGCCTTTCTGTTCCCATTCTATTACTAATTAACTATTTGGATTGTTTATAGTGTTCCATTTAACTATTTGTTATCACAATCCCATTTATTTTGTGAGCATTTGCAGAAGTATTTTGCACCAGAGGGAGAAGAATAAGAATAGATTGTTAAATAGGAAAAACTCCTTTCCACATTGGACCATTAAATGGCCTGCATTTCCTCCTAGCACTAGGAGTCAATGTTTGGCCTGGCATGGACTGAAGCAGGGCGCATGTAGCCTGAGCTCCGCTTCCCCACCAGATATCCTGCGGAAATCCTGGGGGGGCCTGAGCAGTAGAGATGTCCGAACTTCGCATAATCCGGTCCACTCGAGGATCCACGAATTTTCGAAAAAAATCGAAAATTTGAAAATCCGTGATTTCGAAAATTTTCGAAAATACATATTTCCTGCATTTTCGAAAATACATGAAATCCTCGTAATTTTTTTAATTTTCGAAAATATGTATTTTCATGCATTTTCGAAAATATGCGAAATCCTCGTAATTTCTAAAATTTTCAAAATTACGTTTTTTCGTGTATTTTCAAAAATATGAGAAATCCTCGTAATTTCGAAAAATTTCAAAAATACGTTTTTTCATGTATTTTCGAAAATACGAGAAATCCTCGTAATTTCGAAAATTTTTGAAAACGCGGTCCGGAAAAGCTCGGAAGGCGGAAAACCAGAAAATCCACAATATCCGCCGTTCGCGAACGAGGTAAATCCGCCATGGATTCGGGTTCGGATCCGCGAACTGGGCCATTACTACTGAGCAGCCACCAGTACCTCAACATACCTGCTAATACAGGGAACCATGGTCCCACACCTCGGACCACAATACCGCCCATGAAAGAAGGGATAAACCCCTGAAGTGACGCGCACGGAGACCTGCTAGCCCTGGCCCGCATTACACGCAGTCTTGACTCCACTCTGCAGCAGAAGCGGATTCCTTCCCACTAACATACCGGGATCGGAACAGTTCCCGGGGAGGCAGAGGTCCGCGCTGACGAACAGGACCACCCTGCACAAAGCCATAAGGACCCATAAGCCAACAGGCGCAAATCCCCTATATAGGCCGCAGAAGCCATACCTAGTGCAAAGGAGGCCTCTAGATTGTTGCACTACATCAGAGGCATACTAGAAGGCCCAGGCACAAACAAATGTGGGCCCCATCCTCCCAAGCAGGGGCACTTTTTTTTGCTGTTTTTGCTGCCTGAGCCAAACTTTTGAATGCCGCCCTTCGTGCGCTGCCACTCTAAAGCGGGTGTTGCTTTGTCCATGGCTGTGTATTTAGCCGTGGTGTGGGTAAAATTTAACAATTTTGAACTTCCTATCACATAGGTATTTAAACAGTTCCTCAGACAGTCAATTAGCAAAAATGTAAATTACTAGAAACAGATATTACATTCCTTTCTCAAACAGCTTGTGTTACCACTACCATGTTACGCCATTCAGGTTTTAGCTAATGAAAATAACTTATTTTGTAGCCTGTGCTATATATGTCTGTTCAATTGTTACATTAGAAATGCCACACTTTCTGTGGTATGAAAGATTTTAGACAAAAGATTTGTAAGCCTATCACCACGTCAAGCCCTAACTAGCATTACTAGACTTACCTAGTAACCTAACCATATAAAATGGTGAAGTGGACTTGACACAACTTCAAGGTACCATGTATTGTCACGGCGTTCATACTTCTTGAGCACGTTTGCCGGTTAAGGGGATTTTTTTTTCACCACTGCCTTTCTGCCATCTTTCTTCTACTTTCAACTTTCTTTCTTCAACTACTGGTAGGAGCATATTTAATCTGTAAATCGGATATTAACTTTGGGGAAGGAGGGAGTGTATAAACTATATGGACAAATGCAATAGCTCCCCTAACATAAACCTAATCGGTACTGCAGATACCCACTGAGGAAAGAGGGGGAACTATAAAATAGCTAATATATAAAATTGATGGTGGCAAACAAGTTGCGGCCTAGTGCTGGCTGACAAGGAAGGCACCCTTGACTAGAATTAAACCACTAGCTACACTGTCACATAACTAAGCAGACCAAAACATCTGCGCCTAGCTCTGAATTAACTGCAGGCTCCATACCGGCCAACAGAGACATCAGCACAAATGTCTCCTCCGCTGAACAGGCCATACCATCTGCTGACAAAACCCCAACCAACCCAGAAGCCCCAGTCGACTCCACTGAAAAACTGCTAAAGGCTATCACCAATTGCCAAACAACTCTCACATCCAAAATAGAGGAGGTGAAGGTAGACATCTCTCTATTACGCCAGGATTTCCATAACCTCAGAGACAGATTGAGGCAGAAACAGGAGTCCCACATATCCAGAGGGAGATGCAGCATTGTAGCACCTCTCTACAAGCACTATAAACTCGACAAGAGGACCTGGAAAATAGGCAATGCAGAAACAATGTGAGATTTGTGGGAACAGCTGACAAGATGGAAGGGACAGATCCAGTAAAATTCCTGGAGAATCTCCTCACAACAACTTTTGGAGCAGAAGCCTTTTCCTCCCTATTTGCTGTAGAGAGGGCCCACCAAATATCTCCAATGCCTCCCCCACCTGGGGCCCCACCACGTACATTTATCACAAAGTTCCTAAACCACAGAGACAGAGATGCTGTAGTGCGACTACAGCAGGGAAAAAGGCAATATACCTCTACATAACACCACTGTGTCAGCATATCCAGACTTCACAACAGTGGTTCAAAAACAATGAGCCAAATTCAACGAAATCAAACGACAATTAAGCAATACAAATATGCCATGATATATCCAGCAAAGCTGCGAATGATACACAGAGACAAAACCTTCTTCTTTTCCACACCTCCTGAAGCGCAAAGATGGATGGATACCCGCTCAAGACAGGGAGACCAAGTCCCACAGAGAGATGGAAGACCCTGACCCTACAGATAGAACTACAGGGATACTTAAGGAATTAACCTGCTACAAGAATTAATACGCAAGTATACCAACTCTCTGAATTACTTTCTCCTTTCCCTCTTTCTGAGGCCCCAACCTTATTCCCCCCCCAGCTGCTGAACTTATAAGGCATTGCAGAAACAATCTGAATACCTCTTTATGGACAACAGTGGCCCATGGGCTATTAACCACCTTCCTTCTTCCCAAGGGACTATTATACTAACTGGCCCACTTCAGAGCTTATATCCCCAAAGCTACAAATACAGTAGAAGCAAACTGTTCCACATACAACGAACAGTAAGACTTAAACTACTATAGAAACCTGTTTGGATTCAAGTTCCTAAAGAGAGTTTTTCTTTTTCCTCTTTGAAGTTAAAGTGCTGAACACTCGGGTTGCTACCTACCTTACCTAATTCCTCTCTGATTACCTAAAACCAACCCACAGAAACCCACCCTACTTTCTTCTCCCTTTACCTACCCTAACCTCTAGAAGCAACCCAGGGATACAGCTACTGTTATTGTTATTGTTTACAGGGAAACGTGCTTGCACAAGTTAACCATTGCCAAGCTGGGTTAATTCTACAGTATATAGTTGGACCAATAGTGCTGACCTATCTGCAACTAAGAATAGATATGCAAAATCAAATGTTATTACCGTAAAACTGTTAAGGGGTACACCGTATGTTGATATGTGCAATTACAATTTATACTGCTCTGTGAGATCTATAGGCTCGAACTGTCAGAATCATACATACATTTTTTTGAATGGAACGTCTGGGGATTGCAGAATAAAATTAAACGTACAACCGTATTAAAACACGTCAGAAAACATAAAGCTGACATTACGGTCTTACTCGAGAGAGCATTATGGAAACCGTGGGTGGGATGGGTATATCAGGCTAGTTTCACCTCAGACCCAAGGGGAGTGGCTATTTTGGCAACTGTACATTTTGACATTTTGAGCCTGTAGATGTTAAAATAGATGTAAAAGGTACATATGTGTTTGTATATGGGAAGATTGGTAAACGCCCCATACTAATCATGGCATACTACATTCCCCCCCTCCCTTTCTCAATGACTTCCATACAGGCTGGGATAGAATACATGTCTACCTTCCCCAGCACCCTTGTCATATGGCTAGGGGACTTTAACACCGTAATTAACCTCACTCAGGATAGGCTACATCCCTCACACTGGGTGACCTCTTCTACCCCGCATACCAAGTTTGGCAGACTGTTAGATATCCTCAACATGAATTGATACCTACACTAAAAGCTATAGAATACTCAACCAGAATACTATTTGACCACTCACCTTGTTGGATGATGGTCGACCTGGCAGAGAGCCCCCCTCCACCCAATTGGAATCTTAACCCATACTGGCTACACTTACTCCCCCCGGGGGAGGACCTCCTAGAGGAGTGGGAAGATTTCTTCAGAGTAAATGAAAACCAGAGCAATCCCATTATTGTATGGGAGGCCTTCAAACTACATGTTACATATTAATAAAATTAAACATAGCTCTGCGGCCAACGAAACTGCAGCATTAAGTATTCTAGAAAGTCACCAGAGAGTTCCAAACTGACCCAAGCCCAGAGAAAGCACAAGCATTAAAACTGCAATCCAGAGTAGAGGACCAACTCCTTGTCACCAAAACCAAAAATAAGCTGCACTTCCAATCTTTTCAATTCTATGCCCATGGCGATAAATGTGGGAAGTTGCTTGCATACTTACCAAACCACGAATACGAACCCCCAACAATAATAACCATCGCTGACCAAACAACTCAACAATTAATGGAATCACATAAGGTAGTGAAACAATTTGCAACCTATTACTCTAACTTATATACCTCCATTCTCCAAAGTTCAGAATCCAACTAGCAGAATATCTCCGACACATCCCTTTCCCCACACTCACAACCAGAGACAAAAATATGCTAGACGAACCAATTACAGAAACAAAAATCCAACATACTATATTGACTATGGCTAGAAACAAAGCCCCTGGCACAGATGGACTGCCAATAGAATTTTATTCCCAGTACATTGAGACCCTAGCACCACAACTCCTCCAAGTATATAATCATATGTTCGATACCAAAACACTCCCAGAGTCCATGTCCGAGGCATTAATTGTCCTCATACACAAACCCAGTAAAGACCCATCACACCCAGAATCCTACCGTCCAACATCCTTGCTGCAAGTGGATCTAAAAATTTTGGCTAAATTATTATCCCTGCATCTGAGCACTGTGGTCAAGGCCCTGATCCACCCTGATCAAACTGGCTTTATTCCAGGTAAAAACACCTCTCTCAATACCAGACGCTTATTCCTGAATATACATGCCCAACACGAAGAGATGGGAACCCGCTGTATAGTCATCCTTGATGCTGCCAAGGCTTTTGATTCTGTGGAATGGCAATTTATGTGGCAGGTACTAGCATGCTTTGGCCTAGGCACCAATTTTATAACCTGGTTAAAGATCCTCTATTCCACCCCCATTCCCCTTAGGCAGAGGCTGTACTGTACGCCTTGTTAGTCGAGCCACTAGCCATTAAACTAAGACAGGATACAATTTTTAAGGGACTCAAATGCGGAGCACAGACAGAAATAGTGGAG
Organism: Hymenochirus boettgeri; assembly: GCA_019447015.1. Lineage (NCBI taxonomy): Eukaryota > Metazoa > Chordata > Amphibia > Anura > Pipidae > Hymenochirus > Hymenochirus boettgeri. The sequence goes on along the minus strand of CM033474.1, from coordinate 190,448,662 downwards.
CAATATGCAGATGATATGCAACTGTATTTGGCAGATCAGGGCCGCTCTCTACATAGAGGCCTTAGCCTGATTAATAAATTCGGTGAATACTCAGGTTTAAAAATAAACTGGTCAAAATCACAAATCCTACCAATGGACATTTTCCCCCCCACCCTGGGAGGAACTCAAAATCAAATGCCTGGGTATTTGGATATCCAATTAGGAAATATATCAAACTCAATATTGAACCCCTTTTAGCACTAACCAAGTCTGAAATCCAGGTGTGGGGCAAACTACCCTTAAGAGTTACAGGAAGACTTAATTTGATCAAAATGATCCTACTCCATAAAGCCATGTACATACTTTGGCATGCCCCCACCTACATCACTCTTAAATACTTCAAAATATTAGATTCTATATTAAAATCTTTTACATGGGGTTCAAGTAGAGATAAAATAGGGTGGTCTACCCTACAACGCCCTGTGGAACTGGGTGGTCTAGCACTCCCCAACTACAGTCTATATTACCTGGCAGCCCAGCTGTCACATGTACACCATTGGTACCAATCTGAAACAATCTGAATTCTTGAGATGATGGGCATGCCTAATGCCCAAAAGTACCCAGACTCCCTGTATCTTGTGTCCAGGGGAATGAAAGGGACTTTTGCCTCTAAACACCCCCACTCACTTTTTACTCAAGCACTCAAGGTCTGGAACAATGCATTGCATAAACTAAAGGTTCCTCAAATATACAAACAATCCCCTCTGTGGGACAACAAATGTTTGCCAGAGTTCTCTACCATCCCAGAACCATCTGTGTGGTTCTGCTATGGCATATTCCAGGTCTTCCACTTACAACAACAAAATAATGCTATTAAACCCTTTGAACAACTCCAGCGGGAATATTTGCCAGGTAGGATGCTGTTCCGATATTTTCAAGTGAGACATGCCTTTGTAACACAATTTCAAACCACATCCCCACAACTGATTAATGTCGTAAAACATCCACTAAGCTAATCTCAGATATATACCAGGTTTTTCAAAACACTTTTGGATATGCTGCCACAGAAGGGAAAAAGAGATCCTGGGAAGCTGATGTGGGTCCTATGGAAAAAGAGGAATGGGAGGAGGCAGAGTATACCTCACCCCAATTTGCATGTCCAAATATAAACCAAACTACATCCCGCTATGCCCTAAATGTCAAGGAGTACCAGGCACCTTCTATCATCTTATATGGTCCTGCCCTAAGATCCAGGGATACTGGATACAAATACTATTATTCTTACATGATAAAATGGGATCCCCAGTGGGATGTGATCCCAAGATTTGTATACTGGGTATCAAAGAAGATTTACAAATCGATAAATTCTTTAAGACCTTTATTAGAGAGGTGCTGTTCCTGGCAAGACTACAGATTGCTAAAACCTGGATCCAAGCCCTCCCCCCACAATTAGTAGACTGGAAAACTGCAGTAAACAAGGTCCTACCATATAAACAAATGCTATACAAACATAGAGGTTGTCCCCTTAAATATACAAAGGTCTGGCTCAGATGGGAATCCTCCCCTGAAACGTGTGTGAAGGGTACTTGCATACAAAAAAATGTGTAATGTTCAAAATAAGGATGCAGATACTGATAACAGCTATGGTGTGGCCAATACTCACTGAGGTTAACTAAACCTATTGATGTTGCTGGATGGGAAAGTACTGTGAATAAGATCCAGGGAAAAGTTAGATAGTTGCAACTGTTTAGATTAGACTAGAATACCGCAATAAGAGATTATGTTAATGTTAACAATGTTATAAATTATACATAAAACTGTGAAAATGTTAAAGGACAATTATAATCACCTCCCCCTCGTTCCTTTCCCCCCACTCCTGCAAAGTACCCAGGATGAGAACCTAAAACGCTAATTCCTCACCTCTGGGTACTTTACAAAAGTCCTGCACTACTCACTTGTAATTCCCTCATCGCTCCGGTCCGATCCTCCCTACTGGCACTTTGAGTGACAGGTCGCGAGGCAGCCAATGGGAAGACGCGCTCTGCAAGGAGATGTGTCTTCCCATTGGCTGCCTCCCGGACTGTCACTGACAGTGTCAGTGGGGAGGGTCCAACTGGAACAATGAGGGAGATTACAAGTAAGTAATGCAGGACAAGTAAGTAGTGAGGACCTAGGGTGAGGACTTAGCGTTTTAAGTCCTCACCCTATGTACTTTTCAGGAATGGATCGGGGAAATGGTAAGTATAATTGTCCTTTAAATATATATGCTCTGTTCTATAAATAAACAAAGTTTCTCCACTTGGAGGGGATTTAAAAAAAAAAGTTTAGTTGTGCAAAAAACAATGTGACACAAAAAATTGTGTCTGATATATTGTAGAAGGTATGATATTTTGTTTAGGTTTAAAGAATTTCTCACTTTTGTAGTTTGCACAATAATTTCTTAAGGGCAGTTCTAGTTGTTGAAGCATCACATAATGACCTGTGCGGAAGGACATCATTCTTTTAAGTATGCTCCAGTTCTCATACAAGACATGCAGAAAAGGTCATTTTAACAGAGATGTGTTTGAGGGTTTTTATTTCTTGTGATTTCTTTTTAACTGTGTTTTTGAACTATTTTCTGGGGGGGGGGGGGGGGTTTCAGGGTCATTTGCAGTATATGTACTGTTGTTAATTTTACATGCTACAATGTAAGACTGTACCCTGCTTTTGATTAAAGTATAATAGTGCTAGTTTATTTTCTCAGCTTATCTTTGTTTTATAAACAGTGTAGCTGTTATAGCTTTTGATTTATTATCTAATTGCTAAATGATAATTTATTATAAATGTGCACATACAAATCAACTAGTTATTCAAATCGGTTTCATCTGCATTTAGGAATTAAAATCAGAATTTCATTTTTAGGAAAATCTTTCTTCAATTTGTAAATATTTTTGTCACTATCAAGAAAAGTAGTGCTGTAGGATTACTCTTCAGAGCTAAATATGTGGGTGTGTCAGATAACTGCCTCTTTAGTGTGCTGATGTAGTGGGCTCTATACAATAATACCCTCTTTCTCTGCCGGCTGTATGGCAATATCATTGTTGTCTGGCAGTATTTCAATAGCCTCCATTTCAGCGTATTGCTGGCGCTAAAAATTCAGCATGGGTTAACCCCATTTGCAATGCACAGAGAGCCGCTATTAGCTTGGTGCATTGCCTCAAGAGAAGAAATGGAGAGTGGCTTTCGGTACATAGCCCAAATAATGGTTTTTCTTATACTGGATAGCTAGAATTATTTTAACGCAAATTATATAAATTTCAACTGGCAAGAAAATAAATAAATAAAGTACACTCCAGGAATGTAATTTTTGTAAACAAAATGTATGATTAAACTGAAGATGACACACATATTCTTCCATAAATTCAGAACAAATCGTGGATCCACCTAAGTGTTAAAATAGAAATGAAAAATGTAAGCATACTAACCTAAGGATATTGAACACTGCAAGAGCAATTCCCCTGATGAGATGTATGATACCTCTTCATGAATAAAGATAGAGTAAACTACATTTGTAGCATAATAAGAGACAATAATTAGTGTCATCTATTCACCACTGTTAGAATTTGACTACCACAATTTGATTACTTTTATCACATTTTCAACTGCAAGTAAGTTTTCAGCTTCGTAATCCAGTTAGTGGAGGAGTGCGGAGATTAGAACTTAGATTCTTAGTATGATTGATGAGTGTGCAATTGAACATCTGAGTTTCAAAGAAAAGAGCAAACTGGAGGAAAGAAAATGAGCCTCGTGAGCAATAAATAAGAATAGCTCAAAATCAAGCTCAAAAGTATGTTAATATGCATACACATTTTATGTGATTAAAGCTTTGAAGCAAATGGAAAACTCTGAGCTAAATGCCAGGATTTATGTGCAATCCTATAAGTTTTTTTCTGTATGGTTATATTATTTGAATTATGCATGTATTGGTGTTTTAGTCTCTTATCAAATATATACAAGAATAATGGCACAATCATATTATTCCCTGGAGCCAAATTGATAATATAAACATGAAAACCCTTCTGATGTTTAACATCTTGCTGCATTTAGAGTATTTGTCCATGGAACGGGCTTTTTAGATACTGTATGTATGGTGTCATAGTCGACATCTGGGGAAAGGTCATTCTTTTGTTATATGGATTAAAATATTTGTTTTTTCTGGTAAAATGAGCCATGTTAATGTTTATGTTACAATGTAATGTACAGAAATTAAGTTTAATCCTGGTTTACCATACATTTTGCATCTGAAAACATGCGTTTTATTGCCTTCCTCACAAAGTTATGATCTAATAGTGATAGGAAACCTCTGTAAATTTGTTTGCTGTAAGTTCTGCAAACTCAAACTCAAAATAGAAACCAACCCCACCCCCCAGTTTTTTGATAATGGCCTAACTGTCAGAAAGATTGAAGTCAGAATCATTGCTTTCATGCCACAAGTAAATACATAAGTGCTCGAGTGGTGGTCAGGACCATTTTCAGCTCTTGGTTGTCCAGCCGCAGCTGAACCCACGAAGAGCGGTTCATAGGGCCTTCCTTCTCCAAATGGCTATGGAAGGCCTACCAATACTACCCTCCCTTTTTGACCCTCAGCTGCCATCAGAAGGTTTCCAGGAAGGGTTCGATTGGGAAGGTCCTAAATAGGACCCATCCTGTCACGCCACATACAGTGTACATGCAAAACAAAAAACAAACATTTAGTGGGGAATAAGTGCTATGTGCAAATAAATATGGGTGCCATCTCATCAAGGCAAATTAATGGGGGTGTCAAATAGGGCCTAAGCCTCAGCCGGCAAAGGCAAAATAATATCTGGAGAGGGGTCAAACCACTGTGACCCATGTGAACATAGTGCACAGGGTAAGCTGGGCTTCCAAGCCAACCCTCGGCCCATTACCTCTGCAGACCCAGTCTTATCAGGCGGGAGGTTGGGAGGACGCATCTGAGACTATGCTGTCCCTCTCAAACTTCAACTGATAAGAACAGATATTAACTTGAACTTAGTCAAAAGGCTGAATGTTGCAGGTGTTAGGAACTTGATCCTATTCTGCCCCAATGTTCCCTTTCACCATAATTCCTCATGTCGTGTTCATCCCTGTGTGATTTTGTGTTATAGTGAAAGGACACTGAATTGCTATGGGAAGGGAAGCAATTCTGGCAGCTGTTAATACTGCTTGATTTAAATTATATGATTTTCTTTTAGATGCAGAAGTTTAGCAAAGCTTGATGAGTGTAGGGGGAGCTTTGGAATTGATTTCTTTGATGCAATACTAGATTGTGAGTGTGAGAGCCCAAACATCAGATAAAGCTTTTTTTCTTTGCAGGATTATAACACTGAAAAATATAGCCATGCATTGACAGAGGAATAAGCATTCCTTTCATAGAAAGGATACAGTTTTTACACACAATGGCACCAGTGGGAGGGGCTGAGAAATGCAAAGGGGGTGGGTTATTAATCCTTATTGCTGTGGGATTAGTTAAAAAAGGAATTAGCTCAGTTTACTTGCCAGATTTTTGAGCCATTCAATTAGTAAATTGGAGGGCCAGCTCCTTAAGCCATGTGATGGTCTGCATGATCATGAGCCAACAATATACCTGAAGGGGTGAGTACCCCACTTAACCACCAATTAATTGGTTCAAAGCCAGTCGCAGTACCCAATATGAGATATTTATCTCAACAAATGGAAACTAATTGGCGGGTTGAGAGAATGCTGTGACAGCGAACATCGGTCCAACCCTGCCATCTAAAATGTCCAATATATCCACGATATCTGTTTTTATTGAGGAACAATAATTAAAATGTTACGATTTTCTTTTAGATGCAGATGTTTGGCAAAGTTGTTTTTATTTTTTTAGCCCACAGTTGGAATAACTGGATGGATGGGGACAGATGATGGTAAAGCAGCAAAATTGCTCAATTTCTTTTAATGACATCACTTGATCAGCTCATTTATTAAAGAAAATGCTTTCTAGTGTTTGTTTCTACTTAAACTGATGCTGAATATAACACAGCACTTTCTATGATTTTAGACTACTTACTAATATAATAATAATAATAATAATATGTACTTGCCATTTAAGATTTTTGAGCCATTCAATTGGTAAATTGGAGGGCCAGCTTCTTTAGCCATGTGATAGTCTGCATGATTGTGAGCCAACAATATACCTGAAGGGGTGAGTACCCCACTGAACCACCAATTAAATGGTTCAAAGCCAGTGGCAGTACCCAATATGAGATATTTACCTCAAGCAAATGGAAACTAATTGGCAGGTTGAGAGAATGGCTAAAGTGTGCTGTGACAGCGAACATCGGTCCAACCCTGCCATCCAAAATGTCCAATATATCCACGTTACCTGTTTTTATTGAGGTACAATCATTTGGAATTAACCCAATTACTACATTAGATATACATACATATATAAATAAGCTTAAAAAATTTAATTTTTTTAGCCCACAGTTGACATAACTGGACGGATGACATAACTGGACGGATGGGGACGGATGATGGCAAAGCAGCAACTGTTGCTCAATTTCTTTTAATGAGAGAATGGCTAAATATAAAATTTGGTTAGCTATCTAAGCTGCACAGCACTTGGGTATGATTTTAGGCTACTTACTAATATAATATGTTAAAGAATAAGAAATGACAAAGAAGCTTAAAATTCTTCCAAGTTCAGAGCAGCCTGAAATAAATTCATGTTTTTTTCTTCTATAATTGGTTATCAGAGGTCAGTTCCGAGGTATTGGATTAAAAGTACTAGAGGCGGATGAAAAAACCTTAAAATATATTTTGAAAACCAATGAGCCCTGGGCTAGATGCCATTGGATAAACAAGACAAAGGAAGTTCAAACTTTTTTGTTTCTGTTTGCAAGACAGACTATTCCAGAACCCTGATTCTTCTTGTTATGTACTTTACAGAGAAAATATAATATATATAATTTCAGCAAGCTCCTCAAGCAAGATGGAACTGCGAGACGAGACCATCACAGGGAGAAAAGGAAAAGAAGCGGTGATGAACGAGGTGACAGACTCCACTCCATTTCCCTAAGACCACTGATATGGCTGAGTATTTTTTGTCTGGTCTAACTAACACACTTGATCCAATAGGTGTTGCTAGAACAGCAGCCCCATTTTTGTTGGAGGAGCTACACTCTGCTGTCAGATTTAGAACTGGAAGGACCCTCTCCCAGCAGAGTTCTATGTGGGATCTCATTGGCCTGTATTTGCTGGAACTTTTTGAGAAAATGGCAGATCAAGACAGAATTCCCCAGTAGTTGAGGGAAGGAATGATCACCATCTTGTATAAATGGAAGGGGGAGAGATCGGACCTGAATGTGGACTAGAAGATCCTGGCTAAGTTACTCACCAACCGGCTAATGAATGTCATTGGATAGATTGTCTACCCCGATCAGACCTGTGGCACTCCTGGGCACAAAATCTCAGAGAGACTTGCTATGATTAGGTCCATTACATCCGGGACCACCGCATCTGTGCAGCCCTGGTCAACTTTGACCAGAAGAAGGAATTTGACTGTTTCCCATGTGTTTATGAGTAGGGCCCAGATTAGACTTGGTTTAGGTGATAGATTTTATTTGTATGTTAGCCTGCTGTACCGTGACACTGTCAGTTGGTAAATGGCTGGAAACCAGAGGATCAGAGGGATCACCACACTGGGACCAGATCATTGAGAGTGGAAGTGCTCACTGTATATGGATGACATAATTTTCTGCGCAGATGTCCAGTCAATGACAGCACTTGTCCAGACCTGCGAGGCCTTTGGCAGAGCTTCAGGGGCAAAGATCAGAGGCCCTACTCTTTGGGGAATGGCACCTGTCCTACACAATCTCTTCCCCGTGAAACCCAGCTAAGGTAGATTGTGGGAGCTGACCTCTAGTACCCACAGGTTATTTTCATAAATTCCCCAATGGCCACAGCAAATGGAGTGGTGAGACACAGCTTGTTGTATGTTTGTGAATCTGCTCTGTCTATTAGGACAATGTTGTCTGCAGACTTTAGTTCTCCTTTAAATGGTTTAACCTTACATCTTTAGGTATTTTTGTATAATACAGTTATAAACCATTGTCTAAAGTTGTTTTTTGTCAGACAGGCTTGTGTGAATTTTATTCAATTTTATTTAGAGATAAGAGATTATTAAGAGTCTTTAGAGATTACTTACTCTATTTGTACAGAAAAATAGTAAAGTTGAGATAGTGAAATTACATGTCCGCTTTTGAATGTGAAACCCCAATTAATTAGACTCAACAGACATGTTTTTTTACTTGAAATTATACAAAGTGCATGAACTTAAAGATAAATGCCACCCTCCTTTAGAAAAAAACAGTTTAACTATCGGGAAAGCAGAATTGTAATGTTATATGTTGTGAGAAATGTAAAAATGTGTTTAATTAAGCATCAAAATTGTAATGTATCTTGTCCTAACAAAATATTGCTTTTTTCTTGGAGAATATCTTCAACCATTCCAACAACTTCTAATTGATCAGTCAGAGTTCTTTATTTATTATATTATAGCAATGAAAACACTGCTAGCTCTCCCAGGTGTGTTTCATCATGCAGTATATCCACATGCCCACTGAATTTACATTCTATCATGAGATTCTCTCTTTTTCTCCCCAAACTAGCATAGATTTTTTAAAGAATCTTTAAAACTTGTTAATGGATTATGGACAATAAACAGTATGTAATTGTTTACAATGGTGAGTGAAAAATACAAATTCACCGTATGGAACCAACCACAAATGTAAAATCATTGCCATTTATATTTCCTTATGTTATAGGAAAATAAACCAACATATACCTTACAAAAAATATCCCAACATAAGTAAATGCTAAATTTTCAGATTGGACGAGAAGATGTAATACTTATCCTCCGCTCTCATCTTCCTTGCGGGTTCTCACAATGCAGTAATCACCAGGCAGGTAAGGATTGTGGAGGGTAAAAACTGTTAGGGAGATTCAATAAAAGTTCTTATCGTTTAAAATGGTGCTAATTTTGCCCCAACCAATCAGATCTTATTTAACATTTGAAAGCTAACATCTGATTGGTTGGGGCACCATCATTAGCACCATTTTTAACGATAAGAACTTTTATTGAATAACCCTGTGTATTTATAATAATTTATAATATATTTCATCGGGTGTCTGCCATTAATAGAAAGTGGCGCAGAAAAAACCACGGAAAAATGGCATTAAACTCACACTAACCCGATATTACTTCAGGAAGTGTGGGGTTAATTTTTTACCCCATATTACATGTGCCTGACAATGTTCTATAAGTAGTATCAAAATTCTATTAAGATTTGATCCTCTTTCTAAACAGATTGGGGAATCCTGAAAACAGATTAACAAAAAAAACAGTTTATTCCCCATTTGGCAGATTTGTAATAGCCATATTATAATAATTGTTTAGTTCATTTTGCTGTAATTCTGCCAGGAATTGCTATGAGCAGCAGGATGTTGATGGATTTGGAAATAAAACAAATTTCATTTATATTTGCAGAAGGGTAGAGTCGTCTAAATGAAAATACCTGGCCTTTTAATGTAAAAGTATATCATATTTAAATGGATTATGTAAGTTTTATTTTGTACTAGTTGTAATCATTCGGGGTTTCGGAACCGAGGGGTTCCGTGTTGGATCGGTGTCTGAGTCGAACCCAGATTCCATCTCTACTTAGAAACAATGTTATCCACAATGCATCCAATGCTATATTGCTGGAGACTAAAAAAAAAGTGGATAGGTAAGAGCATTGAGGGGGGATACAAAGGGGACTTCTAAAGGGGCTCAGATAAATGTTACGGTCACTTTTAATTAATCAAAATATAGGTACAAGGTAGCAGACAGTTGTAAAAATAGAAATATATTTGGTCCATATTATGAAATTAAAAATATATATGTGTACTCACCAGCAAAAATATTAATAAAGGAGATTGGGTTCAACATGTCGATTTATCAAGAGCACAACTCTACATTGCACTTCACACCTCCTTAAGGGTAATATATCCATATTGGTGCAATGCACCAATGGCCGCACCACTCCTCTTTGGAAGTTTTAATCATTCAACCGATGTTTTAATGGTTAGCATGAATTAAACACCTTCATTGTGGTGGCTGTGTGGTTAACAAGGAAGTTAACCGCGCAGCCACCAGAAGAGATGTTATATGCCGAAAGCGGCATTCTATGGCGCCACTTTAAACGCAGGCTAATAGCTGGTGTTAAAAGTGGCAAAACAGAAAAACGACAGTTAGTGATGCACCGAGAGCCAATATCAGCATATAGCATCGCTGGCTGTTTGCACCAGGTTGCCAACAGCAGCTCTTTGTGCATCGGGCTATATATGTCTTATAAGGTATCTATACTAAAAAAAAAAAATGTCAGCACTGGAAATTATAATTCTTCTCAACTATCACTGTATAATTTTTGTTATTGATCTGTCCCCTATTTCTTTAGCAACCTTTCTGAAGCAGCTTATATTTCAGCTCTCAATCAAGTGCATTAATATCAAAAACGCTTCTGCTGTGTGCAGGTTTGCTGTAACTGGAATGATGACTGTTAGTTTGTGACTTTGTGTGAATTAAATGGTGGTTAATCCCCCCCACCTAGTGTTACCTCATAGTGATTACTGAGCATGCTTGACTTCACAGAAAGTCAGTTGGAAGGAGAAGTTGTTTAAGAGTAGGAGGGGGATACGTAACCTGAACAAAACAAGTACTTGATTTAAGGCATGCAGCAACACACATACCTCACTTATATGTTTTTAATATTTATTTTTAAATTAATTTTTAACAAAAACACATAGCATTGCTTTCCTTCTGATAAGAGAATAGATTTCCAAGATTGGTAGATTCCTTTATAGTTCTATTTGTACTTTGCATTTCTGCTTTCTTCCTTTTCCCCTTCCACTATATTGCCTTTTTTATTTTTGTTTTCAACTTGTTTCCTCCTTGCCATTTCATTATTGTAACCTTCACTCTGAATGCAGTAGATCAGTCTTTCCCATTTTGCTGTGTTATTCCTCGCTGTATGAGAAATGCCTGGGGCTGTCTGAACTACAATAGACAACGATGAAAACCAAATAGTTTTAGTTTCTTACAGATATATAGTGCCGAACATATTAAATAATAATTAAATAAATAATAGACATTTTCTTCTAAAAAAGCTCTGTATACAGAGCTATTGACAAACATTTATTAAACAAAGCGCATTTTATGTTATGTTTTATGGGATTCTTGTTATTATTTTTATTATTACCAAACCAAATAAAAAAAAATATACTGTATATTTTACATTATTTGGTAATTCTAAAAAATAATACTGTAATAATATTATTTATTGTAGGTAATATTTTGCAATATTTTAAAGTTTTTTTTAATAGAAAATGTAACAAAACAAAGGCACATTTTGCCAACCCATAGCTGGTTGTGATTTAGGGCACGGCCACACTGCAACGCAAATGCAATCGCAATCGCATGCGATTTCATGTGCGATTTTCGTTGCGTTTGCAATTTCTTCAATAAGTATAGGAAAACGCATGCCATTGCGATTAAAAATGCAAATCGCAATTGCACAAAGCGCAAACGCAAAAAAAACGCAGCAGTGTGGCCTAGCCCTTAGTATCATGAAAACAACATTACTTTGTACCCATTATAAAGTGTGTGGAGGTGAAGTATCAAGAATCTCCCTCAAAACTTTGCTAAAGAATCATAATCAGCTGCAAACAGGACCGTCTCTAGACATTTTGGTACCTGAAGCGAAATTCCAAATGCTGCCACCCACCGCTGCCGGAGGGGGTGTGGTTTTATAAATGAAAGCTGGTGGTGCTTTGTCCAGAAGTGGGAGGGGCTTTATACACATTAATTTAGCTAGTGTCATTATCATTGTATGTACATATCCTCCATTTATTTACAATACATTAAAGGACCCACCCTCTATAATAGTATCCCCGCCCCAGACCTACCATACTTCCTGTGGCCCTAACTAACCTGACTTATCTAACCACGCTAAACCTACCAAACTCTATCTACTGGTAGCCATGGGAATTTCATTACATACTGGTAGCCATGAGAATTTCAAAAAAATAGAAGCCTAGTGCATATCCAATTAATTTGCTTAAATTTTACTTTACCATTGTATTGCGACTTAAAAAGCCTGCGCTTCTCTCTGGATAAATTAAAACAATTAGTTCAATAACTTGGCCAAATTATTTTAAGCCCAACCACTTCATGGTTTGAACACATGACCCACTGTGGTTGGGTTAGGTTAAGTGTTCAAGTACTGAAAGCTGGAGAGTTAGTCCCAAAAAAGCAAGCGAAAGAGCATCAGGGACTTTCATGCCATAAAAGGCAGGTACTGATATAAAGACAAAGTTTGAAAATTACGTCTCTTAAGAAGGTAAAATGTTACTCAAGTAAATAAGGTTAAAAGTTAGGACCCAGCAGAATAAAGCAAACCGTGCTGGGCTTAAAATAATTTGGCCAAGTTATTGAACAAATTGCTTTAATTTATCCAGAGAGAAGGGCAGGCTTTTTAAGTCGCAATACAATGGTAAAGTAAAAATTAAGCAAATTAATTGGATGTGCACTAGGCTTCTATTTTTGTATGTAATGAGAATTCCATTACATACTGGTAGCCATTGGATTTTCATTACATACTGGCAGCAAAGTGGCAATTTTATCATATACTGGTAACCATGGGAATTGCATTACATACTGGTAGCCAATGGGAATGTTATGACATACTGGTAGTCAGAGGAATTTCATTACATACTTGTAGCCATGGGTCTTTCATTACATACTGGTAGCCATGGGGATTTCATTACATACTGATAGCCATGGGATTTTCATTACTTACTGGCAGCAAACTGGCAATTTCATCATATACTAGTAGCCATGGGAATTTCATTACATACTGGTAGCCATGGGTTTTTCTTTACATACTTGTAGCAATTTTAATTTCATTACATACTGGTAACCATGGGACTTTCATTACATGCTGGTAGCCATGGGAATTTCATTACATACTAGTAGTCATGGGATTTTCATTACATACTGGCAATTTCACCATATACTGGTAGCAATGGGAATTTCATCACGTACTGGTAGCCATGGGAATTTCATTACATACTGGTAGCCATGGTCATTTCATCACATAATGGCAGCAAACTGGAAATATCATCATACACAGGGGTAGGCTATTACCTACCCAATGTGCAGAGCAATCTACTCATTATATAAGTGCAGGCAGTAGGAGCATTCGCTCGCTCCACTAATATAATGAGTGCATTGACATACACATAGGGTAGGTAATAGCTATCACCTACCCGTGTGCAATGAAGCAGGTGGAGGACAAAATTAATTGCATTGTCATTGCAGAGGCAGCACACCATCGCGCAGACGCGGAGTACTACTGGGAAAAGGAGATTTGGGGCACCTCTATTAAGTAAGTTAAGTTGTGTTAAAACACTTGGGGGCACTTCGCCAAAGATCCGGGGTCCATGCCCCAAATGTTTTAACATAGTGACGCCACTGGTAAGCTGTAGCAAGCCTGCAAGTTGAACTTAAGTGCTATACATTTTTGTTTTCTGGTATCAAAATGGCCACCTCCCTACAGGGGGCCGCTTTATAATGTGCTTCACCTTGCCTCATTAGGGGCGGCCCTGGCTGCAAAGGAAAATGATTGCCATATTAGGGATGTAGTGTAAATGTAAAATTATCTTGATTTAAGATTCCATTTAATTAGAGATTAAATAGAGCGTCAAACACTTATTACCCATCACCAAGCAGCTACGAGTGAGCTAGTGCGGATTTCCCCTTGCTAAATGGAAGAGTAATTAAGAGAAAACATACAGTAACTTTCTGGTAACAATTAGATTGCTCTGGCACTCAATTAATAGGCCTGTCTTTAAAGCATTTAATCATGTCATTGTATAATAGTGTAATGAAAATGGTATATAAAAAAATAAAAAAAAGAGTACAACTGTATGTATATATGTATAATTTTATTTCTAAAGTTCTACTAGAGTACACATGTATCATTTTATTTATGTATAATTTTATTTATAAAGCGCCACTGGGGTACACAGCGCTGTACATTATAAAATACAGACAGGGCAGTGCACCAAAGGACGCACCTCTCCTATTCTGGAATTTAAAACACTCTAACCGATATTATATTGGTTAATGTGACTTAAACTCCTTCATTGCCAATAACGGCATTGCCCTAGGATTAAACATACAACAGGAAAAGTGCAAGCAATTAAACAAATGAATAAATTATATAAATAAAGAGTCATACATAGGTTAAGACTACATATGGATGGTTAGATATAAGTGTGGTGTGCCTTGACTCATTGGGAAAAATCACAATATTTGATTTATTTAATGGACAGAGAACAATGAAAACATAATGTGATCCCAGATCTCAACAATCACAAAGTGTTTATTTAGATGCATTGACAATTTGTTTAATTATATCAATGTGTTTATTAAAATCAGATTTAAAGTTATCTATCCTGGATAAGCTAAAAAAAAGGCTATATGTGGATTTTACTGAAAAATACTACATTTACATATACAGTATACACGGTAGATCTGTGTTTACACTACCAATTTATATTATTTATATGAAGGTGGTTCCATTCCATCATTCTACCTTTGGATATCCATGTGAGTTAAAAGGTTTGTACACACATCTGATCGCGGGTGCCGACCCACAATTCACAATGTGAATCAGTGGCCGTGTATGAGTACTTTATCGTCCGGCGTTCGTTCAAAGATCCACCCAGCTGGTCGGGCAATGAGAAAATGCCCATACTCAGCACGATTATTGTCCAAAATGGCCTTTCATACTTTTCATACACGATTGAACGTGTGTACAGACTTTTAGTCTCTTTATTTTACGTTTACTCTATTGGAGTAGAACTTGGTTACTGAACAAATTCCCATGCACTTTTAACAGCTGGGGTGCAGACCCTTCCAACTTCTACCCAATGGGGTAAATCGTATCCAATTTAGAAAAAATATATGGAAGGTCGCACACCAAAAGTATACAGTGTGAACTCTTTTATTGAACCATTACACACACAACGTTTCGGAGAGTTCCACCCCCTTCTTAAGGTGAAGGGGGTGGAACCCTCCGAAACGTTGTGTGTGTAGTGGTTCAATAAAAGGGTTCACACTGTGTACTTTTGGTGTGCGACCTTCCATATATTGTTTCTAAATTTAAGACAGGACAACCAAACAGCAAATCATCCACCTAAAATGATAACATATTTTGATTCAGACCATTGATCCTGCCTTTCTAAAAAAAATCCCTATAATCACAATAGCTGTTCCTGCAATCAGTGACCAGGACCATAGAAACTAAAGGTTGATCCTGTTGTTGTTTTTTTTTTTTTATGTATTGTTGAATAACATTTACAAAATATCTTACAATTGCAAAGAATGTTGTTTAAAGGTTAGCATTCCCCCCCCCCCCCCCCCCCCCCCCCCCCCGATCAATAAGACTACACAACTCTGTAGTTAGAGTTCTAATCGACAGCCCCCACAATTTGGAGTCTTAATGGGAGTGGACTGGAGAGCAGGGGAGAGTTGTATTTTTCAGGAATGTCAGATCATACCAATATTACCAGATTTAAATATTTAAATTCTAAAATAGTTAAAGATTCTCCTGCACTATTCTTGCCTTTGCACGTTATTTTATTATCTTTTTTGTTCAGCTTTTTATTAAAGTAGTTTATAAACTCTGTCAGGGTCGTACAAATAGTGGATGTTTTGAAATACATCTTGGCAGTAACAAAAATGCAACTGCAAAATATTGTTTTTAATTCTATATACAGTAATAATTAGACAATTTTTATCCTTTCCAGAAACCTTTAGAGATAAAGTATGTCTTAAAGAGTGGGTTGTGGGTGGGTGGATAATGATAATATCTCTTGTTCTTTCTTTTCAGTTAATGCACATTGGGAATAGTTACAAAACAAAAGCTGGATGAAGAAAATAACTTATTTATAATAATTAAGGTCACTTGGATGATATGAATTAGAAAGGGCTAAACCATTCCATTTTACTTCCCATATCTTAGACTTAAGTCAGTTGTCTGAATCCAGTATATTGTCAAATGGACACAGTTTGATTTCAATGATACATGGTAACATACCTACAGTAGTAATAGGTAGTAATAAAGAGTAGTGGTGATGCCACTCTATATTTTCACTTGTTTTGAAATATCAACATTTAGACTTATGAGTCTTCTTTTCTAAGATACTAAATCTACCATTTAAAATCATATATACCAAAAAAGAAAATATTTAACATATTACTGTTGGGATTATAAACAATAAGCAACAGTACGAGTGCAAATAGAAAAAAAAACAGACAGAAAGGGTCTTGTGAACAAGAAGGGGGCTCACCTGTCCTGATTATATACTACTGGTGCCACCTCTGCATTCTCTTTAGTAGGAATGGATTGTACCTCACTGATGGTAATGCAGCTTTTTTGGGGGAGAATATGGCTTGAGGGTTGGAGGATATTTTAAACCAGGATTGGGAGGAGGTGGGTACTACCACTGGGGTAAATATCATTGGGGGTAAGCACAGCCCCAGTTTGCTAGTTACAGTATATCGAAGGTTTTCCACCAGGGTGGAGATGCCCTTTAATGTAAATAAATAAATAACAGGATCATAATTTAAAATTTGAGAAGCCTTACTAAAAAAATAGATACTATCTCTGACTGAAAAGTATGATGTAATGGGTATAGCAAAAACATGGTTATATTTTCTGAATTTTATGTTCAGACCAATAGATCACAATGCTTTACTTTGTCAGCACCAAGACCTATCTATACAAATGCCTGATGTTCAATAAATCCTAGATTTGCTGAATTTCCTTGATACTGTATGTACGGCTACATTTACATTTGAAAATAAAACAATAAAGAACTACACTAAAGCTGGCAATACGTTACATAGATACTAGATAGATTAAACATTCTTCTACAGGACCAGCAGTTTCTTAACCTTCTGACATTTTCACGACAGTCCCATCTGGCCCACTCATTTTATGATTGCATGTCAGTAGCTAAAAAGAATAGGTAAGGTGGTTCCTTCTGCCTCGCTCAAATGGAGCGGGAATGTTGGAAGGTGAGTTCTAATGTATGGGCACCTTTACGCTACACTGTAGGTAAATCCTGTATTTATCACCTGACTTGTCTGTACTGCTCTATGGGGAGTTCACAGCATGGGAGAACAATGCATCGGAAAGTGACAGATCACACAGTCAGGTGTAGTTATAGCGCTCAGGCCTCATACTTTTTTTATGGTAATCTTTCTCCTTTGTGCTTTCTCATATAATTATATTAGGCAGTAATGTTTTAATCTTTTAAATATACACATTTTTGTTTGTTTATTGTTTTTTATAGTTTGGTTACATTGTTGCACACTGACCCCATCTGGTTTTCAACTTTAGAGTACCAATGGACCAATGGTTATGCCATGTTAAATGATTCTGCTGCATCTAGTTTTATTTTATTACTTGTTAATTTTTTGTTTGCTTGTTTTTTTTTTTGGGGGGGGTAGCAGTAGTCACGAGAACTGTGGCATAGCTGCATGACCATTGTAAGTGTACAATGCATTGTTGTTCCCAATTATAAGAGTTCCATATTTTTAGGATCTTCCACTTTTTATTTTACTTTTAGAATAATCGATAAAAATGTTTATAAAACAACAACGAAAATGTTAATCAAAAAATGCATTCCAAAAACATAATTGTACGATTATCCAAGTGATAAATAGCTTTCATTAAAATAGAATCTAAACCTTTTTACTTAAACTAATTACAATTTAAAATGATGATAGCAATAACAAAAACACTGCACAATGTATTTATGTCAAAAACGGATTGTTTAATGTACCGGTAATCTGCCAACCTTACCACCTTACCAGTGGTTAGGTATATAATAGACTAGATAATATTTAAATACAGTACCTGACTAATGATAAAATGCATCTGAAGTCAACAAGACTTGTTTTTACTAGTTGGCCATTCACTTTAATGGGTGCATCTTACAGGATTTGCTCTATATCGTTATATGGGGTAAAATGAGTATCGGTCAAGATCAGCTCCCTTTACTGCAAGTAGGATTCCAATGGAATTGTGCTGCCATAAGCTAAACAGTGGCATATGAATTGCTAACTTAAAGAATAAAAGCACTGTAAAATCAAATTATGTTCATTTGGAAGCTGCAGCTTTAAAAATACTGTTGCTATATTTTTTTTTTTTAGTGGGTCATGTGTTCAAGTACTGAAGCTGGAGAGTTAGTCCCAAGAAAGCAAGCGAAAGAGCAGCAGGGACTTTCATCTCATAAAAGGCAGGTACTGATATAAAGACAAAGTTTGAAAATTACGTCTCCTAAGAAGGTAAAAAGTTACTTAAGTAAAAAAGGTTAAAGGTTAGGACCCAACAGAATAAAACAAACCGTGAAGTGGTTGCTGGGCTTAAAATAATTTGGCCAAGTTATTGCACTAATTGCTTTAATTTATCCAGAGAGAAGAGTAGGCTTTTTAAGTCGCATTTAAGTAAAATGTAAGCAAATTTATTGGATGTGCACTAGGCTTTAATTTTTTTGTATGTAATGAGAATTTCATTACATACTGGTAGCCATTGGATTTTCATTACATACTGGTAGCCAATGGGAATTTCATGACATACTGGTAGTCAGAGGAATTTCATTACATACTAATAGCCATGGGTTTTTCATTACTTACTGGCAGCAAACTGGCAATTTCATCATATGCTAGTAGCCATGGGAATTTCATTAAATACTGGTAGCCATGGGTTTTTCTTTGGCAGCAAATTGGCAATATCATCATATACAGGGGTGGGCTATTACGTACCCAATGTGCAGAAAGTTACCATTGCTATTTATACTTCAATAGGTCTGTTAGCAAAATTTTTGAAAAATTCGCAGATCTGCAAGCGGAACAGATTTCAGTGAGTTCAGTCATCTCTAGTAAAGATTAATTACTACTAGATATGAAGAACTTCCGAAAGTTCACTCCATTTTTGTACTTTTGAACTATATGGAAAGTTCGAAAGTTCGAAAACGGACCCATTAAAGTCAAAGGGAGTAAATGTAAATGGCTTTGGGACCTGGGAAATGGTCTGGGGAACACGTTTGAATATCCAGAACGTAATTTTCGATAATTATCCCACAAACAATTTGAACATTTGATAATTATCCCATAAACTATTCGAACATTCAATAGTTATCCCATAAACGATTCCAAGGTTGTTCAATTTTCGAATTCGATAATTATCAAATGTTCAAATCGTCTATGAGCTAATTATCAAATGTTCGAAAGTCCGAGTCCATTTGAGTTCCAGTTCTTTTAGCTCTTTGAGTTTTACTTTTTATGTGGACAGGGCACAGCTAGTCAGTAAAAAACCCACACCCAGCCCCTCCCCTGGCACACTACATGTAGACACTATCCATTCTATAAAAGCAAAGCTTATTTTTCTGTCCCTACATCATGGCTTATTGATTTAGCATTAAGATCATGCTCTTTCTGTGCCTTTAACACAACATCAATGGGTGAATGCTATTGGCTGTTTTAAGGCACATATCACCTCCACTGCACATGCTCCACACTCTATCTGTGCCTTGGATTTTGGGAGGTGCTGGGTGCAGAGAGAGGAGAAATGCATACTAACTAGGGACAAAATGCAAAACAGGATCCACTCAAGCACACCCAAATGGCAATTGCCTATAGTAAGTAGGTGCAATCCTCACAGCCCACTACCCCAAGGGCCACTGCAATTCAATATACGTAAAAAAAAAATAGAGGAGCACACTACATTTCAAATCGCACATTAGAGACTATTTTCGATAATTTTCGAAAATAGCATCGAACATTTGAAAAACTTCAAAAATACGATCAGAAACTAGAAAGTGGTCTCTGGTCGAGTTTTCAAGGATTTTCGAACATTCTAAGTTATTTTTTAAAATAGCTCCGTACATTCGAAAATCAAAATTTGTTCCGTTTTTGGATCATCGGGACTTTCCCGAGATCCGAGAATACCTATCATAGCACTACTCCATAAACACGGTGACTCTGCACATCCTGGAGTAGTGCTATTCAACACATTTAACTTTCGCATTGGTTTGACTCCCATGCATCATATGACACTTGTTCAAAATGATAGCTCCAGTCCACTACCCATTTACTGTGTCACGCCGGTTTAGCGATGTTTAGTGCAGGAACGCCTGACTTTTTATTGTATAAGTGTCAATAAATGGTTTATGCACTTTATATTGATTGCACACATTTTTTAGATTGTGAGGGGTCCTGTAAAGTGCTATCTTGTTCTATGTCAGCCTTATACTGGTAAGTGCTGTTTAGGGGCCTTTTTGGGGTTCATTCCCCTTTTTTGTTTATGTAATCAATGTGCTTATTTCCCCTAGCACCCCTGATGCACACAGATACTTCATCCAGTTCTTAACAGGCTTACATTTATTTACAATTTACTAAAGTGGTATTTTATAGCTTATTGGTATTTTTAGGGGGTTGTATTCAGGTTGGAGTATAAAAAATTGGGTCTAGTTCTCCTTTAAGACAAATTACTGATCCTGAATTGACATAAATGACATGTTCATTAGTAAATCCACTCTGAATACATTTGTGAGGTATTTTATGTATCCAGTGTATACACAATGGTAGGGAAGTCACAGGAAGTCAATTTATTACTCCATAATCCTACTAATACTAACCCCTGCTCCCTGACTAAAATCAGCTACCTATTAGAGCCCATAATTATATCATTTATAAAGCAGTAAAAACTAATGTATTATGTTTCAATTACTTATTATAAGTAAATTATATTTTCACAACTGCAAACTAATTTCACAAACAGGAAAGCACTGCATAGAAATAAGCTCCAGGAAAAAATAATGTAAGATGTTAAAAATAATAAAATATGGGTGTCATAAAAACCTTTCCGGTGCTTGCAAACTGTCCATTTTGATCTAGTACATTTCTAATCTTTCACAGTAGTCATGTATGTCAGCAGAGTTAAAAATACTTGTAAAGGTTTACAACAACACAGCAAGTCAAGAAGAGAAGCTGCCAACAATTCCACTTGTCACAGTTCCAGTACAAACTGAAGGCACCGGTGACATTAACATACTGTAAAATAGCTAACATTGTTAGGACACCAATTAAGCCGATAGCAGTCAGGTAAATCTGGTGATGTGCTAACAATAAAAGGGACTTTATTATACAACAGTCAAAGGGCAATCAAAGCTTGAGATGTGCTTAACAATTTTGTAGATGCCAATAAGTTTTCTGTGCAGCTTTAAACATCTGTTAAAGATTCAGAAACGTGTGTGTACATACATGTTATATGATTATATTTTTGTCACATTACACATTCTCCTGAAAACGCATGCAGTAATTAAATCTGCAGCCAAAAGTTAGTTTGTTAGATTCCTGAATCAATGAGTTTACAATTTAAATGGTTACATTTAATAAATATATATTTTGAATATATTTTATTCTAAATATATAGCCATGGCTTTAAAAAAAAAAAAGCAAGTCATAGTTTTTGTTGAACATGGAGACATTGCGACCCTGTCACAAGCCAAACTGATTATTACATGCCCTAAACCTTGTGTCTTGTCTGATTGACACGTAAGGATGCTGAAAACTATTTGTGGAACTGTTTCTCCTCAGGCTGTATGCAAAATTTTTTTTACATTTTCCGAGTAAGTGAAGGGGATGTTCCATCTGCCTGTAATAATTATTTTCCGCTGTCAATCAGATACGCTCCTTTACCATTGACTGTGACAGTGTCTCCTCATTCATAGGTCTGGTTATAGAAATGTCACTTCTGTGTAAAAATGACTGGGAAAATAAAATGTGTATTTAAAAATGATTACAGCAAGCAGAAAAAGATGGTGTAATGTACATTTATTTACATTTCTAATAGTTATGGACACCACCAGATGTTACAAGTCAGATTTGGCTTTTCAAGTTCATATAAATTGGCAACTAGATATACAAGTGTGTTTTCATGGCTGGAAACTGGAATATTCTATAAATATAAAAGATAAAAATGGATGGATAGAAAGTGTTACATAAGAGATGGTAAGAAAGAGGCAAACGGCTATGAACAGAAAGCCAATATCGCTCTCTAATGCCTCCTTTAGGCAATGCGCTGAGCCAATAGCATTGTGAATAAGGTTTACCTATTCTGAATCTTAACACCAGTTATCTGCTCGCGTTAAAGATTCCATCTTAAAGAGCCGTTTTCAGCTCGGTACATTGATTGTGGCGGTTGCAAAGCAGTTTTTGTGTAACACCGCAACTGCCATTAGTTGTGTACCCTTGGTACATTGGTTAACGTGACTTTAAGACACAAATAGCCAATAACGGTTGTCGGTACATATCCCTGAAAGTCTGTAATGGTGGAAGTGACTTTTTTCTTTAATTACGGGGTAAAGCTGGCCGTACACTAGGCAGATATTATTATTATTGATTCAAGATATCTAGCCAATGTCTAAAGACCACATTTTACAAGCAACGGGTTTTATCTTGGGATGTTCCTATCTGACCCATTCATTTTGTGATCTCAAATTGATTGCATGAAAGAACGGGCTAGGTGGTTCTTAGATTTGACATTTGTCTTATGAGAGATTGGACATCTGTCTAATGTCTAGATAGTGTATGGGCACCTTAAAGTGATTCAGTAATACTGTGATGTACTGTACATGTTAGGGTTGTATTTTATTGTATTATTATACTATGGTACTATATACTGTATGTTACTAGATTTATATAGATGGACAGGGACTGGCACTCACGCTCAAGGTGCAACTATCAGGGTGCTCCCAACAGATCCAGTAATATAGTAGAAGATGATCTTAGACACCATTAATACCTTGGTGGGTAATGCGATTACAGCAGGGACTATTAATGAAAAATTGGGACAATATTTGTGTCAATCTCATCCCCATTGCCCTATAATTTACACTCTCCCCAAAATTCATAAAAATTTAGAAAAACCTCCTGGCCGCCCCATTATCTCTATGCGGGGTGGGGCATTGGAACCATTAGGTAAATTTGTGGACAGTGTTATGCAACCTATTGTAACACAACAGAAAACTTATTTGAGAGATTCGGGGCACCTAATCTCTATTATCCAGGAGTTATCCCTACCTGCAGATGAGGAAGTGTGGTTAGTCACCATGGACATCAATAGTCTATACACTAAAATTAACCATGAGGGGGGCATGGCTTCTACTAAAAAAGCTCTTGAGGATGTGGATTGTGGAACACCAGCCTTTAAAAGGTTTGTGATTGACATGTTGAATGTGACATTAAAATTTAACTATTTTAGATTTGAAAACTCCTTTTTTCAACAGTTAACAGGTACAGCAATGGGCGCGGCAATGGCGCCGGCATACGCCAATATCTATATGTACCAATATGAACAGTGTCACATCTTGTCACCATATGGCCAGCATCTGCTCATTTATTACAGGTTTATTGATGACCTGCTCTTCGTGTGGAAAGGAACACTTGAACAGCTGGAGAATATGTTCATTAATCTCAATTCTTTGCCAACCAAGATACGGTTCACCAAAAATGTAAGTAAGACTCAGATTGAGTTTTTGGACCTATTAATTTATATTGATAATAACAGGCTTGCCTATACATTGTACCAAAAGGAGACTGATAGAAATACGCTCCTTAATTTAATAGTTTCCATCCTCCTGCATTAAAAAAGTCCCTACCCATCTCCCAATTTTGCCGGGTGATCATAAATAACTCTGACCCTACTGCTAGACTGATTCAGCTGAATGAGATGAAAGCTAGATTTGCACAGCGAGGGTACCCAGAACAAGTACTACAACAGGCACTTATACATGCTAAAAACAAATGTGGAGAGTTGGGACATAACAAGGAAAACAAGGAACCCAAATTCATTTGCAGTTTACAATTTGATACACAAGGGTCACTGGTACAAAGGGAACTACATAAAAATTGGAAACTATTACTATCAGATCCCACATTAGCCAAAATTCTGCCACTAAGACCCACAATAGGATTTCGGGGAGGAAGAAACCTGAGGGATCTTTTGGTTCAAACAGACCTTGGCACCACGTCCTCTACATGGCTACCTAAGTTAAAACAAGGCAGCCATAAATGCCAGAAATGCCAATAATGTGAATACATGATTGATAGGGATTCCTTCTTACACCCACATACTGGCCAAACTATTAGCATCCAACAGGCCATCAGATGCACGACAACACATGTGGTCTATATAGTACTGTGCCCTTGTGGATTACTGTATGTGGGGAAAACGGACCTTATGCTTAGAACCAGAATTGATGGCCACAGGTCTGCAATAAAAACAGCTTTTCGTGATAATAAGACTTGAAAACCAGTAGCCAAACATTTTTTGGAAATGGGACATCAATTATCTGATTTCAGGTTCTGGGCCATTGATCACATACCCAAGTCAAGACGTGGAGGTAACAGATCTAAAATGCTTCTGCAGAGGGAAACATATTGGATTCGGACTCTGGACACAGTAGCCCCCAAAGGATTAAATGAAAACTGTTTGTTCAGATGTTTTCTCCAGGAGAGATAATTTGACATTTGCATACCCCTTGGGATTATCCGTATTTATGCGATTTATGCTATTATCTTATTTATTCTATAAATAATTGGTGCATTTTAGAGGGTTCCCTGGTGTATTTTTAGGACCCTTTGTTTTATACTTTTTACACTGTCCACGTATATGGCTTTTTAAGACTATAGTCACTTTAATAATACAGTCACTTTAATAGTACAGTCACTTGTCACTTTATTACTGTCACCAGAGCACTTTATCTTTAGTGCACTTTATCTTGAGTACTCTGATATGTACATACCGATATGTTTTTATGGGTAGAATATGGTATGTATGGTGTTGTTTTTCACTGTTGCTTTTTTTGACTCCGCCCACAGGAATTGAGGCATGGGGGGCGTATCACTTTTCCTCTATAAGAGGTTTTGTCACTGTAACTGTGTATAGGCTTGATAAAGGTCCAAGACCAGGGACCGAAACGTTGCCACTTGATGTGATGTGAATAAACCCACTTGTTTTTGTGTAAGACCAAGGAGTGCCCTGATCTATTATTTCTACTATATTACTAGATTTATATATATTTACATTTCCTTAATCCCAGTCTTTCAAGAAGTCAAGGCTAAATATTTGTACATTATAAAACTATAGTTTTTATCATGATTGTTAAGAGATTTTTATTGGCTAACGATTCCATGGCTTGCTGAATTTATAAAAAAAATCCTAGGTATTTTAGCATAATGTGCTGAAATAATAACTGAAATGTGCAAACAAGTTGACCATAATATTAGAAAACTGTTTTTTGAATGGTGTGCTGAAACCTAATAGTGAAATAATAAAATTTTTAAAATATCAATATTCATAGTAAACATTTTTAGGACAGAAGGACAGACACTAAAGACCCCCATGTAATCACTCTAATCCCTTGTGACCCTAGTAATCGTAATATACCAGTCTTGCAACCCCTAACAATATACAAACTCACATGTGATATATGACAATACATATATAATTGATTAAAATCTACCCCCCCCCCCCCGATATCAGCTCCAACTAAAACACATATTCAAAAGTCCTGGTATCCACAAGAGGTGAGTATTAGAGTGATATTGTAATGCAAGATGTTAACCGACAGGAGCGACCAAGTAAGTGATGTTCACAACTAGGAAAAAAGCTGGTATCATTCCATAGTAGGTAATAAGTCACTCAAATAGACTTTTACCGGGACTTGAATGCATGCACAACACTGTCAGCATATAATAGGTATAGGATACTCACGGTCCGTCGCACTACCATTCCCATACCCTCCTATCCAGTGCTTGTATGTAGTGCCAGAACACTCCTTCTATGGTACCTCAAACAGGACAAATGTCCAACTTCCAGTACCAGGAAAACTGACCGACGCGCGTTTCGCCAAACCAACTCTCTCGACTTCTTCATGGTCAAAGCTGCGAGATTTGGTTTGGCAAAAGCTCGTCGGTAAGAACCCCCCTAAATAGCTTTCTGAAGCTATTTAAAGTCATTTATAGCAGTAGAATACAACTGGGCCTACTCGTGCCTATGACAGGGGGGGCAGAGCAGTGGTGCGAGTGATGTCACAGTGCTAGCTGGAAACACCACCCTTTATACTGCTTTGAGTTTGCATAGATTACAGCTAGAAGCATGATCCTGGAATCATTTTAAAGGTAGGAATGTGCTCTTTTTAATTAATTAATGGCACTTGTAGGGAGACCACAGTTACCCTTAAAATATAATTGGATGTACACAATTATTCTATATTACATATATATAAAATTCTTGTGGTTATTTGTACTCCTTATAGTTTGGATGTACTGAGCACCATTTTAATATAGTGTATGTTATCAAGATAACTAGTACTACAACCAATGCATGGTCAGGTGTTCATATGTGAAAAGTACTTTTGGCATCCTCTAGGAGAAAAGAGCAAATGTTTTAAGCTTTCATATAATTATACCTAAAGGAATGCAAGGAAACAATACAATTCAGATATAGAAAGTAAGCAATTTATTTTGTTTACCAAACAATAGAGGGAATGTATCAAGAGATACTATCTCTTTGTTCCACCCCCACAAACTAGATGGACCAGATGTAAAACCCAAGTTACCAAAGTCCCATTGTAACAAAGTTGATTAAATATCAGCAGTTGCGTAACTATGAATCACTGAGACCCCAGCAAAACTATGATGGGCCCCTATCCCTGCTTGATGTACAATTAGAGATGTTCCGAAACTGATGAGTTTTGTCCCGTTTTCGAATTTTAAAATTCGAAGATTCGAAAACGGACCCATAGAAGTCTATGGGAGAAAAAAAATTGAACGTTTCTATCGATTTTAAGGATGAAATAGTAATAGTAGTTTACTGTAAATAACACAGGGACCTGGGGAATGGTCTGGGGAACCCGTAAATATAATCAAAACTCATTTAAAAACTATGTTTCCTCTTGATCGGGCTGCTTTTGAGCTTCCGCATTCTATTTTCGAGGGTTACCGAAATCGAATGCTACTTTCGACGGTTACCGATATTACAAATTCGAGGGTTACCGAAATCGGTTTGTACATTTGAGGGTTACCGAAATCAAAGGCTACTTTCAAGGGTTACCGATATTACAAATTCAAGAGTTACCAAAATCAGCATGTACATTCGAGGGTTACCGAAATCGAATGCTAATTTCGAGGGTTTTCATTTCATTTTTGATAATCATCTACTTTCGATGATCATCTACTTTCAATTTCGATAATCATCTACTTTCGATAAAAATCGAAAACTCGGAAAATTCGGGTTTCGTAATTTCCGGAGTTCCGAAAGTTTTGTCGGGACCCTCGGATTTCTATTTGAAACTGGGTTCTATTAGAACCCACAGTACATCTCTATATACAATGGGTTTTTTTAGGAGTGGGCTTTATCTGTCATAGGAAAAATAATATGCCAGACCCCCTTATTGCAATGTCTGCTCCTATAATAGTTATGCCCCTGAATATCAGTTATTATTATTGTAAAAACATCTGATATTTAATCAACATATGCTATCTTTGGTGGCTCATGGTAAATACGGAAATTGCCTTAAAGTGCATCTATAGTGAAAAAAACACTTTGCCCCTTTGAAAAGTTAAATTCATGTACTCTGTGCTGCCTTACTCCTATCTCTGTCAGAGACTTTGTTTAACCATTGTGTCAGAACTCTGTGCAGAACTCCCCCCTTCCCCCTCCCCTCTGTTACCTCCTCCATGTCTCAACTCCGGCTAACAGAAAATCTTATCATGTGCAGGAGTTAAAAGTTCAACATCCTTAAAAACACACCCACGCACAGTGGCCAATAGAAAGCAAGCTTTCCTGGAGACATGGAAGAAGAAGGAGAACAGTACAGTTTATGATCTCTCACTTTGTGACCCATCATCAATCAGTGAAAGCTATTAAGAAGGGGGGTCAAGTGCAGCCTCATATCTACCATCAAAGCTACCTCTCTCCCCCTGCTAATGCTCTTATTTCTATGTTTATTAAAGAGCATGGAGGGGGGATCACGTCACAGGGATTTGATTGACAGTCGAAGTAGGTGTAGAGGAATGCAATCACGTATTCTTCCAACTGGTGTATCTCGGGTCAGAGAGGGAATCTGAAAAAAGTGAAGACACTCTAGGGGTTGTGGGGAATTATAGAACAAATGGAAAGAAAGAAAAAAAAGTTCATTTTCCCACTATAGATGCCCTTTAATACTTAGGTGACTGGAATGTGGACTGGATTTCTATACAGTAATGTTTAACGTTTAATAAAAAGTCTGTGTTTAACATTGCTGTATACCCCCAATAAACCCCCCCATGTTTTTATTGTTTGCACTTGCATAGATATTATGATATATGGGGGCCAGGAAAGTGAATTGATCATTTCTTTTCTTGTATTTTCCTAATTTTTTGGTTGGTCAGATCAGTAGCACTTCCACTATTTGTTATAAAGTAATTTTGCCACAGGAGTGCTCCCACAGCCCCCCTTTTCTTTATATATTGTAGCAGAGCTTCCCTGCAGGAAGACTGACCAAGCTTCCATGTGGTATTAGCACCCCCAACATGTCCCTTTAATTGGAGGTCTTGTGCCTTGAATAATAAGCATTGGATGAGAGGCCTCTTCCCTCCTTGTTAAAAGACAGTAGGCGTGGGGAAGTGATAGCCTTTATACTAATCCAATGCAAGGTCAGGGAGACAACCTTCCTAAGAAAATGCAAGCAGGGAGTGTCAGCCCAGATAAATGACCCAAGGTAAATTGTTTGGACCTTCCATACTGGGGTTACCTTAACGTGGTTAGAAGGCTTTTCATTTTTATGCATAAAATTGTAAATAAAACCCCCATGCATAGATATTATGATATATGGGGCCCAGGAATGTGCATTGATCATTTATTTTCTTGTTTGTTATAAGTTATTTGCTGTCTTATAACACTTATTGCAGTCTTTCTAACTTTTAAATTACTGTGCCATCTGCTATAAAGATTTTAAACACATTTTCCTCTTTTTCTATTTCTCTTATACCACTGGGCTTTTTAAAAATTTTTAGTATTAATATTAGTTATTATTAGTAATTAAGTATTGATACTTAAAGGTATATATTTGGAAGTGTTTAAAAATTGCTCTAAAATATGTCCATTTCTATTCAGTATCTTTGCATAGGAAAATATTATCCCTGTCTATGTGTTAAAAGGATTTAAACAGTAACATTGTAACATACAGTAGTAATGGAGGTTGAGTAAAGACATACATCCATCTAGTCCAACCTTTATAGCCTACTCATTAACATTAACTAGTGAAAAAAGAAAAAAATCCTTCCTGATACCAAATGGCAACTGTAAAGGATCCCTGGATCATCTACAACTATATGTATTAACAGTAATTTTTAAAATATTTTTAGAAACTTATCCAGCTCACTTTTAAAGTTATTCAATAAACATGCCATTTTCATAGAAAACTAGTGCAAAGCTATATTAAATGAGGCTGGCTATGTGTTGATTAACCAACTTTATATTGTTTAAATTCTATTTATTTAACATTTGTAACACTTTATGCACTGTTAGGAATTAGTGGATCTAATAGAGTTTTTTTTGGTTGTGACTTGTGATCAAATTCTCATGCTGCTAATTTGAAACGTAACCTTTTGCTTTATTGACAGTTTCACTATTCAAGTCAATCCCAAGGAAATTAAATCCCATGATTAGAACCTGCTCAACCTCCTCCTCTTCATTAGCATTTGGTGGCTTATAACAAACACCTATATCACATTACTTGCCTTCTTACTTTGCACAATTCTTCCCATAAGGTTCACCTTTATTATTATTAGAATACTAATAGACTCTCACTAGAACCTCTGGGGGGAAATGTAAAAAGGCATGCTCCTTACCTATCAGAGATCCAAAGATGCCATACACAGTATTCTGAAGTTACTGCATTGTGGAATACCGGTCAGATAAGGAGAATGTCTATTACTGCCTCATTTGATACATGTTAAGTTTCAGAGTACAAAGTAGCGCAAAACTTAACTTAAGGTGCATTGAATCAATTGTTCTGTATTACAATATCACCAAAAACTAAAAAAAAACACAATACACTGGGGAGCATGGACTTTATAGTCATTTGTCTGAAACCAAGCACTATTACATTTCACTGTCTGTGTTAGCAGTGAGTGTAACATAGTCTTATTACTTGGTTACATTGCTGGGGAGATTAGATTTTATATGCACTTCAGAAAGCTAATAGATAGAGCTTACATATTTTGGCCAAGTATTGCACTAAACCTGTGCACTGGCATTTTTTTGTGTGTACACATTTTTATTGTTTCTATAAATTATAATTGAAATTATATGAAATCTGTATAATTATTTATTTTACTTTTTCTTATTTCTTAATGTTATATATTGTAATAAAGTACAATGATGGTATATAAATGAAGATACAAATATAAAAACACATTAAGTTTTATTCAGCCATGGAAAGTCCTTAGATCTAATTCATCATTTTCTCCAGATGGTCTTCTTGCATTAGCAAACATTCTCTACATTTGATAATGCATCTGTATAGTTTGTCTACTGCTATATATAATATAAAACCATCCTGTTTGTTATGTCAACTAGTGGGCCAAGTGGTTGAACTCCCTGATAAGAGAAATAAAGTGAAGCCCCTATCATTTCCATTTGAGCTGATGTTATCACAAATAGGGGTTATTTGCCAGCATGTTTTTTCATTTAGAGTCATCATGTTTGTACTGGATTTAGATATTTCAAAGACAAATCGTCTTTTTGTGACTTTTTTAAATCTTAAACAATTTTGGGATTGCAATAATTTAAAATAAATTGATATTTAGAGATGACCTCACAGAAAACATTATAAAGAGTAGCTGCCGATGACTAATTTAATAAGTGCAGATACAAATTTCTAAATGTGGCATGTGGCTTATATACTACAACGTACAACCACAGACTCGTAAAACAGAGAAAATGTAATAAAATACACAATTCAAACATTTACAGTATATTACTGGAAAAGGAATTAAAACTCCCTATTCTCTACTAATAAAATATATATAAATATGTATATATAATATGTATATATATCGCATGTCGTATAAAAGGAATAAGATGATAGGTTCCAGAGTAGTTAGCTCTAGATCAAATAGGGATACATCTCTGGGATAGAGAGGGGAACTACATAGTTGACCAAGGGCCGAGATGGAATGTGACCATGTTACAATTGTATTTATTGTCCCCTAACATTGCTGGGAAATAAATTTACTATATCCCATTCGGGGGAGATTATTCATGTGAAAGGGTGTCACACATGTAACACTTAATTTGTAGTATATGTGATTGTGTGTCCATGCAGCCTACTGTGTGTAGGAGAGACGACACAAAAAATTAAGATGAGGATGACACAACACAGATCCTCAGTTAATACCAAACAGACACACTTACCCTTGCCCAAACATTATATAGACAAGGGACATTTAGCCACTGAAATGAGGTTCAAGATACTGGAATCTATACCCTTGAACTATGTTGGGAATATGGAACACCGATTGATATGTAGGTAGGTTTGGTGGATTAAAAGGTTGGGTTCCCTATATCATAATGGATTGAATAGGTATTATAATTTATATTTGTTTTTGTAGACTTTTATGTCCCTGGTCCAGGGGAATCCTCACAGAATATATTTGCTGGAATGTGTAAAGGGTTAACAGTGTAAAATGGAACTAAAATAGCTACTTTAATTATATGTATGATGTCATACCCTGTCTATGATCTATAAATAGGATGGGCCTTGTTGGCCATTCACTCTTTGTTCTCATGCCTGATGAAGGGTAACATGGACCCGAAACGTTGATATTATGAGAATGTTTGATTATATGAAATATAACTTGTGCTATTAAAAAATGAGTGCTGCTCCTTTCTTGGTGTTTTGGATAAAAATTGGGGATACAGCTCCCTATTTTGGAGATTTGCACCAATATGTACTGATATAAATTGAAATCAACTTAGGTGTGCTGCTACATTTTTTTGGAATTTTATATATATATATTGTTTGTTGCAGGCACACACTTGTAGCTGGTGTATTGCCTGGTGCAATCCTTTTCCTCACCTCATAGAAGCCAAATACAAAAATAAGGAGCACTCCTGGGTCTTCTCAAGTAATTTTATTCACTTCATAGTGCAAAATGACAGGCTGCAGGTGGTGTTAGTGAGTAATAAAAGACAAGACATCCCTGCTTACTATGGCTAGGAGGAGAGAACGTGATAGCAGATTGTGGTGTGTGCTTTGGAGTGATATTAAATGCAACACAAGATGTGTATAAGACCCTGTGTGTAAGATCCTGTGCATAAGATCCTGTGTGTAAGATCCTGTGTGTAAGACCCTGTGTGTTAGACCCTATGTGTAAGACCCTGTGTGTAAGACCCTGTGTATAAGACTCTGTGTATAAGACCCTGTGTATAAGACCCTGTGTATAAGACCCTGTGTATAAGACCCTGTGTATAATACCCTGTGTATAAGACCCTGTGTATATGATCCTGTGTATAAGACCCTGTGTATATGATCCTGTGTATAAGACCCTTTGTATAAGATCCTGTGTATAAGACCCTGTGCAGAAGACCCTGCGCATAAGACCCTGCGCATAAGACCCTATGTATAAGATCCTGTTACCACCTGTTGGGAGGACAGATTATTGCACAGACAATTTACCTTATTGGATACAAACTCTGAGATAACAGATAAGTGTACACCAACTTACAAGCACACACAATATACAAATATTCAAAGTGGTGCACCATAGACAGGGACACCCACGATTACTGCACATGTTATGTGGGGAACCTGTTTATGTGCACTGTCTGCTTTGTGCCAGACCACCAGAGTAAACCACTGTGTGCCATGCTACCCATAATCCTTCAATAAAGCAGTGATCTGGTACAAATTGGTGGCAGCGGTGCTGGTAATACCATTTATTCTCCCTGTTTTCTCTGTATATTTGTTCTCTGTATTAAGCTATGGAGGCTGCTACTGATAGTATTGATTTTAATCCTGCTGTCCTTGTACCTGCAGATAAAATTTCCCAAATAGACTCCGTAGCTCTACCAGGCCCAATTGCCAAACCTATTTTTAAACCTGATCCATTTTAAGGGGTAACTAGGGAGTGGACTGATTGGCTAGAACAATTTGAATTGGCAGCCACTATTAATGGTAGTGATGAAGGTGCTCACTTGCAAGTGCTTAGCCTTTTGCTTAGTGGTAAAACCAGGCAGGTATACCAAGGATTTACTGTAATACTGAAATAAAAAGCAGTTATTAGTTATTAATGATTGCTCTGAAGCAATTTTTTTTCAATTAGATCTGCATAAAAGAGTATATAAAGGATAAATCCATTTATTTAGGTAAACTGGGTATGAGTAATGTTTGTTTATAATTTAGATTATTAGGGCAATTCTATTATAATAGCATGATGCTGTGAGGTACCTTCTGTTATAATATATGAGGTACCATCACCACTTGCCGTGGTGAATAGTAATAAGTATTAACCTAGCATGTTTAGTTTAGTTGCCTGGGTCTCCTCTCAGACCTGCAGGATTATCCTATTTAGTTCCTCTGGAAGCTGGTGACTGTCTAATTAACAGTTTAAAATATGCCTGTGTAAAGATTCCATATCCACTATATCCACACATATAAAACTTATATATATATATTTATATATATATTTCCATACACTTTTTTTTATATCCTCAGTATTTAAGAAGTGGGTTCTACAAACAAAATCTCACATTGCCTTCCTTTTTGTCAACTGTTCTGACAGCTGGACCTCCTGTAGAAAAGCCTGACTCACTTCTAAAATGAGCGCTCAGTGCCACTGATTGCAAACTGGGCTCAATATGTTTAAGGTCAGGTAAATAACAACAGTGTTTACTATGTATGACATCCAACAACAAACATCAACGCAAGAAATGAAAATTAAATAGATACTTTCTTATGCAATTATATCAAACATGTTGGGCAGAATTAAAAATAGTCATGGTGTGGATTAAAATATAAATTGTCAAACAATTTACTTGCACCAAACAGGTAATTTATATTTTTTTAATAATTTACTTATTTCCCAAAGACATTGTTTTGCCCAAGAGGAATACAGCTTAGAGATTAACCCTTTCACTGCCAGGAGATTTTCATTTTTTTTTGCGTTAACTGCCAGAAGAATTTTCAGGATTTTGTCCTTAATCGCTTTAGACTAATTTTACAGTAGGAAACCTTGCAGTAAATCAGGAATATTATACATTGTTTTTTTCAGCACAAAGTGTACTTTAACATGGTAACAGAATTTTGTAACTTTTCTGGAAATTTTACTGGAATTATGGGTAAAATATGTAAAAAAAATGAAAAATTTGCAAATTTTCATGGATTTTTCCCATTTTTACTTATAGTTATCTTAAGGTTACGCACAAAAATCTTACTGTTTCTAAAAGCTCAGATACTCCCGAGTACAACGATACCAGATATATGTAGGTACCCAAATTTTCCTGTACAGGAGAACACCCCAAACTAAAACTGCACCTCCTAGAATATTACACCAAATTAAAATGTGTAACCACTACTAACAGTTAACATAGAATATCTACCAAATTATCTAAACTATCCCCACAAGTGAGATATTTTTAGAAACTACACACTCGCAGGATTTTACGAGTGAGGTTAGTTTCGATCAAAATGCAGATACCCGGACGCAGCTCTTCGTCAAATTGTAAGTTACTTTCTCACATTTTCCTTTTTTTCCTCAACTGTAAAATCAGAGACAAAATCAAATGCGAATTTCAGCTAAAAACTGTGGAGGAAAGTTCAAACGCATCTCAAATATGAAAGCCTAACCCCTCCCGAATAAAACGGTATGCCACATTCATGGGTGTACCCAGAGACATGGCTACCAACTAACCCAGAGCGTGACCAGTGCCAAATGTCAGTAGCAGCAAAAAAAAATTAGCCAGTTTTGTACTTGAACAGTCTGCATTTTTTCCACAAAACACCCCCCAACTCAAAAATACCCCCCACAAACTATATATTCCTGAAATCTACACACCTTCAGCTATGTAATGCTGTAGTTCGTTCATTCATATCATCAATGGTGTGGGCGCAGTTC
This sequence comes from Hymenochirus boettgeri, assembly GCA_019447015.1. Taxonomy (NCBI): domain Eukaryota; kingdom Metazoa; phylum Chordata; class Amphibia; order Anura; family Pipidae; genus Hymenochirus; species Hymenochirus boettgeri. The sequence continues at coordinate 190,413,339 of CM033474.1, read as the reverse complement.
TTCGTAGAAATTTGCACTTTTACCAGATTTTCAAAAAAAATGAACATCAAACAGCGTTCAAAAAGGTCGAAATCATGCCAAAACCCCATGGAATGTAAAAAAAAGTCACTAAATATCAATCTCCCAAATGTCCTGAATCAAACGGTGGTTACACACGCGGACGTGGAAGCGAAAAGCCACAAAGTGAATGCACGATGGCTCAGAAACAGCGAAAATATTTAGCCAACTCCAAATTTGGACAGTCTGCAGTTTTTTCCACAAAACACCCCCGTAACTTAGAAATAACCCCCACAAACTATATATTTCTGAAATCTACACACCTTCAGCTATGTAGCACTGTAGTTTGTTCATTCATACCATCAATGGTGTGGGCGCAGTTCTTTGTAGAAGTTCGCATTTGTCTGAAAAAACGAACATAAAACAACTTCAAAAGATAAAAATCATGCCAAAACCTCATGGAATCTAAAAAAAAGTTACTAAATATCAATCTCCCAAATGTCCTGAATCAAACGGTATGCCATATGTGGGTTACCACGGACCGTGGAAGCGAAAAGCCACAAGGTGAGACAATGCACGATGGCTCAGAAACAGCGAAAATATTTAGCCAACTCTGATTTGGACAGTCTGCAGTTTTTTCCACAAAACACCCCCGTAACTTAGAAATAACCCCCACAAACTATATATTCCTGAAATCTACACACCTTCAGCTATGTAGCACTGTAGTTCGTTCATTCATACCATCAATGGTGTGGGCGCAGTTCTTCGTAGAAGTTCGCACTTTTCTGAAAAAATGAACAAAAAACAACTTCAAAAGGTAGAAATCATGCCAAAACCTCATGGAATCTAAAAAAAATTTACTAAATATCAATCTCCCAAATGTCCTGAATCAAACGGTATGCCATATGTGTGGTTACACATGTGGACGTGGAAGCAAAAAGCCACAAAGTGAGACAATGCACGATGGCTCAGAAACAGCGAAAATATTTAGCCAACTCCGAATTTGGACAGTCTGCAGTTTTTTCCACAAAACACCCCCGTAACTCAGAAATAACCCCCACAAACTATATATTCCTGAAATCTAAACACCTTCAGCTATGTAGCACTGTAGTTCGTTCATTCATACCATCAATGGTGTGGGCGCAGTTCTTTGTAGAAGTTCGCACTTTTCTGAAAAAATGAACAAAAAACAACTTCAAAAGGTAGAAAACATGCCAAAACCTGACGGAATGTAAAAAAAAGTTACTAAATATCAATCTCCCAAATGTCCTGAATCAAATGGTATGTCATATGTGTGGTTACACATGCGGACGTGGAAGCGAAAAGCCACGATGTGAGACAATGCATGATGGTTGAGAAACAGCAAAAATATTTAGCCAACTCCGAATTTGGACAGTCTGCAGTTTTTTCCACAAAACACCCTGATAACTCAGAAATACCCCCCACAAACTATATATTCCTGAAATCTAAACACCTTCAGCTATGTAGCACTGTAGTTCGTTCATTCATACCATCAATGGTGTGGGCGCAGTTCTTCATAGAATTTCGCATTTCTACACAATTTTCTGGAAAAATAGAGAAAAATACATTTCAAAGTTACAAAATCACACCAAAACCCCATGTAATGTAAAAAAAACTTACCAAATATCAATCTCCTAAATGTCCTGAATCAAATGGTATGCCATATGTGTGGTTACACACACGGACGTGGAAGCGACTAGTCAAAATGTAAAACAATGCGCAGTGAGCCAATAACAGCATTTTCCCAGATTTTTCAAACTGAACACCCCTCTAACTTGGAAATACCCCCGCAAAACTATATATTCTCAGAATCTACATACCTTCAGCTACGTAACGCTGTAGTTTATTCATTCATACCATGAATGGTGTGGGCGCAGTTCTTCGTAGAAATTCGCATTTGTCTGAAAAAATGAACAAAAACAACTTCAAAAGGTAGAAATCATGCCAAAACCCCATGGAATGTAAAAAAAAGCTACTAAATATCAATCTCCCAAATGTCCTGAATCAAACGGTATGCCATATGTGTGGTTACACACGTGGACGTGGAAGCCAAAAGACACAAAGTGAAACAATGCACAATGGCTCAGAAACAGCAAAAATATTCAGTCAAATCTGAATTTGAACAGTCTGCAATTTTTCCCCACAAAACAACCCCCACAAACCATATATTTCTCGAATCCACACACCTTTATCTACGAAATTCTGTAGTTTGTTCATTCGTACCATCAATGGTGTGGGCGCAGTTCTTCGTAGAAGTTCACAGTTTTAGCAGATTTTCTAAAAAATTTGAAAAAAAACACACTCAAAGGTAGAAATCATGCCAAAATCCCAAGTAATGTAAAAACAATTTACCAAATATCAATCTCCCAAATGTCCTGAATCAAACGGTATGCCCTATGTATGGTTCCACACGCAGACGTGGAATCAACTAGCCACAAAGTGAGCCAATGAACAGTGGCCCAATTACAGCAACTTTTCAGATTTGTCAGACTAAACACCCCTCTATATTAGAAATACCCCCCAAAACTATATATTCTTGGACTCTACACACCTTCAGCTACACAATGGTGTGATTCTTTTATGCATACCACCAATGGTGTGGGTGCAGTTTTGTGTACAATTTCGCTTTCTTACCAGATTTTCAGGAAAAATTTATAAAAATACAATTCAAAGTTAAAAATCATGGCAAATTTCCATGTCATGTAAAAAAAACTTGTCAATTATCAATCTTCCAAATGCCCTGAATCAAACGTTATGCCATATGCGTGGATGCACACAGGGGCGTGGCCACCAACTAGCTCAAATGGGACGCATGCACCAGTGTAATTACAAGAAAAATATCAAAGTGCTCTGTAATTTCAAACAGCCCCAAAACTTTGAAATGCCCCCCACAAATAAAACCCCCAACTAAATATCAATCTCCCACATGTTCTGAGTCAAACGGTATGCCATATGCGTGGATGTACACAGAGATGTGGCCACCAACTAGCTCAAATGGGACGCATGCACAAATGCAATTACAAGAAAAATTCAACGTTCTCTGTAATTTGCACAGACTACCCTTTTTCTAAGGAAACAGTCCCAAAACATGGAAATTCCCCCCACAAACTATATGTTTTTGGAATCTACACACCTTCAGCTACGTTACAGTGCCATGCATTCATGCATACATGAAGAATTCCAGACCCAGCGATCAAAAGAACTCCGTGTTTTGATGAGGTTTTGTGAAAAATAAAATGAGATGATTCAAGGATTGAAATCCTACCTAAACCCACTTGACAAGCAAAAAAACCCACTAAATAGCAATCTTCCACATGTCCTGAATCAAACAGTATGCCATATGCATGGATGCACACAGAGACGTGGCCACCAACTAGCTCAAATGGGACGCATGCACAAATGCAATTACAAGAAAAAATCAAAGTGCTCTGTAATTTGAACAGCCTACCCTTTTTCTAAGGAAACAGTCCCGAAACATGGAAATTCACCCCACAAACTATATATTTTTGGAATCTACACACCTTCAGCTACGTTACGGTGCCATGCTTTCATACATGCATGAAGAATTCCAGACCCAGCAATCCAAAGAACTCTGTGTTTTTACGAGATTTTGTGAAAAATAAAATAAGATGATTCAAGGGTTGAAATCCTACCTAAACCCACTTGACAAGCAAAAAAACCCACTAAATAGCAATCTCCCACATTTCCTGAATCAAACGGTGTGCCATTTGCGTGGGTGCAAACAGAGACGAGGCCACCAACTAGCTCAAATGGGACGCATTTAGAAGTGCAGTTACAAGAAAAATTTTTAAAAACGCCACAACCCACCCCCCACACACACACTCTCCCCCTTTTAGTGGTATTTTAGTGAAATCGGTTAGTATGGAGAGTCACACACGTTTTTGCACACTTTACTGATCCTAAAAATTCAATACGGTCTTTATTTGGTACCTCTGCAAAATTTCCTTCTAAAAAATAGGCTTAGTTTCCCTTGAAATCGTACAAATAAGTATCCGCGTTTACTTTACCGATATCACTGGGAACATTGGGGAGCTTGGAAGAAGACAACGTTTTTTTCTAATTTATAGTTTTAGGGTAAAAAAAAAAAAGGGTGTGTGTATCACTTTAAGAATTTTTTTGTGTGTATTTCCCCTTTTTTTCCCCGATCATTCCCAAAGATAATCATCAGATCATCTTAGGGAATGATACCGAACTTGGAATACGGGCATAAATGCCCGTTTTCCAATTCGAAATCCGATCGGAAAAATCACTTCCCGGAAATCATTTTCCAGGAAGTGATTTTTCATTCATTGGCAAAGATCAATAATTTGGTGATCAGAAGTGATCACCAAATTTTGATCTCTGTCCCCATTTTTTTTCTAAGTCTTCGCTAAGTAGCAAAGACTTAGAAAAAATCCTATTTGTGAATGGAACTTTGAGTTCCATTCACAAAATGTATAGTAAAGCTGTCAGCATGACAGATTTTACTATACAGGTACTGCAGCATGATCTAAATGTAGATCTAGCTGCAGTACCTCCACTAGACCATCAGAGCACTTGTAAGGGAGTCTTCCTTATCGGGAATACCATTTGAATCAGCGAGGGACCGGCAATGGAGGAGGGGGACCTACTTTAGGGGCTGCAAACTCCTGATCCCCCCATCGGATTTTTATGAAATCAAGGGGGGATCGAGGGGGCTAGGGGGCCACTTGAATGCTGCCCCCCGATTGCCCCTAGGACTAAAAACTTTTTTGCTTGCACTATAGCAAGCAGGCACACAGTGCCTGCTGCTATAGCTCAGTAGTATCTGCGATCGGCACTGATCGCAGACTACTACTTACACTGGACCACCATGGAAAATGTGGGGAACACTAAAGGGAAGCCCCGGACGTCCAGTGACGTCACGGGGCTTCCCTTTCCGCTGCGCCTCTGCACTTCCTGGCCGCACGAGTTCTGGAAAGGATTCCCTTTCCGGAACAGCATTTGGGGGATTGATATCTTCCGATCCCCCCCTCGGATTTGGACACAACCGAGGGGGGATCGAGGGGGCTAGGGGGGCAGTTGAATGCTGCCCCCCGATCGCCCCTAGCGGGGGGCAATTTTTTTTTATTAAAGGGAAAGCCACAGATCGTATATTCACGATCTGTGGCAGTTTGGTCATTCACTGCACAGATCTGTGGCAGGGAAAGGGTTAAATATATTTTCCCCACCTGTTGTTTTAATGTCATCATCCCCCCCACAGTCCTTTTCGATCACATCCTTTGAGGTTCACATTGTTCAAATTTCCTACCCTCTTAGTACTTAGTCATAGGCATGCCTATGACTAAGTAATCATTCGAGTACGAAAACGCGTGAGACGTTTTCTTTTAATGTTTTGATTTAACAATAAAAGCTACATTTTATCATCATGCTGAGTACTTGGAGCTGTTATCATCTTTCCGGGAAATATGCAGAACCTTTTATGTTTTGATTACCACAGGGCTCTGTCCTTGGACCCCTGTTGTTCTCTCTCTATACCTTTTTCCTTGGGAGAAGTCATCAGCTCATTTGATCTGTACGCTGATGATACCCAAATTTATTTTTCCTCCCCCCACGTTTTGTCCTGACACCCAACCACGCATCTCCGGCGCGTCTCTGTGCTGTGTCCTCAAGGATGGTGCACGGATGCCTCAAACTAAACCTGATTAAAACTGAACTAATAGTTGTCCCACCAAAACCTGGTCCTATCCCACCTTTTTCCATTTCTGTGGACAACACCCCTATTTACCCTGTTCAGTCAGCACATTGCTTAGGGGTAATTATTGATTCTGCTCTCTCCTTTTCCAATCACATTAACTATGTTGTTAAAACCTGTCACTTTTTTCTTCGTAAAATTGCGAAAATCCCTAGATTCCTTTCTCTTCCAACTACTGCTATGCTTATCCATGCTCTCATCCTATCACGCCTAGACTATTGTAACCTTCTGCTTTCTGGTCTTCCTGCTTTCCATCTTTCTCCACTTCAGCCCATACTTTGCCGCATGCTTTATCTCACTCGCTCTGCTGCTCCTTCTTATATTTATTATCTAGTGTCCCCATATGTCCCTACCTTTACCCTCTGCTCATCACACAACCATCTCTTATATAGACCCCTCACACTGCCTCCTCTCGCCTTAAACCTTTTTCTCTTCTGTCTCTGGAATTCTATTCTTCTCTCTCTACATCAAGAAACCTCAATAAATAAGTTCAAATCTAACCTCTCATCCTATCTTGCTGAGCACAGCATAGGACTGTTGACATTGAACCAGTTACTACCTTTGCACTTACACCCTTTCCTCTGTATGTAGCTCGATTGGGCAGGGACCTCTTTCCACATGTTACATGTTTCAAGCACTTGTATATTTCATGATGCTCATACTTATTTATATATTTATTTACTGTCCAACTTGTATGACTTTTGTATTCTATATTATACAGCACTGCGTCCCCTAGTGGTGCTATATGAATAATGATAAACATACATGTAAAATATGTTTATTTTTTTCATTTGTTTTGTTATGCTACAGTGTAGGGGATTAGCCAAGTGGTAGGTTGTAAAGCAAGCATTCACAGTGCAAGCTGCCTGTCACGAACGCCAGTTCGCTGGGCACGTGATCTGACTAATTAATCGGTATTCGCTGCCACCACTTTAAGTTACGGCCTTAAAGACGCCCCAAAAACCCACTCTTGACTCTCACTGACTATGCCCACCCCTGTCCTGGCAGCTAAATGGTTAACACTACACCTTCACTCCAGCACATAACTGGTTAATTAGCATCAGTCCTTCACAAGCAGTCAAGTTAATTAGCATTTACATTGCACACTCCATTCAAACACTATAAACTTATCAGAGGCTAACTGAGTTCTTTTAGACATCAAAGACAAAACTTATTAAATTTTAGATTTAATATTCCAAAAGGTGGACAGTGCATATAATACAAAAACAAAATAAAATGGTGTTATAAAAAAAATGACATACAATAAGTCCAACAGTTATAGAAAATAAAAAGGATAAAACTATTCACAGACCCTACTCACTAAGAAGTCCTGTGTCCTGGGGCAGGATGAAACATTGGGTCCATACACACGTTTTTAGCATGTCCCCAAGTATGAACAACATTATTTTGGACTACAGGACTTTTAAACTATTTGTTGAACTACCCCTCACATGAGGTGGAGTGTCCAGGAATGTCCAGATTTACGACTAGCCAAAAGCATTCATTCCCCCTCATTTAGGCAGACTCCATATAAATGTAGATATGTACTTTGTATTGGGATATTGATCACATGTTCCTCTCCTTTATTAATTATCAATTCCCCAATACCAAACATGACCTGTGTGTAATCCATATTTCCCCAGATATTAATATCTCACCTTGGCAAGGAATAAGGTCTCCATGTTGGGTATCCTATTAATGGGCATATTATTATATTTACAAATATAACATTGGTTTCTGTCTTACACATTCCAATACCGAAATACAATTATTTTACATGTATGACTTGTCCTTAAAATGACCTCTTAGTACCCCCAGACCCCTAGCTGGAGAGAATTCCAGATGCACGTTTCGGCTCCACATTGTCTAGAAAAGGAGACCTGGTTCCATGCTTGACTAACCGTAATATAAACAATAGGACGGTTCCAGGTTGGAATGGAATGTTTATTGGTCCTTTTCAAAACCAATACTACTAGTTAACCCATTCTTTACCAAGTCACTCTACACATTTTCCTGACACTCCCTCTTTAAAATTGGCGCACGGGATGTGACTACAGGTCACTCCTACTGCGTCCATATCATGTGTTCCGATAGACACGAATATCACCTGCATCCCCTTGGTTCGGTGAATGTAAATCATATTGCTCCATGATATGATTCCACCTGCACATTTTTACAAAACTACCATCCCTTTACTGTGGTTATGAGAACTGGGTTTGGGTTCACAGTCACTCACCCAAGTAGACTGGTTAACCTCTTGATGCCCAGTCTGTCAACAACTCTGATATAGAGAGCAAACCACCCATACTACCATCTGTGTGACCACTCTGTGTGCTGACAGGTACAGTTCTGTATTTACCACCCGGAGTACATTGATATGTAGGGGACTGTACCCGGCCACCTCCTAACCTCAGGCATCTGTCCTCCCTCTGACACACTCTCTCTGCTGGACAATCCTCCTTTATCCTCACTGCTACCTTTATCCTGTGAGTCTAAAGTTCCCCTATTCCCTGGTCTAAACTCAGACAGATACTGGCCACTCTTAACCCTTTCCTTGCCTTCCTGCTCACCATATCCCTGCTCCCTCTTAGACTGGGACAAACCAGTGACTGTTCTGGTATGGTTTGGTCCTCAGGGATAGCTACCTTCTTTCCATCTACCTGGGACACTCCTAGCTCTGTTAGCTGTCCCTCTTTAACCCTTACTCTTCCTCTCCACCCACCCACTGAGGTGGTACTGGCGCTACCGCATGCCCACAGCTACCCTCTTCTCCCTCAGTCTGAGTGGAAACATCCCTTAGGACCCTGCTTTGAGTCCTTACCACCTGTCCACACACTCCTGCACTAATTCCTGACTGCTATCCAGACCTCACGCAGATTGGGCACAGGATCAGGGATCCTACTCTGGAAATCCCTCTCTACTACGGGTACTTTACCCAGAACATCACCCTGGGGATACCTTCCCTCCCCCTCTACATTCACACATCTAGACAGTACTGGTTCTGGCACTGACTGACACCCTCTCGGTCTCTCAGCCCTCCCTCCCAGCTACTGTACAATCCCTACCTACAGGTACTATACCGACTCTACCAGAGAGTGAACTGGGGGATCCCCCTCTCTCTCTCTCCATTCACACAGTTAGGCATACTGGTTCTGGCACTGACGGACATCTGCTCTGGTCTCTCAGCCCTCCCTCCCAGTTACCTTGCCCCTTGTTACCTGTTCCCTTTACTGATTGCAGTGTGGTCACACTCCAGCGCGGCTGGACCTAGTGAGACCGGATCATTTGGCACAAAACAGAGACCATTCTCCCCAATCATTCCCCAATAACACATTGACAAATTTCATTAGATATCCCCACTTCCCCAGACCTCTCCCCACACCCCAATCCAAGTAAACATTAGCCACAGGCACCCGTGGATGACTCCCACCCACTCCCTTTACCATAAAGTCTTCCCAGGAATAATGTCCCCAAAGTAATCATCTCTGGGCGCACCAAGACAAGTTAGCTCCTGAGTCCCGTAACCCCTGGTAACTTTATCTCCCACAGTCACAGTCTGCATATGATGACATAAATTCTCTGTCTTACCAGATCCGAGCATTACCACAGGATTGACTGGTGACACTGGTCCCTTTCTTTCTGGACAGGAAGCTCTTACATGTCCCGTCTGGTTACATATAAAACATCTGCGTGGATCTCCATGGTTTACGCTCACACTGGGCCTTTCAGACAAATTCTCACCCGCCTTGAACTTCTGCGGTGCGGCTTCCCTGTGGTGACGATCCTTCCAGCTTGGTGATCTTTGTAACGTTGGACCTTTTGGATATGTTGGCACCCTGTTGGCTGCAAGGTGTCTGCGACTTCTGCTGCTTTTTGCGCTGTTTTTGGCTCCCGATCCAATACAAACTTTTGCACATCTCCAGGACAGATATTAAGGAACTGATCCATTACCATAGACCTCCCTCCTCAAATTTGTAACCGACAGTCCTTTAATCCACTGGCGAAAACTGGTTCTCAGATTACTCACAACATCTGAGTAGCTGTCAGTTGGACCTCTCTGCAATGCTCGAAACTTTTTGCGATACACCTCTGGCGTGAGGTTAAACTTCTTAATCAGAGCCTGTTTCAAAGCCTCATAGTCCCCATCAGCTCTGGTGGTAGTTCAACAAAGGCATCTAAGGCTTTGCCTTTTAATCCAGGTGTCAAGTATCTTGCCCACTGCTCGTGGCAACTGATACTGTCTGCAGCACTTTTCAAAACTTAACAAAAGTGGTCCAAATTGCTATCATTGTCCATGACAGGAAACTTGGGTGAACCATGCAAAGCAAACGGACCCTCTCTGGACTCACTGGACTGTGGAGACTGGGTCTGGTGCTGGAGCTTTGCTAACTCCAGTTGAAATGCACGGTCTGCTTGTCTTTCGGCTGCTTCTATTTCCCTTTGCGCCTGCCGTTCAGCTGCTGCGGCTTCCATTTCACGCTGGCTTGCCGTTCAGCTCTCTCAGCTGCAGCTGCCTCCCTCTCCTGATGCTGCAAGATCAATTGAAGACGTAGCTGTGGGTCATCGAACCCAACAATTGGAATCCTTTTGCAGGGAAGAAGTATGTTCCTGCACGGTGGTATTCTCTCTGAGAAAATCCAAGGTTAACAGTCCTCTCTGGATGCTAAATCCACATCGCTTCCCGACTCAGTTGTGTAGTTCTGCTGCTCCTGGTCACTCTCCAACAATGCCCTTATCAGCAGCTCCTTGGACTTGTCCAGGACATCAATACCTCTTTCCTCACAGAGATTGATCAGGACCTCCTTGGTTTGTCTCTTGTAAAAGGTTGCCATCCTCAGCTAACCTTGCCAAATAAAATATAGGAAAGAAAAAAAAAGAGAAGGAGAGGAAACAACTGTTTGTACGTATGTCTTTTAAAAATAAATGCACTGAGTTTGTCTTTGAAGACTGATACCCTCGCAAGGATACAGTTCTTTAGTACAAGTTCGAATAACTTAATCCAGGCACTAATCTCTAATAAAAAATAATTTTCCCACCGCTGCCAGCCAATTTGTCACGAACGCCAGTTCGCTGGGCACGTGATCTGACTAATTAATCGGTATTCGCTGCCACCACTTTAAGTTACGGCCTTAAAGACGCCCCAAAAACCCACTCTTGACTCTCACTGACTATGCCCACCCCTGTCCTGCAGCTAATGGTTAACACTACACCATTCACTCCAGCAACTAACTGGTTAATTAGCATCAGTCCTTCACAAGCAGTCAGAGTTAATTAGCATTTACACTGCACACTCCATTCAAACACATATAAACTTATCAGAGGCTAACTGAGTTCTTTTAGAGCATCAAAGACAAAACTTATTAAATTTTAGATTTAATATTCCAAAAGGTGGACATGGCATATAATAACAAAACAAAATAAAATGGTGTGTATATAAAATGACATACAATAAGTACACAGTTATAGAAAATAAAAAGGATAAAACTATCACAGACCCTACTCACTAGAAAAGTCCTGTGTCCTGGGGCAGGATGAACATTGGGTCCATACACACGTTTTTAGCATGTCCCCAGTATGAACAACATTATTTTGGACTAACAGGACTTTTAAACTATTTGTTGAACTACGCCCTCCACATGAGGTGGGAGTGTCCAGGAAGTCCAGATTTACGACTAGCCAAAAGCACTCATTCCCCCTCATTTAGGCAGACTCTATATAAATGTAGATATGTACTTTGTATTGGGATATTGATCACATGTTCCTCTCCTTTATTAATTATCAATCTCCAATACCAAACATGACCTGTGTGAATCCATATTCCCCAGATATTAATATCTCCCCTGGCAAGGGAATAAGGTCTCCATGTTGGGTATCCTATTAATGGGCATATTATTATATTTACAAATATAACATTGGTTTCTGTCTTACACTTCCAATACCGAAATACAATATTTTTACATGTAGACTTGTCCTTAAAATGACCTCTTAGTACCCATCAGACCCCTGCTGGAAGAATTCCAGATCACGTTTGGCTCCACATTGTTCGAAAAGGAGCCTGGTTCCATGCTTGACTAATCGTAATATAACAATAGGACTGTTCCAGGTTGGAATGGAATGTTTATTGGTCCTTTTCAAGAACCAATACTACTAGTTAACCCATTCTTACCAAGTCACTCTACACATTTTCCTGACACTGCCCAAAGGAATACACTCAGTCCAGGTTGCAAGGTATGAAACCTGTGTTTTATTCACACCAGGTACATATAATAGAGCTGGTACCTTCTCATCCAATCCAGTAGTACAAAATAAAACAAAACACAAATTAACTCCTGCTAGACTATGCTCTAACTTCTAATACAGTGCCTATACAAGTGACCTACTGTAGGACACAGGAATATACACACATGTAGTATATCTGTTGTATTCAGTTAGATCAACTGGACTTTTAAGTTTAGTTCTTGAAGATGTTTTGCTAGTCATCCTACTGGCTTTCTTAATTTATAATGACTTGTACAAGAATTTGTTGGCAATAAGAACCCTGGCAAGTCCCAATTAGCATATAACAGCCAGGTGTTAGGGACCTTCTGATTGAAGGTGTGATTGCATTGAAGCAAGAGGTGTTATTGAAACTGCCCAAGATAAGGCACTAAAATAACATTGTACATGGCAGACAGTTGGTGTTGAAACCCTCCTCCCCTACACACACACAGTAGAGATGTCCGAACTGTGCAAAATCCGGTTCGCTCGAGGATCCGCAAATTTTCGATAAAAAAAATTCGAAAATCTGCGAGCGGACCCATTAAAATGAAAAATATCCTCGAAATTACGAGAAATCTAAAAAATTTTTCGAAAATACATATTTTTGAAATGTCAACTGTCTGCCATGTACAATGCTGTTTTAACGCCTTATCCTGGGCAGTTTCAATAAGGCCTCTTAGCCACAATGCAATCACGCCTTGCATTCAGAAGGTCCCTAAAATCTTGCGGTTATATACTAATCGAGAGTTACCATGGTACTGACTACACAGGTAGTCAGTGTACTCACAGAACAATGTTTGGCTGGCTGCTCCCAGGCCCCTCTTGCCACACAGACACAGAGAGAGTCTGTCTGGGGAAAAACTCTATTAGACAGCTGAAACTTATCCAGCTATACTGCTCACCGGAAAACCCGGAATAAGCTAAGAATTGGAAATACCCTCCACCCTTTACTTGTGGACTCCCAGTAAAACCAGCCCCAGTACACACCAGACAGGTAAAGAAACCATTCCCTACCTAAAATAAACTTGTTGGTTTTACTCTAACATCTGTAGAAATGGTTCGTGCAAATGGAACTTTCACTGTCCACTGTTCTTACGAGTAGACTTTCCTACCTCCTTGAGAAAGGGACTTTACAGTTTTAAGGTTTTTGTTGCCTTTATTGGGGAACTGTGGTCTCCATACTCATATATACTCATATACATATACATACTCATATACATATTAAAAAGATTACACTCTATAGGTAGAGGAAAGGGCAGATTATGGTTGTAGGTCTGAAACTAACTTCAGAAAATATTATTTTTTAGGGTGATTCAACAGGTTTTTCAGTTCCTTATATAGTGCAAGATATATTTTTACAACTAGCTTACCTAATCCAAGCCTTTCTTCTACAGCTTATAACTGTGTTTATATAAAATCAAAATGGCATCTTGTGGATGTTATTTATTATTATGATTCATTTTCCTTCCTGATATGCATAGTTAGACATTTTTGTGTGTGGATACCCTAAAGGTTCATAGACACGAACGATTTTGCCCACAGTACATGTGTATGCATTTGGTCAGGTGTCATTTGTTGATCCACCCTCGAAACAATGAACAATGCCTGGCCAAACACCCATGTCTATGAACCTTAGCCATTACCAGTTGCCTTTTTCCCCTCTGTATTGTTATTTGCAGTTCTTATTTAGAATTTTATAGCATTTTAGAATAATGATTACTTTAGAATAATAATAATAGAATAAAAAGTAAACACTGGTTATAACTTAAATGTTAATTCTTAATGTAATGTGATTGTATAATCTAATATTGTTAATATACAACATTGAAAACAATATATTCATAGATGATGAATGATTAAGACTTGACCATCTGGAATGTGCTCAAGTCAGTAAATTAGTGTGCTCATCCAGGAGCTCCACCTGTTTTTCCTGTGTCTGTCAGAAACTGACTCATACACCTTGGCAAAATCGAACACAGTATATATTTGCAGTGAATATGGAAGATAGCATACTCATGCCAGATAGCCACAAGTGTTTTGCTATGGTTGCAGCTCTTCTTTAATACAATATAAACATGGAGTCTCTGGACTGTTATGTGTTACCAGCACCAGGAGATCTTATGAAGATTGTGAACATCACCCACCATTGTATTCATATTTTATTTTAAATAAAGAATACAATATATGTATTATACTATGATTTTTGTGATATTCTGCTAAAAAAGTATTGAACTGTCCATGACATATAAAGCCTTTCAAAACTGCATTGAAACCTTAATTGGTGGGTCAGAGTGTAGAGTTATCTGTGGTGGTATCCCTCCCCTTAAGCTGTAGGTTCGTGGTCATTTGCACCTGAATTCATCTTTTCCTAGATGAATGATATGTTTGCTTTGGAGTTGACATTTTTCACATTATCATTATTCATAATTATGTTGCTTTGTGCATGATAGCCTTGCTCAAAACAGAATTAATGAACATAAAACTAAATTCCAAATAGCAGCAAGAGACCTTGAATTTTATTTTATTTTAAACAAGGAAACATTGATCATTATTCTTTTTAGATAGTACAGTAATTTAGTAATTTAAGACATGAGTTACAGAAATGTATATATATATATATATATATATTATATATATATATATATATATATATATATATATATATTATATATAATATATCCATATATATATACCATATATATACCATCAAAAAGGTAAGCACTCACAAGGGACTGAATTTAAATCTATAGCAAAAATAACTAACTATTGCAGTTCAACGCGTTCTGCCCACAGGGCCGTCGTCATTTTGTTCTGACAACGGCCCTGTGGGCAGAAACGCGTTGAACTGCAATAAAGTTATTTTTGTATGGATTTTAATTCAGTCCTTGTGAGTGCTTCCCTATGGATGGAATGAACTTTTTCAGGGAAGCACCAGGGGCTTGTTTGGTTGAAGAGGAGTGCGGATATAAATATATATATATATATATTTTATTTTTTTTTAATTATTATTATTATTTTTTTTTTATTTATTTAGTTTTTTTTCCCCCACACCACTGCACATCAGGCTTTATTAAAAAAAAAAAAAATTTGGCTCTACAGTACATGTGGACAGCATTTTGGCCCAAAACCTTGGCTTTTGTCAAGCCAAGTTAAAATCTATAAATAGGCAATATGGAAAAAATAATTGTGGGTCTAAATTAACATTAAGATTTAATGTTAGCATTTACATTTAAAGAATATTTTAAATATTTACTAAGCGATATAGTCAATATTTTTGACAAGAGCTGATAATGCCTGATATAAGATTTAGCAAAAATACTGTTGTGAATAAATGAGAAAAGAAAGTCAATAAAGGACCTTGCTTGTCCCTAGATGGTGTAAGCATTTTTAACCTTGAACAAAAATTTGAGCACAGTGTTAGCCAGCAATATATGTATCATAGAAATCTACTTTTGTGTAGAAGGAATGCTAGCAATAAAGAAATGGAAAATGCAAGCTTTCTGGACACTAAGGCTCATTTGTTGGTGATTATTTTATAGTATTTTTGTTTACTAATTGTTTAAGTAAATGCTATTATGGTGCCTAATTATGGTTTATAAAAAAACAACCCTATTCCCACAGTGAGCTACACTGTGCAAATAAAGCGAAATGTGAAATGAACAACTGTATTGGAAACTCTATGATTTACTTATGGATTTAAAGGTGTTGTTAGATATTCATAAATGTCTGATGTTTCATAACGCATTGTATTTTGTGCAGCAAAAAGCAGGAAACACTTTATAGGTACAGTAGGAATAAAAATGTAGTTTTATAAACAATGCATTACTTAGGAATATAAACATTTTTTCCTCTTGACATTTGTTACTCCATTTTAATTTCGTTATTCCAGTACTGTTTGCCTGCAATTCTGCAAAATGTATTCCCCAGATTTTTATTTTCTTGTGTTTTAATAGGAAACACACAAGTTTAGGAAAGTTATTAGTATTTAGAATAAGAGTGAAAAGCCAAAGAGTGGCAAAGCAGCAAAATAAATAATTGATTTTGTGCCTCTACATTAAGTCTAAACTGCAATGAGCAAACATAGATTATAGGCAAAATATACTTTTAGCAGAAGTTTTAAGATAATTCAGTACTTAACAAGAGAATGTTGACACTTTAAACAAAGAACATATGGTGATTTCTTATGTTTTAGAATCTCAGAGGAAGATAGTTCAGAAAGTGAAAGTAGCTGATCACCATATGTCATGTTTTAGAAAAATACAGAATAATATTTGAATAAATGCCAAGCTTTATACCCTAAATTGTTAAAAATTTAACCATCATAAAAGCGTCAAAATTAAGAACAGAAAAATAGTTTGCGAAAGTATGCTATCACTTGCTGGTTGTGGTTAGCAATGAAAAAATAAAAATTAAGAGCAAATACCCAAATTAACGTTTAAGACTAAAAAGTCCTGGTCATGTGTAGCTAAGCCTAACAAAGATGTAGGCTGTAAATAATATACAATATACATATTTCTTATGAGCCAATTTAAGTGTAACACAGACCTATGATTATTTTATTATTATTATTGATTTATATAGCGCTAACATCTTCCATGGCGCTTTACAATTACATAGTCATACATTACATGGGTAATACATGTTATACAAAGTCATACTTATTACATACACAGGTAATACATTATATATGTAAACAGAGTGTGGAGTTTCTTACAGCAATACTGTGATACAATAGGAAAGAGGACCCTGCCCAAAGAGCTTACATACTAGAGGATATGGGGGACATAAGGTGACGGGAATCAGTAGGTTGTAAATAGTTTGGCAGTGGAGCATGAAAGGCGGGTTGGATCATATTGGGTAGTAAGAGGGTAATGTTAAGGCCAGGTTATATGCTAGCCTAGAGATGGGTTTTAAGGTTACGTTTGAAGGTGTTAAGGGATGGTGAGTGACGGACAGACAGAGAAAGGGAGTTCCAGAGCAGAGGGGCAGCACAAGTAAAGTCCTGAATGCGGGCATGGGAAGTGGTGACCAGGGTGCATGAGTGGAGGGTATCGTTTGCGGAGCGGAGGTTGCGTCTGGGACAGTATCGCTGGATCAGCTCTGAGATATATGGAGGGGCTGTGTTGGATAGTGCTTTATAGGATAAGGTAAGTAGTTCGAACTGGATCCTTTGCGTGATGGGCAACCAGTGAAGGGACTGACAGAAAGGAGAGGCATCATAGAAGGGAGAAGAAAAATGAATTATACGGGCAGCAGAGTTGAGAATGGATTAAAGCGTGCCAGGCGGTTGTTTGGTAAACCACACAGGAGTGTGTTGCAGTAGTCTAGCCGGGATATGATTAGGGCATGGACTAAGATTTTTGTAGCTTCCCTCGAGAGGAAGGGTCGAATGCGGGAGATGTTTTTGAGTTGGAGCCGACAGGAGTTGGCAAGCGAATTGACATGGGGCTTGAAGGAAAGGTCAAATCTACTGTCATTTCCAGGCAGTGGACAAGATGGGGATATAGGTGTGTTGTTAATATTAATAGTAAGACTAGGGAGGAGAACAGATCGTGAGGGTGGGAAAAGGACAAGTTTAGTCTTGTCCATGTTTAGTTTGAGGAAGCAGGAGGACATAAAGGCAGAGATGGCACTAAGGCAGATGGGGACCCGATATGTCAGCATGGGGAGATCTGGGGCAGATATGTAAATTTGGGTATCGTCTGCATACAGGTGATACTGGAACCCAAATGAACTAATGAGTTGTCCAAGGCCATAGGTGTAGATGGAGAAAAGAAGAGGGCAGAGTAACGAGCCATGCGGGACCCCCACAGGGAGGGGGCGAGGAAGAACCCTGGTTATAAAAGTCATACAGGGAGATGTTTTTATCATTCATTATAACATTTGACATAACATTCATTATAACATTTGAAAGCTAACATCTAATTGGTTGGGGAAAAATTAGCACCATTTTTAACGACAAGAACTTTTATTGAATCCCCCCTAAAGTTTTTTGGTTCAAACATTATTAAGTTTTCAGTATTTAGATGACGTGAGTCCCTACAGCACATTTTTTTTTATTCTGAAAGCTTGTTTAGCCCCAGAGGACTTCCTGGACAATTATTATTATTTTTATTTTTAAAGTCGATGTTCGGGGTTTGAAAATCTGTTAACATTTTTTCAAACAATAACATTTTCTTTAAAACAAAAAAAAAGTTTTCTAAGCATTTCTGAAATATTTGCATTCTGTGTAACTCTCTCTACTCATCCATAATAGATTAATTTGAAAATGTTATTTTTTGATATTCTTCATTTGATATATTCTTTTTTATCAACAACCTACTTGTTTACATTTTTGTGATTATATCAGTTACTGTTACAATTTCTAAAATGTGTTTAAAAGTAGCAGATTTGAACTTTTTGAAAGTGCGTGTAAGTATAGATGGCCAAACTTCCAAAAATCCAGTACGATTTCAGACTTTCAGACTGGGTCAGAAATTGGACCCATTAAAGTTAACAAGTAAAGAATTGTTTGACAAATTTGAATAAAATAAGGTTAAAATAGCAATGGTAACTTACTGTTCATGGCTCTGGGACCTGGAAAATGGTCTGGGGAACACATACAAATATCCAGAACGTAACTTTCTTCACACGCACGCTACTTTCGAGCTTCTGCATTCCACATTCGATAAATATCGCAAAAATTCATTATTTTTCTGAATTTCTAAAAAAATCTATATTTCTATAATCTGTCGCTGATTCTTTTAAAAAGGGCTGCTCCCAAGGAAAAAAATATTATTCTGCCTCTTTACATGGCACTGGTAAGGCCTCATTTGGAATATGCGGTGCAGTTTTGGCATCCCATATACAAAAGGGACATCTTGGAAATAGAAGCAGGTGAAAGAAGGGCAGCTAAAATAATAAAGAGAATGGAGGGGCCTGACAATGCAGGCAGATTGGACAAGTTAAGCACCCCATAGATGGGATTGACTTTTTGAGCAATCCAATATAGTTTATCAGTTGTATCGAAAAAGTCAAAGAATATTTCCTGTTTTTCCGATCAACCATTCCACAATCTTGAGCAGTTTATCAAAAAAGATTGGGCCAGGTGGAAAATTTTCTGCCAACCCCCATCCTCAGCCTGCATCTTTCCTCAGGTTTCCACTTGAAATCTGAGGAAAGATATGGACTGAAGCTCTGGAACTGTTTTCTAGCAGATGTGGTAATGGCTTTAAAAGTGGGCTGGATACGTTTGTGAAACTAAAAAATATTGAGAATTACAAGTATTAATACATATATTGTAGTTCTGGTTGATTCGATTGCCATTTGGAGTCAGGAATTAATTTGTGTTCCTCCCCCCCTTTTACCTATTTTTTTTTGTCTTCCTCTGGATCAATTGTTAGGAAGGGTTAAAGAGGAGGGTGTAAAGGCTAGACTAGATGGACGTATGTCTTTATTCAACCTTAATTACTATACTACTATGTAAAGGCCGATATCAACCAATGGAAATTTTCCGTCTTTCCCTAATGACCAAAATGCTAAATGGGCAGGTTAAGGTCATTACGATGAAAAAATACTGCTCTTTTTTTCCTAAAAGTACGCATTTGCACTGAACTTTTCCTTTAATCTTTATTTTTGCAATTTGCATCATATAGGTGAAAAGGTAATGCTTCAGTCCAGGGGGTTGGCACTGCTTAAAATAGCTGTCATTGGTCATGTGGCTGGATTGCTTACACAAATTCAATAAATCCTATTAATTTTAAAAAAACTGAAGTCCGAAATCCAAAGTCTGAGTCCACTGCAACTGTGCACATTTCCTGGGAGTTCATTAAAATAGAAAAGGAGTAAGTACAACATTTAACACATATTGTACATTTAAACTAACTGAAAACATTGCTATTTCTGGTAGCTGTTAATATGAATATTTCTACATTTTGCATATCTTCCCTTTTATCTCAAACCAGAACTTTACTACATCTAGGGATGAAGTCCGGTTCCAAGTGGAACCCAATTCTTACTCAAAGATAACGTTTAAAATTTTCAAAAATTGAATATTCCAGAATTATCGAATGGTCGAAATCAAATATTTGGAAGTGGTCGAAATAGAGACAGATTTCGATAAATATAGAGTACTTGAACTCTGAATATGCAGACCATTGATACTGAATATGGGAGAAATATTGAACTTCTCTCGATTTCGAATATTCAAAAATTATCTAATATGTGTTGCGTAAACTCGAAAATAGAAGAAGTTAGTTTTGGTTATTTGTACATGTTACCCAGACCATTTCCCAGGTAACCTGAGCCATTTAAACTGACTTCTCAAATTAAGTCAGAACTTTCAGATTTTGTAACTCCCATTGACTGTTTTTCTTTTTCAAATTTTAGCATTTTTACGAAAGTCCGTTTTTGGAACGAAACATGCTGGATTTGAATATCTCTACTATGCACCAGCTCAGTAAGTAATATTCTCTGGGTTTAGTGTGTCTTTAAAGGGTAACTGGGGATAACTGTGATCTCCAATTCTTTCAAACTAGTAAGAATTATATAAAAAGCCTTCCATCACACCTAAATCAAATCTCTAGATAAAATTTGTGAGAAGTTATTGCTGGAAAGGTTTAGCAATATTACTTCCTGCTTGAACACTTCCTGTTTTTTGCCATGTGATCAGCTTGTAGTCATGTGACCAGTCTCTGCCTGCATTAATAGGCTCCCCTTCTCAAATGTCATTTTTTCCCCAAGTTCTTACTGTTTTCCCCAGCATTAAGTCTTAACTGAGCATGCTTTGCCCCAGGGGGTGGAGGGCATGGCAGAGATTTGGTGATGTCACACAACCTACTGGAAACAGGAAATTTGAACATTCACCCCAATGTAATTTCTCACAGGCTGCAGCGAGAGGTGTGATTGTCGGCTCATTTTAAATGAAATACTGCAAGCTTTCATTTAACCCTAACTTGTTTGGAGACCACAGTTTCCCATGAAAGCCGCAAATAATCTCTTTAGACATGGGACATGTTAGTTTTTAAAGGGCATCTGTACTAAACTTTAAATAGTTTTTTTTTAATTGCTCATTACTAAAATTCTTCTGAATCATCTTACATTTTAGCTTTCAATAAGTGCCATATTATCATAAACTCTTCTGTGTGCATTTTTGATGTAACTTGAATGGTGACAGTTGGTAAGGTATGTGTGAATTGCTTGATGGGAAATTCCCTCTTCCATGCTGCCTCATAGTGATTACTTAAAATGCCAGCCCTTGTAGAAAGCCGGGTCATATGGAATAATGTGTCAGTTAAGAGAGCAATCGAGATACTGAGCCTTATAAGAATCTCACATCAAGTGGCATATTATTTTAAAACAGAGGTGCCCAACCCAGCCGATGCTGGGGCCACACTAGCGGCACTGAACACTGTTAGTGGGCTGTGGGGAGCAGCTCCGCCCACGGACGGCCCGGTTACGTTCCCGGAACGCCCATGACCGCCCCTTTCCACGCCCACCCGCGGCTCCATGCAGCCTGAGAAAAATGCAGCTGGCCCGCAGGTTGGGCATCACTGTTTTAAACTGTATTGCTGTGTGCAATAACTGATTCCTGACATATTTTAAATAAGTTTGAGTTGTAACACATACACTTCTAAAGTAGAATAATTTGTGCACTGGAACAACCCTAAGTGGCAATAACATTTTTCTTTTTATACCTTGTATACCTACATTGTACTTCTCCTTTAGGTTTACACCTTATTGTTATTTTACAAGTTAGAAGTATATTTTATACCATTTATTCTTACTTTATTCTCATGATAATTGTGCAGATGACTTGTTCGTGCCTGTCCTAGGTCCTGTCCTTAAGGACAGCAACTGACTTTTTAGGTATATTCATTGTTTTTACACCATTCCCATATAGATTCAACCCTACATAAATTTACAACATTGGTGCACAAAAATATCATTACTTTAAGCTCTTTCAGTAAAATAAATAGGTTGTTGCATTTATTTAATTTGATTTTTATTGAAATTCAAATAAACATAAGAAATACATACCACGTGTTTATTCCCTCCTAGTCTGTACTAATTATTAAATCTATTGATTGTAACCCAGTATCATTTGCTGTATAGATTCTTCCCCTGTAATAAAGGTTTCTATTTCAGCAATTCCACTGCACACTGGAGACGGCTCTTCTCAGTTATAAAGAGGAAAGGAAAAATGAAATAAAGAAGAATGCAAATAAACTACAGTATATCAGATTTAATGCTTGCCATCAATGAAGGCAATTTAACCTTTATTGATTCCCTTGTTATACCAGTACAGTCTCCCATCCTTTCTCCTTCTTTCGTTTTTTCTATTGTAATTTACTGAAGCATTAAAAAGCATGGTAAGTCCATTTATTGCCTCCTTCCTGCAACCCACAGGGTGTCATAAATGCACAAACTGGATATAATTGAAGCGCATATTAACTTACCTTCTGCTGTAGAGAAAGAACATAAGCAGCCTGTTAATGTACATTGTGTTGAATATCTTAACTTGGGGGCTGCGAATTAGTGTGCAAGAGTAATTTGGTAAGCACCTGGGAAAATTGCAAGCTTCATTTCCTGCGATGCAAAATATGATTAAAAACAGAATACATTATCATCATGGGGACCATTAAAATTATGTAGACATCGTTCTGTAGTGTTAAAAGGAAAATGGGTCATTGTGTACCGGTGATAAAGTTCTTGCATGGTAATTGTTGCCTGCTACAGTTCATTGAAAGTGTAATTTAATTATTTGCTTAATCAATTTTTAAATGAATGACATTTTAAATTGCGTATCTATTTTCATCAGAAATATAAACAAATATAAGAAACCAAAAAGGTCACTATATTGTGCATTATTGATACAGTAAAGTTTACCGTAAAAAAATTAAGGTAATTCACAACAAGATTTTAATTCTTATCCCAGTGGCAATGTCTGTTTAAATGTCCTAGATATTGTGACAGATAATGTAATGGAAACACTGACATAAATAATATTTTACAGCATAAAAGCTTTTTTTAATGATTTTGAAATGAATAAAAATTAGAATTTGAAATTCAAATAACAATTTGAATAAATGACAATTAGTTGCAATAATACTGTATATATACAAGATATACAAGATATGAATGCATATTGTAATAAAAAAAAATATTCCATAGAGGAAGTGATTCATAACATGCCTTGAATTCAATTAATGCAGATTTGGTTTAAAGGAATATTCTTGCCCTATAAAAAAAGCTTTGCCAAAATCCCACAATAGTAAATATTGATATCCTAAAATCCACTTACTATGAGAATAAAATCACTTAAAATTCAATTTTATTTAGAATGATGACTTGATGTGAAACCACTAGTTCATGGCAATGATTATATTTTCAGTGTTTTATATTACTACTGCAAAATAAAATCACCATTGGGGAGTTTACAACAGAACAACAAGGGAATTGTTTAATTCAAGTTTGGGTATTCAACAATTAATTAATATTCTATTTTTAAACTTACTAATACTGATTCATTTTTCCAGTACCAATTCACTTTATATTCGGAATGGAATGCCCTTTACAAAATCCTTAGTCTCATGATAAAACTTTTATATTCCTAGGTATAGCTTTCAGTAGAACTTGGGTACTTTAAGGATACAGCTGTGCTGTATTTTCCATTATCAGATTATAGCAGGTAAAAAATAACCTTTCTGTATTAAAAAGATGTGTACCCCCTTTTTTTACTCACCTTATGCCTTTCTCCTAACTTCAAAGTTTTTATTACCCATGTTCGTTTTTTTCCCCTGTCATTTGTAAATAATAGATTTAGTCATTGCACAGAGCTGTGCTAAGATCAGGTTCACTTCATTGATATTTGTGCCTTAACGGGAAAGGTGATAACTGGGTTTCCAGATCATTTGGTGTAATAAATACACACTAATATATGTAATTAGTAGGGCTGCACTGATTGAAAAGTGATTGCAATAATTTGGTACAATAGATACATACTTAAATAAATAAATGTAATTAGTAGGGCAGCACTGATTGAAAAGTAATTGCAATTGAACAACATTAATTTACCTATGCGGCATATGTTTTTACTAGGTGTTCCTATTTGTCTTTAATGAATTTTTAATCCTACATAGCCTTGTCATATTTAGATTTCATGTTTATTCAGGCGCAATCTTCTGCAAACTCCACAAGATTGCTTTCAACCTGCCACAATCTCCTACATATTGCTTTTATTCTGCCCAAAAACCCAACATAAATTGCTTTAAATCTGCCACAATCTCTTACAAGTTGCATTCCATCTGCATATGGATTATTATTACCCCTTTAAAGGAGAACTATGGTGTGCAATAAGGTTTTTTTAGAAAAGCAGTTAATATACGTACTTGGGACAGGAATATAGGCCTGGTAATTCCTACCTCCAAATATTGTTTCTGGAAGGAGCACCAGCCCAAAGAAAACTGATTCTGCCAGTCTTCCTCCTGGCTTCAGCACTATTTTTAATACAGGAGTAGTTGAGGTAGGAATAATCAATCTCCCTGCTCCAGGTAATTTTCATTTAAAAAATGTATTTTTTCTAGTAAAGTTATCCTTTAATAGTTACTTTCAAAGACTTTGCTAATATCCCAATCAAGCACTGACACTGACTTAGCTGGAATAAGAGCTAGTAAAAGATCTCACTGAAATCCTTTGGGAGCAGACTCCTTACTATATGATGAAGTTAGACTGGAATTTTTTTAAATAAAATCTACTATTTACAAATGAGAGGAAAGAAAACATATTTGAATGAAAAAAAGGGTGTACACGTCCTTTAACAATTGCAACAGTATTTTAGGACAACATGGTCAAACATTAAAACTGCCACCTCGATATATACATAGTAACATAGTAACCTAGTAACATAGTAATTAAGGTTGAATAAAGACATTCGTCCATCAAGTCCAACCTATTCCCTTTTTTTTTTTTTTTTTAACCCTACCTAACAGTTGATCCAGAGGAAGGCAAAAAAAACCCAGCTAAAAAAGGGGGGAAAAAATTCCTTCCTGACTCCAAACGGCAATCGGAAAGTATCCCTGGATCAACCAGATCTATATGCATTAATACCAGTAATTCTCAATATTTTTTAGTTTTAGAAACTTATCCAGGCCTTTTTTAAAGTTATTCAATGAACTTGCCATTACCACCTCTGCTGGAAGACAGTTCCACAGTTTCACCGTTCTCACTGTAAAGAAACCTCTCCTAACCTGAAGATGAAACTTCTTTTCTTCCAACCTTAAAGGATGTCCACGAGTCCTCTGATATGACCTATTAGTGAACAATGCACCAGAGAGTTCACTGTATGGGCCATTAATATATTTGTATAAGGTTATCATGTCCCCACGCAACCGCCGCTTCTCCAATGTAAACAGCCCTAACTTGTCTAATCTGCCTGCATATTCAAGCCCCTCCATTCCCCTTATTAATTTAGTTGCCCTTCTCTGAACTGCCTCAATTTCCAAGATGTCCCTTTTGTATATGGGATTCCAAAACTGCACCGCATATTCCAAATGTGGCCTTACCAGTGCCTTGTAAAGAGGGAGAATAATATTTTTCTCTCTTGATTCCATTCCCTGATATACTGATACAATGTTGTTATAGCAAGCCCCGTATCTATGGTTTTTCAGCTGCAGAATGGGAAAATAATAGTAGGTCTTATGTCTCTTCAACAAATAATGAGAAAGAGTCCCTTGCAATAGAGTAAGCAGCTAAGACTTCTTCAATGCCCAGCAATTCTGTATAAAAATAGCAATATGACAACGGTGCATGGAAACAGTGGTGATAACAAATATAGAACAAGATGTAGAGTACAAGATATACAGACACAGCACTTTAGCTGACAAGGCTTTTGATAAATATTAAAGTGACACACAAGAGAATTTCTATTGATTTATATACAAAGTGCACAGATAAAATGTTCAGCCCCTCTTAGTAGTCCAACAATATTTAAGTAAAGCATCTACAAACAGAACAGTGACATGTTCATGAGAACAAAACTGTCAACATAAACAGGAACAGTATAAATAAAAGTAAACAAGCATACACTAAAATGTGTTAACAATGTAAAATATACACAGACCCATTTTCTGTAAAGGGAGAAAACACAAAAATAAATACTGTTAAAGAAAACAGCTGGGTTCATCAAGTAATAGCAATTCAAATTAAATTTGAAGACTTTCATAATTTGTCCATGTAGTTTGCAAAAACCGACTGTAGTAGGTTCATTGACCTGTTAAGGGACTCCTAGATACAGTATACTAACAGTGTCTTTCTTTTATGGGAAGCCAGATCATGAATAACCCTCAACATATGATTGCTATGCAGGGGGAAAATAGTTCACTTGCGTAGTCAATGTGCATACTGGAAATTGTGTGCTTTATCAAAAATCAATTTTGTTTTTCTTTTTATCTGTTAAGATGGAGTCACTTTAGCACATTCTGCTCTGTGATTGTAAAAGTCACAGAAAGGAGTTTTATATGCCGCTTTAAAAAAAAAAAAAAACTGCTGTAAATGTTTAGCAAACTTGTGTTGGACAGGAATACATCCTGGAATCTATATGCTCTGTTAAGGATATTTGTGTACAGCTTTGCAGTAGTTGAAAAGTGGAAACGTAACTTTTTTTTACTTGACAGGTAGGATCGGGTTTGCCTAATATTTTCAGTGATAAAGGAAAAAAAAACTCTTAAAGGGCATGTCCTCCCTAAAAACTAAAATTTACCCCAGTGCTGGCCCCACTGTGTAGTGTTCAAAATTCCTTACCTTACTCCTCTGCTCCTTATGGTTTTCCTGCAATGCCTGTTCAAAGTCCCAGAAAGTGAAGAGTAGGAGTGTCATCTGGTGCCTGCTTCTTCCTTGTCCTCTGGCATGCACAGAGAAGCCCTCCCTCCCTCCTTCCCACCCTCTGGATCCCTTCAGGCTGCTTTATCTTCTACCTATATAAAATCCTTTTTTGTAGTGTAGGGCACACCAGCCCACCCCCAACCGCCATGTTTATTTTTTAAAACAAGCCCCAGACATCGACTTATCATCCTTCGTTCCCTCGGCTCTCTGCATAGCCAGCGGTGTCTATGATTGTCAGACTCTCAGTCAATCACAGACATGGCTTCTGGTCTGGCCACTATTGCTTCTTCCGGGAAGGGAGTAACAATAGAGCAGACAGTCGAGGGAATGAAGGACAGTAAGTCCATTTCTGTTTTTTAACAAAATAAACATTGTGGTTGGGGGTGGGCTGGGGTGCCCTACACTACAGAAAAATATTATTTTGGGGGTGGAGATACCCTTTAAATGTTGGTGATTGTATCTTAAATATTAATCCAAATAAGACTGGGTAGCAGGTAACATATACTACTAAAGTCCCCCTATAAATACCTTTTATTAAATTAAACTTTCATTGTTAAGCATCAGTCCTGTGCATTAATTGCTAAAGCACATGTTAAATACTCATGACATTCATTATAATATCATACATAAGACACCAGACTTTTAGACTTGAATGTGGTGGAAATTACTAAAAGCAATGGACCCTGGGAAATAGGAAAATTTAAGTTTATAATTAAGGCAAGCCATACAGGGTTGATTTTTTCTAAAAGCATTCCCACTGATTAGTAGTGATCAGTGTGTCTCAATTAGGGGTTCCCCTAATATATTATTTATTGATCTTTTATTAACGTATATTTTTAAGAATTATGAATTTGGATAATTTAACAACTAAGAAAGCAAGAGATAAATAAAATTATATAATGATTTTTTTAGGTAGGTTCCCTGAGACATAATCATTGTTTAAAGGTTCAGCAAAAATGAAAAGGTTGAGAAACACTGGATTAGATCAAAAACAGCCCAGGGATAACTTATGTTTTATAGACTTCTCAAGGACAATCCCATTTCAAGCTGCAATCTGCTCAAGATTGATTTTTGCAAATTGGTAACATTCAATAGCTACTTCTCGTTCGAGTTTTGTAAAATACAAATATAGCAATCAAGCTCCCCACTTCATGACAGTGATAATTTAATATTTTGTAGAGATTAAACATATCTCAGTGTAATTACACTCAGTAATAGAAAAGGGAAAGGTGGAAAAATGAACATATTTCAAGAAATATTTGCTATAAAAAAATAAATCACTTTAGTGACTATTCTGGGTTTCTGAGTAAAAAAATTAAATTTCTTAAAGGATAAGAAATAACACTGTTCTATAGATCTCTTGTAAGGCAAATAAATGGATACTCTGAATTATTTTAATAGCATAGTAAAAGGAAGGTTATGCAGAAGAGGCCAAAGTCTAGCTATCAAATTTTCCTATAATTTACATTTAGACTGACTTGTCAATAAAGTGAGCAAACTTGGTACAAATTTGATTGATCATAGAACTGCACATAGGTCTGATTTGTTGCTAAATGTGATTCTTTCCTGTGTATGCTTCTTAATATAATCAAACAGGAATTCATCTACAGTAGATGTCCCAAAAACATGTCAATAGAGATGGCTGAACTTCATAAAATCTGTTCCGATTTCAGATGTTTGGACTTCTGTGAAGGGAAATCGTCTGGGGAACATGTACAAAATCCAAAACTTGAAAAAAAAAAATACTTCACGTGCATGCTAATTTTGAGTTTCTGGATTCCACATTTGATACTTATCCCATATTCAGATTCGAGGGTTCACAAATTCGGTAAAGCTAAAATATTCTGTATAATGGCTTGCACTTTCCCCCTGTTTGTATACTCTGTATTTTATAATATGCAGCGGTGTGTACCCAAGTGGTGCTATATACAGTAAATAAAATTATACATTAATACATACATACATTTAAACCTTGAACCTAGACCGTTCATCTAACAACTATAGTAAATAGTTCTGTGAGTTCAAAAATCCAAAATTTAAAAAGTTCAATTTAATTTGGAAACGGGTTTGGGTTTAAAGGGGAACTGTGGTCTCCAAACAAGTTGATTTTAAATAAAAAAGCTAGTTTCATACCTTTAAAACAAGCCATCAACCACCTCTCTAAGTGCTCCACAGCCAAAGATATAAAGAAATGACTGACCAGAAAGTTAATGGGTGGGAGGCTGACATGTGACATTCCTAAGGCTTCTCCTGCACAGTAGAACTTCGTCCGAACTTCGCAAAATCCGGTCTGCTCGAGGATCCGTGAATTTTTGAAATTAAATTAAAATGAAAATATCCTCAAAATTACGAGATTTCTCATATTTTCGAAAATGTTCGAAAATATGTATTTTCGAAAATTTTCGAAAATACGAGAAATCTCGAGCGGGTGGGACCACGGAACTCGCAAGTGAGCAGGGCCACGGCACCCGCAAGTGGGCAGCCACATGGGGCTGTGAGGGAATGGGCCAAGGGGGGCCTGCAACTGGAGGGACCATGGGGTCCATGAGTGGGAGGGACCAGGGGGGCTGCAAAGGGGAGGAGACACAGGGCAGATTGACTGACAGGTTTCAGAGCAGGAAGCAGGAAGTGCAGGGGACCTGGTGATGTTGCTGCCATATCACACACAAAAATGTAAATATCTTCAAAACTATGTAAAATAAGCAATGGCAATACATTGCAAAAACTCTCAGAAGAGCAATTCCTATCAATTTACCTCAATTTACCTAAAGTCATTTTTGGACCACAGTTTCTCTTTAAGCTTGAAACCATTTTTACTTGTCCGAATCTCGTACAATCAACTGAACATGTCCTGCTTGGCTGATAAAAGTTTCATTGATATTATTATTATTATTACTATTATTATTATTATTAATAATAATAATAATAATAATCTATTTTATAGTATACCCCATTATTTCTTATCAGGCTGTACTAATTTCCTACTTTAAAAAAAAAAAATTAACATTTGAATGGGACTTCCTCACATTCTTACTATTATGAGGACCCCCAGTACTCCTCTAAGAAGGAGTAAGGAAACCGTACCACTTGAACATCACTGACATTAAATTTTACATTCTGAATGTTTTGCTATACCAAATGAGCCCCTTAGCAAGAGCTCTTTCTATTTTCATCCCCAGGAGTAGATAAGCTGTCTCCTATTCTATGGGTTTCTTCATCCATTCTACAAACTCTGGTATTTTTTATTTGGCTCCCCTACAAGGTGTCAGTGTAAATGTTATTAAGAACCATCAGAAACCAGAAGATAACTCTCTGTTACTGTAATTTGAGAGTTTCTATGTCAAGAAACCACTATTAGAAGGTTTAAATCTACCCTTACATCCTACCTAGCTGGTAACCAGCACAGTATATGATTGTTTTTTTGCACTGCATACGTCTCACTCCAGCACTTATACCCATTCCATTGTATCTGTATGTTACCCACCTAACCATATTGTAAGATCTATGGAGCAGGGACCTCATTACCTCTTGTGGCAAAGCTCTAGCACTTCCATTTATATAATTTATATATTTATGAACTATTTATGTATTTGTTCTCCTTGTATGACTTTATTCTATTTTGTTATTGTACAGCCTTGGGTCCCCAAGTTGTGCTTTATAAATAAACTATACATGCATACATACATACATATGTGAGATTAGAATAATTCTTCGGTCTGGGTTTCAAGGCTTCTATGTTTTTGCAGTAAGAAATTTAGCATTTGAAATCTAGTTGCACGTGGTTCCGTGGACAGAGGAGATAAAACTCTTTATGATTGGGCTATATTATTTAAATACTAGTCACATTGGTAAAACCAATAAAAGTTCAGATGCAGAAACATGGACAGTAATGTGACTTTTTATTGTGAAAATGGGGCTGAACCAAATATAAACCATATATACTCTAAGTTGGCTAGTGTTATTATACCTAACATTTGCTATATACCTGAAATCACATCTCTATATGAAAATTAATGAATTGCTAGTTGTTAGAATAAATATCCTGCACTAGTCACGCCGGACCCTGATGCCTGTTTTAGACCCAATAAGAGACCCTTCAGCGCTGGGAGAAAGAATTACACCAAAGGTTAGGTGCAGTAAAACTCTCTTTCTCAGTTTATTCATTTCGTACATTGGAATATATCAAACCAAAAAAAGGGCATTACCAGAGAAAGGGGCATTGCCAGACTTTGTGTCTACAGATGATGTAGTAAAACATCTATTGGAATGCGAGGATAGAGTCAGGTTGACACACAATGTAGGAGGCAAAAGACCTTGAGATAAAATATTATCTACACCATGAGACAAGAGAAAGAACATCTTAGTACATTTCGAGAACAACATCATCTGAATAATATGAACACAAAATGGAGTCAAAGAACAAAATGGCTGCTATTAGGCAAGTGATTATAGAGACTATATAAAAACCTAACACTAGTCACTATTTTCTAATGTAATAGCACCTTTTGTCATTTCTTGGTATGCTATTAATAACTTTGAGAGAATTGCTAACAAAGGTGTAATATTTAGAAAACACTGCTGGCCATATTAAGCTCACTGTAGTTATTAATACTTCTTAGTAAATAAACGGTAATATAAAAAAAAGTAGCATGATCAATATTAACTAAGCACTGTGAGGTATCCACCATGGAAAATTAATCATTTTGGGAAGTGACTGAAAGGCAGGCACAGCTGTACAAAAAGGTAATGGTGGCATAAAAGTGATTGAGTCTCTTATTATTTTCACTGTGTAGTCTCAGATATCACCCTTTTTCTCTGTTAACATGTTTCATAATAATACTTTGGTACAATGCTTTAAAGGGGAACTAAAGTGAATACATGCTTGTGAAGGTTCTCATTCATCCAGGTCATGGTATATCTGTTGTATTCAATTAGATCAACTGGACTTGAAGTTTAGTTCTTGAAGTCGTTTCGCTAGTCATCCGACTGTCTTTCTCAATTCAGAAGTCATGCGACTGGCTTTCTCAATTCATTCTAAATTGAGGAAGCCAGTTGGATGACTAGCGAAATGTCCCATAGGGATCCGCATGATCAATCATAATTTACTGAAATGTCCGATCATCGGTTCATCAGATCCGGACGAACGAGCGATCAAGGTCAGTCGCGGCCAGCCACCCCACACCAGGAGATATTTTTGGCTGACCGACTGAAAGTGCTGTGAATCGGTTGGTCGGCTGAAAATATCTGCTGGTGTGTACCCAGCCTTCGTCTGTGATGTGTTGTGTAAGAAGCCCCACAACCCCCCACCCCAAAAAAGCTAGTTACAGACCTACAACAATTCTCTTTCTTTTCCTCTACCTGGATACCTTAGGGAGAGTAAAAAATATGGATATATATTCCAGACTGGGGTTACCTTGGTGTGGATGGTAGGCTTTTCATTCATGTAATCACAGTAATATATACTAAAACCAATTTTTTATACAGATAATATGATACTGTATGGGGCCTAGAAATGTGCATTGATCTTTTATTTGTTTATAGATACATATATTTTTTTATTTGCTGATATGTTAAATCTAACCTTGCTAAAATTAAAGTATTTCAATTTGTTTTTCTGTAATAATGCTTTTAAATAAACAAGGCTCTATGAATTGTGTATTAGATTGTATCCCTAATAGTTTGAAAAAACAGGAAAATAATGCTTTTATCCAACCTTTTATCTTTAAATAAAATTATTTTGTATTTGGAAAGATACATGAGAAGATGGCCGATTCTTATCTACTTATGTCTGCAATGATCGTTGTCATTATTTCTTTGTTGTTTTTTCTCTATTTATCCTCTTGGCTAACATCCCAGTTGCAACATCCACCATTCATTAAGATCAAAGGTTTTTAACAAAAAGGTATTTGGATTCATTAATGCAGCTGTTTCCAGAGAGCTTGAAATGCATGGTTAATTATTCCTTCATGGAATTGAAAATGTACGGTATGTATTCCTTCATAATTTTAAACAGTATTTTTAATTTTTAGTTGCAGTTTTCTATAACTATGATACAGTAGAGACATTTTGCAAAGTAGTTCTGATTGACCCTTGACCCTTGATGGTCAAGGGTTCCTTTCTGATTGCAATATGTAGTCAGTATGCATTTTTTCCTCCCTTCATTGTGGATATTTTTTCCTTTATGCTGATCAACAATTATCATGTATGAAAATATATCACTCACAAACCTATTTTAATGAAAGGGAATGAAACACTACATTTTAACAATACATAGGATGAGGAGGGGATTAATTGAAACAAATTAAATACATAAATAAAATAAGTAAGTATGCACACAAGTGTGCATAGATATGACAATAGTGAAACATATGGAATGGGATTCCTACACATAAATGTCTGCTTAACCAATCTGTTTGAAACTGAATGCTGGCAAAAATGAAGTTCTTATTTTTAGAGGTAAGCATCTTGCAGCAAAACCACATCATTCACAATCAATAGAAATGTGTGGGGGAGGGATTCATATCTACATATCTTTGACCAGGTGAGTAGCATGTGTGTATTAAATGAGGACCTACATTTCAGAAATCAAATTTCAGCCATTGTGAAATCCCTCTGTTTAAACTGTTGAATATTGTGAAAATCTGCCATACTTATAGGGAGATTCAATAAAAGTTCTTATCGTTTAAAATGGTGCTAATTTTGCCCCAACCAATCAGATCTTATTTAACATTTGAAAGCTAACATCTGATTGGTTGGGGCAAAATTAGCACCATTTTAAACAATAAGAACTTTTATTGAATAACCGTGTTAGTCCATACAATTGGTAATTCATGGATAGATTACTCCAACGACCTTCAATGAACTCTACAAAGGACTTCCACAGAAGCACATACACAGCCTACAATTAGTACAAAATGTTGCTGACAGTCTATTAACAAACATCCCTCACCACTGCCACATAATTCCAGTTCTTCAGTCTTAATGATTGGCCTACTGACATTAAAATCACTGAACAACTCAGGACCTGGTTTCTTGAAAGACTCCAAGTAAAATACTACTACTGTATACTTAATAGTATATCCACAGACTCAAAATTCTGCCATGCAACCCTCCCTACCCAATTCAATAAGGAGTGCTGTTTAGTCTGTCAATCACAGAAATGTAGATCCCTTCCTCTGTGACAAATTATTGAACAGAAACATACAGTGGCATTGCTAGGAATCACTGGGCCCCACTGCAAAACTATGATGGGGTCCCCTCCCTGAACTATCTACATTAGTTTTCTGGGGGTAGACTGTATCCCTGTCATAGGGAAATTAAGATGAATGGGGCCCCCTGCAGTCGCAGGGTCTGCTCCCTTTGAAGTTACTCTGCGCCCCTGGAGACATATCACGTGCTTGGGTGTCATAGGGGAAAAGTGCTTATAAATGCTATTGTTGTATATTTCCTTGAAAAGGATTTTTAGTAGAGATGAGAGAGACTCGGTTTTTAAATGGTTGCATAATGTGGCATATCAATTTGAAGCTCTTCCTTTGAGTTGATGGTAAAAATAATGTTGTTATTATAGTTCTAGTGCTGAATCCAAATATCTAGTAATTAAATTAACAGATACTCGGCCAACATCATGGAAGTACACACAGACCACTATTCTTTTTTATACTGAGTAATCTTTATTGAAAAATAGTAGTTATGTTTTACTGTAAATAATATATAATCTCCCATAACAACAGTTCTCAAAGATAAGTGTCAGCTTCCATGAATATAATAAATTTGTACAGTAGCTAAACCATTTGGAGTGAATGCTATAATGATGCTAATCTGAAAGGCTGTAATAAAGTCAAGTGCATTTTCTGACATTATATGTCAATTTATGATGAATTTTTTAAATAATTTATTCCTGCGGTAAGATATTTTGATGCTTGTTTTTATTATTATATTAAATGAAGCTAAAGTTTAATAATAAAGAAAATTTGATAAAGATTGTGGCAAAATTTCCATTTGATGCTATTCCCATAGTCTTCACCTAATGCAGAGATATGTGACAGCATCAATGATTGGACAGTTTTAAAGGTATCTATTGGATATTAAAATGAAATAAATACCTTACCTGGGTCTTATTGCATGGGGTATTGCCTAAATTCAATTTATTATTAGACATCATTTAAAGAAGTTAAAAATTTGAGCATATGCTGTAGAATTTGTCGGTGGTGCTGGTGTCTGGACGCCCTGCCACATCCTACAGGTATAGCAAACAGCAAAGTAGGAACCACACACATAGATTCAGAGGAAAGGGTCCTTAACCGATTTGTAAATTAATAGCAAACATGAAAAGCAAACAACAAATTAGGAACCACACAACTAGGTTCAGAGAAATTGGTCCTTAACACGTTTATGAAGGGTGGCTGAGGTCCCTCGAAACTCTAACACTCGGTTGTTGCATTTATTAAATGGGTTAAGGACCCTTTTCTATGAATGTATGTGTGCGATTCCTACGTAGTTGTTTGCTTTTCATGTTTGCTACTCATTTAAAGAGGCACTAAACTGCCAAAAAAACGATAAATACAAGAAAGGCTAATTTTCAAAGAGAGTAGCCAACCTCAAATAGGAGACCTATCTCCTAAAATACATCCCATTTTTTGTGTGTGCAAACAGACCCTTTCAAAGAAATGCAAAGCTCTAAAAGCTGACCCACTCATTGCGGCTCCCCCCCCCCCACTAGATCATTTCGCTTATCAGTAATCTTTCGTTTTTTAAAATAACTTTTTAAGCAGTTTTTTACTATTATTTTACTATTTATATAGTAAATTAATGTTCTCTGTTTGATAACCTTTTCTTCTTCTTCTTCTATAACTCTTTCTGGGTAAAATTGATGATTTCTAGTGTTTATGCTAATGGTATTATACAAGATGAATTCAAATAAACTTGATACAAAAAAATAAATTTTGAAGCTATCCTTTAGTAATCTCCGAAGCAAAATATGTTTCATACACACTAAGTATTGAGACCATGAGTGATAGAAAGTAACGTTTTAATCCTTTTTCCTTTTAAGGTGACCTAGCAAATTGTAAATAAATGAATTGGGATCAATAAAAAAATGGATAATATAAGGGCAACATCAAGCTCCTATCCCACAATATTGGTGTTGCTATAGAAATGCAACATTTTGAGAAAGCATATATTTTCTATAAATAGTATGCA
Organism: Hymenochirus boettgeri; assembly: GCA_019447015.1. NCBI lineage: Eukaryota > Metazoa > Chordata > Amphibia > Anura > Pipidae > Hymenochirus > Hymenochirus boettgeri. The sequence goes on along the minus strand of CM033474.1, from coordinate 190,377,272 downwards.
GTTTTTTAAATTTGTATGCATGTTAAGAGTTGTAAGAGCCCTTAGTGCTCCTTAACATTTTAAGACGCCCCCCACACAATATAAATTATTGTATATTTGTTTATTAACATAATTCTAGTTTATGATTGGAATATTCAAAGGCTTTTCTACTATATCAGACTATGCCTATATGAAAGCTTATTACTACTGGCTTATGGTCAAGTTTAGGCACTTCCCCTGCTCAGTTAAATCTTCATAAGAATTACATTTAGTATGATCTACCCTTTTTTATATATAAAAAGCATAGTATGAAAATGTACTTTTACAGAGTATGGGAGTTTGAATAAAGTGTACATATGCCCATTCAACCTTTTTACCCTGCCAATAATCCCTACCTAACATAACAGTTGATCTGTAGAAAGGCAAAAATATCCACAATGAAGGGTGAAAGAAAATGTATACTGACTACATATTGTAATCAGAAAGGAAACCTTGACCATCAATAGAGATGGCCGAAACTCACCAGTTTCATTTCGTTTTCAGATTCCCGGATCTCAGGAAAATCCCGAAAATTCGAATTCAATTATTATCGAATGTTCAAGGCAATTTTCGATAATTTTCTAAAACAGCCTAGAATGTTTGATAACCCTCGAAAATACGATCAGAGGCTACTTTCGAGTTTCCAATCATATTTTCGAGGATTATCAAATATTCAATGCTATTTTCGCTAATCCTCGATTTGGGGCTGTTGTTTTTTTTCAACTGTCCTTTTCTATTTAAGCTAGCTTATTAGCTTTCTTAAAATCCTTATTACAGTCTGTATAGTTCCTAGAGGACTATTCCATGCTTTCTGATTTAAAGGGCATGTCTACACCCAAAATAAAATGTCCTCTACATGTAGACCACCCCCTAACCCTGAAACTGCATTATTAACAAATGTAGCTACAAGGACATAATTATCCTGATGCCTGCCATCCTTCCTTTGCTTTCTGGGAGTGCTGTCAGAGCTTGGAGAGCTTTTAGACATACTCAGTGGAGGAATCGCCACTGAGGTAAGGTAATTAAATAAAAATCCCCCATGTCCAAAACATCATCCTACATGCCTTCTTGCATTCTGGGCACAGCCTTAATTATATATGCAATTATTTTGTCTTTTTAATTTTTCTTCAACTCTCCTCCTCCTTTCCTATTTTCTTCATGTCTAAAGAACGAATAAACTTCATTAAAGAATTATTTAGCCATACTTCTGCTATTCCAATTATAATACTTTTTATTTAAGAGTGTTAGTTATAATTTTCCTGTTTTTTCAGCTAGGCTTCGTGCATTTTTAAACGTGCTTTTGGACTTTTATAATTTAGTTTACCTAAAAGGAATAACAAATACAAAAAAACTGGAGAGAGCCAAAGTAGACGTTAATCCAACAGTGTCAAATCGTTTATTGGAGAAATGACACGCACAACATGTTTTTCGGGCCTACAATCGGTCCTTCCTCAGGTGCACGATTTGACAATGTTGGATTAACGTCTAACGTCTGGCTCTCTCCAGTTTTTTTGTATTTTTGCTTCATGGACTGAGGATTGTGGTGAGGCCCTAACACTGGATTGCAGCAGCCTACTTTAAGTGACTTTAAGTGACTTTAAGTGTTGGATACAGATAATTTTCTGTTCACTCAAAAAGTGAACTATTCCTATACTGTATTGATTGAAGCCCAGGAGGTAAAGGATTGAGCAGGAGCCAGGGGTGAAGGCAATTATATTTACCTTTTGCGCGATCCACCACTGCAGAAATGACAGGTTCCGACAACTTCCTGGTTCAATTGAAGAACAGGAAGTAATGCATAGCTCCTTAACTTTCCAGGTTTCATTCAATACATTAAAGATTAGTTCACTTTTCGAGTAAAATATTCCTTTAAATATTATAATGTGCACACATTCTGATCATTTGTGCTACCCCTCCCCCTTTTCTGATTTACCTGTTTCCTTATGAGAGCATTTCTATCTAGCCAGAAATTGTGAAAATTGTGAATGGTCCAGACTGGGTAACATTGTGTGAATGTCAGCACATATGTTGAAAAAAAACTTGATATTACTAATCTCAGAATAGTGTATTGCCATTATAATTCTTCCCTGTGTAAAAGTTACATTTCTATGACCTTATCTTATAGATTGCCACTTAAAGTTGTATTTGCACATCCTTATTAGATTAATGCTCTGAAAACACAAAATGGTGAACTGTGGTCTGAACAAGTTAGGGCTAAATAGAAGCCTACAGGATATGGTTCAGAAAGAACTAAATAAGGTTAATATTAATAAATCTCCAGGACCGGATAAAATACATCCTCGGGTACTTAGGGAGCTAGGTTCAGTTTTATCTAGGCTATTGTTTCTTATTTTTGTAGATTCCCTCATGAACAGATGTGTGCCTCTGGACTGGAAAAAGGCTGATGTTATTCCAATTTTCAAAAAGTGTAGTCATTCACAGCCGTATAATTATTGGCCTGTAAGTTTAACTTCAGTGGTGGGGAAGATACTGGAAAGTTAAATAAGGGAACATATTCTAGAGTATGTTTCAAGAACTGACATTATAAGTAGTAACCAGCATGGATTTAGGAGGAATAGATCTTGTCAAACTAACCTGCATGGCTTTTATGAGGAAGTAAGTAGAAATTTTGACTCTGGCATAGCAGTAGATGTAGTTTACTTGGATTTTGCAAAGGCTTTTGATACAGTCCCCCAAAGGCAATTAATGTATAAGCTAAGGTCTGTTGGTCTGGGGAGGCACATTTGTACATGGATAGAAAATTGGTTAATTAATAGGATGCCACGGGGTTCTGTGTTGGGGACGCTTCTATTTAATCTGTTTATTTATGATTTGAAAGTGGGTATTTTCAGCAAGGTTTCTGTGTTTGCTGACGACACAAAACTTTGTCGACCATTAAAAACTTCAGAGGATGTGCAATTGTTGCATGGGGACCTAGATAGATTGTCACATTGGGCTTCTAAGTGGCAGATGATATTCAATGTTGATAAATGTAAGGTGATGTATTTTGGACTTTAAATCCTTGTGCTGCTTATACTATAAATGGCTCTGTGTTAAGTTAAGCCCTGTTTGAAAGGGATCTTGGAGTTTTGGTGGATAACAAACTTAAAGGTAGCAAGTAGTGCCAGGCGGTAACAGCCAGAGCCAGCATGGTATTGTCTTGTATAAAGAGAAGTATGGATTCAAGGGAGGAAAATGTTATTCTCCCTCTTTACAAAGCATTGGTAAGGCCTCATTTGGAATATGCAGTGCAATTTTGGAATCCTGTGTACAAAAATGACATCTTTGAAATGGAAAGGGTTCAGAGAAGGGCAACTAAACTAATAAAGGGACTGGGGGGGCTTGAATATGAAGAGAGACTGGAAAAGTTACAATTATGTAGGCTGGAGAAAAGGTGCTTGCGTGGCGATATGATTACTGTGTATAAGTACATTAACGGGCCATACAATGATCTGGGACATTGTTCACCAATAGAGCATGTCAGAGGACACATAGCGTGAGTGACATCACCTAAACATCTGCTCCTCCCCTGTACCCTGGTGGGAACAACAGAAAGGTGGTTATGCATCAAGAAGAGATCAGGCTTGCCTGTGCTATTAATCTGCATCAATAAATCAAATATGATAATTTTACTGGTCTACAGCAGATATATAGTCTGGTAACATCTGATTGGTTGCTACAAATTAACAACATGGGCAAACTTTTGTACCTCTTGGTACATAAGCCAAGAATTCCCTGCACAGCAATCTGGTTTGTAGTGTCATCAGTGCCTGTCCCCCAGACCTCTTAATTTTAAAAGCCAGTAAAATGTCAGTTTTTCATCAGCCTATCAAATATCTGCGTAAAGTTTACACAGAAAAAGGAATGAAAGATTTGTAGATTTGAAAATAGCTGTAAAAAAAAAAGATTCACACAGAAACGGCTACATGGCTTCAGGCTGGTCATATGGGCACAAGATGCTGAAAGACGTGTTCCTGGGCTCATTTCAAAGGTGAGAATGAAGGCTTTTATTTGGAGAATATTTTTCTCCTGTAATGAAGTTGCTCCTTTGCATCATATATTACATTTTAATTTCATTTAATACTTTGCTTTTGTTAAGGAAATGTTCATGTCCATTGTGCAAACATTGCAGGGATTTAGCTGGTTTTAAAGGGAATATCCACCCCAAAACGATCTTTAGTAGATGTAGAAATGCCCCCAAATACTCACAGACTCCAGGACAGTACCAATCCCTGCAGTGATCACCTGGCAAACTCCTGGCTCTTCCAGGTACCCCTAACGTCATGGCTGTGATGGATGATGTTGCAGCCAATAACTAGCGTGTCTGCCCAGAAAGTTCCCCATTAAACTTTTACTAAGCTCATGAAAACAGAAATAACAGGGTGAATATCTCTATCCAGGTGCTATTCTGGTGTCTGTAAGTATAACTGTTTTAGAGTTTGGGGGGGTTGACACATATAAAAAAGATTATTTTGGGGTAGACATACCCTTTAAGAAAAAAGATGGGCCGTTCTGTAATTTGCCCTAAATATTTATGTTCAAATGTGTATGTATACAAATCTTAAAATTAATTTTACATTATTTAAATTTACAAATAAAAATTGCTTAAAACGTACTTTTGCACTTCCGTTCATTCACTTAATAAATTAGCTTTTTATTAAAACACAATGCATTCCTACAAAACAATAACTATACTTCAGGTATCCTTGGTATTTATATGTAACGGTTTAGCACATCAATTTATTTTCAGCTTTTATTTTCTCTCTTTAGAAGTCTGAAAAGCAGCTATGTTTACTGGACCTTTATAGAGAGAAAACAAGACTAATGGGTACTTATTAAATTGACTGGAGACTCCTGTCTTGCATTGAAGTTTTGCATAAATACGTTTTCTTACCTTTTCTTTCAAAGTTGAATTTACTGCTGATAATGTTTACTTATGATGCAAAGACTGCTGCCATAATGCAAGAATTTCTCTAAACAAATTCAAATATATTTATGCTACCACAGCCACATGCTAATTTTTTTTTTCTTGACACCAAGGGAATTCATTGAGTTGTGCACATAATAAAATTTTCTAACAATCTATTTTAAAGTTTCATTTTGCATTCAACAGATGTAACCATGTTGGATTCAATAGTCAGCCCTAAACAAATCGAATATCCTAAACTGTGTATGATATTCTGCAGACTGTTTAATGACCCTCGACAAGAAGTAATTTTACACAACTTTGCGGGATAATGCACTAACTAAAGAGATAATAAACTCTGCATTAAGATGTATCTCTCTTCCACTGCTGCTTTTTAAATGGTTTTAATATTGATTGATACTGCCCTTCCTTTGCTAGTAACAGTAAGCAAACCATCTCCTCTTTTATTCAACCATGTCATTACAACATTCCTACTGTGGCAAGCAGACACGTTTTTGAAAACTTCACTTAGTACATTCATCTTCCAAGGTAGTATCATAATTCTTTAAAAAGCAGTTTGTTCTTTTAGAGGAAATACAAGTAAGAAAAAAAAACAAAAGATGTTTTTATTATGTTTCCAATAGTTTTGTTTAGTTTTACATTGGTATTACTTGAAGAAGGTGTGCTGTTGTGTATTATAATTTCTTTTTATGTTAGAACCAGGAAAAGACACAAGAAAGAAAAAAGGAAAGACGTATGGGTACCAAAGTGGGCACATTAAGAAATAAAATATTCTATTATAAGTTCTATAATACCTGTAACCTTATCTAAGTAATTTCTTACATTCAGGCTGACATATAGAGACATATTTCACTTGTACTGCACAGTATACATTCTGGTAGTGGCCTCCCCTTTTATCCAAATATGTGCAAGCAGTAAGGTTTTCATGCACTGTACAGTGGCGTAACTAGAAATGACTGGGCCCCCCAGCACAACTATGATGGGGCCCCTATCCCTGCTTCATCCACAGTGGTTTTCTGGGAGGAGGCTATGTCTGTCATAGAACAAATAAGAAACTGGGGGCCCCTTGACTCCTGAGCCCCCCTGCTCCCTTGTAGTTACGCCCCTGCATGTCATAATGTACTTCATGCTTCATTTCCAGTGTACTTATGAATATAATGATACAGCTTATGCTACATTGTCTTTGATAAAATGCAAACAAGTTAAATTTAGAGGGAATCTTTTTAGTGTAACTTTTTGGTTTAATTATGTTAGTTGAAACATTCTGGTTTGAGGATAAATAAATCTGACTTTTTATTTATTTTTTAAACCTATTCATACTAATAAAATGTTACTAGACTTTCCTGTTTATTACCAGATGTTTAATGTTTTGATTTATCTAAAGAATACTAGTTTCTATTTTGGACAAAAATGTAATAGTTATGGGGGTTATAAATATCCACCAATAATATATAAGAAACTGTAATAAATCACAACTTTTATGGAATGTATATACTGTAAGGAACATCTTGACAACTATGTGAAATTGGTAGACCAGTTGTAATGGTTAATACACATTTTGGATTATGTGTAGCATATCAAAGCTAAGAAAAGATAAGGCTATACATCTCCCAGGATCCAGCTCTACAAAGCCAAAAAAAGGACGCCACATGGAAACAGAAACTCCAAATACAAGCTTTATTTATTACCAGCACACCATCTTACAGATAGACCTCTCCAAACATGTTTTATGCACCTGGCACTAACCACGGGAGATAAATATTTATTTTAGTAAACAAACTACGTAAACTCAGGAACTGGCCATATGGAATCCCCCTAAACAGAAGTGGTGGACACTGGCATAACTACTGCCCCTGCCATCACGGAGGGGGCCCAGGGACATACGGGGCTCAGGATCTGTGCTGGTAGATCAGCTGTTTTTATCCCTTTTGGGGTTTTTTTTTGATTGTTTTTTTTTTTTTTTTTTTTTTCCTCGCCGGGGGGGGGGGGGCTGTTGGGCTGTGATGTCGCTACATATTTCTTATATTGATCTCCTGATTGCCTCTGCTGCACAAGTGAGGGGAAAAAAATAATCAGGCAGTGGACGGACCTTTAAAAATTCAAAGCGGACTGTGGATAGGTCTGTTGTGCACTCATTGGCTCTGTACACAAGATGGTGTCCTCTCTCTCCTTGGGCCCTGGTTGACTCACACTGTCCTGTTGTCCACCTGTCGTCTGCCAGCTGCAATAGTTGTGCAGGCTGCCATTAGCAGGTCAGGCTCAGAAAGGTAATTTTACACTATTTTCAGTTTTAAAATTTAATATTTAATAATTATAATACCAATTGCCCCAAGTACTAGCAGGGTTGGGAATTCACAAAAAAAAATTGATTTTAGCCACACAGGCTCTTTGTGCATGGGTTTTGCAGTGACTTTGGTCAGGGATAGATAGATAGATAGATAGATAGATAGATAGATAGATAGATAGATTATTTTTATGGCAATCATAAAAGGTAGTGTCAGGGGGAAGGAGTTGTGGTTGGAGTTGTGGGGGCCCCATCAAAAATTTTGCTGGGGGGCCCCACTGATTTCTAGTTACACCCCTAGTGGTAGAGGACACAAATCTGCATTGAGAAGAGAATTGCATAACAATCTTATTTACAGAGGTGCATAACGCACACCCATAATTAATTTTGTTGTTAAGTCCAGAGATGCTATTTCCTGACCTCCAAAATGATAGTTGAATTGTAAATAAAAATCATTAGTATTAATAGAGTCAACAAATCTGCTAAACTCTTTTTTAGATCCACACTACATAATGAGGTGGTAAAATAGTCTCTTCCCAACCAAGATATAAATTGGCTTACTAAGGGGAAAATTTTTCCCCCATCACTGCCTAACATAAGTGGAGGTAGTTCACTCCAAAAGAAAAAAGTATAAAAGCTGTGTTTTTTAAGATGATATTTAACCACCATCATACCCATGGTATGCAGTATTTAAGAGTGCAATGCTGTAACATCAATAGTTGTCAAACAATAAATATTAGACTAAATCCCTAAAATCTGTAAAATTTGTTTAGTGTCACGTAAATAGGAAGGTAACCTAGGTACTCAGAGAAATTCTCTTTAAGGGACCCAATCATAGCCACAATGGGACATCCCTTTGGCAGTCTTTGTTGCTTATGTATGTTGGGTAATGTGTGAAAAATTAGTATTACCATGCCCACGGGTCTTAAAAAAACACCAATGGAAAAACCAATAACACCTAAGGCTATCCCATACTCCACCAGATGATTTATAATATTATCAGATTTCAAGGTTGGGTTACTGGCTAGAAATTTATAGGTATTTTCATCATTAAGCTGGAACATCATTTGATTTTGTAATCAAAAGCGTCAAGAATGTCAGTACTACCACACTTGTATGCTTGGAGAACAACAATGGTAGTTTTCAATTGAAGATTTTTAATAGCTTGTCTTTATCATGTTGTTATGTATTTCAATGAAATCCTTCTTTACGAGACTTTGGAATCGGTAATTGGACATGACCAACACTGAGTGGGGTAAAACTTGAAGGACTTTTTAAAATGTTAAAAAGTTGTGTGTAGCACAGCTTTCAAGGTTAAAGAAATGCATACTGAAACACAATTGTTTTATAGTGTGTGAATTAGAGGAATCAACTTTTAGATTAGCCACATTTAAGAACAGGCTATTTCGGGAAGTTCAGCCAGTAGAAGCCAGTAGGATATAAATTATTTCCTATAATACAAACGTTTCAGTCAGGGGCAAGGTTCTCTGATAATTTTTTAAAATATAAGTAGCAGGATTGCACTTATTGCTAGAGATGGTCGAACTATTGAAAGTTCGGTCCGTTTTCGAACTTTCGAACTATTGTAAAAGTTCGAAAGTTCGAAAGTTCGAAAACGGACCCATTAAAGTCTATGGGAGGCAAATAGTTCGAAAAGTTCGAGTCAAATACAACTAAAATATTAATGGTAACTTAATGTAAATGGCTGTGGGACCTGGGAAATGGTCCGGGGAGCATGTTCCAATATCCAGGACTTTCGTAAAATTGATTTTACTCTCACACGCGCTACTTTCGAGCTTTCGTATTCGAACGTTCGAGGTAACATGGACATTTTACTCGCAGATTCGATGCTCGCCTATAGGCTTTAATGGAGACTTTACTCGCAGATTCGATGTTCGCGCCTAGATACCATGTACATTTTACTCGCGGATTCGAGCGTTCGAACATTCGAACATTCGATAAATCATCGAAAGTCCGGGAAATATCGAAAGTCCGCGTCCGAGATAGTTCGAGAAGTCCGGGTCCGTTCGAACTCGAACAGTTTGGCTCGAACTTGGGTTCGAGTTCGAGTTCTATGCCATCCCTACTTATTGCAAGCTGATTGAATTTACATTGCATAACTTCTGACTCCGCCTTAATGCATGTGTCTTTAATAAGTGTCTTCTAACTTTTACTGGTTTTAACCCTGAGTCATGTGACACTGATGACATAGCATTGTTCACAAAAATATAATGCAAATACACAAAATTATATTCTTATAAATGGTGCTTAGCTATGTCATTAGTTATAATTGGTGCTTAACTACGTAATGTCACACAAGTCATTAAAACTCCTTGGCGACTTCTAATAGCCTTATATTTTAAAATAAGGAGTGAATTATTCTCTAAAAAATGTGCAGGGTATACATGGTTCTAATGTATCTTAGTCACCCCTTGGGAAACCTTGTACTGTATCTTAGTAAACGTCTTATCTCTTATTTGGCATTCTGTCATCCTATTTGTTTTTCTTCCCATCCATTCATTACCTGCTATAACCTTTTTTTCTACGTTGACATTGCAATCCTTATTTAAGTAGGATTACTGATAGAGTTATCAATAACATTACTATGTTGTCATATACTTTCTTTGCAACATCAGCATAACAAAAATTAAAATCAGTAAAGACGGAAAATCAAAAACTACAATAGTAAGGCTAAAGGTTCGTACACACGCTCAATTTGTGAGTGAGCAACAACCCCCGACGGCCGAGCGCTACATGCGGCGAACGGCCGATTCGGGCAAGAATCGTCTGTGTGTATGCGTTCGGTTGGGGGTTGTTTGTTGATCCGGTTGATCGGCGGATGACCACCAACCGAACGCATACACACTGATGATTCTCGGGAAAAACGTTGCGTGTAGCGCTCGGCTGCCAGGGGTCGTTGCTTGCTCACAAATTGAACGTGTGAAAGAACCTTTAGAGTTACAGATAACATGGAAGTGATAAACAGCAATAGTAAGGCTAAGACTTACAGATAGCAAGGAAGAGTAATCATCTATATATGTATAGTTTATTTATAAAGTGCCACTTGGGGATGCAGCGCTGTACAGTAACAAAATCCAATGGTCAATAAAGTGACACAAGGGGAATAAATACAAAGATAGTTCAGTACATAAATATATAAATTATATAAAAGGAAGTGCTAGAGCTTTGCCACAAGAGGAAAGGAGGTCCCTGCCCCGTAGAGCTTACATTCTAGTTAGGTGGGTAACATACAGATACAATGGAGTGAAGTGCTGGAATAAGATGTATGCAGTGCAAATAAAACAATCATATACTGTGCTGGTTACCAGACAGGTAAGATGTAAGGCTAGATTTAAACCTGCTCATTGAGGTTTCTTGACATAGAGAGAGGGGAACAGAATTCCAGAGGATGGGAGCCACAAGAGAGAAAGGTTTAAGGTGAGAGGAAGCAGTACGAGTGGGGGGTCTGTACAGGAGCTGGTTCTGCGATGAGTGCAGAGTAAGGGCAGGAACATATGCAGACACTAGAAAAAAAATATAAAAAGGAACAGCAGAGCGAAGGGCTTTAAATGTTAGGAGAAGAATATTGTATGTAATGCACTGTTTAATGGGGAGCAAGGTTGTTGTCTGGTACAGAGGAGATTTGGGATCCTGTTTATTAGAGAGTGAAACAATATGTGTGGCAGAGTTAAGTATAGACTGAAGGGGAGAGAGGTGGGAGATTGGTGGTCGGGAGAGAAAGAAACCTGCAAAAAAAAAAGTGGCAAGTTTTCGCAACATAGTTAATGTGGTTAGAAAAGGATGCAGATAAAATGGTTGTAGCCATATTAGTCCAGTAACATATACTAAAAGATGAATACTGTAGGATATGGTGATACCTTTTTTATTATGGGCTAAAAGTTCATTTTTACAGACTCGCTTTCAAAAGATACACTTCTCGCTTCCTCGGATCAATCAGTACTGCTTGACCTGAGGAAGAGAGAAGTGTATCTCTTGAAAGTTTGTCTGTAAAAATGAACTGTTAGTCCATAATAAAAAGGTATCAACTTATCCTATAGTACTCATCTTTTAGTTAGAAAAGGAGAGAGAGGAGTCAATAATTAACCCTAGGCAGCGAGCAGATTGGATAGGGAAAATGGGGGTATTGTCAACAGAGATGGAGGAGATGGCAATGAGGCAGTCGGAGACACGTGATTGGAGTTAGCGTAGGGGTGGACAAGTAGATTTGTGTATCGTCTGCATATAAATGATACTTGAAGACAAAATAGCTGATGACATCTCCCAAGGAGATAGTGTAGAGGGAGAATAATAAGTCCAAGAACAGACCCCTGCGGTACCCCCACATTAAGAGGAACCTGAGAAGAGGTGTTGCTAGCAAAAGACACAGAGTAAGTTCGGTCAGAGAGATAGGATAGAAACCAAGATGCCACTTCACTCCGAATGCCCAAAGAGTGAAGTATTTGCATTAGGAGAGAATGATCGACTGTGTCAAAAGCAGAGGAGAGGTCAAGGAGGATAATAATAGAATAGTGACCATTGGCCTTTGCAACCTTCAGATCATTCCCAAACTTACACAGTGCCATCTCAGTAGAATGTGCAGGACAGAATCCAGATTGCAAAGGATACAATATGTTATGAGCATGAAGGCAGTTAGTGATACAGGGAGAAGACTAATCGTTCTAGCAGTTTAGAGGCTATCGGTAAAAGAGAGACCGGGTGGTAGTTAGCTAAACAAGAGGAGTCTAGTGAGGGCTTTTTAAGTATGGGCTTAACATGGGCATGCTTAAAGATGGAGGGAAAATTCCAGCTGTAAGGGAGGCATTGAATATGTGGGCGAGTATAGGGGTAAGCATGTGATTACAGTGCTTCAGTAATCCAGAGGGCATGGTATCAAGAGGATATGTCGTTAGTGGACACGATAGAAGCAGGCGAGAGACTTCTGCATGGGTCACAGGAACAAAGGATCCATGAGTAGCTGAGCGAAATAAGGGCAACATAATCTGAGAGTCATCCCGAGGAACAGAGATCCTCATGCGAATATGGCAAATATTATGCTGATATGTCACTTGTTTTGCATAGCCTTGTTAAATTTAGCGTGGCACCAGAAGGTCTAAAACATTTAATTAATATTGGCTGGATTGTTATTTAGTTTTCTTAAGAGGTTTCACTGAATAGAGTTTTCTAAAGTGAAGGGATTTCATTAGATGTTGGCCCATGTGCTGCAATATTTGAAAAGGTCAAAAAACACACAAAGATAAAATCCAGGGCAGCCTTAACCCCGAGGCTTTTACTTTCACTAAAGCCATTTTTTCATCCTATCACTCATTACAAGGCTTTACATCCCTACATCTATTTTCTTTCTATCATGTACATTGATGTAATAATATAAATCTGATAAATAATAGATGAACCTTTGCATTATTTTAACTTTTTTAAATCCACATTTCAGATTACTTAAACTGAACGATTAAAAAAGCAAGGAAACAAACAATTTAAAAAAAATAAATTTTGACATCCAGCCACTGAAGCATAGTTAACAATGATAGAATTTACTATCATTTTGGATTATTTTTGGCGTTTCTGCTATAATTGATGCCCAAGTACTAGCAATGTCCTGATCAATCGCATAGATTTTGTTGGGCCTAGGCACACGGGATGGCAACTTGCCAGAAAATCAATAGATGCAGATCTCCACAGTCTTCTACCCAAGGACTAAAACCATATAACTGATCAATATAGAGTTGAGAGATGCACACTATTTTTGATGCGTAATACATTTATTGGTGAATCACACACTTAATAAATGTATAAAGCATCTAAAATAGTGTGAATTTCTCGATTCTATATTGACCTGATCAATCTCGCAGTCATATATTTGTCCTGGTTTTCGAACAATAAAAATAATTCTGAACTAAAACTATAAGATTGTATATTGCTCCTTCAAAAGATTAATTAGGAGATTTAATATTTTTAATCTAAGTAATGTAATGTAGTATCAGGTTAACGTGGGTTTTAGACTTATTTTAAGTCACTGCATCATTTCCAAATGTTTTTGAAAATAGTGCAGCGCTCCCAATGTTTTGAACTACATTTTTGAATGAAACTAAATTGGGCACTGAATGGGCACTTTAAAGCAGCACAAAGCCATACATCTTACTTTTCGTTTATTGCATTGCGGAAAGGTAGGATGCGATATTAAATCTCGAGGTGCAAATATTTACCTGTGATATTAATTTGCAGCAACCAATGAAATATTAGCTTTATGCAGTTAAATAACATCTGAATTGCACAGGTAAACCTTTGCACCTATTATTGCACCGTAAATTAAGCAATACTAATAAATCCAATTGGTGCAAACCTAACATATACAGTAAAAGTATTATTTATATTTCCTTCAAATGCAATGCTTTAGTATAAACTCCATACCAGGAATCATTAATATAGGTGGAAAATACTTAAATCAGAAGCCTAGTTTTTTTTTACCTTTATTTATTTTTTCATTAAAAGGCATATAACATGAAAATACTACCAGAAAATTGTTCCAGTTCTGAAAATATACCTGAGACTTATTTTTATATGAATACTATATTTTACTGAAGACTGACTAGAATATTAAACTAATTAAATAAATAGAAATGTAAAATAATGAAATAAACAGGAAGAAATAAGCAAATAAGCATGCTTAGGCGTCAGATGCTATTTTACAAACCTAACAGATTTTTCAAAAAATAATGACGGGATCCAGATGGCAGGAAACTGTAAATGCTGCCAGTGCCAGGAACAGTTATAGTATTACATTAAGTGGCATTAGCATGAGTTGGCATTAATGTGTCTGCATTTTGAAATTGTTTTCTTAAAACATTAGAATGGTATTCCTGTAAAGTGCGAACATATGGAAGCATTACTATTTTGACAAATAATACTTTACCTTTTAAAAATGGAAACGTGAAATGGTTATTACAAAATAAACTAAATGATAGCACTGGGACACTGGTAAAGTATTTATTACTGTTTACATTATACCTCTACATAGGAGGGAAAGATGAGTTTGATTGAGTTACTGTATTCATTCTGGAAGCAGACAAATAGTTTCAATTTAATTGCCAAAATTAAAATTTAATTAAATATTCAGTCATAGGCAATTCCAGTGCATTAACTTTCTAAAACTGATCCCAAAGATTACCGTCCTACAACTAGTCTGTTGGAAAGACTTGTCCTATTTCTTAACCATTGTCAGTCTTTGAAATGTTTTTTAGACCAAAGTTTTATCCAGAAAGTTGCTACAAAACTTTAAATGTCAAAAATGATAAAGGCCATCTATGGCATAAACAAATACTTTGCAAAGAAGCTACAATAAAGTGAAACTGATCTTCATGAATACTCTGGAAACAGTATGATGCTTTCCCTAAAGGGTATACCTGACTAGTGAAGCCTAAGAATTTGAGCTGGATTTGACATGTCTTTATGACAGTAACTTATATAAAGCAAGAGCTTTTTAGCCACATCACTCTGTGGAGCACAATTCTTCTGGAGGCAAACGGCCATTATCAAAGGCTGTTACAGAACAGAAATTGAAATATTTGTATTTTTGCAAAAATTGCTCAACTACATTATTCTGGTCTCAATTACGCTTTGCAACAAACGTATGTTGAACGCTGTCTCTCACTTTTGCTGGCAAAACCTTTTCCCTGCAAACTAGTATATACATAGGTAAGTATGCTTTATGGATAAATATGTGCAGTGTAGTGCAGTGTTATTCCAATAATAACTAGAAAAGCACAGCAAGAGCTATAACATCAGAATAAATAGCAGTTTAAGAAGTTAGGACCTCTCAAGTCATTGAACTCTTTTAGCATGCTCTTCTAAATATCTCGTTTTTCTTAACGCAAAAAAGAAACAATCATTAGGTATGTGCACAAGGCTAATCTTTTTGAGAAAACCATGAAATATATTTACTGGTATTAACTTCTCTTTATATATTTCTTTCCTGCAGCGTATGATCTAAAATGAACTAAAGATTTAAGCTATAATTAACACCTTTGGCACTCATCATGTATTTATGTAATACTGTACTTTTCATTAACATTTACTTCTTTTTTGATATTAAAATAATGTAGACGTTGCTCCATAAATGAATTTAATTCCTATAGAGATAAAAGACAATGTTCAGTAACAGTTATCTCTGCTATTTGCTTTTGATTAAATGAATGTGCTTTACAGCTGCAACACGGATGGGATTTAATCTAAGACATTTTATCACTGCTCATTTTATTAGTAGTTGGACAGCAAATGACACAGTGTTAAAAACTGTAATTATTTTTTATACGTTTACCACTGCTACTTGTTAAAAACTTGCCTTAAAGATCTTGAGAAGGTTATTAAAATGTAAACATTAAAATTTAAATGACAACAATTTAAGGTAATAAATGGTAGTCTGTATTCAGGGGGGATTTGCAAATCAAGAGACTGAAAATTAGAAATTTCAATAGTTTTGTTTCAGTTAATTCCATTATATGGCCATGCTCATCAGTAATAAACATGTCTTTTCACCAACAGACTGCTCTACTGCCAACTCACATTGATTAAAGGGCATCTATACCGAAAAAAAGGTTATTTTAAATTGACCATAACTGGAAACTATAATTCTTTCCATCCACAACTGTATTATTTTGTTTGTTGATCTGCCCCTAAAACATTTTACTTTTCATCTGTCAATCAAGTTGCTTGTTCTCAAAAACTATTCTTCTGTGAGCAGTTTTACTGTAGCTGGAATGGTGACAGAGTTTAGACAGTTGGAATGCTGTATGCTGTGTGCAGGATTGACAGTTGGTTTGTGGGGCTAAAGTCAGGTTGGATTGGGTGGTTAAAAGTGGTTAAAAGAGGGAGGGGGGATACTGCTCCTAAACAAAATGTATGCTGTATTGAAGTTATGCACCAACACACACAACTCAGGGTAAGTGTAACTTACATGTATTCAATATAGATGTCCGAACTTCGCAAAATCTGGTCCGCTCGAGGATCCGCGAATTTTCGAAAAAATTCGAAAATTTGAAAATCCGCGAGCAGACCAATTAAAATAAAAAAATCCTCGAAAATACAAGAAATCCTCGTAATTTCGAAAATGTGTGAAAATACGTTTTTTTTTTAATACCCAATTCTAACAGATTAGTCCACATAGATGAAGCTCTATTGACAAATACTTTCGGTACACAATCTAACAACTAATTCTCTATCCATGTACAAACGTGTTTTTCAAGGCCAACAAGACATAGTTCACACATCAGTCAAGTATGGCAAAGTATAAAAACAGTAGCAAACTCTAAGTATACCATACCCACTGCTATACTAAATTATTGCTCACATCTTCATACATTCCAAGTTAGTTTGACAATTCTTAAGGTATAATCCAGAATAGGATCCCGTTAAAAAAACTTTCCAGTATCTTCCCCACCACTAATATAAAACTTACAGGTCTATCGTTATGAGGCTGTCTGTGAATTACTACCCTTTTTGAATATTGGTATTACTTATAAGTAAATCTGAAAAGGGTACGTAATGAAGTTCCTGTTGCTACCATTGTGTGATGAAATTGCCAGTTTGCTCCCAGTATGTGATGAAAATCCCATGACTACCAGTATGTAATGAAATTCCAATGGCTACCAATATATAATGAAAATCCAATGGCTACCAGTATGTAATGAAATTTCCATGGGTACTAATATATGATGAAATTGCCACTTTTCTACCAGTATGAAATGAAATTCCCATAGCTACTAATATGTAATGAAATTCCTGTGGCTACCAGTATGAAATAAAATTCCCATTACCAGTATGTAATGAAATTCCCATGGCTACCAGTATGAAATTAAATTGCCACTTTGCTACCAGTATATGAGGAAATTGCCAGTATGTAATGAAAAATCCCATGTCTTCCAATATGTAATAAAATTCCCATGGCTACCAGTATGTAATGAAATTGCCACTTTGCTTCTAGTATATGATGAAATAGCAAGTTTGCTGCCAGTATGTGATGAAAATCCCATGGATACCAGAATGTAATGAAATTTCCATGGCTATCAGTATGTAATCAAATTCCTATGGCTACCAGTATGTAATGAAATTCCAGTGATTACCTGTATGTTATGAAATTCCCATGGCTACCAGTATGTAATAAAAAAATGAAAAAACTTTTTCTTGTAGAGGATTTGTAGTTCAGTAGCAACTAAGTTCATTTTAACCATATGGCGTCTTTATATCACTTAAAGGGCACATCCAGCATATAAAAAAAAATGATAGTCTGGTAGAGCAACCACACTTTTCAGTACCAGTCTTTTAAACAGCTGATCGTGCGTACCCTTACAGCATATATGTATGGGGCCTTCTTAGCAGCATTTATGGACCCCCACAATGGTCCTTGTGTTCCAGGGCCTTTCCATGTGATTTATTGTCCAGCAAATGTTTGTTCATGGCCCATCAGTTTATTTAGCCACAGTAAACAATTGTTTGGGACCCACAAATGGTGGTCCAGGCCCTAGCAGATGGTAATCTAGGGTTAAGTGGTCAGGGCCGGCCTTTGATATGTGCAACCGTGTGATCACACAGCTTGCAGTAATAGGCTGGCCACAACCCATTCACCCAAGAAAACAAAGAAAACTGCTAAAATTTAAATACAGAGCCAAAGAAACAGTAGGAAATGCATTTTAATAACAATAGGTGTCAGTAAGAGAAAAGGTGCCCATCCACATACGGGATTGCCGATACCAGAGCAATGGTCTGCAGGGGTTACAGATTTGTGGGTAACAGCAAGGTGTGGAAGCCGAAAAAGACCAAACAAATCTTGAACAGGGTGCTATTTATCCTAAGGCCAGTCCTGTCAGTGGTCCAGGGCTTGCCACATCTGAGGATTTTAGGAAAAGGCTTAAAGGGCATGTCCACCCATAAATCTAAATTTCACATACAGCTGCAGGATCACCCAAACGCTAATTACATTTTACTTACCTCTTCAAAATGCAAACCTCTTTAAAAGGAATTTACCCTCGCCCCCTAGATACCGCCCACTGCTGCTGTTTTTATGAGCAGTGAGGCACTTCCTTGTTGCAGTTGTCAGCAATTGGGTGTGGTGTCACCACAGAGAGAGGAAACACAGCAGAGCAGCAAGGGACCAGGTTTTGTAAGCTGCCTCTTTGGAAGAAGTAAGTAAAACATAACCAGGTTTTGGGGGGTCCTGCACCTGTATTGGAAATTTAGATGTATGGGTGGACATGTCCTTTAGCATATAAAAAGGTTAAATTGCTGTAAGGCGGGTGCAACAATTTTAATTCAAAAGCTACTGTAGGACACCAAAAAAGATCTTTTGCCAAGTACCCCATATCTCTCGACACAAATATTACAAGCTCTGTGTGGCACAAATATTACTGTTTCTGTGTGGCACACATATTACAGCCTCTCTGTGGCACAAATATTACTGTTTCTGTGTGGCAAAAATATTACAGCCTCTGTGTGGCACAAATATTACAGTCTGTATGTGGTACAAATATTACTGTTTCTTTGTAACACGAATATTACAGCCCCTGTATGACACAAATATTACAGTCTCTGTGTGGCACAAATATTACAGTTTCTTTGTGTTACAAATATTACAGCCTCTGTGTGGCACAAATATTACAGTCTCTGTGTGGCACAAATATTACAATTTCTTTGTGACACAAATGTTACAGTCTCTGTGTGGCACAAATATTACAATTTCTTTGTGACACAAATATTACAGTCTCTCTGTGGCACAAATATTACAATTTCTTTATGACACAAATATTACAGTCTCTGTGTGGCACAAATATTACTGTTTCTGTGTGGTAAAAATATTAAAGTCTCTGTGTGGCACACACTGTATACACATGTGGTACATATTATAGAGTAATAGAATAGTTCAACAGCGCACACCAGTCTTGACTCAAAATGGGTGTTCATTCACAAGTAACGTTTCGGTGCTTGCATAGCACCTTCATCAGATGATATAAATTATAAAGTGCACAAGTGCTTTAAATACCATACCAATCTGTGTAACGACAGTCCTCCAGAAACTGGTAGGGCTGAGTGAAAATAATAGCAGCCATCTAGTGGTTAAAAGTGCAAATGTTGCAAGTAATAAGTTACTTAATAAATTATAGTAAAAAAACTTATGGGGAGATTCAATATAGGTAAAAATCCATCTAAAACCCACGTTAACCTGAAGTTATATCAGATTAATGTAGTTTTACTCAGATTTTAGGGCACAGCGCCATTTTCAAATGTTTTTGGAAATATCACTGTGCAACTGATACAAAACCCCTTTTGTTAAGTTTTGGGCTACCTCGTAGAGCGAAACTTAACAGGGTTCTGTAGGGAGAATATATTCTGATGCTACCATAAAGTCTTAACTTTATGGTATAACTGCAATCCCATGATGCAATACCAGACGTAATCTCGTTTACGTCACTTATTGTATCGCAGGATCGCGCTAAGGTAACTTTTATATTGAATTTCCCCATTAGTGATAAAAAACAAGTTATAGATCAATGCAAGATATTGCTCAAAGTCACACTATTAGATGTGGTAACAATATTTAAGATTAAAAACACTACAATAAATAGATATCTATATCTATATATATTAACGTAGAGAATAGAGTCTCTGAGTGTTATTGGCTCTTTTTAGCACATACTGTATATGGCAGTTTCTGGCACACATATTACAGTCTCTGTTTGGCACATTTATTACAGTCTCCCCTTTAAAGCTGAATTAACCCTGAAACTTCCACTTAAAAGCTCTTTCAGGGAGATTCACTAAAAGTTCTTATAGTTAAAAATGGTGCTAATTTTACCCCAACCAATCAGATATTATTTAACAATTGAAAGCGAACATCTGATTGGTTAGGGTAAAATTAGCACCATTTTAAATAATAATAACCCTGTTGAATAACCCTGTTTATGTTTTATTACCAGGGTCACCATAAGAGGATAGGACTAATGACTGTAAAAGTGATGGAGCTCAATGGGGTAAAAAAATTTTTTGCAACTTAATAGAGAATTGTGTAAAGCAAAAGGCAGAACAAATACAAAATTTCCTAGTGTTGATTAGTGTATGACTCACAATATTCCAGCATAAAGATATTATTCATTCAGGGAGATTCAATAAAAGTTCTGATAATTAAAAAGGGAGCTAGTTTTGCCCCAACCAATATATTTATCATTTCAAAGCTAACATCTGATTGGTTGGGACAAAACTAGCACCATTTTTAAAACTTTAAAAACGTTTACCCTCTATCAGAAAGAAGAATATGCCAATGCAGAAGTGGAGATGCTGAAAACAGTTTAAATTTAATACTAATAACAAAACAAGTTGGCTACATTTCTAAATTCAATAAAAACAAGCAGGGTTATTCAATAAAAGTTCGTGCTAATTTTGCCCCAAGCAATATTAGCTTTCAAATGTTAAATAAGATCTGATTGGTTGGGGCAAAACTAACGAATATATGGAGTTAAAGTCACGCTAACTGGTTCGCTACTGGTTAGCGTGACTTTAACTCAATATTAGCGATGCACAGGTTATACAAAAATCACCCGTGCATATGACACTCACAATTCAATATCGCATTTGCACTAGTTTTAGCGCTGGATTTTAACACCAGCAAGTGGCTGGCGTTAAAATCCTGCAGTGAGTACAATAATAATACAATAAAATATAATAACATTTGTAAAATGCCTTTTCCCTAAAGGACTCAAAGCGCATAGATATGTCTAAATCAATACAGAGGAAAGTACAGGTGGAAAATAGTCAGGTGTTCATAAATTCCAGACCAAACAGGTGGCTTTTCAGTTTGGATTTAAATGTTTCCAGAGATGGGGGATGTCCTGATTGGGTGTGGCAGGGAGTTCCAAAGTGTAGGGGCAGCATGACAGAAGGCTCTGTCTCCAAACGTTTTGAGGTGGACTCTGGGGATGAACAAGTTATTGGATCCTTTTGATCTAAGATTGTGGGGGTGTGATACAGTTGCAGCAAGTCTTTCAGGTATCCAGGGCCCAGATTGTGCAAGGATTTGAATGTCAATAAGCCAATCTTAAACAGAATTCTCCATTAAATCCCTTACCTGGATTTACTCACTTTCGCAAACGTGATATTTAATTGCGAAAGGAGCATTTACCCAGCTCTGGGTAAATGAGCCTGAAGAACTTTTATTAGGTAACCCTGTAGATGTTGGTTAATGAAAAGATTTATACATAGGTTCATGCATGCTTCTATCTAATTTATATATATGTGTGTGTGTATATTTAATGTTTTATAGTCTTTGTGAATAAAGACATATACGTCCATCAAGTCCAGCCTTTATACCCTAATCAATAATCATACATGTCTAACAGTTACATAATAACATAGTTTTGGAGTTCCACAATGTTCAGTTTGGGGCTACGCACTTTTCCAGTGTAGTTATAGGTGCTACCTTGTTCAGTCCTCTACCTATGGACTCCAAGCTATAGCACAAGCATACATTAGAATAGTGGTGCACACTACTTACTTGGAAGTATTGCTTCCCATACAACCTACGGTATCAGTTATTTAATTTCAGAGCATTGTACAGTTTCTGATAGCAAATACTCCAAAGCAAAAAATAATATTTGGGATGTAATATGGGTTCAAATAGAACCCAGTTTCGAATCGAATCTGAAGGTTTCAAAGTCCCGGCAAAACTTTCGGAACTCCCAGATTTTTTGAATTTTCGATTTTTTTTTTAAAGTAGACGATTTTCAAGAATCGAAAATCGAAAGTAGACGATTTTCGAAAATAGCCGATTTTCGAAAATAAAAAATGGAAAGTAGACAATTTTCGAAAATCGAAAGTAGACGATTTTCAAAAATCGAATCTCGAATATTCAAACTTTCCACATTTCCGAAAATTTCAAAAATTCGAAAACGGAATGAAACGTAACAGTTTCAAACATCTCTACTTCCAACAAAATCCCCTCACTCCTTCCATTATGGTCTTGGTTTACGAGAATGAGGGGAGGATTTTTCCACTGCATATTTCTCAGGGTTGAAATATGGTAATAAAACTCTTCATTGCTATTCAATAGAAAATGTATGTCACTGTCAAACACACAAGTTTTTTCAAACTTACAGACCCTAAAAATCTGATAGTCTCTTTGGTTTTGGCACTTGAAAATGTCCTTACATCTGAAAGTGAGGCTCAGTTTCACTAGAAATCTGTGGACTACTAATCTAGGACATAACGCGGCTTAGAGAATGCTAATTTTGACACTGATTATCATTAAGTGTAAGAGGGGTGTGTGTGTGCATATATAACTTTTTTAAGTGTGCGTGTCATTTTATTTTTTTAATCAGGGATCCCAGTGCACTATGCCACCACCTGATGAATCAGGGAAGACTTTGGGAAGCCCCTGACATCACAAGAATTCCCTTTCTGCTGTGGCTCTCCACAGATTATTACAGATTATTACAGATCATTTTACTGTGTTGTATATTACTGTTAGACATTTTCTTGAGGGGGATTGTTATACTTCTTTTATCCTCCTCACATATTTTTACCAATATTTCATTCTGCCGGCATATAATATTACGGTCTTAATTTTACTATATTGGTGCTTATTTCTTTTTTAGTAAAAGTTATTTACCGTAGTAATTTGATATCTCATGTTATGCTCTGTTTCAGAGGTAATTCAATTACTAAGATGAGCAAGGGACACATACCTGTTCCATTATCAGTTAAATATACTGCTGTAAAGACCTTCCAGGTATATACAAAGGATTATCTTGGTTGTAGGAACATCTAGGACGGCATAAATAAAGAAGCGCTATCATTACAACAATATCACTATTTTATCCTGATGATAAATGACTGATAGTATTCTGTAAATGATGACAATGTTGATGACTGCAGTGTAAATGTACTATTTTACAATTACACAGAATTAGCGCACAGACTACCACAGTACCACAGAAACAAAGTAGCTTTTAACTGTTCTATATTGGTATATTCAAAAACAAGTGACACAGTGAGCAGGATTCTCATTGCTTGGTCCAAGTGTCTGCTAATTGGATCAGTTCAGTTTAAATATGGGTTGGTTGGCTCAATCATGCAATTGTGTTCAAGATACAATTAAGTTGTACACTGACTACCATCCACTTTACATTGTATTAAAGTGTCATATGTATAGTATTGCCCCATGAAAAGATATATATTTGTTGCCACTTCCTTTTTAAAGCAGTTGGCTATTAATGACTCTGTAGAGATAGCTGAACTTCAAAAAGTTTGGTCCGTTTTCGAACTTTAGTAAAAGCTCGAAATTTGAAAGTTCGACTATGGACCCATTAAAGTTAATGGAAGAGTGATAGTTCAAAATATCCGAGTGATTTTCAGCTAA
This sequence comes from Hymenochirus boettgeri, assembly GCA_019447015.1. Classification (NCBI taxonomy): domain Eukaryota; kingdom Metazoa; phylum Chordata; class Amphibia; order Anura; family Pipidae; genus Hymenochirus; species Hymenochirus boettgeri. Next base: position 190,353,629 of record CM033474.1, on the reverse strand, counting down.
ACTAACAATGGTAAATTACTGTAAATGGCTGTGGCACATGGGAAATGGTCTGGAGAACATGTCACTATCACCAAAACTTGTTAAAACACTTCCTTAACACGAGCAGGCAATTGTCGGGTTTTGAGTTCGAGGGCTACCGAACGATACTTTCGAGGGTTAGCAAAAAAAGACAATAAATTCAAGGGTTTCCGAAATCGAACGATACCTTTGAGGATTATCAAAAACGAATGCTACTTTCAAGGGTTAGTGAACGATACATTCTAGGGTAAGCGAAAACAATCCATACATTCAATGGTTACCGAAAATGAACGATGCATTCGAGGATTACTGAAAATCGAAGGCTACATTCGAAGGTTAAGGAACGGTATATTCTAGGGTTAGCGAAAACGATCGATTCTTTCGAGGGCTAGCGAACGATGCATTCTAGGGTTAGTGAACGGTCCGGAAATTGGATAATTATCAAATTTACGATAATTATCGAAAATACAGCCGCGAGTCTGGAAAAATGAAGTAGTTTAAACCTGAACCAGTTAGAATAGTTTGAGTTTGTCCGAACTCATAAAGGTTTTGTGTCTATCTCTACGATTCTGTAACATATAATGTAATCCACAACATGCATTTAATGCTACATTTCTGGGGGTGTAATTTGATCAGCTTCACAAATGCCAAACATCTCGGATTTGCAGAGACAATCCCAGGCAGTCCCACAAGTCCAGGACAATGTACCAGTACCTGAACATGCTGTACGTTTAAAAGCTAAAGACCTGGTGTGGCTTATGTCTGAGTAAGACTCAGACATGTTCAGCTTTTCCTACTTTAGGATGTTTTGTGAGGTCTGTAGATTTCTGCTAAACATGCTCTGCACTAGCTGCCTTTTTGGTGAGTCTTGCAGCTGTGTGAGATGGGCATAAGGGCATCTTAAATGTACCAGTCTGTGTCAGCTGGGCATGAGGCATCTTATATGTACCAGTCTGTATGAGCTGGACATGAGAACATCTTAAATTTACCTATTTGTATGAGCTGGGCCTGAGGGCATTTTATATGTGTCTGTCTGTGTAAGTTTGGAATGAGGGCACCTTATATGTACCAGTCTGTGTGAGCTGGGTACAATGACATCTTATATGTACCTATCTGTGTGACCTGGACATGACCTGGGAATGAGGTCATCATATGTGTACCTGTGTGCTCTGGACATGAAGGCATCTTATATGTGGGTATATTATATGTACCTGTCTCTGTGAGCTGGGAATGAGGGCATTTTAAATTTACCTTAATGTGTGCTCTAGACATGATGGCATCTTTTATGTGCCTGACTGTGTGAGGTGGACATGAGGGCATTTTTTATGTATCTGTCTTTGTGAGCTAGGCATGAGTGCATCTTATATATACCTATCTGTGTGAGCTGGGCATGAGAGCATCCTACTGTATATATACTGTACCTGTGTATGAGCTGGGCAGGAGGGCAACTAGGTTAAGCTAGTTGGGTCAGTTAGCACCCTGCTGAAAGAATCTACCTTGACGTGGTGGCAGACTTACAAATCTTTTGGAAAAAATATTTTATTCTACAGGAATTATGGTGGGGATAAATTTGGGGATCTGTATAAATACCTCAGGGATAGGGATGGCCGGTTCGCGGATCCGAACCCGGGTCCGCCGCGGATTTATCCCGTTCGCGAACGACGTTTTTTTCCGGATTTTCCGGATTTTCCGCCTTCCGAACTTCCGATTCGCGGATTTTTCGTATTTTCGAAAATTACGAGTTTTCACGTATTTTCGAAAATTTTCGAAAATACGGGAATTACTTGTATTTTCGAAAATACAAGGATTTCTCTTAATTCTATACATACGTATTTTCGAAAATTTTCGAAATTACGAGGATTACTTGTATTTTCGAAAATACATATTTTTGAAAATACATGAAAACTCGTAATTTAAAAAATTCCCGAAAATACGTGAAAACTCGTAATTTCGAAAATTTTCGAAAATACGAAAAATATAGTTATTTCAAGGGTATTTTTAATTTTAACGGGTCCGCTCGCGGATTTTCGAATTTTCGATTTTTCCCGAAAATTCGCGGATCCTCGAGCGGACCGGATTTTGCGAAGTTCGGACATCTCTACTCAGGGATATGATTTTAAAATAACCAAAATTTTAGCCACGTCCATTCCAGGAAGCCATGCCAAAGTGCCCTGCCTAGTGGTCACAGGTGGCGCATGCCAGAGTCCTTCAGGAGGGCAGGGAAGGGGCAGATAGCAGATTACACACAGAGAGGCTCCTACACAGAGGAGAAAGGTAAGGATTTTTCAATACTACACATTAGGGCCAGCAGTGGGGCAAATTTTGGGGGTGGATGTGCCCTTTAAGAGAAGATCCTGGTCCACAACATTATTACAACATTACAGTCAAACAAGGATTGGAGGATCAATAGAAGTCAATGGAGAATGCACCTGTTAATTTCTACTTAAAGGGGAGCAGCAAAGGAGGCAATCTGCTTCTGGTGCTGCTCCCCATAGCAGAAGGGGATATAATTGTGTTAAAAGGTATTGAATTGTTGACTTCGACCCCACTGTTGCCAGCATTGAATTCCCCTAATAATTATCTACTAGCTGATGAGAAGAAATCAGCTGTTTAATAAGTTAAACAGGTTAAGAAATGTTTCTGAATTCAGAGATTATTCTTAATATACCAGGGACTTAACAAAACAATAACCTTCAAATAAAGTCTGAGAAATAAGTGAATTGTTGATCAGAACAGAGATCTAATGACAAATACTCCTAGGCTTTCCTATGTACCTAGAAAATGTGCTTAAAAATAGGGAGGGAGCTCAATGGCCTGTACATACCTTCAAAAGTTCAATCTAAACAGACCAGGGTGTGGCCACACCTCATTTATACACATTACCAGCAGTACAAAGAGGTGAATGATGACTTTCATAGTATCAATGAAAAGGAAGATACAAATTTTGTATCAGTTTGTATCAGGTGTGTTTTAAAAAACGGACAGGCAGTAAAACCCCATAGGATTTCACAATATGGTTCACACTTGCTGCGTTGTATTCTGTTCCGTTCCAGTCCATTTAAAAATGCTGCACACATTAATGTCCATTTAAAATGCATGAAAGCGAGGTACAACGGATAACAACACACGCGTTCTGTCCATTTTTTGAAAAGGATGCCTGGGAGTTCCTGTTATGTCATTGCCGGTCTGTGGGCTATAGGAAACACGCTGAAGAATAGCAAAATCCCTAGAAGATGGCAAGATCTCTCTCCACAACACTATCTGCTATCTCTCTCCAAAAAGCTCATGAAACTCCCACACCCCCAGGGAGTGACAAGTGTTCTTGTCCTGCCCCTTAAATTTGAAAAATGAGGTCAAAAACATGTAAAAACGCAATGGACAGAAACATAGAAAAATTGGACATAAACAGATTATAACACAAACGCAAATGGTTAGAAATACAGAAATGTCTTAAAACATCACTAAACCCACTACATTTTTAAGTTGTATTTTTGTCCGTTCCTAGTGTGAACGAGCCCTAAATATGCTCTGTCCTATGAGACAATGTAAGGTTCACCTAATGCAAGGTTCCCGTTTATTAAGTTTTCTTTATTATATAAAGAAAAGCAACTGGATCTTGTTTAGGGCATATTAAACATTAACAATACACAATACACCTATCAAATGAGGCCCTGGTATACAAAGCTACTTTTATTTTTTTTGCAGAAATGTTAATTAAAAAAAAAACTTTTGGTCCATTTGTCTCATTCAGTATGGAATTAAAATTTCTTTATCTGGTCACATAACCTGCCACCTGCTAAATACTGTATTATGTTGGCTAGCTCCTAGCTTGGCCAGTGTTAGAATGCCTCACATGATAGTAAAAAAGCTACAGTACAATGCAGTGGACAGCAAAAAGCACAGATTCTCTGAAGAAAGTAACCACTTGGGAGGTCTCTTTGTTGCTAAATCTATCTCATAGGAAAAAAAGAATAGCGGTGATCATGAAGTGGTACCAGGAGGCAAGTCAGTGGGCACAATATTCTGTTGGCTGAGGGATTTACAGTATCTCTTGTCACCTCATGTCAAATATGCCCTTGATGGCACTGGATAAAATTAGGAACTTGAGATGAGCCATCATTTTATCCTTGTCCTTGTCAACACTAATGGTAAATTTTCAACCTGAAATGTACAAAATATTCCAAAATCAAAATTCAGCACCACAAGTTTTATTTTAAAAACCTTTGGTAATCAGATTTTATTTATTGAAATGTACCAGCGTTTAATGAACCTAAAAGTGTCAAGAAACCCGGTGGGTTTGGCAGTCTCTATAAATCTATTAATCTTATAGAAAAATCTATTTCTGCTCACTGTTGTCCCACCATCAGCACAATACATATTTTAATGTGTCTGATGCTTCCTAGTGGTAAAAGTAGACTAACAAGGTATTTTCACAAATGTCTCGAAATTTTTAAAGACATTTGCAGGGTTATTCAACAAAAGTTCTTATCGTTTAAAATGGTGCTAATTTTGCTCCAACCAATTAGATCTTATTTAACATTTGAAAGTTAACATCTGATTGGTTGGAGCAAAATTAGCACCATTTTAAACTATAAGAACTTTTATTGAATATCCCTGTTGGTATTTTCAATACAATTATTTTGTTGCTGAAATGTTAGAGAATAATTGTCTTCTCTAAAATGAAGCTAAATCTACATACTTCACTTAAATATTTTTCGCTATTTGATGGTTGAAATTTTAGCCTTTTTGCAAGGGCAGACTGAAGGTTCTTCTATTACTTACATTAGGATTAGTAAAAAACTTTGCAAATTAATTTTTCAACCCGGATGTCAAACTTATGATGTTTTTAACAGGGGTTGAATTCTTTCTGAATAATGGGATCACATCTGTTTCCTGTCAATCCCATGATACCTTGTCTAAGGAAAGTGAATCCTGAAGATCATAAATAGTGGCTTGGCTTTAACTGAACATAATTCCCTAAGCGCTCTTATGTCTATGCCATCTGGTCTTGGTGTTTTATTCATTGTTTATACAAAACACTTTTGGACTTTTCATGTGCTAAAAGCAGATGCTGTTTATTGGAGGTAATATAGTAGGGGGTTGTTGTTTTCTTTATTCTTTACTTTTCTCTGATCCTCAATAATCAATTAACTATATGAATATTTAACATATATCCGATCTTTGTTACACTATTCACAAAATCTGCTTTTATCCAAAGTGTATCCTACATTCACAATATGTGACGCGTGATTTAAAATGGTGTGAGTAAAATATTTTTAGAATTAAAAGTCTTTTGATTATTCATCCAAGCTTCCCTATTTGAAGCTGTAGATGCATAGGAAAATTATTTTTACAAACAAAGGAGCAGAATTCAGCTGTTCAACTGGCAGCCTACAGATCAAATATGCTTTTACAGGTCACGTACAACATGAAATAGGCTGTTAGTACTCACCGGCTTTAGCTCAGTATTTGGAGCAATGCACCTTTGTCAGCATCTTTACTATTAACAGAGGACTTGAATTGAACGTTATTTCATGGCACTGACAGAGAAATATTTGTGTGATTAATAAGTGAGACATATAATTTAGGGATAACGGCAAGGATTTTTCTTTTTTTTTTTAAGAAAAGTATAAATTCCACTCACTGCTGCATTTAAAGCACAGACAAAATTAAATGGAATATGATGCAAAGAAAGTGAAATAGATACTGTAACAGCAGCATTGGTTTTGTATAATTTTGCCCATATTAGCAGCATTTCATTTAGATTTTCAGATCATCTTTGCCCAGAGGAAAAATGGAAAAATGTTTTTGATTATATTGAGTAAAGATAGGGAAAGTTATTCTGCAATACTGGTTTTGCAATGAAAAGACTGTTTACATCTGTAAAAATGAGTAACGAAAATTCACAGGGGCTTAAACCACAATGTATATTCCCTTTAGAGTCAACGGGAGTCAAATAGTTCAAAACGTTCAAAAAAGACACAGTTAAATTGGCAATGGTGACTTACTGTAAATGGCTCTGGGACCCGGGAAATGGTCTGGGGAACATGTCCATATCACCAAAACTTTTTTAAACACTAACTTTCCCCACAATCTGGCTGTTTTTGCTACATTCGAGGCTTATCACCAATTCGATGGTTACTGAATGCTGCATTCGAGGGTTATCAGCAATTCGTTGGTTACTGAACACTACATTCGAGGCTTATCACCAATTCGTTGGTTACTGAACAATACATTCGAGGGTTATCGCTAAACCACTACATTCGTGGGTTATCGATAAAACGCTACATTCGAAGGCTATGATCGGAACACTACATTAGAGGGTTATTGCAGAAATGGTAAATTCGAGGGTTATCGCTGAACCACTACATTCGTGGGTTATCGATAAAACGCTACATTCGAGGGCTATGATCGGAACACTACATTAGAGGGTTATTGCAGAAATGGTAAATTCGAGGGTTATCGCTGAACCACTACATTTGAGGGTTATCACCAAAATGCTACATAAGAGGGCTATCGCCTAAAATCTACATTCAATGGTTATCGACGAAATGCTACATTCCAGGGTTATCCCCGAAATGCTACATTCGAGGGGTATCGCCAAAATCCAACATTAGTGAAAGGTGCATTCAAGGGTTATCGATTTGAAAATGATTGAATTTTTGATAATTATTGAAAATATGTCAGCAAATTCGGAAAATCCGAAAGTTCTGAGTTTGTCAAGTTCTAAAGAGTTCTGAGTTAAAGTTCGAATTTGGGTTGGAGTTTGAGTTCTAGCCCAACTCTAGTTCCCATGGACATTTTCCCCAGCTACTAATACAATGTCTATGCTATTAGACATTCATTTACACTTTGAATAAATTAAGGTAAGGCTGAAATGTGTCTAGTTTCCAAGTGTATGCAAAAATCCAGATCAAGCGGCAAATAAGTGGTGACAATAAGACATACATTTCTACAAGTTCCTGTACTTGTTTTATTTTGAAATATGGCTTGATAGATCAGTAATGTGCACACATAATAAGATGTGTTTGGTTGTAGTGTGCTAGTCCTTTTGTTTAAATTTGTTGCTACACCATTAAAACTTTACTGAGTTAGCTTTCTGCCACACCCACTGCCAGTCACACACTGATTATCATTTAAATTTATATTAATGCTAATTCATTACAAATTCATTTATATTGATTTATAAACAATAAACAATTAATGAATATTATTTTTGTACATAAATGTATTCATAAAATATATATATATATATATATATATAACTATTCCAAGAAACGTCCGCATTCCTTCGCAAAAGATATATCAAAGCCCTGGTGCTGGAACCTCGAATAAACAATACAAAACCAAACCGTGGAAGAGGGCACTCTCGGGACTTAACACACAAACCATAACAAGTGTACGGATAGGATCAATGCATTTCGGCCATGATACGGGCCGTCCTCAGGATCACCATATCCGGTTCCTCTCACCATCTTAAAGTGGTTCCCCCCCGGCCCTTTAAGATGATGAGAGGAACCGGATATGGTGATCCTGAGGACGGCCCATATCATGGCCGAAATGCATTGATCCTATCCGTACACTTGTTATGGTTTGTGTGTTAAGTCCCGAGAGTGCCATCTTCCACGGTTTGGTTTTATATATATATATATATATATATATATATAAAATATATCACACACTTTCTATTAGGCTGAGGCTGAGCAGACACTAGATATGACGAAAGTGGCAATCAAGAGGAATATGTGTGGGGACTCCAATAACACCCTTATCCATTCCCCCCACATGGCACAGACACATATGTCTCTTTCAGGCCTCTTTACTTGAGTCACTGAGGGTTTTGTGGCAGCAGCATGAGTCACCGCTATCAAATTAAGCTTAGCCAAGGCATCTAGTACTAGGCAAAGTGACTGACCCCAAGTCCCTAACTTAATATTTCTGGGGCCCTGTGCTGAAACCACCACCCATTAATTAATTTAAACCCAAATCCATCAGCAGAAAGAGAGAGTGCTGCAGAGGCATTGACACTGGTGGAGCAAGGCATGCAGAGTAGACCTGTGTAACAGATTCAATGCCCTATCACATACCAACACAAACCGGTATAATTTAAGTACAGCAGAAGGGCCTGGGAGATGGAAAAAACCTGCAAGTATGCTGCACCTATTTAATTGTTCCACCTCTGCCTAGTTGAAAATCTGGCCCTGTAACTAGTGCTGTGTAACTAGTGCTCTGTAACTAGTGTAACTAGTGCTCTGTAACTAGTGTTGTGTAACACGTGCTGTGTAACTAGTACTCTGTAACTAGTGCTCTGTAACTAGTGCTGTGTAACTAGTGCTGTGTAACTAGTACTCTGTAACTAGTGCTATGTAACTAGTGCTCTGTAACTAGTGTAAATAGTGCTCTGTAACTAGTGCTCTGTAACTAGTGCTCTATAACTACTTCTCTGTAACTAGTGCTCTGTAACTAGTGCTGTGTAACTAGTACTCTGTAACTAGTGCTCTGTAACTAGTGTAACTAGTGCTCTGTAACTAGTGCTCTGTAACTAGTGCTGTGTAACTAGTACTCTGTAACTAGTGCTGTGTAACTAGTACTCTGTAACTAGTGCTCTGTAACTAGTGCTCTGTAACTAGTGTAACTAGTGCTCTGTAACTAGTGCTCTGTAACTGTGCTCTATAACTACTTCTCTGTAACTAGTGCTCGTAACTAGTGCTGTGTAACTAGTACTCTGTAACTAGTGCTATGTAACTAGTGTAACTAGTGCTCTGTAACTAGTGCTCTGTAACTAGTGTAACTAGTGCTCTGTAACTAGTGCTCTGTAACTAGTGCTCTGTAACTAGTGCTCGTGTAACTAGTGTAACTAGTGCTCTGTAACTAGTGCTCTGTAACTAGTGCTCTGTAACTAGTGCTCTGTAACTAGTGCTCTGTAACTAGTGCTCTGTAACTAGTGTAACTAGTGCTCTGTAACTAGTGCTCTGTAACTAGTGCTCTGTAACTAGTGCTCTGTAACTAGTACTCTGTAACTAGTACTCTGTAACTAGTGCTGTGTAACTAGTGCTGTGTAACTAGTGTAACTAGTGCTCTTTTTTGAAAACTGAAAATTCGAAAATATCCATTTGAAAATCGAAAATTTAAATTCCAAAACTCGAAAATCTTATCGAAAATTCAAAAAATGTTATTGAAATTTGAAAAAATTCCAACTCAATTAGGCTTGAATTGGATCTACGGAACTTCAATATGTTGTGTGGAACCTCTGTTGGAAAGAAACTAGCCAGTTCCTCTAACTGTAACAAGACCAATAATAAATATAGTAGATTGTCAGCAGTATATTCCTGCTGTCATCACTTTTATTTCTCATTGACATTTTGACTTTATAGAGATGTTGAGGTGCAATAATAATCTTATTGCATTACAACTGTAATGGTAACCATTACAAAACACAAACTAGACTATAATATCAATGACTTTAAACTGTGCAGGGGGTCCTGCTTTATACTAGGCTAAGAAACCCAAAATGCCTTCCTGACTGCCTCCATTTAAATGACACAATGTTTATGGATGGCAGCGCTGATGGCTTCAGGAAGAATTCATTTTTTAGGTTCTTCAATTTGTTTCAAATGCACAATATTGCCTCAGATCCCTCCTGACCAGCAGAATTTAAATAAAATCGCTCTAAATGCCAGAGCTGTAAAATTTATTGCACTTGCACAGTGCAGGTTTAAAAAATTGATGCAATTTTCTTCTGAATAATGTATCATTGTTTATTTGGATGAAGCTTAAACTGCAATAATAACATTGCTTCCCGAGTTCCTTCTATTTGGCTGCATTGGAATTTACTTCAACAAACTTGGTAGGGAGAAGTCAGGAATGTGAGGCCCGGTACAGCTCTAATCATAAATATAGTCTTGTACATAAAACTATTGAAATATTATAGTGGATACTCTGCTTTTTATACCTATTAAAAAGACACAATAGAACAATGTACGCCAGACAAAGTACAGGACGACAAAATAACTTATAAATCGTTTTGTCATTTTAACAAATGCCTGGATTTTCTATAAAAGCTTGCTCTAGAAAGTGTCACTCTCTTATTGATCAAGCAGCATTATTGTCGTGTGAGTAATCCTGGCTCTTTTACTGAAACTGATTTTATTACATTTGGATGCATAAACTCACCACTAAATTTAAAATAAATTGCAACATTTGTTTAACATGTAAAATGCTTGCATGACACAATTTAAAAATAGTCATTTTAAAGGGATTATCTGTTGGTGAAGACTCAAACACTGCTGTATTAAGTTGTGGATGTTTAATGAACCCTTAAGACGAGCATCAAATGTTCATGTCAAATAATTGGTTCGACAGTTTTGACAGCAAGGGGTATTAAAAAGAAATAAGTATTGAGCTGCTGCCAAATCATGAGAACATCATTCACAATATATGATCATTGCCAGTTGACAAAGGAGGATTAATATTTCCTCTCGGCTTTAAATTTGTTTACACAGCAGGTATGTATCTGTTTGTTTGTATGTTTGTTTGTTTGGTTTGTATATATGTTTCACGGTGTTTAGAATAACATAAGAAAAAAACAAACAATTATTTTCAAAACATATGGTATAGGTCCTAATAACATGCATACAAACATACCATCACCAATCATTTAAATATCACGTTTACTCTTTCAATTGACGGACTTCTTATTCATTTTGACTGGTTTACCTTTTGAACGGCAATCGCCAAAAGAGGCCACAGTAGATGTTAAGCTGAAAATTAGGAGATCCTGTATAAAATATGATCCTGTATAAAAAAGGGATGTAAATATTAAAGGACGAGTAAAACCTGAAGACAAACCTTCCTACTTATACTGTAAGGGAAGTAGGAGACAAACCTACCTCCTATTTTGATTCAAATTAAAAGTTATTAGCTTTAGAAGTTCTGCAACCAAGTGCTTGCAGCTTTCAGTTTCCTTGTTTGACATTATACAATACATTTTTGCCTCAAGAACATATAACCATATTTATGAGAAAGCATGTGGTTAAAGGTAACCCCAATTATTTTTAATTGTAACCACTCTTTCAACTGAATTCTCTCGTTATCCTATGGGACTTGGAAGACAAATGCTCCTTCCATGTTACATCTGCTTAATTGGGCTTTTGCCAGGTTAATGCTATCAATAATTTCGGGAAAACAATTTTCTAGAAATACAAATTCTGTGCTTTTTTAATATGCAAAACACATTGTTTATTTTGAATTCTTGTGGAAAAAAAGTACGAGAAAGAAGAGCTCCCACTTAATGTGAATATATAAATAGGACCTACAATTATCTGTTGTCTACAACATAAAAGAGTTAAGTCCTCAAAGTTCTGTAAATAGGAAAACCATAACTGAAAATAGTCATTGATTAAAAACCCATGGAGAGGACAAGATTTATGTTTGCATTGTAATTGTCAGTTACATAATACATTAGCATTATTATTGATGTTAATACAACATTTACTGTAGTTGTATATTTTTTTGTTATTGTTCAATACTTTAAACTGGCTAATTGTATAATACACAGAAATTTGGTTGATTATAGAACTTCCATTAATGTATTATTTTTATTCTATAAAAAAGCAAAAAATGTAAAACCTTATTAACATATGACCAGACAGACTAACAGACTACATTGGTTTAGTCTGTTGCTAAACATCTGCTTTCATTTTGCAGTTATTGAGATGTTAGGTAATTGCATCAAGTAGGGCACTGTTTGCTAAAGTACTTCATAACCCAATTAGAGAAGTTTAATGATGATCTCTCAAAAGTACAAGTGAAAGGTTTGCTTTCGGGGATTTGCTGAAATTTCTGCAAAATTGGTTGTCATTGTGTAATGTCATTTGTAAAATGTATAGAAGCAGAAGTTTTAAAAATTGAAGTCAGGCGGTTTACAATTACATCGTTTTATAGAAGCTGATGATGAAAAAAGTTTTACAATTTTACCCTACCTATAATGCATGTCGACCCCCTAGTCTGAAGACATCTAGCCCTCTCTAAAAACTATTCATTCAATAGTTCCAGTAATATTACATATTCTGAAAGACATTTCTACACTTATACTAGTCTTACTGTCAATTACCCTTTCGAAACCTGAAATAATTTTGTGGCAGGTACTAGCTGAGTATTGTATCAGGTGCACTGTGTTATCTCCAAAACATTTTTAAAGCCCCCCCCCCCCCCCCCCCCCCCAATACTGTAAAACCCACCCTAACTATTTGGGAAGTTCCAATCCAATGAGACAACAATGATTTCAGAAGAGCCCTGTTGATGATAAATGGACTCCAAAGGGGCATCTCCTTAAAGGAATCCGACTAAATACTTGAGTACCTTGCTCTCTATGAGCAAGGCTGCAAAGGGTATATCAAGAGATAAATCATTTGAGATTTAGAAAAATAATACTTTTAGTTACAATTTACTAAAGATCCCTTGAAGTTTGAAACCTTTTATTTGCACATTTGGATTAAGTTAAATTTTTCTAACAAGTTTTTAAGACATAGGTGGCTAATGCAATAAGAAATGCAAACGTTTGCCCATGCATATTATTATTTGCAGTAACCAATTAGATGGTAGCTATTTACTATGTTATTGCAGTTAAATAACATATGATTGGTTGTTGCAGATAATTTTCCACGTTAACCCCTTTATTGGTAGTGTGTACCAGAAAAAAAAGGCTTCCTGTGACTGACGAACATTTGCTGTCGGCTTTTGGAGCTCATGTCCCTTTGATAACTAATGTCCCTTGGTCGCAGTCGTCTACCTTTACTTTACGTATAGTGAGTTGCCTGTGATCAGTAGGGAGTGCGGCTCAAATAATCTTCCATATACTTTGTATAGGGAGACAGTTCAAGACTGTATGTAGCCACATCTTAAAGATTCTGTCTGTCATATGTTTAAAATTGGTGCAGTGTGTACCCAGATTTAGTCCTTTAAGTATCACCTATACGCTGATGATACCCAAATCTTCTTGTCCCCCCCTGCACTAAAATATGTAGTTCAATCTCAAATGTCTTGTCTCTATCGAAAAGTTCTAATGAAATACAAATAAAATATTAATGGTATCTTAATGTGAATGGCTGTGGGACCTGGGAATTGGTCTGGGGAAAATGTTCGAATATCCAGGAAATTCAAAAAATCAATTTTACTCTCACTCGCGCTATTTTCGAGCTCTCGCGTTCGAACATTCGATGTTTGTGCCTAGGTATCATGTACATTTAACTCGTGGATTCGATGCTTGCATATAGGCTTTAATGGACACTTTACTCGTGGATTCGATGTTCATGCCTAGATACCATGGACATTTTACTTGCGGATTCGATGCTCGCGTATAGGTTTTAATGGACACTTTACTCGCGGATTCGATGTTCGCGCCTAGATACCATGGACATTTTACTCGCAGATTCGATGCTTGCGTATAGGCTTTAATGGACACTTTACTCGCGGATTCGATGCTCGCGTATAGGTATAATAGGCATTTTACTCGCATATTCGAACGGTCAAACATTCAATATTTATCGAAAGTCCGAAAATATCGAAAATCCGGGTCCGGGATAGTTCAAGAAGTCCGAATTTGTTCGAATTCGAATAGTTCGGCTCGAACTCGGGTTCGAGTTCGAGTTCTAGTCCATCTCTAGTCACCAGGATGTGTCGTTTTCCTTCACAGAATTGCCAAGATCTGCCCTTTCCTATCTCACTCGACTACTAAAATGCTAATGCTTCTCCCGTCTTGACTACTGTAACATTCTACTACTTGGTCTCCCAGCCTGTCATCTTAAATTTGGCAGTTCGGATCATCTCAATCTCCTCCAACAGAGAACCCACAACCTTCCTATAAAGCAAAGAATCACATTGAAATCCTTCTTTCAACCTTTAAACTGCACCTCCCTACTGCACCCTACCCTTTCTTGGTCCCATATGTTCCTGGACGTGCCGTGCACTCCTCCCTAGGCAATCTTTACAAGAACACTGCTTCATCCTGTCTTAAACCATATTCTCTTGCTGCTCCCTACCTTTGGAACTTTCTCCCTCTCTTACTTCGCCTGGTGACACATTTATTAGCTCTTTTAAATCTAAACTGTTTTCCTACATTTCTGAAAAACAACACTATTAAATGATTGTTAGCTGTCTGAACACTTTGTATCCCTCACCCACTTGTATCTGTATGTTGTCCCTCCCACTTAGATTGTAAGCTCTTTGGGGCAAGAATTCCAATCCTTATGTGTCAAGGCAATCATTCATATGTAGTCTTAACCTAATAACTCTTAACCATAATGAATGTATCTATAAAATTCATTTACATGTTTAATTGCTTGCACTTACCCCTTGTTTGTATACTCTGTATTTCATAATGTACAGCACTGCGTACAAGATAATACATTCACACAACAGTGAAAGTAATGATACACATAGGTGTAACAGAATGTAAACAACTTTTCCCCATTAAAATAACAGTGAAACTCAACTTTCAATCGAGTCCCCACTTTTATTGTTGGTATAGTAGGAGTAGACCCCCCTGCTTGCTGTATACTGTATATAGACTGGTATCTGTTGTGGTTGATTTATCATTTGAACATTGCTTTATTTCTTTTATATTCTTTTCTTATTACATTTTGGTCTTCCAATCTGCATACGTACATTTAAATGTTTAAATATGTATGCGTAGAATAAAATCTTTCTTAATTTAATCCAAATCATAATGTTCACTTCCTAATAAAAGACTCTGTAAATCATTCATGGTTTAATAAGCCTTAGAGCAATTTAATCTGACAATCAAATTGGATTTGGTCACTTCATTTTTTTAATCTTTAAATTTGACAGGGTTATTAAAAACGCAAAGTTTGTTGTATGAAAAGTGTCAAAAATCTCACAAACTATTTTACTATATTAAATGAATGCCATTTTTAAAAAAGATTTCTATACATTTTTCTTTTTGAGCCCACTGTCCAAAGGCAAACAATACACCATAGATGGCTGCAAAATGGTGCAAAATGGTGCAGCTTAGGTAGAGATGGTCGAGCTCAGTGAACGTTTCTGAACTACTGATCTTCAGTAAAAGTTCGGTAGTTCGGTAGTTCAGAAACAAACCCATTATAGTCTATGGGAGACTAATAGTTTGGAACGTTTGAAAGAATAATAGTTAAAATAACAATGGTAACTTACTGTAAATGGCTGTGGCACCTGGGAAATTGTCTGGAAAACATGCACCTGTCACTAAAGAGTAAGTATTAAAGTTCTCCTCGCACTCCTAAATATTGGACTCTTTGAGTGGTGCAAGGTCCTCTGAACTTCTTAACAACCAGCAGGCACATAGGATCATAAAAGATATAAGAGGACTGCACTCACTTGGTGAATACAAACTTTATTGTGACATAGGTATGTGCACAAAGTTTCGGGGTTTCCCCCTTCTTCAGGTGCCTGTTTAAACACTTCCTTCCCCACGATTGGGCAATTGTCGGGTTTTCCGCATGCTACATTCGAGGGTTACGGCCAATTCGAGGGTTAACGGACGCTACATTCAAGGGTTACCGAAATCGGCAGCTAAAATCGAGGATTACCGAAATTGACCACTGCATTCGAGGGTTACCAAACACTACATTTGATGGTTACCGAAAACTTACAATACATTCGAGGGTTACTGAAATGGACCGCTACATTCGAGGATTGCTGAACTTTACATTTGAGGGTTACCGAAAATCGAATGCTTTATTTGAGGGTTAGCGAATGGCCTGTAAATTCGATAATTATAGAATTTTTCGATAATTATCAAAAATTCAGCCGTGAGTTCCAGCCCAAACTAGTTCGAAAAGTTATACCCGAATGGGTATTTACATTTAAATTATACCTCCTTGCATCATCTTCAGCAGATTTTGCCCTTAGTATATACAGAGTCGCTGCCCCCTTACTTGTTGTGATGGATATTTTCAAGAGTGGTGGCTTATAGGTGGACAGTCACTAACCTGGTACCAGGCACCATCACTGGATTCATTTTTCTTGAAATTGTCCTAATTTATCTTGCTTTATTGCTGTGGGGTCTCCTATTAACAAATCAGAGAATTCTCAGAGAGTAAAGTTCTGTGCCTCATAATGCATCTCTCAGAGATTTAGAGATGAATATCTTTATTTTAATCCTGGATTTCTTCAATACTTCTGCTGATGCATTGGCTCCTCTTTAACTGAAGTGCTTCTGGGAGGTTGCTAGCCATTCGGACTCGTACAGGTTTGTCAGAAAGAGTTGATGGCTTTCTTATGAACTCTCTGGCCTTACCACCAAAAAAAAAAAAATATATATATATATATATATATATATATATATATATATATATAAGAAAGGAAAGGCGAAAA
The DNA here is from genome assembly GCA_019447015.1 of Hymenochirus boettgeri. Classification (NCBI taxonomy): domain Eukaryota; kingdom Metazoa; phylum Chordata; class Amphibia; order Anura; family Pipidae; genus Hymenochirus; species Hymenochirus boettgeri. The sequence goes on along the minus strand of CM033474.1, from coordinate 190,337,240 downwards.
CAACATATTCCAAAAAGGCTTCCTATATGCAGTTTGCATGCTTGATGCTCTCTGAAGCCTTTCTGGAAATATACTATTTAGTTTGTATTTTCTATGTCTGTTCCCAGCATGTATCTTCTCTTTGTAAGCAGTTGTGGGGACTATCTTTGATCTATGTGCAGCTGTTCCAGCTTGAATAGATTTGAGATTGAAGCTCCAGCATTGCTGATAATACTGAAACTTTCATCTTTGCTTGGGCAAATGTCAATGCTTTATTTCTGTACAGAACTCTGAGAAGAAAAATAATCCAGCTATGAAATAATACCAATTAATAATTATTTACATTTTCTGTTTGGACCATTAAGAAAATAAATACAAAAATCACCTAAAAATATTGTGAAAGAAGGACTGACAATAATATAGAAAATGTCACATTAAAAAAACTAAATCTGTTATTGTGCCCTGTAAAATTCCTTGTATTGATGCTCAGTTATTTTCTGCACCACTGGCAAAAATGGCTTTCATGTTGTATCAGCTGTTACTAACTGGATAATAACAGGAACAATATCTGCACTGCTGTTATCTTGTCCCAAAGAGGCTATTTTCTCACAACCATTCTTTAGATGTCATGACCAGACTGGCAGTAGTAAGCACAAATTAAAGCTATGCAGAGATTTGGACCATGACTTAAATTCCAAAGAGTGCGATATATGAATGTTGATTAAAAATAGAGTCAAGGGTTTGCTGTCAGCCAACAAGATCAAAACATCTTATTTTTATGTTTCTATGCTGTTGTTTTTTTTTTAGTTTTTTGAGACTTTAAAGAAAGAATATATTACAGAAAACATAAAATGAATGTTTCCTTATTAGAAGAAAAGGTTGTTCCATTCTATAATGCTATTCCTGAGATGTTCTAAGTTTTAATTGCAAATATTTTCCAAATATATAAATAAATAATAAAATGAAATTCAAAATACTTTTATCAATACCCTTATGATATTTTGTTCCCTTTGCAAGATCCTTGTTGATAAACCACTATTTTCAAGATACCGTTACAGCAAAAATCTAGATAGAGATCTTATCACTAAAATTCAGAAATATATATATATATATATATATATATATATACTATTTTTAAAGTTTTATTGTCAAATATAAAATATAAGTTATAATAGTTGCAAAGGAAATGTATAAAGAAGTCCTGCACCTTCCGATCTAACTTATATATGTAATCAACAGACATATTCTGCAGTTTCTAATCATGCATGGATAGGTATCAACCAAAGTCAGCCATGCGCTGGTAGTACCATGTTCTTTATCAAGGTCTCTCACAAGCTTTTTATTGTGAACTACTGTTAAGAAAATAAGAATAGTAAAATGGAATAAAAATTAAGATAATATAATAATTAAAATTAGTTTAAGGAGTCTTCCTATCATTTAAGCTTGAGAACGAACAGTTTGGTGTTCGAAACATGTCGCAAGAATAAAAATATGCAGTTGTAACTGCCTGGTTGTCCTCTTCCTTTCCTAAGTTATATTGATATTCACTAGTGGCTGGTCCAGTGGGAGAGTAACCCGTTAAGCTGAAGGCACAATTTTACAAACTTTTGGAGAGTTCTCACTTTGCCTGAAAAGGCTGTTTTCACACAGTTTTCTGTAGGGGGGTCTGAGTGTCCCATGGCACCCATGAGTGGGTGGGGCCAAGGCATCTGCAAGTGGGCAGGGCCACATGGGACCAAAGGGGGCCTGCAAATGGAGGGTCCATGGGGTCCATGAGTGGGAGGGTTCATGAGTGGGAGGGACCAGGGGGGCTTGCAAGAGGAGGGGGGCTGCAAGGGGAGGAGGAGACACAGGGCAGATTGACTGTCATCCACTGACATGGTTTCAGAGCAGGAAGCAGGAAGTGCAGGGGACCTGGTGATGCTGCTGCCATATGACACACAAAAATGTAAATATCTTCAAAACTATGCAAAATAAACAATAAAAAATATATTGCAAAAATGCTCAGGAGAGCAATTCCTGTTAATTTACCTAAAGTCATTTTTGGACCACAGTTCCCCTTTAACAAAGGTTTTGATCTCTTTAAGTTGGATGTGCATAATTAACTGATAGTCTAATTTATTAAAATTTTAAAAAGACAGTGCAAGTATAGGTTTTGCCCTAGGAGAAGTAAGCTAAACTAACTATGCATATTATTTAAAAGTGGATTAGAAACATTTAAGCAATTAAATAACAATATGCTTGTAGCAACAGAACGAAAACAGTTGAAGCATAAACAGGACATCGGTTAATGCCCTTATCAGTGAGTGCCAGCAACATTTGTTGTAATTTAAAATGTAACGTTGATATAAATATTCCCACTATAGAGACATGCCATAAATGATTGTCTGCTATAGTTTTACTAGATATTAAGTAAAAGATATGACTCCTATATTCAACCGTGAACAATAATATGGACATCTGTTGAGCATTTAGCTACAAACTAGATGCATAAAATTTTAATTATCATCTCCTTCAGTATTTAAGACTCAACAGCTATCAACATATTTTTCATAAAGGGAGTCATGCACTACTGTCAGTTGTATTTATTACACTATGGAACATTTTAATATAATAATGCAGATGTCTTCATTCCATAAACCCCACTGGTACTTAAATCTAGACTTTTATTACTTTTGCCTTTGGCCAAACAATCATATCAATGTGTTAGATCCTGATTCCTTTTCTGCACTGTAATTTTTCACATTCCTACCTTTCAATTCAAAATAACTACAGATCTATAAAAATGTAATTCATATAATTTCTACTTACAAAATAAAGTTAAATGTAAGATTGTGAATTTTGTGGTAGGAAAAAAATAATATTGGACGTTTTTGAGATGAAACAAAAGGATCAATTGAAGGGTTTTAGATTTTAGATGTTAACACATAATTAGAGTAGGAAATTTTCTATTCTCATGAAGTTTTAATAGTGCTCCTGGACTGAAAGAAACTGAAAGCTCCTAATGGTGTAATAATTCATAAGATAAAGGCTTCAATCATGGCCGTCTGAGAAAATTAACTTTTTGTAGAAAGCTTCCTGTACTACTGACAAGAAAAGTTAACTACAGCGTTAAGATGCTAGAATAAATATACATCCAAAAATGGCCCCTACGTCTCAAAAGACAAACAGGCTTATTAAATAAGAGGTGCAAAAATTTGCCTGAGCTATTAATTTGTCCCAACTAATCAGATGAAGTCTTTTTAATGGTCTACTACAGTTTAAAAACATTTGATAACATCTGATTGGTTGCTGAAGATTAAGATCACAGGCAAAATTCTGCACCTCTTATTGAATAAGGTCTGTAATAAAACAATTTAGTATGTAACATAGAAGAGGCCCTCTACTCAACAACTTACTACCATAAATTTGATTCTCTAGGCTTTTTTCAGTAACATTCCAACTAAAGAGAAAGTTCAACATCATTACATTTTAATTAACTATTTATATGGCACATAACAAATATGTGATTGATATGACCTACTGCCATTTCTAGTCCTTGCAACTATCTTTCCAGGGTAAGCTAAAATGAGTAACCCTTGAGAAAATAACACCTCTTAGCCACTATGCAATCACGCCCTTAACACCTGGCTGTGATATGCTAATTGGGATTTTCCTGGGTACATAATTGCCACAGATTCTTGTCCAAGTCATAGTTTTCCTTTCCTCCCAAAAACAATGTATATTGTGAAATACTGTCCCACAGCTTCTTTAGCCTAGTGGAAAAAATGTTCAGATACATCTACAAATATAGCTTAAAGGAGAACTAAACCCAAAAAATCAGTAACTCTTTCTGCAAAGACTTACTGACACTCTGCTAAAGTAGTCTTTGCCCCCCTCCTCCCTGCCCTGTCTAACCCTCACCTCAGTGGTCTAATTTAAATTACACGAAGAAGACTTTTGCAATAATGTACCTTTGTACAGTATGTTAATACAAATCTAGAGAATATTACATAACAAAAGTACCTTCAAGATAGCATGTATTGCGTAATGGAAAGCATAAAATACAAAAGCTCCACAGATCACATAATTATTACTTAGTAGAACCATATATAGCTAGACTCTGAAATCATCCTCAGTGTAGAAAATAAAATGTTGAATATTTTAGGCTACTAACAATCTGTGATGTCACTGCTTTCTAATGATGCCTCTTTCTAGTGGTTCCAGACCAAAAACTAACTAGGCTCCTTGTGTATGTTTCCTCACCCCCCTTTCATGCTAAGTTAACACTAGAGATGGGCAAACTTTCGAAAGTTCGGTCAGTTTTCGAACTTTCAAACTATATAGAAAGTTCGAAAGTTTGAAAACGGACCCATTTAAGTCAATGGGAGTCAAATAGTTTGAAAAGTTCTAATGAAATACAATTAAAATATTAATGGTAACTTAATGTAAATGGCTGTGGGACCTGGGAAATGGTCTGGGGAACATGTTCCAATATCCAGGACATTCGAAAAATCTATTTTACTCTCACTCGCGCTATTTTCGAGTTCGTTCGCGCCTAGGTACCATGTACATTTTACTCACGGATTCGATGCTCGCGTATAGGCTTTAATGGACACTTTACTCGTAGATTCGATGTTTGCACCTAGATACCATGTACATTTTACTTGCGGATTCGATGCTCGCGTATAGGTTTTAATGGACACTTACTCACAGATTCGATGCTCGGTTTCGCACCAAGATACATGTACATTTTACTTGCGGATTCGATGCTCGCGTATAGGTTTTAATGGACCCTTTACTCACAGATTCGATGCTCGAATGGTCGAACATTCGATATTTATCGAAAGTCTGAAAATATCCAAAAATCCGCGTCCAGGATAGTTCGAGAAGTCCGAATTCGTTCGAATTCGAGTAGTTTGGCTCAAACTCGGGTTCGAGTTCTAGTCCATCTTTAGTAAACACCAGAATCCTAAAGTGACAGTATCTCCCAGCCAATCAGCAGACACAGCAGCATATATATTTAGCTGATTTGGAAGACTGTGGTCAAGCAGAGTTGATGGAAGCTGTTAACCCTTTGCATATGTATTTATGAAGCAACCACCTGTTAATGCTTTTTATTTTTGAGTATATGTGCAAAAGAAGGCTGTCTGCAAAAGGGTTAAGTGTACAGTTGTAAGATGATACTCTCCAAGATTTAATAATGTACACATTAAAATTTGTGCAGAGAGCAGCATTAACATTTGTGCATAAACCAGCAAGTGGAACATAATAAAGTAAACCTGATCTTAGCACAGTTTCTGCAATGCATTTCTCAATAGTGTACCTATTTAAAGGTGAATGTTTGAGGCAGGATTGCCAAATCAGTGAAACATGTAGGGGCAACTATAGTTAAAATTAATAATCAAATTACATTTATTAAGTGTTTCACAGATCAACAGATCAGTTGCAATACAGGTTTGGAAGGTAGAAAAAGTGTGTTTTTGTTTATGCAAAATCACTGACAGACAAGCCTCCTGCTGCATAAATTTTATAGAATATTTTATAGAATATAAGAAATCGGCACAGCCCTGGTAATTACATTTATTGAGTGCATATTTACCCATGAATTAAACGCCTTTAATTATTAACTTATAAAAATAATATAGCTCAGTGCTGCAAGTTTAAAAAATTTAGTGACCCTAATCTCAGCTCTGTTGCAATGCAATTCTCAAAACAGTACCTATTTATATTGAATATTGGAGGGTAGGAAGTTTATAATAATATAATGAAACTGATCTAAGCACAGCTCTGTGTGATGTGTTAATAATGGTACAACTTACTGTGGGGAGCAACACCACGTGTAGAGAAAAGTGTCGGCGTGCAAGTTCTGCAGGTGAGTCGGTCTGACCAAACCGCAAATAACATGAACTGTAGAGCAGAATACTGGCAGACTGGAAACATCGGACACAAACTCTGTGATATAGTAAAACGTAGCCTTTATGGCAGCAGATAAAATCAAGATACTAGAACACACGGCACTACAATCGCAGGTAGGGGAAGGGGGTGTGGCCTGACGCGTTTTGCGGATAACTTCTGCTTCCTCAGAGACATCTCGTTACGTTCGCTATGTTTTACTATATCACAGAGTTTGTGTCTGATGGTTCCAGTCTGCCGGTATTCTGCTCTACAGCTCTGTGTGATGCATATATTAACAGTGTATCTATTTAAAGGGCATCTATAGTGAATAAAACACATTGCCCCTTTTTCAAAGTTAAATTCATGTACTCTGTGCTGCCTTAATCCTATCACTGTCAGTGACTTTGTTTAGCCATGGTGTCAGATCTCTGTGCTGCACTCCCCCCTTCCCCCTCCCCTCTGTTACCTCCTTCATGTCTCAACTCCGGCTAACTGACAAGCTTATCATGTGCAGTAGGAGTTAAAAGTTCAACATCCTGAAAAACACACCCACGCACAGTGGCCAATAGAAAGCAAGCTGTCCTTGAGACACGGAAGAAGAAGGAGAACAGTACAGTTTACGATCTCTCACTTTGGGACCCATCATCAATCAGTGAAAGCTATTAAGAAGGGGGGTCAAATGCAGCCTTATATCTACCATCAAAGCTACCTCTCTCCCCCTGCTAATGCTCTTATCTCTATGTTTATTACAGAGCAGGGAGGGGGGATCACGTCACAGGGATATGATTGTCAGTCCAAGTAGGAGTAGAGGAATGCAATCACGTATTCTTCTAACTGGTGTATCTCAGGACAGAGAGGGAATCTGAAAAAAGTGAAGACACTCTGGGGGTTGTGGGAAATAATAGAACACATGGAAAGAAAGGCATAAAAAAGTTCATTTTCCCACAATAGATGCCCTTTAAAGGTGAGTATTTGTGGGTAGGATGTAAACATACCTTCCAACATTCTCTTTTTAAATTGTACAAACAAAATGGTGAAGAGCTGCAGGTAGTGGGGCTATGAACTGTGAAAAAGGAGCTTGAGGGTAGAAAAGAAAAGCAGGGGGCAGTAAATAAAGACACAAGAGCTGGAAGAAAGGAAAACATTATGAAGTACCTGGAGGGATGGAAAAAAAGCCAGACAAAGGAGCTGGAGTAAATGACACAAAAACAGGAGGGCAGAAAAAAATAAGACAAAAAAAAGGACAGCAGGAAAAAAGTGAAACAGAGGGAGTATAGATGTAGAAAAGAACACAAAAGCAGGTATCAAAACATATATATAAATGTATTTGGATTACGGGCACTCACTTTATTTATATTGCTGCAGATATCCGGGAAAGTAGAGACATTCAAGCTGCAATACTAAAATTATAGTAGGGCTACTAGAAATGTGGCAATTAGTCAGTTAAGCTCTATGCACCTCCCAGCATGTTATAACATTTTTTATTTAATATTTCCATGCTTCTCAGGGGTTAGAAGGTGGGGGTGAGATCCCATGTGTGCAGAAACGCTTATGAAGTCTAAGAAGTTACTGTCAGAGAGGAAATGGCAGCTTCAGCTGTGGGGAATAAGCCTAAAGTGAGATTACATAGGAAAGGGGCACGTGAGTGGAATATTCCTTGCTAAAAAGGTTGCTAAGGCAAGTACATTCTTACTCAAAGATTTCTTTTTGGAGTTACATTCTCCTTTGAATAAATCCCTATTAGTGATGGCCCAGTTTGCAGATCCGAACCCGAATCCGCGGCAAATTTACATCGTTCACGAACGGCGGATATCATGGATTTTCCGGTTTTCTGCCTTTCGAACTTTTCCGAAGCATATTTTCGAAAATTATCGAAATTACGAGGATTTTACGTATTTTCAAAAATGTGGGAAATTACGTATTTTCGAAATTTTTCGTAATTACGAGGATTTCTCGTATTTTCGAAGATTTTTTCATTTTAATGGGTCCGCTCGCGGATTTTCGAATTTCGATTTTGCGAAGTTCGGACATCTCTAATCCCTATAAAAGTTATTATTCAGATATGTACGTCATAGGGTACCTTCAAAAGGACATAACTAACCCATACCAAAAAACCTCTATTTTTTATTCAAGAGTTTAGAAGAAAGGAAACATGAATCATTGCTAAACACCTTAAAATGTTAATATTATTTGTGATGTTAACACATGGAGTATGGAGTATGTAGTATGTACAAAAATGTGGAGTGTTTGGGGTTGGATTTGTGCAATCTATGAAATATATAGAATAAAGCAAACTGAAATGTATCAGGACAACAAGCAGTTTCACTGTGTTTGTGAATGGCTCTCATTACAGCTACTGCTAAACTGACTCTATCTTCAGTGATTATGATCCCAGCTAAGCAGGGGAAAAGATATGAACTTTAGGTACAAAAATAAATATCTATTAGCAAACTTAGATAACAGGCAGAGTTCAGTAACTTAAGGTGACCATACATTAGGTCAATTTTACGTACAATTTGACATACAATCCGACATTTTCATCGACAGGCCGAAAAATTGTACATATTCCCATTCTTATCATGCGACATTAATCGTAAAATCGATCGTAATTGCGATCGGGAAAGTCATTTTTTTAAGTCGATTGGTAAAATGTAGTTGTAGTGTAGTGTTTTCTGCACTTCCGATTAAATGTTAATGAAATGTAACCTCACAATAGATGACGTTTGTCATTAATCACAAAACAAATTGAATGTCAAACAATATTTATGGTACATCTTAGTGCAATTAAGATTGTACATCTGTCTATCAAAGTATCGTTCGGTTTAAGATTGTAATTACGATGGTCATAGTGTATGGCCACCTTTACTTATAAAGAATCTCTGCACCACTTGTCCTCCTCTCTCCCCTCTGCCCCTCCCATCAGCACACTGCTACTTTCGTTTCCATATAGTCTATTGGCCACCTGTAAACGTTTCCATATAGTCCTATTGGCCACCTGTAAACGTTTCCATATAGTCTACCTTTAGGTGATTGATAATAAAAGTTTTAGGAGAAGATTTCAGCTGCTACTGGAAAAGTGTCACTGAGTGCTATGGAGCATATTTCACTTCTACCTGAGCAGGAACCAGATATTCTAGCAGTAAGTTTCCCTTTAACCAAACTCTAGACTTCTATGTTCCCGCTGACTCACCCTGAACATTATTTGGTTTATCTATTGACTTGTTTTCCGAACCCCAGTTACAGGTCCACAGCTCCCCCCCGAGACCCTGCGCTATGTAATGCCAAAGACTGACTGCGAAAGGTTCTCTCCTCCACCTCAGAAGGAAATGGGTGTTTAGAAAATAATTTGTTTCCCACCAGTACATTATATAGGAGGCTATTAACTCTGCAACCTCTATTATTCCTATGGGAACTTGGTAAAATCAGTTAGACATCTACAGAAATCATCCATTTTCTTCCCCCTCCCCATGGCTTTGTTTTTCTTGTGGGAGATTTTGCTGGTCAGTAATATGAGAAGTTAACGGCGAATGAAAAGCTTCTCGCTCGCCTCATTTTATCTTTTAAGATTTCTCGGGAACGATGTGTATTTGTTCAGTTCAGTTTTTAATTTTTCCACCCTGCGATTTAATCCTGGTTTAGTTTTATCACAACACTTTGTTTTCGTCCTTGTACAATTATCCATGTAAAAATAGCGTTAGCGAATTTACGGGGGGTTAGTGGGACATTAAAAAGGGAATCGCAATAGATGCACAGGTTCCCCAAAAGTCACCTGTGCAGCCATCAGAAGCTTGCTGTTTTTTATCCTTTGACACCCAATAGTCTCAGGTAAAGGTACAGTAAAGTAAACAGAAGTTTAATACTATCGGACAAACTTGCATCTAGATGCATCTGACGGTATTTCATTCTTGTAGCTATAGTGGGTTATTTAATAGTGGGGGCTCGGATAGTATTATACTTCTGTTTACTTCTCTCTCCCCCCTGTGTACCATGACTTACCTTTCTTTGGTGGTTCCATTGACATGGTGGGGGAGATCCAGGGATATTGAGGGGGACTCGTACATAGTGTATGGGGTTTTAAACAGTTTTTAACCTATTTTGTGATGTGCATTATGATATTATTATTATTCCTTATTATAATTATATATTATACTTCCGTGGCACTTTTACAATTACATGTATACATTTGACACATACAACCAATCAGTATGTCTTTATGATTGTGGGGGAAACCGGAGTGCCCGGAGGAAACCCACGCTAGCATGGGGAGAACCTACAAACTCCATGCAGATGCGTCCAAGGGTGGAATCGAACTCGGGATTTCAGCGCTGCAAGGGATCAGTGCTAACCACTGAGCCACCGTGCTGCCCCCGTTCTGATGATATCCCCATTCTGCTATTAATATAGGGATCTTTTATGTTTCCATATTCTAGGCTGGATTTGTGTCCAGCCTAGACCCAACAACATTGTGATAAATTCCCAGGGACAAATACCGGTAATGAAGATTGCTCTGTGAGGCAGATAGAGGTTGACGTAGACTATGATGCTTGAAGTTGACCATACTCTATAAACCCTCCCAATGTTCCTGCAATGCTCCCATAGGCAACTTGCCTGATTGACAAATCATACATGGAATCAATGTTAAATCAATGTTGTATATGGCCCTGTATAGTCAGCTCAAAATCCCAAGGTTTAGGAAAATCTGTGCAGACGTGTCTCAGTTCAAATCCCATCTGTCATTTTTTTTTTTTTGGTGAATCCTATTTTTAGGAGACTGGAACATGATGTTTTTTGCCATTGGCATTTTGCCTTAAGGGAAATCACACCAGTAAGATGTCGGAAGTAGCTTGGAATCAACTGCCGCAAACACAAAAAGGGAAACTCTACAGGAATCTTGGGGGCGTTACGGCAAAACCATTCTAAGCCGTCCTAGATTGTAAATATAACGTATTCCCCCATTCTCCCAGGACACGATAGGAAGGAATCCCAATGTAACAATCCTCAATAATGAAAACTTTTAGGAAATCGAGTTCCTCTACTTGGGTCACGGAAATCCCAATGGAACAACCTGAATTAATTAGCTTTTTATGCAATGGCCATGTTATTATCAGCCTGGGAGCTGCCTGTTACTACATTAGTTACTGTCTGTTACTGTATAGACCTATCAGTATGTCTTTATGATTGTGGGGGAAACCGGAGTGCCCGGAGGAAACCCACGCAAGCACGGGGAGAACATACAAACTCCTTACAGATGTGTCCAAGGGTGGAATCGAACTCAGGACTTCAGCACTGCAAGGAATCAGTGCTAACCACTGAGCCAATCTATTCAGTGGAACATAAGATTATAATATTTTCGAACCATCTAACCCATCTCCTTTCCAGCACCAAAATTTGATTTATTCTAAACCTGTCCTTAGTCCTCACTAGAGATGGGCGAACTTTCGAAAGTTCGGTCTGTTTTCGAACTTTCAAACTATATATACAAACTATAAGTTTGAAAGTTCAAAAACTGACCCATTAAAGTCAATGGGAGTCAAATAGTTTGAAAAGTTCTAATGAAATACAATTAAAATATTAATGGTAACTTAATGTAAATGGCTGTGGGACCTGGGAAATGGTCTGGGGAACATGTTCCAATATCCAGGACATTCGAAAAATCTATTTTACTCTCACTCGCGCTATTTTCGAGTTCGTTCGCGCCTAGGTACCATGTACATTTTACTCACGGATTCGATGCTCGCGTATAGGCTTTAATGGACCCTTTACTCACGGATTCGATGTTCGCGTCTAGATACCATGGACATTTTACTCGCGGATTCGATGCTCGCGTATAGGCTTTAATGGACACTTTACTCGCATGTTCGATGTTCGTGCCTAGATACCATGTACATTTTACTCGCGGATTCGATGCTCGCGTATAGGCTTTAATGGACATTTTACTCGTAGATTCGATGCTCACGTATAGGCTTTAATGGACACTTTACTCGCATGTTCGATGTTCGTGCCTAGATACCAGTCCTCCTCTCTCCCCTCTGCCCCTCCCATCAGCACACTGCTACTTTCTCTAACACTTTGCTTATAGTCTAGCTCTGGAAGGGAGGGGGCATGTTCAGCACTTCATGTCAAGTACTTTCAACTGAGCATGCTCAGACTTTGCATACAGCCGTTTTCTGCTTGAGGGGGACTAGAATGAGAGGAGAGGGGGACTACACAGCATGGTACAAACTGTGTAAAGAAACTAAGCCACACAGCAAGATGAACGTAAGGCAGCTTATGCTAAGTGATCTGTACATTGTATAAAGACAAAGGGTTTTTTTCACTATAGTTGCCCTTTAAATTTCATTATATACCTCTACCAGGGAAAACTTTTTTACACAGGGTAAGAAAAAGACAAGGCAATACCTGCCACTAGACTAGGGAAAGGGTGTTTCAGAATAAGCAAAATAAATGGTTATTCACTGCGTAGACAGCAGGCTTGTGGAATGTCTAAAGATGTTGGCATGGCAACATTTCTAAATGATTTAAAAAAAATACCTGGGTTTCTTCTTGGGCAAGCAGACTATTCAGGGATATTGTTAGTTAAATGCATTAGCAAGTGAATGTAGATGCACATAAGTGGATGAAGATATATTCATATGTGCTGCTGTATATATTCCTATATGCTGCTCATGTGTTTAACTAAAAAGCATGTACTTATTTGCAATTAATAGGTATATAAGAGTAGAATCAGGAGAGTGTTTGGTGGGAGATGATTCAATTTATATAAAGTTTGGGCACATTGGGTCACTGATACTTGGATTTATATGGAGGGGTTAAACCTGATGACAGTTGCTTTTTTTTAAATTTCTTTCTTGCAAATAAACTATGTAACTATACAGTGATTTTTATTCCTATTTAAAATAAAATATTAGAAATCAATGTTTTCTGTGTTTGAGAAGAAAAGGGAATGAAAACATTGTATAATCTTAGCAATAATACCCATATTGCGCACCAACTTTTTGTTAATATACAATCCTTAAAATATTTGTTAAATTTCTATTTTTTAACTTTTGCCAATGCTAGTTTAGTCAGTTACTAAAGATAATTCAACATTTAAGATGTGTAAGAAGTTTCTAACACATTTTCTGTTTCCTTATCTTGTGACATGGATGCTAAGCGTCTAGCGACTTTTACTTCTGGTAGTGTTTTAACAAACAAAGGTGTTTCAGAATAGTAGGCTGTATTTTTCCAAAACAAACTGGATGAAAATGAACCGCCCACTCTTTCTCTGTTGCTTGTTCGTTTTTCACTTTTTTTTACTTCCTTGAACATTTTAGTTGTGATGATATACTTGATAACATTTCAATGTAAGTTTAGGACTTATTTTTCTAATAATTATTATGTTTTATAGAAGCAAAGAATCACGCTAGAAAGTTCCCAAAAAAGGTTATGATAAGTTCTGTGAAACACGTTAAAAGTTGCAAATGTTTTAATAATGCAAAATCTATTTCATGCTGATAGCCAATAGCCAATACACACCACCCTTTTCTGTGGCATTTTCACCATTTTACTTTTTTAAATCAAAGTTTGTAAAACCATATAACATGTCTTTATAATTACATAGTAATCGCTGATTATGTCATCTTAGGTAATGCTATTAAATGTTATTTTTAATATGGAGTAATATTTGTTTTAAGGAAATATAGAATATATAAAATACTTTTATACATTTACTTAAACAGAATATGGAAACAAATTACTCAGTTAAATAATGATGTATTCTGGTATTAAATTATTTTTAGAATGGGTAATACAAATAGGAATAAAATAGAGTTACAGAATAAATATTTTAATATCAATATTTTTCTAATATTTTTTCCTAAAAGATAATAGAAGTCAAATAATAATTAACATTCATTTTATATTCTATGTAATTGGGACCCGCACCACTATATTATTTAAAGATGATAACGTTTGTGAAGGTTCTCATTCATCCAGGTCATGGTATATCTGCTGTATTCAGTTAGATCAACTCGACTTGAAGTTTAGTTCTTGAAGATGTTTTGCTAGTCTTCCGACTGGCTTCCTGAATTGTCAAAGCCAGACCAAGTGGTGTTGCCAACATGAGCTTTGGCAAAGGAAGTGGTACATAAACTACAATTCTAATTTTTGGTAATAGTAGTAGAGAATTGTACCGTGTTAGCCATTGATGAAAGTGATATAAATTAATACTTTTTATCTAAAATCATTGAGGAAGAAGCACTAAGGCTTCTTCCTCAGGCATGATACAATACTGAATTTTGTGAAGCACTGTTTTATACATACTAGAACAAATACTTTCTGACATTATACAGATGTTATCTTTTGTCCCATGCCTGGCAATGGCTTTACGGCTTTATGACAATTCTAAATTCTTACTCTCCTTTTCACAAAAAACAGGCAACTTAATCTGAAAAGATCTATTTCTCATAAATCCATGCTGACTACTACTTACAAGGATAGTTTTGGAGTAGTCCAGAATATGATTCTGTAACAAAGTTTACACTAAAGTTAGGCTTGCAGGTCTATAAAGAAAAGATGCTTTGGTGGATATGGTAATATTTGTGAACAGACAATATTGTTCCAATAGACAGAGCACATTCGCAAAAATACAAAAGGCAATGTCTCACCTCTCCCTTTGCTGTGGCTGTTGATTTATGAACATGTGGGTACTAGGGGTCAATCCCCATAATCTCTTTGTTTGGTGAAAGTCCTGCCCTGTATGCAGTACATTTCACAGGAACCTGCACTCTTGCTGACTATATAACAGAACAGAGGCCCACTTCTGTTATTTACAGGTTTATTAGTAAAAAAAAAATGTCTTTAGGCTAATATATTAATTATATAAATTATATAATTATAACAAGTTAGTTGTTGGTCTAACAACTCATTTGTTACTCAGACAAGAGGTCTTTGGCTTTTACAGTCTGGAAACATGAACATCCCTTGGACTAGTTCCACATTTATATGTATGTATAGTTTATTTATAATGTGCCACTTGGGGATGCAGCGCTGTACAGTAATAAAATACAATAAAGTCAAAAAAGTCATACAAGACATTTGATGTCTTCTGTTATGGAATCTAGAAGTATAATTGTAAATTTCTTGTTTGCATTTTGCCATGTGAATACACATCTTAATGGCGATTGTCTAAAAAATTACATTTGTTGGTTGATTTATTTCTTACTTTAGGATTATAAGCGAAGATAAAATGAGTGATATCTAGTAATAACATCACAATATACAATTATTACTTATTACTTATATATATATATACAATAATTATTATTACAATAAACATCTATTGATATCCCTTGATCATTTACGTATTCATTAATGGTTTGAATTTGTTTACTATGGGATCAATGTCAATTCATGTTTTGTAATTAACCCCCTGTGAATAATTTACAGAGTCACCAATGAATGCTCTATGGTTCAGTTGGGATCTTTCCACCCGCGCTACCACATTGTGTGATTTTAACAGAACTAAGAACTATTTGCATTAAATTGAAAAATAGTTGTTGAAAAATATCCAAGTTCTAAGCATTTTTTTGTTTATAAAATAAATACATAACTAATTAATATTCCTTCTATTTCTATTTGCATTAATATAGATGTAAAATAGTTTCCATATTTAATGCCTTTAATTTTCAAGAAACTCTCAATAGTCCACTTTTATTATAGTTAAACAATGATGGCTCTTCTGGTTGTTGTTTATAAAGATTTTCAGGATTAACTCTCTTAGGAAAAAGCAATTTTGCAGCTTCTAGTCATATTAAAATGCAAATATGCAGTCATGAAATGTACTACATGTTGACTTTTGTATGTCCTTATATCTTTCTGGTTTGGTAAGAATGTATGAGCTTTAATCCTTCTATAGATTTTGTAATATGCAATTGTGTGTGTGTGTGTGTATTATATGACACCACAGCATTAGACTCCTCCAGAATGACCTCCAGAATAGGTCACATCGTTACATTTGACACCCACTAGTAACAGTACAAAATCAAGAAATATAAAGAAGTCACTTTCTGAAGTAAGTTTACTTACTATTGGAACTTGCAACTGGAGCATATTGACTAAATATGTGGGTTAGTGACAGAGGTAATGAAGGCAATTCTCAAAGAAAATATACTGTATTAAACGATACAATGTTACTTTTCTTACTTATGCTTCATACTAGATGTGCTCTATAGAATTTAATTTCTGAAATCTTTAGTTTAAGGAAACCTTAAACTTAAAGTATATTTAGGGAATTAACCCTTTCAGTGCCACAGAACGTGAATACACGTTCTTCACTTTAAAGGCTCAAACTGCCACAGAACGTGTATTCACGTTCTGTGGCTTCCCCTTTAAAAAAATAAAATCCTTAAGTGCTATGGGCAATCAGGGGGCAGTATTCAGGTGCCCCCCTAGCCCCCTCGATCCCCCACCGGTAAGCACTCTTTGAAGTGCTTACCGGTAGCAGAGCAGAGCAGGAAGCAAGTTCGGCGATAAGGGAGACCCCAGTGACGTCACTGAACTTCCTCCTTCACCAGGGTCTTCCCTAGGAGTGGTAGGATGCTGCCCCTGGTGGTCTAGTAGAGGTACTGCATTGCGATCTCCATTCAGATCACAGTGCAGTACCTGGTATAGTAAAGCTGTCAGTGTGACAGCTTTACTATACTTTTTGTGAATGGAACTCAAAGTTCCATTCACAAATAGGAATGGATACTTAGCAAAGACTTAGGGAAAAAATGGGGACAGAGATCAAAATTTGGTGATCATCAAATTATTGATCTTTGCCAATGAATGAAAAATCCCTTCCTGGAAAATGATTTCCGAGAAGTGATTTTTCTGATCGGATTTTGATTTGTAAAACATTTATGCCCGTATTCCAAGTTCATTATCATTCCCTAAGATGATTTGATGATCATCTTTGGGAATGATCCCCAAAAAAAAGGGAAAATGCACACAAAAAAAATTCTTAAAGTGATACACACCCTTTTTTTTTTTACCCTAAAACTATAAATTAGCAAAACACTTTGTCCTCTCCAAGCTTCCGAATGTCCCCGGTGATATTGGTAAAGTAAACGCAGGTCATTATTTGCTCGACTTCAAGGGAAACTAAGCCTATTTTAATAGGAAATTTTGCAGAGGTACCAAAAAAAGACCAGATTGAATTTTTAGAACCAGTAAAGTGTGCAAAAACTTGTGTGACTCTCCATACTAACCGGTTTTCAATAAAATACCACTAAAAGGGGCGGTGGGGGTGGGGGCGGGTTGTAGCGGTTTTTGATTTTTTCTTGTAATTGCAATTGTGCATGGGTCCCATTTGAGCTAGTTGGTGGCCCCGTCTCTGTGTGCACCCATCCATATGGCATACTGTTTGATTCAGGACATGTGGGAGATTGCTATTTAGTGGGTTTTTTTTACTTGCCAAGTGGGTTTAGGTAGGATTTCAACCTTTGAGTCCTCTTATTTTATTTTTTCACAATCTCCTATAAATAACAGCGTCTGGAATTCTTCATGTATATACGAAATCACCTTATTTTATTTTTTACAAAATCTTCTAAAAGCACCACGTTCTATGGAGTACTGTGTCTGGAATTCTTCATGTATGTATGAAAGCATGACAATGTTACGTAGGTGAAAGTGGGTAAATTCCAAAAATATATATAGTTTGTGGGGGGTATTTCCACGTTTCAGTGCTGTTTCCTTTGAAAAAGTGTAGGCTGTTCAAATTACAGAGCACTTTGATTTTTTCTTGTAATTGCACTTGGACATGAGTTCCATTTCAGTTAATTGGTGGCAACATCTCTGTGTGCATCCACACATATGGCATACCGTTTGATTCAGGACATGTGGAAGATTGAAATTTAGTGGTGTTTTTACTTGTCAAGTGGGTTTAGGTAGGATTTTAACCTTTGAATCATCTTATTTTATTTTTCACAAAACCTCCTAAAAAACGGAGTTCTTTGGATTACTGGGTCTGGAATTCTTCATGTATGTATGAAAGCTTGGCACCGTAACGTAGCTGAAGGTAGCTAACATACCACTAAAAGGGGGAGAGTGTGTATGTGGGGGGGTGGATTGTGGCGTTTTTTTAATTATTTTTCTTGTAACTGCACTTCTACATGGTCCAATTTGAGCTAGTTGGTGGCCTCGTCTCTGTTTGCACCCACGCAAATGGCACACCATTTGATTCAGGACATGTGGGAGATTGCCATTTAGTGGGTGTTTTTGCTTGTCAAGTGGGTTTAGGTAGCATTTCAACCTTTGAATCATCTTATTTTATTTTTCACAAAATCTTCTAAAAGCACGGAGTTATTTGGATCACTGGGTCTGGAATTCTTCATGTATGTATGAAAGCATGGCACCATAATGTAGCTGAAGGTGTGTAGATTCCAAAAATATATAGTTTGTGGGGGAATTTCCAAGTTTCGGGACTGTTTCCTTAGAAAAATAATAAATAGGCTGTTCAAATTACAGAGCATCCACGCATATGGCATACCATTTGATTCAGGACATGTGGGAGATTCACATTTAGTGGGGGGTTTTCACTTGTCCAGTGGGTTTAGGTAGGATTTTAACCTTTTAATCATCTTGATTTATTTTTCACAAAATCTTCTAAAAACACAGAATTGATTGGATTACTGCGTCTGGAATTCTTCATGTATGTATGAAAGCTTGGCACCGTAACATAGCTGAAGGTGTGTAGATTCCAAACATATACAGTTTGTTGGGAGTATTTACAAGTTTCGGGGCTGTTTTCTTTGAAAAACTGTAAACTGTTAAAATTAGAGAGCACTTTGATTTTTTCTTGTAATTGCAATTGTGCAAGCATCCCATTTGAGCTAGTTGGTGGCCATGTGTCTGTGTGCACCCATACATATGGCTGTTATGTCTCCCTTGTTATATTGTTCAAGAGCAAGAAAACACTTGGAATGTAGAGGGAACTTGATTTATTCACACAGAGCAACAGGTACATCACACTTTCTCATCCCATGCTATTCCCTAGCTTACTTCCTGATACTGCCCCTTTTTCCCAGCTTGCCTCTATGCCTTAAAGAAACAGTATTAACTAAACATGTAGATGTTACATCATCCCTCTTTTTTTTAAAGGTTAAACACAAAACATACAAACAGTAATGAAAAAATAAATGAAACACTGGCATATTAAAATACAGATCAGTTTATATTATGAAAGAGCTTATATTTCCTCAATAAGCCTTGGTGGGGGTTTTCGTGGTCGGCAGGGGTATCGTCTCCTTGAACATGGTTCATCGTGAATCGGAGACTGACCACCACTCCTTGGTGATACTGAAGTATCAGCAGGTACATGGATGCATTCAGGTGATTGAACTGGCCCTCCTAATGTTTGAGGAGACTCTCTGACTCCTGTCTGTGCCTGTGGTATGTTATTCAGACTGGGGAGAACCTTAAAGTATGAAGCATTCCGGGTTATGCTATGTCCATCTCGCTGTGCCGTAATCATGCTACCTTTTCTGGCTATGACATGGTAAGGCTTGGGATTGTATGCAGAGGTTGTTTTGTTATGTCTCTTTTGTAAAACAACCACCCTATCATTTAGACATGCATGGGAGGACTGAGCATGACGTCTTTGGTCCGCATATTGTTTCATTTTCTGTTTGGATTGAGAATCTGTTTCTCTAATAGAAGAGTCACTAGGTGGTGGATTGTGTGCACTAGGGATTTCTGGAAGAAGTGTATGAATTGGCCTGTTAAAGACAAGTTTTGCAGGAGGAACATTAGTGGTTGAGTGAGGAGTGTTTCGGTAATTGCGTAAAAATTTGTACAATGCCTGCTTTAGTGGAATTTGTTCCAGATAAGCAGCCTTAACTCTCTTACCTAGAGTACTCATGAACCGTTCTACAATGCCATTAGCTTGTGGCCAGCAAGGAGTTATTTTTCTGTGTTTAAATCCAAGATATGCAGCAAATTGTTGAAACAGATGTCCATTAAATGGTGGCCCGTTGTCTTTCTTTACCACTCGGGGTATGCCATATGCTGAAAATATGCTGTCCAACGCAGGTAGTATAGTGGTAGCTGATGTGGATGTAATGAATGAAATATCAGGATATCTTGAATATTCATCTACAACAACAAGTAGGTATTGTCCATCGGGTAGAGGACCATAAATGTCCACAGCAATTTCATCCCAAACTGTTGAGGGTAAGGAAGACATATGGAGTGGTTCAGGTTTGGAAGAATTTGTTACTACTTGGCAAGTGGAACAGTGCTGTATAGTTTTTTCAACTATTTGATCCAAGTTTGGAAACCAAACTTTTTCTCTGAGAAGTTTCTTAGTGCCAACAATGCCACACATGTCCTTCATGGGCAATATTTACAGTAGTTTGGCGAAGGGCCTGAGGTACTACTAATTTGGTTCCTTTTAGAATGAGATGGTCCTTAGCAAGGGAAAGTTCATCTTTGACAGCTGCAAATGCCTTTAGTTCAGTGATGATTACTTCAGGATCAGGAAAGGTAGCTCTCTGGATTTCATGCCACCTGTTGGTTTCAATTATGTGTATTAATGCAAGAAGAGTTTTGTCCCGTTTGGTTGCCTCTATAAACATGTCCAATGTGAGTGCTTTTGGCACAGCGTGTGCAGCAACAAAGTTAATATATTCTTCTGCAATAGACTTTGTGGCCTCATCTGAAGTAGTGGGATGTCGTGAAATGTAATCAGCAGGATTGTTATATTTTCCTGGACGATGAATTATTTTGTAGTTATATCCTTGTAGTCGTAAACCCCACCTTTCGATTCGAGCAGGCATTTTTGCTCTTGGATTTCCAAATATGGTAATAAGAGCCAAATGATCAGTAACAATTGTAAATGGTGCTCCATATAAAAATAAGTGAACGTGTTCACATCCCCAGACAACTGCTAGACTTTCTTTTTCTGGCTGAGAATATTTATTTTCTGTAACTGTCAGACTTCTGCTTGCATAAGAAATAGCTTGTGGGTATGGGTTTTCTGGTTTATATTGGACAAGAATAGCTCCGAGTCCAACTGGACTGGCATCCACAATTAGTTCAGTTCTTAGCGCAGGATCAAAATAAGCCATGATAGTGGCAGAATTAAGTTCTGTTTTGATTGTCTCAAACGATTTTTGGCATGCTGATGACCATTGAAATGCACATCCTTGTTTGGTGAGGTCTCGCAAAGGTGCACTGATAGTGGAGAAGTCCTTGATGTACCTAGCGCAGTAACTGGCCATGCCAAGAAAAGAGCGAACTTCATTAACATCATTTGGGATTGTAGTTGATTTTATTGCCTGTACTTTTTTAGGATCAGGTTGCATCCCAGCAGCAGAAAATATGTGACCATAGAATTCCAAGGTAGATTTGTTGAATTCACATTTGTCTTTGTTGAGTGTAAGTCCTTGGGATGATAAGCACTCAAATACTGCATGTAGGGCCGAGTTGTGGTCATTCTGTGTTTTTCCAAAAACTAGTATGTCATCACTGTAATTGAGTGCATTAGGAATATGTTGAATAATGTTTCTTATTGCTTCTTGAAAAATCTCAGCAGCCGAGCAAACACCAAACGTTAGTCGTTTGTATCTTCGCAGACCAACATGTGTGGAAAATGTAGTTATGTATCTGGATTCTGGACTAAGTTCCAGTTGGTGATAACCCTTATTGAGATCCAGTTTAGAGAACACGGTGGCTCCATTTAGGAGATGAATAACATCACTGAGAGTTGGAGAGAGGTGTCTCTCTCTCTGTATAGCAGTGTTTGGAAGACGCATGTCTACACAAATTCTTATTTTGTTTGGATCTTTGGGTTTAGGTACAGCCACTATGGGAGAAACCCATGGAGTGGGGCCTGAAACTGTTTCAATGATGTCTTGTTCCTCTAAAGACTTTAGTTCGTCTTCAATTTGCTTCCTCAAGTGAAAAGGAATTCGTCTGTGTGGCTGTGAAATTGGACGAGTGTCTTCATCAATGTGAAGGTGAATTTGAAAATTCTTTAGTTTACCAAGGCCCACAAAAAGATTGGAGTACTTGTCAACTAGTGCTTGTACATCAGAGACTGTTGGGTTAGCTACAGTGTGAACTATATTGATGAGTCCAAGAGTTAAAGCTGTGTGATAGCTGAGAAGGCAACCCCCAGAGCCTTGTAGTACAAAGAAAGTTGTAGTATAGGTTTTATCTTTGTAGTAAATATCTGAATCAAATTTACCTATTGTCGGCAAAGGAGTTTGAGAGCCATAAGGAAAAATTTTGGTTTGTACAGGTATCAAAGCAGGTTTAGTATTCAGTTGGCAATATGTACACATGTCTATAATGTTCACAGAGGCTCCTGTGTCAATAGTAAAAGCAACTGCAGTGTTAAGGAGAGATATTGTGATGATGGGGGAATGTACA
Source organism: Hymenochirus boettgeri (assembly GCA_019447015.1). Lineage (NCBI taxonomy): Eukaryota > Metazoa > Chordata > Amphibia > Anura > Pipidae > Hymenochirus > Hymenochirus boettgeri. Next base: position 190,314,992 of record CM033474.1, on the reverse strand, counting down.
GTTTGTGCAGTGGATGTAATAAACACATAGTCACTGCAAACAGTAGGTGACTCATCTCCAGAATTTGGCTGAATGTATTTGACTTGTGCTGAGCTCAGTGTATCTGATGTGCGTAGGGATGACTTAGGAGCAGATTTACATACAATCGCAAAATGATTCAGTTTTCCACAATTAGTACATTTACGTCCTAGAGCAGGACAGTCACCATTATGAGGGAAATGTTTGCCACATCTGTAGCACATCTTTGAGCAGTCAGTGCCTGTAGTTTTGCGTTTAGTGTGCACAAGATTGCACACCTGTGCATCAGTGCCCTCCTCTATGGCAGCAGCTTGAGTCTCAGAAATTTCCAGGGACCGTGCCATGTGTAGAAGATCCTGCAAGCAACAATCTGCTTGTAAAGCTTTGCGCCGTAGCTTAGATGATGTGCAGAATACAATGATTTGTGATGTGATTTCATCATCAACATCAGCGAAATTACAGCTTTGTGCTAATTGTCTTAAACGGGTGACAAAGGAGTCCATGGTCTCCTGGGGTAGTTGTTTAGCAATTCTGAACTTGTATCTTTCATATCTGATGTTTTGCTTAGGATTAAAATATTCAGTTAGTGCTTTTGAGTAGTCAGTAGTGCTGTCTGTAGGTAAGGTGCAGTAAATGTCATAAACAGCAGAACCAGCATAATGAAGTAATAAAGCTTTCTTTCTTTTATCCTCTGTGATGGCCATGGCCTCCAGGAAATTGTCAAAACGGAGTAGCCATTTTTTCCAGTTCTGTGCAAGATTATTGGTATCAGACAAATCAAAGTTGGGGAAGGTGTGGAGTTGCTCAGCCATATTAACTTTACTTTTGAAGCAGCAGTGATAGAGTTAAACTGAACAGTGCAGTTGAATGAGAGCTGTGCAGTCTGCTGTAGATGGACAGTGACAGGCAAGTGAGTATAACTGGGTCCTGTATGTGGAGGACTGGTACAGGTAGTCACAATGGTAAGTATGCTGGTACTCACAGGGTTAAAGTCTTTAATCCTCGTCGCCAGTTGTTATGTCTCACTTGTTATATTGTTCAAGAGCAAGAAAACACTTGGAATGTAGAGGGAACTTGATTTATTCACACAGAGCAACAGGTACATCACACTTTCTCATCCCATGCTATTCCCTAGCTTACTTCCTGATACTGCCCCTTTTTCCCAGCTTGCCTCTATGCCTTAAAGAAACAGTATTAACTAAACATGTAGATGTTACAATGGCATACCATTTGATTCAGGACATGTGGGAGATTCACATTTAGTGGGGGGTTTTCACTTGTCCAATGGGTTTAGGTAGGATTTTAACCTTTGAATCATCTTGATTTATTTTTCACAAAATCTTCTAAAAACACAGAATTCATTGGATTACTGCGTCTGGAATTCTTCATGTATGTATGAAAGCTTGGCACCGTAACATAGCTGAAGGTGTGTAGATTCCAAACATATACAGTTTGTTGGGAGTATTTCCAAGTTTCCTTTGAAAAACTGTAGACTGTTAAAATTAGAGAGCACTTTGATTTTTTTATTGTAATTGCACTTATGCATGCTTCCCATTTAAAGTTAGTTGGTGACCATGTCTCTGTGTGCACCCACGCATATGGCATACCGTTTGATTCAGGACATTTGGGAGATTGATATTTGGTTACCTTTTTTTTTATTACTTGGGGTTTTGGCAGGGTTTTAACTTTGAAACTTGTTCTATTTTTTTTCCAGAAAATATGCTAAAAGTGCAAAATTCTACGAAGATCTGCACACACACAATTGATGGTATGAATAAAAAAAAGGCACCGTTGCTTAGCTGAAGGTATGTAGATTCTGAGAATATATATTTTTGGAGGGTATTTTTGAGTTAGAGGGGTGTTTAGATTGTAAAATCTTAAAAGTTGCTGTTATTGGGCCACTACGCATTGGTTCACTTTGTGACTAGTGGCTTTCATGTCCGTGTGTGTAACCATGCATATGGCATACCGTTTCATTCAGGGCATTTGGAAGATTGATAATTGACAAGTTTTTTTTACATGACATGGAAATTTGCCATGATTTTTAACTTTGAATTGTATTTTTATAAATTTTTCCTGAAAATCTGGTAAAAAAGCGAAATTCTACACAAAATTGCGCCCACACCATCGATGGTATGCATAAAAGAATCACACCATTGTGTAGCTGAAGGTGTGTAGATTCCAAGAATATATATATGGGGGGTATTTCTAATATAGAGGGCTGTTTAGTCTGATAAATCTGAAAAGTTGCTGTAATTGAGCCACTGTTCATTGGCTCACTTTGTGGCTAGTTGATTCCACGTCTGCGTGTGTAACCATACATATGGCATACTGTTTGATTCAGGACATTTGGGAGATTGATATTTGGTAACTTTTTTTTACATTACCTGGGATTTTGGCAGGATTTCTACCTTTGAGTGTTTTTTTTTTTTTACATTTTTTTTAGAAAATTATACCACCATTGATGGTATGAATGAACAAACGACTGCGTTACATAGCTGAAGGTGGGTAGATTTCAGGAATATATAGTTTGTGGGGGTTGTTTCTAAGTTATGGGGGTGTTTTGTGGAAAAAACTGCAGACTGTCCAAATTCGGAGTTTGCTAAATATTTTTGCTGTTTCTGAGCCATCGTGCATTGTCTCACTTCGTGGATTTTCGCTTCCACGTCCACGTGTGTAACCACACATATGGCATACCATTTGATTCAGGATTTTGGAGATTGATATTTAGTAACTTTTTTTTACATTCCATCAGGTTTTGGCATGATTTCTACCTTTTGAAGTAGTTTTTTGTACATTTTTTCAGACAAATGCAAACTTCTACGAAGAACTGCGCCCACACCATTGATGGTATGAATGAACAAACTACAGTGTTACATAGCTGAAGGTTTGTAAATTTCAGGAATATATAGTTTGTGGGGGTTATTTCTAAGTTATGGGGGTGTTTTGTGGAAAAAACTGCAGACTATCCAAATTCGGAGTTTGCTAAATATTTTTGCTGTTTCTGAGCCATCGTGCATTGTCTCACTTCGTGGCTTTTCGCTTCCACGTCCACGTGTGTAACCACACATATGGCATACCATTTGATTCAGGATTTTGGAGATTGATATTTAGTAACTTTTTTTTACATTCCATGAGGTTTTGGCATGATTTCTACCTTTTGAAGTAGATCTATCTATCTATCTATCTATCTATCTATCTATCTATCTATCTATCCTTTTTCTATATATGTATCCATTTTCTATCTATCTATCTCTCTATCTATCCTTTTTCTATCTATCTATCTATCTATCTATCTCTCTATCTATCCTTTTTCTATCTATCCATCCATTTTCTATTTATCTATTTATTTATCTATCCTCTTTTTTTCTATCTATCCTCATTTCTATCTATATATCCATATATTTATCTACTGTATCTATCTACCTAGATGACTATGTTTGCTACCTACATTATACCATACTGAAAATGATGCACAGGCACTATGGGTGGGCGAAAGGGCTGTGAGTGCTGGCTGACTGTTTGCTACCTACATTATGCTATACTGAAAGTGAATCACAGGCACTATGGGTGGGGGAAAGGGCTGTAAGTGCTGGATTACTGTTTGCGAACTTCATTATGCCACACTGAAAGTGATGCACAGGCACTATGGGTAGGGGAAAGGGCTGTGAGTGCTGGATTACTGTTTGCTAACTTCATTATGCCACAGTGAAAGTGATGCACAGGCACTATGGGTGGGGGAAAGGGCTGGGAGTGCTGGATGACTGTTTGCTACCTACATTATGCCATACTGAAAGTGATGCACAGGCACACGCTTACACAAACACACTCACAGACTCACACGTTTACACAAAGACACTCACAGACTCACATGTATTCACAAACACACTCACAGACTCACATGTATTCACAAACACTCAGACTCACATGTTTACACAAACACACTCACAGACTCACACGTATTCACAAACACACTCACAGACTCACACGTTTACACAAACACTCACAGAATCACAGTTACACAAAAACACTGACAGAATCACACTGCTCACACAGTGTATCACACAGCACACTGCTATATACAAACATATAAATCTATATAAACAATAAATACATACATTTTATTTCAATAAACAATGCCAACTGAGGTTTAAGTTGTTGTAAGTAATCCCTAAGTTCAGTAGATCTGCCAGCAAACTGTATCTTATGCAGCAAAAAAAAGTGCACGTGAAGAGAGGGAAAGTCTATTAGTCATGGGGTCAAAAGGGGCGGGGTTATAACTTGTGAGTACAGCAGATAGACAACTAGCAGTGCAGAGTGAGTGACATTCCCACCAAAAACGAACAGAACTTTACTAGCTGATTGCAGAGGCTACAAGCAGAATTATTTCACAAGAAAGGGATCCTGGGGGCTGGGGCACAGGGAGGTTTATTATACTGAAGTTTGTAAAATATGTCATTTCTGAGAGAACACTTCCTTTAATTTAATTTTTATCTATCTGTATAATGGCTTGCACTTATCCCCTTGTTTGTATACTCTGTATTTTTTAATGTACAGTGCTGCGTACCGAAGTAGCACTTTATAAATAAAATTATACATACATACATACATACTTTCAGTGTAATATACAACTAGGGCAGTCCTGACTATCTGACCGAATGAGATTCAACTCAAGCAAGTCTGACAGAAGTAGTGGATTACAGGTGAGCCAGCAAGTAAAGTGGGAAAGGTAAGCTTTGCCAATGGCTTAGAAAAATAAGAGTAACATTGTGTGCGATTTAAGGATACAGCTTTGCAATTGACTGAACTTTGATTTACCCTGTACATTCCCATTAATATGTGTCAGTGTCACTAATGTGCCAATCCTAGTCACCTGGATGATTGTTCTCTATTCAGGGGATAGGCAGTATGTACATTTTCAAATATGGAATCTGCAGTGAGTAATACAAAAGTACTGCAATGCTTTATCATCCACTTTCTCCAACACTTCACATGCTCAGTGGGAAAGTATTCAATGTTATGTGGGGCCAAGTCTGCCTGGAGCTACAATGATGGTAGATGTGGTGGTCTAATGTGGTACTGCAAATGCCAAGATGCACCATTATTTGTTTTTCCTTATTTGATTTAAGCATTGGGGGAAAATAGCTAATGTGTTATGAATAGGGCCACATCTACCATTAGGCAGAGCGAGACATTTGTCTCAGGCGGCACCTCTGCACTGAATAAGAAAGGCGGCAGACAGGCAGTGGTGGGAAAAAAATCCCTTAACTGGCAAACATGCACGAGAAGTGTGAGCGCCGCCCACATGATGCCAATACACTGTAAGTTTCTTCAACTCCACTTCAACATTTTATATGCTAGGTTAGCTTTAGTTTGTTAGGCTAGGTAAGTCTAGTTATGCTAGTTAGGGCTTGACATGGTGGCAGGTTTACAAATCTTTTGTCTAAAATCTGTTATACTGCAGAAGTATGGCATTTCTAATGTAACAGTTGAGCCAACATGTATAGCACAGGCTATAAAAAGTTATTTTGATCAACAAAAACCTGGAGCAATTTGGTAGTGGCAACACAAGCTGTTTGAGAAAGGGATGTAATAATACCTGTTTCTAGTAATTAATGGTAATTGACTGTCTGAGGAACGGTTTACCTATGTGATAGAAAGTTCAAAATTATAAAATTTTACCCATGCCACCAGCAAAGCCATGGCCATTGGTGAAACCACACCCATGAAAAAAGCCGCACCCACTTTAACACTGCGGCACGGGAAGGGCGGCATTCGAAAGTTTGGCTCAGGCAGCAAAAACCCTAGAAGTGCCCCTGGTTATGAAACGTGAATATATATCCCTCTTAAGCTGTCCTACATATGCATCAGAATGGTAAGAGTTAGCCAGGAAAAAGCTCACCATATGGCTCTCCAGCTGTTGCTAATGCAGAATTAATTTTCATCAGGAAACACCCAGCTTGTAATACTTAGAGGATTTGTTTGCTGGTACCTTTATTCCCTCTTCAGTGTCTGATCTATGAATCACATGCTGGTATGTTCCCTAAGGAATAGCATGGAAGGGACATGGCAATATGTTGTGGGTTATCTGCATATCTTTGCTAATGAGGTCCCCCAGATTTTTCCTGTGCAGGATAAATTTGGAGATGCAGCCACCTCTATAACCGTATAATTAGTGTTTATTCTAGAGAGACTCATAATGAAGGATTGAAGGATATCTAGCTCCACTTAAAGGTCTTCTACTAAATTTCAGATGCCCTCACTATTACTTTTTCATCACTCCCAATTTGGCTTGCCTTAAATTTGACCTTCTTTACTTCTATGTGATCTTGGGGACTCCTGATGCTGCCCATTTCCTCATGTTGCAAACCTCCTTTGCCTACGTTTTTCCAGCCTTGCCTACTAGGGACATAAGCTGTCCAAACACATGACTGATATTAATCAAATCTTATTGGATATGATGAATTTGTTGAACATCGGCTGTGCATATGGATAGGTTGCAAAGTCGACAAACTACCGTTGTCGGCATTGCAACCTATCGGCCAGAACAGAAAATTTCTGTTGAATGGTTATTGGTTCATTTTACTACAGTAGAAGGAGACAATAACATTGAAATGTGTATGGGCGTATTGAACGATTATTTCATATAATACACGTTCCTGTGTATTTGTTGTTGATGGGGCATGTCCACCCTTAAAACAAAAAAAAACTTTTGACTTATCAGTTATCTGCCTGCAACATAAACTGCTATGGTAAAAATATCAGTTGGGTTTGCAGGCAGATAACTGACATTGTGTTATGGGGGAAATTCCCTATAATTATCTAGCTCCCAGTTCCATTGGCTAAACACTGCACAAATACCTCAACCTCACCAAAACACTTATCTGCCTTCTTATAAATGCCTGTTCCCATCAGTAGGAACTGGTGATGAACATTGCTCTCCTCTTGTTGTCTTTGCAGGAAAACAGCATCCTAATTGCCACCTTCCCTTGACCTAACAGACAGTTAAGGTGATATCAAGGGATATTTTGCCTTCCCCATCTGTGCCTCTTGCCATATTCAGAGCCCCCAATAACTGAGAGCCTCAATGTTGCGCCAATCTCTTTTCTACAGCTGCTCCTGCTGTAATTGCCTCCTTGGAAGCTAGTCACAGAAGTTTAGGTCCTCAACTTAAGTAGCCACAGATAATTTATTATTAAACTCATGCCTCCTGCAATTCCTAATATTAGCACAATAGGGTTAGTGTGGGTTTAAGATGGAAAAAAGCATTAGCAGCCCTTACTGTTTTGACCAGAATGTGTCTTTAACTTGTATGGTGCGCCATTGCTCCATTAGTGTAGGTTGTGTCCAAAATTCTAACACTTAAAATGGTAGCCTGGCAAAAGGTTGGTCTTTAGAGCAGATAGAAATGGGCAAGAAGGCAAATTGCAATATGTGGAAGGTACAACTGTACATATGAGTTTTATGAACAGCTTAGGTGCTTGTTGTTGTGCATCCTATTTATGACTATTATTATTTTACATAATGTTAACGATTGTTATTTCACTTCCACATCGGCAAATAACAATAACAGTTTTTATTTTACATCTGTGCTGCAAAGTAACGATAACGGTTGGTATTTTACATCTGTGCTGTAAAGTAACGATAACGGTTGGTATTTTACATCTGTGCTGTAAAAGTAACGATAACGGTTGGTATTTTACATCTGTGCTGTAAATTAAGGATAACGATTGGTATTTTACATCTGTGCTGTAAATTAAGGATAACGGTTGGTATTTTACATTAGAGCTGTAAATTAAGGATAACGATTGGTATTTTACATCTGTGCTGTAAAGTAACGATAACGGTTGGTATTTTACATCTGTGCTGTAAAGTAACGATAACGGTTGGTATTTTACATCTGTGCTGTAAAGTAACGATAACGGTCGGTATTTTACACTGTGCTGTAAAGTAATGATAAACGTCGGTGTTTTACATCTGTGGTGTAAATTAATGATAACGGTTATTATTTTACATCTGTGCTGTAAATTAACGATATCGGTCGATATTTTACATCTGTGCTGTAAATTAAGGATAAAGGTCGGTATTTTACATCTGTGCTGTAAATTAACGATAACGGTCGGTATTTTACATCTGTGCTGTAAAGTAATGATAAACGTCGGTGTTTTACATCTGTGGTGTAAATTAATGATAACGGTTATTATTTTACATCTGTGCTGTAAATTAATGGTATCGGTCGATATTTAACATCTGTGCTGTAAATTAAGGATAATTTACAGCACAGAGATAAGGTTGGTATTTTACATCTGTGCAGTAAATTAAGGATAACGGTGGCATTTTACATCTGAGCTGTAAATTAATGATAACGGTTGGTACTTTACATCTGTGCGGTAAATTAAGGATAACGGTTGGTAGTTTACATCTGTGTAGTAAATTAAGGTTAACGGTCGGTATTTTACATCTTTGCTGTAAATTAAGGATAACGGTCGGTATTTTACATCTGTGCTGTAAATTAACGATAACGGCTGGTACTTTACATCTGTGCTGTAAATTAAGGATAACGGTCGGTAGTTTACATCTGTGCTGTAAATTAACCATAACGGTCGGTATTTTACATCTGTGCTGTAAAGTAATGATAACGGTTGGTATTTTACACCTGTGCTGTAAATGAACCATAACGGTTGGTATTTTACATCTGTGCTATAAATTAATGATAACAGTCTGTATTTTACATCTGTGCTGTAAATTAACCATAACGGTTGGTATTTTACATCTGTGCTGTAAATTAACCATAATGGTTGGTATTTTACATCTGTGCTGTAAATTAAGGATTTTTACATTCCATGAGGTTTTGGCATGATTTCTACCTTTTGAAGTAGTTTTTTGTTCATTTTTTCAGACAAATGCGAACTTCTACGAAGAACTGCGCCCACACCATTGATGGTATGAATGAAAAAACTACAGTGTTACATAGCTGAAGGTATGTAAATTTCAGAAATATATAGTTTGTGGGGGTTGTTTCTAAGTTACGGGGGTGTTTTGTGGAAAAAACTGCAGACTGTCCAAATTCAGAGTTGGCTAAATATTTTCGCTGTTTCTGAGCCATCGTGCATTGTCTCACTTTGTGGCTTTTCACTTCCACGTCCGTGTGTGTAACCACACATATGGCATACCGTTTGATTCAGGACATTTGGAAGATTGATATTTAGTAACTTTTTTTTACATTCCATCAGGTTTGGCATGTTTTCTACCTTTTGAAGTTGTTTTTTGTTCATTTTTTCAGACAAATGCGAACTTCTACGAAGAACTGCGCCCACACCATTGATGATATGAATGAACAAACTACAGCGTTACATAGCTGAAGGTGTGTAAATTTCAGGAACATATAGTTTGTGTGGGGTATTTCTGAGTTACGGGGGTGTTTTGTGGAAAAAACTGCAGACTGTTCAAATTCAGAGTTGGCTAAATATTTTAGCTTATTGTGAGCCATCGTGCATTGTCTCACTTTTTGGCTTTTCGCTTCCACGTCCACGTGTGTAACCACACATATGGCATACCGTTTGATTCAGGACATTTGGGAGATTGATATTTGGTAACTTTGTTTTACATTCCATGGGGTTTGCATATATCCTTTCTCCTTTTTGAAATGTTGTTTGATGTTAATTTTTTTTTGAAAATATGGTAAAAGTGCAAACTTCTACAAAGAACTGCGCCCACACCATTGATGGTATGAATGAACGACCTATGATGGTATGAATGAACGACCTACATCATTACATAGCTGAAGGTGTGTGGATTTCAGGAATATATAGTTTGTGGGGGGTATTTCTGAGTTTTTTCTAATTTTTTTTTGCTGCTACTGACATTTGGCACTAGTCATGTTCTGGGTTACTTGGTAGCCATGTCTCTGGGTATACCCATGAATGTGGCATACTGTTTTATTCGGGAGGGGTTAGACTTTCATATTTGAGATGCGTTTGAGAAATTTGAGATGCGTTTGAGAAACTTACCTCACTCATAATATGCTGCGGGTGTGTAGTTTCTATAAATATCTCACTTGTGGGGATATTTTAGTTAATTTGGCAGATATTCTATGTTAACTGTCAGTAGTGGTTATACATTTCAATTTGGTGTAATATTCTTGAAGGTGCAGTTTTAGTTTGGGGTTTTTAGTTTTTAGTTTCCTGTACAGGAAAAGTGGGCTACCTACATATATCTGGTATTGTTGTACTCGGGAGTATCAGAGCTTTTAGAAACAGTAAGATTTTTGTGCGTAACCTTAAGATAACTATAAATATAAAAGGGAAAAATCCATGAAAATTTGCAAATTTTTCATTTTTTTTACATATTTTACCCATAATTCCAGTAAAATTTCCAGAAAAGTTACAAAATTCTGTTACCGTCTTAAAGTACACTTTGTGCTGAAAAAAACAATGTATAATATTCCTGATTTACTGCAAGGTTTCCTACTGTAAAATTAGTCTAAAGCGATTAAGGGCAAAATCCTAAAAATTCTTCTGGCACTTAACGCAAAAAAAATTGAAATTCTTCTGGCACTGAAAGGGTTAAAGGTGAAATATTGTTTTTACCCTTAATGTGAAACCTTTCCTCCTCAGAATACCCATTCATAGTAAGATATTACTCCAGTAGTTTACATTTACTTACATATAAATTATGGATTCTGTAAACAAGAAGGCTTCCATGTTGTTTTGAGAAAATTTCACAGTCTGTGTAGTCATCAAACAGCCTTGCGAGCATGTGCATCTATTGGCAACACCCCCAGTGCCAGGATTTACTATTCTATTCGCATTTGCAGTCAGTTGTCTCCCTACTAATATGGAATTTACTGAAAAGTGCTGTTGCTTTGTAATTTATTTTCCAGACCGCATGAATGGCAGAAAGAAATTGCAAGTAGCCTACCAGGCTAAACTGAATGTTAAGCTGATTTTACTGCCTTTTTGCATCCATTCAGCTCCCAGCAAAAGATTCTGAATGTGTCTCTATTACTTGTGTCTGCTATGTTATTTGATAGGCTAATGTTCTACGTTTAGAAATTAATAATCTGTGAGGGTACAGGATTAAATCCATAGATGTTTTACCTTTCTTTTTGCCGCTTTCATGCTGGCTAGAAAATAAACAATAAAAAAATTATCATTTATTTGATGAAAATTTGAGTATTTGAATGAAAATTTAAGGATTGTGTAGGTGGGGAAAGTTTGTAGACATAATTGTATATTGTAAAATACTTAGGGAATCATTTGAACTTTAGGTATTTTTTCACTTTAAATTATTGCAATTATTACATAAATACACTTTTACAATGTTTCAAATACAAAAAGAAAATCATCCAAATCTATATCAAAAGTAGCTGTAGATGAGGGAACACAGTCTCTATTGGAGGTGACGTACATTTAGGTACAAATAGTGTAGAATAATACACTTCATATGTAAACTCTGAAAAGCACACAAAGTACTGCGTAACAAGGAAACACAATAATTTTTAAGCATCATTTTAAAATGTAAAAAATGTATGTGTCCAAACACAATAATTATTGGACAATAATTATTTCAGTGCTAGCACTTTTTTCAGATTAGTTAAAGTACAGTTTACAGGGTAACCCTTTTGAAATAAAAAAAATAACAAAAGTGGTATAAAGGTGATACCTTTATTGGCTAACTAAGATAATCATAGGTAGCATCATAGCATGGTAGATGGGCAGCACGATGGTTCAGTGGTTAGCACTGATGCCTTGAAGCGCTGAGGTCCTGAGTTCAATTCCACCCTTAAACACATCAGCAAGGAGATTGTTCTCCCCGTGCTTGTGTGGGTTTCCTCTGGGTACTCCGGTTTCCCAACAATCATAAAGACATACTGATAGGTTGTATGTGTATGTGATTAGATTGTAAGCTCTTCGGGGGCAGGGCCTGATGTGGATTGAGTAAATAATAAGTGCTGTGGAGTAGTTCCTTTTTCAAGCTGATTACAATGAAGCTGTGGTGCTCTCTGATATATATACAACATTCAGATCATAGATCAAATAACCAGAAAAAGGAATTCAGAGAGCACCACAGCTTTATTGTAATCAGCTTGAAAAAGGAACCAGAATGTTCTGAAAGCTTGCTATGATTATCTTAGTTAGCCAATAAAGGTATCACCTTTATACCAATTCAGAAACATAAAACTTCAGTTATAACTCTGCTTTTAACTTAAACTTATGAATGTATAAACTGTATTGAGGTTGTTTGTTTACATAAATATGCATATAATAGCAACCTAGGACAGGTCTTAGCTGGCCAGCTACACTCCCACCAAAATTACCTACAATTCTATGTTCCTGGTAGAAAGATTTGAACATGAATTTGTGGAATTTTTATCAAGTTCTCAAGTATCCTTTGTTACTCTCAAGCAGGACAACTAACTTTTGTATTGGGCGTTCTAACTTGAGTGGAGTTGTGAGACTTTTGTCAAGTTACGAGTCTCCTATTTGCAACAATACTCTTCTAACTAGTCCATCTTTGTCTTTTTGAGTTTCTATCACTTTGGCCAATTTCCATTAACTTCTGGGTAAGTCGTCTTCTTTTACTAACACTATGTCGTCAATTTGAACATTTCTTCTAGGTGTTTGCCATTTACTTCTTAGTGGGAGATGAGCTAAGTATTCTTTGCTCCATCTGTTCCAAAACTGTTCTACTAGATACTGAACTCTTCGCCATCTTTTTCTGGCATATAAATCCTCTCTAGTAAATTTGCCAGGTGGGGGCTGTATGTAATCAGGCTTAAGTTGAAGTAAATGATTGGGAGTTAGAGGTTCCAAACTTGTTGGGTCGTTGATGTTGTCGACTGTAAGAGGACGACTGTTAACAACAGACATTACTTCATAGAATAGTGTCCTAAGTGAGGCATCATCTATTCTTCCGGCGTTCTTTTTTAATAACGAACTTAGCACATTTCTTACAGTTCTGATTTGCCTCTCCCATACTCCTCCTGTATGGCTTGCATTTGGAGCATTCATGTGAAAATCACACTGTTTCTCTGCCAAGTACTCAGTTACTTTTTCTTTATTAATCTCTTTTAGAGCCTTGTTGAACTCGTTCTTTGCCCCAACAAAATTAGATCCTTGGTCAGATCTAAGCTCTCTGACGGTACCTCTAATGGCTATGAAACATCTTAAGGCGTTGATGAATGTGTCCGTTGACATATCTTCCAACATTTCCAGATGAATTGCTCTGGAGCTTAGACATGTAAATATTATTTCATATCTCTTATACTCCTTGCGGTTCTGTTTGGTGATAAATGGGCCAAAACAATCCATTCCACTATAAAGAAATGGTGGTGATGTGTTTACACGATCGGACGGTAGATCAGCCATTCTTTGTTCTTCTGTAGGTCTACGTGTTTTTCTACAGATTACACATTTACTTATGTACCTTGCTATAACTTTGCTTCCTTTCACTATCCAATAACCACCTTCTCTCAAACAACTTTGGGTAAAACTTCTTCCTTGATGCAAGGATTTGTTGTGGTAGTGACTAATGATCAATCTTGTAAAGGTAGAATTTTTGGGTAGAATTGCTGGATGCTTAACTCTGTCAGGTAACGATGCATTTTCCAGTCTCCCTCCCACCTTCAGTATACCATCCTGTAGAAAAAGATTAAGCTTGTACAATGGGTGGTTGTTTGGAAGCCTTTTAGGTTCTTGACTAAGTTTCTTAAATTCATCACTATAGAATCTCTGTTGAATGAGTCTTATGACTGTTTTTTCAGCCTTCATTCTTTCCTCTACATTCAACAATTCTTTCTTTCTGATTCCTTTTGCCAAGCGTTGAATTCGAGCTACTACGTTTATGATTGTATTCCACTTTGAACATCTAGCTAGTCTTTCAAGTATGTCATCTTGACACTTGGTGGCAGTGCTCAGCGTTTGAACAACCTTTACTTCTGGATCACCCATAGACAATTCTGTATAACATTCACTGGGTATGATTTCTTTTCCCCAAAGGAACTCTGGTCCAGTGAACCAGTTTGAATTCTTCAATTCTGTTACATTCGAGCCTCTCGAAGCATGATCTGCTGGGTTGTATTTTGTGTGAATATAATGCCAACGTTCTGAATTTGTTGTCTCTCGAATTTTCTGAACTCTGTTGGCGACAAAGGTATGGAATCTTCGAGCTTCATTGTTTATGTATCCTAGGACGACTTGTGAGTCTGTCCAAAAATACTCTTCATCTATTTTCAATTCCAATTCTTCTTTCAGAAACTGGCTTACTGAAGCTGAGACGACTGCTGCTGTCAATTCAAGTCTTGGTATTGTCTGAATACTGTTAGGTGCGACTCTGGCTTTTCCCATAACTAGGGAACAGTGTATCTTTTCGTCTCCTATCACTCTGATATAGGAGCACTGACCATAACCTTGACTACTGGCGTCTGAAAAGTGATGAAGTTCTATTTTCCTGTACTTTCCGAAATCAGGAGGTACAAAACATCTAGGTATCTGAACTTCTTTCAAATTTTGCAAGTCTCGTGTCCAACTCTCCCACCTTGGCCTCAAACTTTCTGGTATGAGCTCATCCCATCCCAACTTCTGTCTACACAATTCTTGCAGTATTACTTTTGCTCTAAGGATTAATGGTGCCAAGAGTCCTAAAGGATCATATATTGAAGCTACTGCGGAAAGAATGGTACGTCTAGTCGGAACTTTCTCTTCAATAGATACTTCAAAGAAGAAATTGTCATTTTCTACATTCCATCCCAATCCGAGTACATTCTGAATTGGAAGATGATCATAATTGAGATCTACATTCTTCATTGTTGGTGCACGTTCAGACTCACTAATAGATTCCAGTACCTCTCTGTTGTTTGAGATGAATTTATGAAGGCGCAGATTTCCCCTTGCGCATAACTCTTGTCTTTCTTTCACCAATTGAATAGCCGATTCTGTGGATTCTAGACTAATAAGACCATCATCTACATAAAAGTTTTTCTTCAGAAAATTTGAGGCTGTTGGGCAGTCCTTTTCATTTTGATTGGCCAGATGCTTCATGCCGTAATTGGCACAACCTGGAGATGATGCTGCTCCAAACAAGTGTACTTTCATCCTGTATACTGCTGGCTCTGTATCTGTATCTCCATCCTCCCACCATAGAAACCTGAGGAAGTCTCTATCTTCTTTCTTCACATGAAACTGGTGGAACATCTTTTCAACGTCACACATGACTGCTACGGGATATTTTCTGAATCTACAGAGTACTCCAGGCAGGGTGTTTGTAAGATCTGGTCCTTTTAGTAGATTATCATTCAATGCAACATTATTGTACTTTGCTGAGCAATCAAAAACTACTCTGATCTTATCTGGTTTCTTTGGGTGATAGACACCTTGATGTGGGATGTACCATACTTCTCCTTCTTTAGGCTGACTATCAACTTTCTCTGCATGTCCTTCTTTGAGGATTTCCGTCATAAATTTCAAATAATCATCTTTGAGTTTGGGATCTCTTTCCATCCTTTTCTTTAAGCTTTTCAGTCTTGCTAGAGCAAGATCTCTGTTATTTGGTAGACAAGGTCGTTCTCTAAAGGGTAATGGCATTTCAAGATGACCTTGTTGGTTTTGCTGAATGTTATCTTCTAGAGTGTGTACAAACTTTATGTCCTCTTGAGATACACTCCTTTCATTAGAACTTACATCTGCAAAATCAGATTCTAGGATCTTGATTATTTTCGCTGGACTCAAAGTTGGTAATTCTTGGACAGATATTCGATGACACGATCCTGTCACCTGTTTTGCATTTGCAATCTGCTGGTTTCCTCCAACGACACCCCATCCTAGATCTGTTTGAACTGCGTAGGGTTCACCCTTCCCTCCTGCAATTACCTTTCGTGGTATCAAGGCCTCAGGACAGTCATAACCTATCAACAGCCCAACACCAAACTCCTTCAGCGGGGACATTTCATTAGATATGACAGATAGGTGCTCCCATTTGTTGGCCGTTTCACAGGTAGGTATGCGATCTCGGTCTAGAGGTATGTCATTCTTCGTATAAGCTGGAGGCAGATCTAATATGCAGTTTGAATTAAGTCCTCTGACTCTCAGTCCTTGGACTCTTTGATTGTTCACCAACGTGTCTCTTCCTGTCATTGTAGTGAGTTTGAGTCTCACTGGTTCTGTAGCCACTTGTAATTTCTTGCAGATCTCTTGATCAATGAAGGTGACATCACTCTGTGCATCCAGTAGCGCATAGGCATATACCTTCTTGTTCCTCCTTTTGGGATTTGAAATGCACACTGGTACGACCATTGACGTGCCATTGATTTCTCTTTCCCTCACTCTGCAAAAGAATACTGATACTTTCTGTTCTTCCTCAGTATCTTTCGGCATTAAGGATTTCTCTTTCTTTGGACGCTCTTCATGTAGTGGTGAAGGATGGCGTCCTTTACAAATGCTGCAAATGGCCTTTTTTCTGCACTCCTTGGTGACATGGCCTTTCTTTAGACATCCAAAACACAGTTGGTTATCAAGTACAAACTTTTTCTTTTCATCTGGAGACTTTCCTTTCAATTGTTGGCACTTATGTATAGAGTGGTTTTCTCCACAGAACATACACTTGAAGATAGTTTGAAAATTTGTGGATGCTGACTCTTTACTGATCCCAGTAGGGACTTTGAATTTGCTCTCTTGGATTCCTGGACCTTTAGTAGTTGTGTTGGTTGCAAAACTAGTTGCTCTTGCACGTCTTGTCTCTCTTGCAGGCTTTTCTTCTAAGGATTTTAAGACGTAGGATGCGGTTACTGGGTTACATGCTATCCGTGCTTCCTCATTGACAAACTCTGAGAACTCTTTGAAACTTGGGAAGTTTTTTCCTTGATCTAACTGTTTAGTCACATAGCGATTCCATCTAGAAGCCACTTCTTCGGGTAGTTTGGCTAGCATCCTGTGGTTTTCTAGATAGTCGTTTAGTATTTCTAGTCCTTGAACATATGGAATGGCATTGCTGCATGCTTGCAGGAAGTCACCGTACTCTTGGAGTTTGAAGTGTTCTTTGGAACCTATTTTAGGCCAGCTTATCAATTTTTCTCTGAAAGCTCTTTGCACTAAAAAGGGGTGACCGTATCTTGCATTTAATTTTTCCCAAGCTTGCTTGTAGGCTTCTTCGTCTTTTCTATAGAAGTTACCTTCAAGAACTTTCTTTGCTTCACCATCAGTATATCTCTGAAGGTAGAATAACTTATCGACTGGACGGAAGCAATGGTGCTCAATGATCATTTCAAAACTTGCTTTCCACTCTATGAACTTCAGTACATCTCCGGAGAATACAGCAGGTTCCGGAATAGGAAGTCTAGTGAGCATTCTACACTGAGGTCTTGCTGGGACAACAGTTGAAACATCTTCATGACAGTTTTCATGACATATGGGAATAAAGTTACCTGGTTTTATTTTTTCACTCGATTCCGATTTAGGTGGGTCTCTCTCTTTGTCTCTGTGAGCAGAGACGGAAGGGCTATGACTTATTTTTTCACTACATAGTGGAGATTTCCATTCATTTTCTTGGGCATATGGAGAAAAATAGTCAGTTTCTTCATTTATTATCGATTTAGACATATGACTACCCTGTTTCATATTCTCTTCATGTACTCTGAGTCTGGCTTCTATAATTTTAACTTCCCTTTGCCTTTCCAGACTTTTCATTTCGGCCTCCATCTTATGGCGTTGTGTATCCATTTCGGCTAACCGTAGACGCTGTGCCTCAATGGTAGATTCCATCTCAGCTTCTGCTTTCTTGGCAGCGAGTTGTTCAGCTAATTCTCTTCTTTTAGCTGAAGTGTTTGAGGACTCTGATGTGTGGCTGGCACTTCTGCTGGTAAAGGAGGTCACACTTGAGATTGTGGTCCCCCATAAGGACCTGGCATAGTCTCTCATGAAGAGGTCGTTCATTTCCTTTCGTGTTTTAACTTCATCATAGTTTGCTGTAGATAATATTTCTCTCATGAGCTTTACTAAATCCCTAGTGACTGCTGTACACGTGTCCATGTTCCTTACAGTATCCTGGGAGGGTGTCGTAGATGACCGTAGGCTTACATATGCTGCCATAAGCTCTGACTCAAATTCTTCTACTATCTCTATCATTTCACTCAGGTTCCCTTTTATGCTTTCTTGCTTTAGCTTTTTACGAATGTCTTTAATGTATAATTTCCATCTCTCATACAGTCTGATGAATCTTTTTCTTTTCAGTATTGCCTCTTGCTCCAAATTTTCTAGCGCCTTTTGGGTTGGTTTTCTGTCACGTGATGAACGTCTTAGTTCAACTGTTTGGGCTATATTGGTTTGGGGCTCAACTAATATTACATTAGACCTTTCTGGTTCAGACTGGTTCTCTTTCTCTTCACCTTCTACTGTATCCACCTCTGCCTCCTCTAATGGTGGAGTAGTTCTACTAGGCTCAGACATTCTTGAATGCTAATATAATTAATACTAATAACAGGAACCTGTCACTTTAAATGCAATGCTAACAAATGCAAAAACAAACGACTTTCACTTTGAATGCAATAGCAGTAAAAGCAAAAAAAACCAAGCGTCTCACTTTAAATGTAATAGCAGTAACTGCAAAAACAAATGACTTTCACTTTAAATGTAATAGAGTCCACATAACATAAATTGTCCATCTTGCTTTAAAGTCCTTTTTTTTTTTTTTGGACATACAAAAAAAATGTCTTGCAAAGATAAGTAATGGGAAAAGCTCAGACCTTATTTGAAGCACAAATCTGATCTGAAGGTTGCAGGAACAAATGTCACTGTTAAAGGGGACTTGTCTTTTCTTGTTTGGTGACTTGCGCTGCTCTGCGATGACTTGTGATGTTTTGTGATGACTTTAGGCCTATTGGCGGGAAACTAACTGGATTCAGCACGTGGTCTCTTAGTGGATAACGGTGCGGGCACTCTAGCTCTGGACTCTGGCATCCACCATGCGTCTCTTTCTCTCTCTAGGGATTGCAGGTGGGTTGTCGCTCTTTCTCTGACTATTTTGCCTTTGCCGTTCTGCCACTTTAAGTTTCAGCCGCTGTCTGACTTATACACATGTTCTATGGCCTGTATGATAGCTGAGGTGCTCTCTCAGGGGTCAGTTGCTGTGTGGCGGTATATGCTGTCGCTCTACTACTCTGATGGGCTCTCTACTGTGCAAGTTGAGGAACGCTGTTGCTTTTTCCTCTGAGGGTTATAGTTCCACTGTGGCAGGCGCAGCACTATATAGTGCCTTGTGCGCTATAGCATTAGAAGAATTACGCAACCACTGTCTTTTTAGTTTAATCAGATTGTCTATTACTCTGTAATTCCTCTAGTGCCGTTCTATGGAAGCAGTAGGTTTAAAGAGCACACCAAATACTTTTATTAACTTCTTTATTAACTTCATGTAACAGTGAATCTGTTATTGTCTGTACTTGCATTTTTATTTGGATTTGGAATTAGTTTGGTGGAACTGTAAACACATACAACAGGTTCAATATATATATCCACACCATTAAACAGTAAGAGAATATAAACAAGTATAAATACCTATTTGGCCTTCTTAACTTCCATAAAACTTTCTGCATAAATCTCTGACTGGACCTCTGCCTCTTTCCTTGATGAATCTAGAAAAAACTGGCTAAGGGGTTTCCCCTTTACAGGGGCAGTAGGAAGCTGGCTGTGATTGGCTTACCAATAGGATGATTCTTAAAGGTATATTTTCTTTTTCTGCTTCTATTTACACAATGCATATACAACTGTTATATGACATTCAGAAACATAAAACTTCAGTTATAACTCTGCTTTTAACTTAAACATATGAATGTATAAACTGTATTGAGGTTGTTTGTTTACATAAATATGCATATAATAGCAACCTAGGACAGGTCTTAGCTGGCCAGCTACAGCACCATTCTGTAGTTTAAAATAAACTATACCTTACATCTCTGCTCCTTATGGTTTCCAAGATATGCCTTTTCAAAGTCCAGGAAACTAAAGAGTCTAAGCTGTCTGTGAGGCTTCTGATCCATGCTGAATCCTTGTCCTTGTCAAGGTCTGCGCAGAAACCCCCCTCCCACCATTCAGATCTATCCTCAGCCATCGTTGCACCTAGCGTGAAATTCTTTGGAAGTAAGGTAAGTAACCCCTGCCCACCCCCAACCGCTGCAATATTTCATAAAAAAAACCCAGATCCGTACTTACAGATCTCCCGTGGTGTTTCACATGATGTCAGTCATGTCTGTGATAGGCTGCCTCTCAGCCAATCACAGACATGGCTGAGGTCCGCCCCTGCTTGCAAGCAGGAGGCCGGATCGGATCGCCGTGGGAGAGAAGGCAGTAGAAATGTGGGAATTTTTTTAATGAAATATTGTGGCGTTTGGGGGTGGCTAGGGGTTACCTACCTTACCCACAGTTAGATTTGGGGGTGGACATGCCCTTTAACATTTTTAACATAAATCCTACTTTTCAATTTAAGTCAAACTGACTAAAATGCAAGTCTTCTGTACCATTGATTTGTGCAGAGAAGCTCCAGGCAACATAGAAATGACAGGGGTTATATAACTGCCCAGTGTTTGGCTCTGTTTACTCTTTATGTAATTTGCTGGGATACAAATAACACTACAGCAAACACAGTTGCCCCAGGGATTTTATATATTTTCACTAAAGTCTAAGATACCAGAACACACAGGAACAGACTGGGCATACTAGAATAATCTGATAGCCGAAAGTTGGAAACAGAAAATAAGAGTGTTAATGAAGTACTGTACAGAGGATTGTACATAAGTCAGCAGTGGAGCCAGAGGTCAAACACAAGAGTCAGTCAGGCCAAACCAGGTACAAGAGGATGAGACAAACATTATTGGAGAAACAGGAAGGTCAATCCCAACTGCAAAGAAACGAAGGTCATAAGTCAAAGCCGAGTCAATAACAGGAAATCAGAACACAAATCACATCACAAGCAGAGAAGCCCAGCTAAATGCTATAACAAAAAACAATCAACTGACTGAGTAATGTTTAAAAGGGCAAGCAGACCAATAAGTAAGAACCAGGCGTGGTAAAGCAAATTTGCTTTATCCCGCTTTTACCAATATTTTACAATACCATCTTTATTTTGCAACCTGGCATGAAATAATAATGCATCTTATTTTTCTACCAGGAACTATACAACAATGCAGTGGTTTTAATGACTGTGCCGAAAATTTGCTACCGGGGATATAAAATAATGCATACAAAAATTAGAAGCCTACCGCACACCCAATTAATTTGCTTACATTTTACTTTACCATTGTAATGCGACTTAAAAAGCCTGCCCTTCTCTCTGGAAAAATTACAGCAATTAGTTCAATTATTTTAAGCCCAGCAACCACTTCATGATTTGCTTTATTCTGCTGGGTCCTAACTATTAACCTTTTTTACCTTAGTAACTTTTTACCTTCTTAGGAGACGTAATACTCAGACTTTGTCTTCATATCAGTACCTGCCTTTTATGGGATGAAAGTCCCTGCTGCTCTTTCGCTTGCTTTCTTGGGACTAACTCCCCAGCTTTCAGTACTTGAACACATGACCCACTGTGGGTGGAGTACACATTTCCCAGAGGCTTGGCATAAAATAATGGCATGCCCTCAAGTACCGCTAACAAGCATTCATTTTCATCCACTACATTAGTGCCCATTATAAATCCACGGTATGGGTAATGTCTAATAATGCAGGTTTATATACAGTAAATGCATCAGGGTTTGCTGCAACACAAAAGGAAAGATTACAGATATTTATTTGTCTGGGAGGAAGCCTTGAGGAAACAAAACACCAAGAGGAAGCCCTGCATATAGAGTTAAAGCTCATACACACCACTAAAACAGACATCGTTGGTGGTCCAACTCATTGGTTCACCGAAGGACGCTCAACTGAACGGCTACACACGTCCAATTATCACCCAAAATGGCCCTCCATTGCCCACATGTTCCTTGGGCAGCTTATCACACATATGTGTGTTTAGATACTAAGGCAGATGAGAGAACACCACAGTATTGCTTTGTGTTTAAAGGAGAACTAAACCCAAAATACAAAGGCAGCTCCACAGACTCTATAACTGTCACTTTGTAAAACTATTTGTCTCTCCCCTCTGAATTCAGCCTCTTAGTGTAGAAATCATTTATAGAACATTTTTTGAGTACTGGCAATCTATGATGTCATGGCTAGCTTCTAGTGTCGCTTCTTTCTGGTGGTCCAGGTACCAAAAATCCTTCTGCACATGCTAAACAACTACCTTATGTTTGTTTTCCACTCCCCTTATGCTAAGCTGCATGTAACAGTTGAACTTGAGTCCCCACCTGCCAGTGTCTCCCAGCCAATCATCAGAGATAGCAGTGAATATTATTAGCAGATTTTCCTGCTCAAACAGGGGAAGGTGTTAACCCTTTTCATATGTATTTAGGAAGCAACTTGTTAACCCTTTATATTTGTGAGCATTTCTGCAAGACTGTGTCTTTGTATGTGTTTATTTCTGCACGCTACCATTTATATTAGTGTGTGTATTGCTGCCACACTGCAACACACCTGAATTGCACACGATTTTACATGCGTTTGCGCTTGCGATTTGTCCATTGTCATTATGAAAAGGCATGCGATTGCAAAAAAAAGCATGCGTTGCCAAATTGCTGACACATGCGTGAATCGCAACACACCCGCAAGATTTTGGTGCGTTGCTGCGATTTCAATACAATTTGAAAAATCACAATTGCCTGAAAAATGCGCTTGTGTGACCTAGCCCTTAGAAGTGTAATGCAAGCTGCATTGATTTCTGTTTAGCCATACAGCATGTACTTAATGCAATGGAACTTAGCAATTTCCTGAGGCTGTGGCCCCACTTAAGTGCAAGGGAGAACGCATTGTCGCAATAATGCACGATCAAGCTTGCTTCCGTGCATGGGCTTTGCGCTTCCACAATTGGACCCTAGCAGAGAGCATGCAATACAGACAAAAAATAGTAATCGCATGCACTCCAATAGCACACGGAAACGCATCGCATGTAGTGGGCCGGTCCCATAGAACTCCCTCTAGCACAATCGGATTGCAAACCGCAATCCAAAACACGCTAGAGAAAGCTAGCCCTAAGTGTTTGAGTCTTAAAAGCAAAGGTGGCAACCCCAGTATAATTGAACTGACCACTTTACAAGGTACACATATAAAAACAAAACAGCTCAGATCTGCAGGTGCAGCATATTGACTTGAACATGGTCTTAGCACAGCTCTGTGCAATGCATTTTAAAGGGGAATGTTGGAACCTGAAAGTAGTTTTGAAAGTAGTGTAAAGGCAAAGACCACCTTTGCCTTTAAGATCCAAACACGTATTAAATATACATGTTGCAGTGCTAAGTACCATTGCATTAAATACAAACTGTATTAGCCTGCATCATGCTTCTAAAGAAAATACTAACAAACTTTTGTTGAATACATATTCTCAGGCCTATGTCATGAAAGTTCTTATGCTAAAATCTGATTGGTTGTTGAAAAATTTTTAACGATAAGAACTTTTAATACATACAGGGAGATTCAATAAAAGTTCTTATTGTTTAAAATGGTGCTAATTTTGCCCCAACCAATCAGAACTTATGTAACATTTGAAAGCAAACATCTGATTGGTTGGGGCAAAATTAGCACCATTTTAAACGATAAGAACTATTATTGAATAACCCCCATAGTCCTGTATATGTGTTTGGGTCTTAAAGGCAAAGGTGGGAACCCTAGTTGGAGGAGTTATTTTCGTTGTGCTAAACTTCCCACAGGCAGCCTTCCTGCTGCATTAATTTTATAGAACATGTTTGCATTCCCTCTAAAAGTGCCCCTTTAATTGGCATTTTCTCCAATAATTCCTATTAATATGTACATTATGTAATATGTACTTTAATACATACACTTATAGAGCATGGTGCAGTGCTGCAGGTGGAGGATAATGACCATGATATTAGCACAACTCTGTGTAATGCATTTCTTAGCTTGTTGTTTTTATACAGACAGCTGAATCAAAAATACACTCTTCCTACCCTCCAACTTTCCCTTTAATAAGGCACACTGAGAAAGGCATTGCACAGAGCAGGTTCACTTCTCCATCTTCCCCCTACAGTTCTGCACCATGTGGTTCCTATAAAAACACACTCTTCCTACCCTCCAACATTCCCCTTTAAGAAGCTACACTTTCCACTAATATTGCTACAGCTGACAGGGAGAGCTAGAAACCTTCACATTATGGGCCATATTTATAAAGGTGTTGTATCTCCTTCTTTAGCGATCATTATGGTCATCAATTTATGATCACTATCGTAAATCTTGTCAATGTACGATAGTCAATGTAAATCTATGACAGCCCGTAGAATATCGTTATGGTAGTTTATTACCACATGTTATGGTATACTACTGCCATGGTCGTACAGTAACGAAAACCAGCGGTATCGCAAGTTTTTAAATATGGCCCTCCAACACTTAAACAATCCATTGTAGGTGAAACATACAAAGACACAGTTCTGGAATGTTGAATAGTGCAGATTTATTGCAAAACATGCATGCTACATGTTTCTGATCCACTTGTCCTTCCTCAACTGCTTGAGTGGGTCTGAAACATGTATCACGCATGTTTTGCAATAAACCTGCACTATTCACAGCTACAGACCTGTGTCTTTGTATGTTTCACCTGCAATTTATTGTTTATATATCGGATTTGGTGGAGTGAAAGCTGTAGGTCAGACATACAATACTTCAGATCCGGACACACTAGATACCCAGACCTATATATATACATCACACTACAACACTGCTACTAGGAAAGTGTTAATCAGCTGCACCACCAATTTGAATATTGATGATTTAATATATTCCTACATCATAGGGGTTAAGAGGTGGGAGTGGAAATCACACAGCTGCTGAAGATTTAATCAAGGCAAAAGTACTGGCAGGCAAGGGAAAATGTCAGCTTTAGAGTTGGGGAACAAACAGAACCTAAAATGAGCTCATAGAGGTAAAGAAAAGGCCCCTGAGTGGAATCTTCCATTCTGAGAAGGATGTTGAGGCAAGTACTTTCTAACTTAAACTTTGATTATTTTGGGGTTAGTTCTCCTTTAAAGGAGAATAAAACTCAAAATACAAAGGCATCTTCATAGATCCCATAATTGACACTTCAAATCTCATAATAATAAGGTTTTGTAAAAAAAATATTCCAAAAGGAAAAGAAATATCCAGAAAACTCACACTAGGATCATAATGAGCTATAACTACAATAAAATATTTATTGCATACTTGATTTTCAACTGTGCTAAGAAAAAGCTACCAAAATCCATCAGTATGAAATGTAACAAAATATAATCTAAACAGCTCACTAAATGAATGCCTTCAATATAGTGTACAATATTGTTGTTTGGGAAACTTAGCCCAAAGGCATAAAATGCCTCAGCTGCTTAATCTAGAATACTTAATTCAGAAAGAATCACTTTGTCAGCCAAATTACAGAGGCAACTCCTGAGCAGAAAGCTTCTCAATGCATTTTAAGCACCTGCACATTTCTTAAAGGATACTTTCCATAGAGTTCTAAAAGAATACATTGAATAAAATTTATGAGACATGAAGGAATACTCAACTAGGTGTTTATTTAATGAAAAGTTTGCAAAGTTTGACTTACTGTATGAGTAGGAACTTCATACCAGCGGAATATTTAGATGCATTTGTATTGTATAATCTTTATTACATTCTTTTTATAGAATTACATTTACTTTCTCCTGGCTTGAATTTCCCTATATGAGATAATACAAACTCACTTGAAAAGCAATAGGAAAAAAAAATGAAGAACCAAGTCAGGAACCTGAGAAGAATATCTATCAACGATATTAAAGGGAAGGGTTGGATTTTAGTTTATCAAGCTCTGTTTTCCAATACAGATTTACAGTATAGTCGGAAAATGGGTGTTATATATGTATATTTATCCTCTATATTGTTAATATTTTTTCTGTCACTACCTTTTAAAGAGATTATACTTCCCTGGGTTTTACTGGATCAGGAAAATATTGATATAGAGTCTTCTAAATAATGCAACTTTTTTTTTATTTTATTCAATAAAAATGTCAATAAATAAATTACCAGTAAAATGTCAAATGAAAAATGTTAGTAAAAATGTCTTGCTACTGTCTAGCTAGAAAAGAAAAATTTTGAATAAATGGTATTTCCTGTGGTTATTAGCATTGATTACTCCTTTAAAAGTACATTACACACAAGTCTTTAAAGGATAACTGTTTTGCCTCAATGCATTTTTTTAAAAATTGCTTTAAAAAGAGTAAAGATATACAGCCCTCCCCATTTATTTTTTTCCTGATTTCGAGCCTCTCTCTGCCTTCAATTAGCCATGCTGTGAAGGGGGCATAACAATTCTGCCTGCCACTAACTGTCACTCAAAGCTAGCATGCAAGAAAACACTCCTCCATCCACCCTTGATCAGCTTGATTATGTAGGCTGTATCCTAGCAACATGATATTTGAAGATTGTTTATCTGGCAGAGGAGGAGAGGTTGTAACAGACATTTCCACCAGCCAATGACAAGTGTTATGTTAATCATGGCCCTGGGCTGTCTAGGAGGCGGGCTTTTAGCACTCATCTTTGCTGTGTGATATCTAAGGGAGGGCAGCACGGTTGTAAATGTAAGTAAGTGATTTCAGCTGCTGGAAGTGTGGACATGTAATGGGGGTGATGTTGTTTTTGATATTGTTGTCCTTTAAGACAAACAAAACTAAAACTAAATAGATTATTTATTTTACAACATGCCTTCCAAATAAGCTGTAATTTTCTCCATAAGCTAACTTGGCTATGCATATTTTACTCTAATATGTATTGGATAAATTGTTCAATTGCTTTCAATTTCCATTCGACAATAATTGAAAAAAAAGTTTTATGTTGCCTTAGTCCCAAACATAAGGCCTAAAGTGATCCGGTACAGTTGCATTTTTTTCCACGTTGGCTTATGCAGAATTTAATACAATACAGAATAGGGCAGCAACGGTTTATTTCCTCTTGAGAGATACTTATTTAAATAGAATAAAACACTTGTGCTTTTTATTAATCAAACAAACAAAAACATACTTAATATCACCGTGCACCCTCTTTAAAATAAGGCATCTCTGTGGATTGGCACCGAAACAGAGAAACCAGTGCACATGCACAGATTAGAAAATCTTGTTTATTCTAGAAATATATTACACCCTTAATAAAAGCATATTACTAGTAGCTCACTGAATGAGTTGGTATTTAAATATATGTCACTGTTAATTAATCCATCATTCCCACATTAATTCAATAGGGCAATGAGGAAGTGACTGGGTGGCTTGGCTGTAGTAAACTACTTTATATTGTGAGAATGATGCTTTGTACTAATGTCTAACCCAGGGTAATATGCAAAGCCTTTAAGCTCTTGTATGATGATCATATTCACAAGCCTATAAAGATCATGAATATTGACTGGACTCTAAAATACCTCAAGCCTGCTCTTTTTCCTCAAGTGGCATTGGGGAGATTTGTGGGACATTATAGAGCTTGGACAGAATAGAGAGCAGAACAAAACTGGGATAATGTCACTGCACACAACTCAGTGGATTACTTACTTATTGTGACTTTTTATTTAAAACTTATATTTATATACTGTATAGTTTATACGTTATATTTATATTACATATGCATCACTAATAGAACTCTTATTAATATGATTAATATGTTGATAATCTACGGTGGTACCCACATACATGGACCCTACCTGTATGCTGTATATATGGCTGTGCGCCCATCATATATGCTACCACTACCGTGATGCCATTGACAGTAGTTCTTCAGCATCATGGTTTGTAGTTTTTGGCCCCAAATCCTTGCTGATATTAGGCAAACCCCGTTCTCTCTAACACTCCTGATTTCAAATCCCTTTAGCTCTATTGCTGATGTCATTGAAATAATGCTGGTGAATGTCACTAATATGTGTAACAGCTGGTTTTAGGTTTTGTGTGGAAATGAGAGAATAGAAGACACAGGTAGCAAGTTGTTAAAACTCTTTAGAGAGAGAAATAAGTCTACACTTACTGTAGGGAGCTCAGACCACAGAAGTCCGGTTCTTGATTTAATCCATGTTCAACCAACAAGTTTCGGGTTACTTGGACCCTTTCTCAAGTATATCCCCAGGGTGAGGATCTTAACCACTAGGTCCTCACTATTAGGTGTTCATAATAGGGTCCAAAATGACCCTTCAAAGTCTGCTTATGTAGCTCCCCATTACCTTAGTCCAGCACTGTTTCCAGAATTGGCCAATTGGGAGACACACTCCTTGGAGATTGCTTCTTTCCATTGGCCAAATTTCTGAACAGTCCAGGAAGCTCATTCTGGGAACTATCAGGTAAGGAGTAAGTTTGTGGAATGTTCATATGCTTATAGTTGTCCTTTTATGTTTAATTACAATCACTTTACAATAAGTGGAGCCCTGATAACATTTATAAAGAGTGCAGATGATCTGGCAACCCAGCAAGTAAGCTTACATGCTACTTCCAGTTGTAAGTTTTAATTCAACTAAAACTAATTTTAATTCTAAATGATAAAAATGCCTGTTAAGTAGCACTTTGAATAGTGTAGGTTAAATGCCCTCCTAATAAGCTAGGATGAAAAGTATAATTTACAGGAAGGTAGAAGAGAATATTTCCACTTTTTCTTATTAGATGAATGTGCAATTGTGTAACCCAACATCATCCTGCAATAGGACTTGGATAAGTGCACCTCTATTTCATTAAAATGGTCCTACCTTTCATTTTAATGAAATAAAGGTGCACTTATCCAAATCCTATTGCAGGATGATGCTGGGTTACACAATAGCAGATTTTATATTAACTTATTTTCTCTCCGCACACCTTCTCTGTTAATCTTCAATGGTGCTCCCTCCCCAACCTGCCCAACCACTGGCAGTGGAATCCATATACCAGGAATAAAATACAGGGGATACACACTCAGTTGTGATATAACTCATTTGAGTGCACAACGTTTTGGGTTTTTTTTCCCTTCCTCAGGTGCATAAATCATCATACTTACATAAAAAAAACTGAAAAATCCCAAACAAGAAACTTTTCTCAAAGTACTGAGCATTGGCAGGTTTATGAAAATATATCAGACTTTATTCTTGTCCCTTAAATAAAAAATATAAAACATACCTAACATTCCCCTAAGACATCACCAAGTACACACAATAAAAAACCTAGGCGTCCCCAGGCACCAATGAAAAAGATTCCATCCAGGGTACCATATTCCAATGAGCATAAAGCATATGTGTGTATTCCGATGTGTAACCAAGAGAGACAATGCAAACAATCCTCTTAGCATTTCCGCGGGACTATAGTGCACAGCCCAGCCATACCTGTCCGATGCTTGTCCGGCAGTGAATACTTACAAGTCAGCGGCCACACTTCTTCACCCACTGTTGGATCTCCTCGGATTCTTAGAGTCACGGTTCCCAACTCCAGATCCAAAGCTCAAACGGAAAGGCAATTTCCTACTGTGCTCCTACAAGCCAGGATGGGTCCTTTCATCAACACGTGTTTCGCTCCTGCATCCACTTCAAGCAAACGGGGCTTTGTCCCCGTTAGCTCCATCCTTTACTCAAATTAAAGGCATATCACATTATTCACACAGATACATTACAATAAGACGATACAGAAATGTATCTTATTGAGGTATGTAGTATCTAACAATGTGTCCACAATACATACTATGTAACAGCTCATTATGGCAATAATTTTTACATTCAAATACTTTATCGCAAATTGTCCATATACAAACCTGCAATGGAGATAACATAAATAGCTACATATCATATTTGCTGGAACAAATTAGATACATTCTAATCATTCTTACAATTGATTACGGTAGTCCTAAAGTAGCCAATCTGTTTTAAAGGGACTTATATAAATCAACATATTATGTGCTTGCTTAAATACATTTAACTCCTCCCCCTAAGGGGTGTGAACAAATACATGCTTGTGCAAATTGCATATTATTAACATCTTCGTCCCACTATCATTAAAACATACATTTTACTTAACTTAACCACACAATTATTAAATATAAATTTGTGCTACATATTATAATACCTTTTTCACTTTATTTCTTAAAACATTGTGATAAAACTCTTTTTATATAATCTTTTATCTAGTGGATAAAAGATTATACATTTCTTCCCTTTAAGGAAAAGTGCTTGTGCTTTCTGTAAAATGTGCTATTTTAAAACAAATTAAAACCACACCTTTATTAAAGTTGACATATTCTCGCTCCTTCTAATTCTTTGCTTTAATAATCTACAAGTTTTTAAATCTTATTTTTACTCTATACCAAATACATCATGCCACTGAAATTGTTCTTTTTTTTAATTTCCTTCCAGATGTTGACACCCCTTGGGGGGGGGGGAGTTAAATGTATTTAAGCAAGCACATGATATGTTGATTTATGCACCTGAGGAAGGGGGAAAACCCCAAAACATTGTGCACTGCAAGTCTCAATAAATGAGTTATATCACAATTGAGCGCTTATCCTCTGTATTTTATTCCTGATATAAGGAATAGCAGATTCTATGCTCATTTGAAATGTAAAAACCTAATAGGGGTTTTTAGTATTTTTTTTCAGTATAGATACACTTTAAGGGTTCGGCGCTACTGATCGCACATCCTACTGCATTAAAAATTGTAAGAAGATTTTGGATGCGATAGGATGCGCATCCAAAATCTCTTGTTCTAGTGCAGGCTCTTCCTATTTGTCTTTAATTTGTGCCAAAAGACAATGCACGGGATCCATAAACCATTTATTAGGTATAAAGGAAAGTTTCAAAATTCTCAGATTTTTTCAAACCATTGCCTTGGGGGCTTTCTCCAGCTCTGTCTTTTCAAGCCATATTTATTACTCTGTGAAAAGCAACTGCTTAACCATTTACAGTCATGCTATTTTATGTGATATGACTTAGTCACTTGTACATTTTATGGCTATGTTGTGTGTTTCCATGTCCTATTATAGGTGCTGGTTAAAAGGGTTATTAATTTGGCTCCTTGGTTGCTTTTGAAAAACATGTGAATAGCCATTTCAATAAAGGAAAGAGATTGCTATTCTTGAAGAGGAACTGTGGTGACAGTTTAAAATTGCAGGCAGCATCCCAACCCTCCTTTATGTAAGAGATTGCATTCCTTTAGTTTACTTTAACCCTGCTAGCCTTTCCTTATGCAGGTATCAGAATGCATCATTGGGTTGAAATGCTTAAAGGAGAACTAAACCCAATTTTTCATACTCCAGAATCTGAAAACAACCCCCCTAAAAACACCAATAAACTATAAAATGACACTTTAGTAAACTCTGTTAAAGTAAATCAAAGCCTGTTAAGAACTGGATGAAGTATCTGTGTGTATGTGCGGTGTCAGACCATACCTTCTGACCTCAGTCACATGCTTCCTTGCTTTATCTGTCCTGTAAAAGGATTGGCTAGAGATTATTAATGGGTGTGACCAACTGTAACAAGCTTGTGCCATAGCAAAGGTCTGAGCATGTGCAGAACATAATGGTCGTTGACCAAACTGTCTGATACTAGAATGCTGAGAAGTAAAGCACAAACCATATGTTATTTAGGTAAAATTTACCAGCGCCTGTATCAAAATGAGAGGTAAGACACAGATTACTGGTTTTATATCAAGGTGTCCTGACTTCTGGTTCAGTTTTGTTCTGTGGCTTTAGTTGCCCTTTAAGATTTCATACTGCTCGTTGAAGTTGATGGATGAATACCCGCACTGAAATCCTTTTTACACAGCACAGTAACTGCTTCAAAACTTGCGAACCCTTGGTATATCCGTTAATGTGGCTTTAATTCGTGTTTATGCAATAGCAGCACTTTTTACATTGCCCCAAAATGCTTTTTAGGGTATATATTTCTTGTTTGTCTGTTCTGCAGAACAAAAAGTAATATGGGAAACGGCTGTTCTCACCTGCAAACTGTCAGCAATAGATCTGACAAAAATTCTTATCTAGTGGGATTCATTTTAATCTCATAGGGGTCATACAATAATACAATACAATACAATAACATTTGTAAAGCACTTTTCTCCTAAAGGAGATGTCTCAGATCAGTACAGAGGAAAATACAGGTGGAAAATAGGTAGGTGTTCATAAATTCCAGACCAAACTGGTGGCTTTTCTGTTTGGATTTAAATGTTTTCAGGGATGGGGATGTCCTGATTGGGTGTGGCAGAGAGTTCCACAGTGTAGGGGCAGCATGACAGAAGCACTCTAGGGGTGACCAGGTTATTGGATCCTTTTGATCTAAGATTGTGTGGGGTGTGATACAGTTGCAGCAAGTCTTTCAGGTATCCAGGGCCCAGATTGTGCAAGGATTTGAATGTCAATAAGCCAATCTTAAACAGAATTCTCAATTTTATGGGTAGCCAATGGAGTGAGCGAAAGGTTGGTGTTATGTTGAAAGTGGGGTTGGCTTGTTAATAGCCTCGCAGCCGGCATTCTGTACTATTTGCAGGCGGTGCAGGTCTTTTTTTGGAAGGCCTGTATAGAGAACATTGCAGTAGTCCAACCGTGATGTGATGAATGCATGGACCAGGGTTGGAAGATCTGCTGGAGAAATTAGGTGCTTTATTTTTGCAATGTTCCTTACGTGAAAGATGGAAATTTTTTTTACAACAGCTGAGATTTAGTTCCTGAAGTTTAGTTCCCCATCAATCACCCAGGCTGTGCACAAAGTCTGAGTTGTTCAGGTCTGAGCTTCCTATTCTTAATGGTACTTCCTGAGACTGGAGCTGCTTTGCTGTTGAGCGCTGACCTCCAATAACTAGAACTTCAGTTTTGGCAGCATTTCATTTTAGCCAGTTATCATTAGCTAAGCATTTGTTTATTTGTGGGTTAGGGTCGGTGATGCCATGTTTGAATGATAAATACAGTTGGGTGTCATCAACATAGCAATGATATGTCAGGCCATGTTTTTTTTTTCGATTTTTCCCAGTGGCAACATGTATATAGTGAACAGCATCTATGCCACAGAATTCCTGTTGAGCAGGATTTCATGATTAAATGGGACTGAGTGGAACAGCTGGGAAACACATCACAGGTAAAATCAATTAAAACTGGTATTGTACAAAACCATGTAAAGTAAAACATGCTATGTTTTACTTACAAGACCCGTGAGTGCCTCTTCTGCTCTCTATGGTAATATATATATATATGTATAAATATAAAATATTTTATATTAACCCTTTCAGTGCCAGCCAGTTTTGCATTCGTCTACATTTTTTTGCCAGAAGAAGTGCTGCAGTATGAAAACTCACAAAAGGCAGGAGAATATATATATATAAATTTAATTTAAGCTCAAATCTCATTTTTTGCCACTTTTATTTGGAAAAATAAAGAAAATTAAGTTTTCATAAAAAAATCTCATTTTTCAATAAATTCAAAGGTAAATTTCACAAGGGAACCAATGCGTAAGGGCATTTACACCAACAAATTCAGTCATCATGACAGTAAGTCATCATTGCTATTTTAACTGTATTTAATCCAAACTTTTTGAATTATTTCTCCCTATTGACTTCAATGGGTTCATTTTCGAACTTCCAAACTTTTACTGAAGTTCGGAAGTTCGAAAACGAACGGCCATCTCAAATTAGGACTGGTTCACATGGGTTGATATTTCAAACTGATCTCCTGGTCTGATATATTGTTTGATCCACAAAGTATTTATGTAATTCACCAGTCAAAAGCAAATATTGAAAACATTGGTAACTTCCAGCTGATTGTGGCATATTCAGTAGGCTGCACAACCAGTCAGGCCTGAATATTGGACCTGTGACTATTTTTCGCCAACAGAGTACCAATCTGTCAGCTGAAACTATTGTTGGAACTTTATTATTAAGTATTTAAGTAAAATAATATGTAGCTAAAGGAATTCAGTCTACAATTTTAACTCCTATAAAATAACAACTACAGCCTCAGAACAAAACTGAATCAGAAGGCAGGGCACATTTATAAAAAAAACAGCGATCAACGTCTCACCTCTCATTTTGATGTAGGTGCTGAGAAATTTTCTTTTTTAACATGAGGTTTGAGTTTTATTTCCCAGAATTCAGAGTGGTCACTGACCATTGTGTCTTTGCGTGTTCCCAAGCCTAAACTACTGCAGGAAATTGTTACAGCAGAATGAGCAGATCACGCCTACTAGTCGTTTTTAGCCAAGTCCATATTAGGCAGGAGAAGTGAACTGAAGCCAAGAGTTGTGGCCTAAGAGTGCACATACAAAGATTAATATAGGTGCTCAATCTGTAACAACTGCCAATCTAGTCCAACCTCAAACAAATCTATAATTATATAGTGATACTCACTCTTGAACTTTCTCTCATGAGTTTTTTTACCATTTTTTACATTTATCGCTATTGCATGAGAGTTTTTGTCAACAGTGCACTTACACACAGTTATTATATCCATTTCTTCAGGGGATTATATTTATTGTAATGCTTTTTTACTGCACGCATGAGAGTTTTTGTCAACAGTGCACTTACACACAGTTATCATATCCAGTTCTTCAGGGGATTATATTTATTGTAATGCTTTTTTACTGCACACGCACGTGCACGGAACTCACAGGCATTACTGTTTGAGGCTAAAGCAGGAGAGTGCACAGAACTCCCAGACATTACTGTTTGAGGCTCAAGCAGGAGAGTGCATGGAACTCACAGGTATTACTGTTTGAGGCTCAAGCAGGAGAGTGCACGGAACTCACAGGCATTACTGTTTGAGGCTCAAGCAGGAGAAAGCAGAGGAAATCTCAGAGTGGCGGAGCTTAACATTCAGCAAACCAGTAACAAGATGTCAGCAACTTCCAAGGCACAAAGCTAGGCTCTGGAGGGGTATAGGTAAAAAAAAATATGGCAACGGTATTTTTAAAGCTGCAGCTTCCAAATGAACATAACTTGATTTTACAGTGCACTTATCCTTTAAGTATATACAGAACAATTGCTTTCTATGGTTGCATCGTTAAAGTCATTATCTGATTCCATCAGAATTGCATTGTGAGTTTGCGACTGTGGCCACATGTGTACGGGCACCTTTAAACTCTCCCTATTTTTTTTGATCCCTTAGAAAAACTTTTATAAATCCTTCCTTAAATTTTTTTATAGAAAGATCTAGTTCAACATCTTCAGGAAATGAATTCCAATGTAAAGAATGCCAGCTTGCATATTTGATTCCTTTAAGCTTATTTTTAATCAATGAATTCATCTTCTGAACTTCCTCCAGTTGTGTAATTGTCTTTTGTATAATAGAATCCAAAGCTCCACAGCCTTGACTGCATATTTTGTGCTAAATATTTTACCAGTGCTAAATAAAAAGACATTTTATCTCCCTTCATTCTAAATACCTTTTTATAACAAATCTTGCTTTAAGACAAACCATGCAGGTTCTAGCTGCTGTTGTGTGACTTTTTTTTATATATACAATTTGCATCCATTTGCAGTACAGATTTTTGTTGTAAAACACCACACAGTACTGGAATTTTACAATGCAGTGTAAATGCAGATTCCATTCAGTATTTTATCAGATGTGAGAAGGTGTTGTCTCGTTACTTGTTACTAACTACTGCATATTTTAAAATGGGCTCTTAAGTGTTTCAAAGTTCAACCATTTTGAAATTCCTGATGCATCAGTGTGTTGTCCCTCTGAAGACATCAAATACATCCCAACAGTCATGAGTTTTAAACTACCATGACAATTCTGGGGTCTTCTCTCTTTGTCTCAGATCTGTTGGCAATTAATGAGCCATTGGCAAATGAAGAGAGTCTCCAATGGGATTGAACAAGTTTGGGTTAAGGGTCCATAGACAAACTTATCCCAATTGTACAATAAAATAGTTTCCATTTGCCTAATAGTAAAAAAAAATTGTATAATGATTGTACGATCGGCCATACACAATCCGCCAATCGTACGATATCAGGATATCCTGAAATCGTACGGCCGCAATTGGTGCGTATATGGGGATCATTAGAGGTGTGATGGGGCAGGGGCAAAAACAATGTCGCCCCACCACCTAATCATTAAAAGTTGGAAAATACAGCCAACTAAATACAAAGTCATGTGTTTTATTCTAAGGTGTATTATAAGGGTAGTAAACCAGTATACAATAATTATGAAAACATGTTAAAGTGCATCTATACCGAAAAATAGGTTATTTTAAATTGACCATAACTGGAAACTATCATCCTTCCCAACCACTACTGTATAATTTTTTTTCGTTGATCTGCCCCCTGTTTCTTTAGATATCCAATCTTAAACTTCTTATATTTCAGCTGTCAATCAAGTTAATTGCTCTCAAAAACTATTATTCTGTCAGTAGTTTTACTGTAGCTGGAATGGTGACAGAGTTTTGACAGTTGGAATGCTGTATGCTGTGTGCAGGCTTGACAGTTGGTTTGGGGGGGAAAAGTCAGGTCGGATGGAAGTGGGAGTGGTTAAAAGAGGGAGGAGGGATTGAAGGCATGCAGCAACATACGCAAATCAGAGTAAGTGCTACTTATATGTATTCAATTATAGATTAAGATGAGGCAAAGTCATTTTTTCAGTGTAGTGCCCCTTTAAATGGTTAACTAAAACAAATTAGCAATTAGCAACATTTAAAAAAAAAAACTTTTGTTCTAGGGGCATAGACCTATAAAGGAAGTTTTGTTTAATATTCATAGTTTTTTTATTGTACAATATTTGTTATTTTTCTCTATGCTTTATGAAAAGAAGGGAAATATTTTAGCTTGGAATTTTCATTTGTTCAGCTAGTCAATAAACTATCACAATCTTTTATTACTGCGCTAAACAAATTCAAGTTAAGTAATTTGACATACTGCATATTTATCCAAAACATTTGATAAGCCCTACAAATAGAATTAAACAGAATTCTCGTCTTCAAAAGGGTGACTATATAAGATTCTTCTGTGTAGGTAGGTACAGAGCTTGTAGTGGATTTAGCATGGTGGCTCAGTGGTTAGCACTGATGCCTTGCAGCGCTGAAGTCCTGAGTTCAAATTCACCATTCAACACATCTGCAAGGAGTTTGTGTGTTCTCCCCGTGCTTGTGTGGGTTTCATCTGGGAACTCCGGTTTCCCCCACAAAATATAAAGACATACTGATAGATTGTTTATGCTTAGATTGTAATCTCTTCAGGGCAGCGCCTGATGTGAATTTATACATGTAATTGTAAAGCGCTACTGAAGAAATTGGCGCTATATAAATTCACAATAATAATAAAATTTAAATGTAAAAAATCTTTCATTTCATACCATTTAAAGGAAAGTGATAAAATCATTAATGTAACAAGAGATCTGATTGGATTCGTTTTTTAATTACTAGCCATACAGTGGGGCAGGAGGTATTCGTATTTTAGCTTTTAATACAAAGCAGTTTTGAGTTTAAATACTATTAGAAGTCTTTGCAAAAAAACAGTAGCTAGTTTATAAATAAAGCTGCTAACGGCAAACTATTGCACCTGGATAAAACGGTTTCTTAAGTTACAAAGAAGTACATAATTAGAAGCACATTTCAGTATAATTTATGTCTATAAAAGAAAATGTAATGATAGTTATTTAAGATTATTTTAAGGAAATAATAAGCATTCTGTAGGAATGGATGGTCTTTCTTGACTGATTGGTGGTAGAAGTAGAGAGGTTTTTAATGCAGTTATAGAACGAGTGCTGATTCTCTCAATGTGATGCTTAGGGATATAATTCTGGCGTGCATGTCAGTAAAGCAAAATTTTTATTTTATCTGTGCATAGACCCATTTCATTAAGATGCAGTATAGTGAATTCATAATACCTCATTTTATGTTGCGCCTTCAGGAAATATTTCTCCCTTGCAGTTCTGCTGTGAGTAATATATTATTGCAGTCAATGTCAAATGATACTTTTCAAGATGTTGAATTTAGATAATGCCCTACTGTTAATGAGATCTAAAACTTCTAGCAGCCATGTTGTGCCTGCATGAGAAGAATATTTTTTTTTAACAATAGTGGTAGAATAGCCTTGTGTCTTCTTACTGGAGAGCAAATGTGATGAGCTGATGATGAAAAGTGGTAGATAAATCTGTGCTATAATTCGTATTTAAGATGCTTGCTGTACCATAACTAGCACACCATAGGATGAAGGATTGATTTAACATACTATTTGTTGTAATGCATTATTAAAAGGGCCTGATTAAAGGCTATACTCTGATTTTGTTACAATAATCACAGGCAACAAATGTACTAACCTATTCTTGTGAAGGTTCTCATTCATCCAGGTCATGGTATACCTGTTGTATTCATTTAGATCAACTGGACTTGAAGTTTAGTTCTTGAAGACGTTTCCCTATTCAACCGACTGGCTTTCTCAATTCAGAATAACTTGTACAAGAATCTGTGGCAATTATGTACAATGATAAATCCCAATTAGCATATCACAGCCAAGTGTTAAGGGCGTGATTGAAACATCTCAGAAAAGCCCTTAAAACTTGTGGATATCCAGACTGGGTCTTTGTCAAAAGAAGTAGAAGGAATGAAAAAACACGAATACCAACAGTGAAGGGGAAAAGCAAGACAGGAGAAAGAACATGGTCATCCCATATGTAGCAGGGGTCTCCGAGAAATTAAGAAGAATTTTCAAAAAACACCGTATCCCTGTCTGCTTTAAACCAAACAACACACTGAGGCAGCAATTGGTACATCCGAAAGACCCAATACCCAAACACAAGAAAAGCGACATCATATACGCAGTGCAGTGCAGTGAATAATGCTCTGATTTGTATGTGGGGGAGACCAAACAGCAACTGCATCAACGTATGGCCCAGCACAGAAGAGCCAATTCCTCGGGTCACCCGTGTACCTGCATCTTAACGATAAAGGACATACCTTTGAAGATTGTAATGTTAACATATTGGCAAAGGAATGTGACTGGTTCAAGAGAGGCGTTAAGGAGGCCATTTATGTGAAAATAAAGAAACCAAGCCTAAATAGAGGTGGAGGGGTTCGACACCAACTGTCT
Organism: Hymenochirus boettgeri; assembly: GCA_019447015.1. Lineage (NCBI taxonomy): Eukaryota > Metazoa > Chordata > Amphibia > Anura > Pipidae > Hymenochirus > Hymenochirus boettgeri. The sequence goes on along the minus strand of CM033474.1, from coordinate 190,275,889 downwards.
GCCATGTACAATGCTGTTTTGACACATTACCCTGGGCGTTCCTATAACACCTCTTAGCCACTATCTAATCACGCCCTTAACACCTGGCAGTGATATGCTAATTGGGATTTTCCAGGGTACATAATTGCCACAGATTCTTTTACAAGTCATTCTGAATTGAGAAAGCCATTCGGATGACTAGCGAATCGTCTTCAAGAACTAAACTTCAAGTCCAGTTGATCTAATTGAATACAACAGATGTACTAACCTATTATATTTGGGTCTAAATTAAACATGCCAATATTTTGGCCCGCAATATAGGCTCATTGAAAACATGCTTTTATGTATGTATGTATGTATAGTTTATTTATAATGCGCTACATGGGAAAACAGCGCTGTATGTTAACAAAATACAGTAAAGTCATACAAGCTGAACAAATACATAGATAGTTCACTACATATATAATATATAAATTATGTAAATAGAAGTGCTAGAGCTTTGTCACAATGAGGTCCCTACCCTGTAGAACTTACAATCTAGTTAGTAATGGTAAGATTGTTCAAACTGATCACCCCACCAATCTGACCAAAATATTGAGTGTGATGGAAGCCAGACCATTTTTAAAATCTTGGTGTCTTCATTGGCTAAACCAATGCTGTGGAATTGTGTTGAGTTTTGTGCTTACTTGCTTGCAGATCAGTATTAGAATATATCAGTGCAGGCATATTTTCACGCATGTCTGCATAATTATTTAGTGCAAATGCCTTTTTAAGGCCCTCCACATTACAGTCCCAAAGAATAAAAGGTGATCCACAGCTAGATTTTTTCCCTGTTGTTAAAATTTTTGAAAGTTATTTATCATGGTGATTGAGGGATACTAATGTGATGGATTCCAGAAGCTTTAGATGCCCTCTAAAAATGTTAATATTACTTTACCATTAACGTCATATGCAATGCAAATAAACAAGCTATTTATGTCTTGTATGCCAAAATATTATTGTGGTATAAAGAGAAAATGTAATTCTGAAAGATTAAAACCATTCTGAACAGAATTCTTTGAGAGGCTGGTATTATTGATATAAACTGTTCACTTGGGTAGTAATCTATTTTTCACTTCATTTCACAAGTTTTTCGTGATCTTGAGTTATGATCCCTGTTGGTTGTTTGAGATTTTTATTTTCTACTTTTTGCTCTTATTGATTTTTGTTGTAGCACTGCATTATAAGTTCTATTACCTGCTTATTATAAGTCTTCCAAATAGCTGGATATAGCAAGATTTACAAGACGAGCACAACTTAAATATTGGGTTCAGATTTATTGCAGCAGATGTACATATTGGTGCATGACTTAAATTTCAAGTCTTCTTTCCCATAAGACTGGCTTTGTTTGTGTCTTATTAAAAAATAAGAGCACTGTGATACTTTTCCTAAGGATTACCTGTAACAGTTTGTTTAGTTGACAAGCTTTCAAGGGCTATACCCTCTTCATCAGGTCAGAGCAGAATGTATGCTGTGTATGTGCTAGTGAGCAAATGTGTGTTTGTATGTTAATGTGTATTTGAATATGGGTGTGTGTCAAGTGTGCAGTTGTGTGTGCTGCCATACATCTCCAAATGTTCAGCAAGGTGGCTCATTTCTTTTAGCACTGCCTCTATCATTTTTCCTATCTTCCTACCCAAAGTCTAATTGGTTCTGCAGAGGGATACTTTACCACCTTAAGAATGATAAATGATGGTCAACTTCCTCACCTTTTGATTGATTGTAAGGTAAGAAACAATGAATGGGGTTTATCTGTTGTATTCAATTAGATCAACTGGACTTGAAGTTTAGTTCTTGAAGACGTTTCGCTAGTCATCCGACTGGCTTTCTCAATTCAGAATGACTTGTACAAGAATCTGTGGCAATTATGTACCCTGGAAAATCCCAATTAGCATATCACAGCCAGGTGTTAAGGGTGTGATTGGATAGTGGCTAAGAGGTGTTATACGAACGCCCAGAGTAAGGTGTTAAAACAGCATTGTACATGGCAGACAGTTGGTGTCGAACCCCCCCACCTCTATTTAGGCTTGGTTTCTTTATTTTCACATAAATGGCCTCCTTAACACCTCTCTTGAACCAGTCACGTTCCTTCGCCAATATGTTAACATTACAATCTTCAAAGGTATGTCCTTTATCCTTAAGATGCAGGTACACGGCTGAGTCCTGACCCGAGGAATTGGCTCTTCTGTGCTGGGCCATACGTTGATACAGTTGCTGTTTGGTCTCCCCCACATACAAATCAGAGCATTCTTCACTGCACTGCATATATGATGTCGCTTTTCTTGTGTTTTGGTATTGGGTCTTTCGGATGTACCAATTGCTGCCTCAGTGTGTTGTTCGGTTTAAAGCAGACAGGGATACGATGTTTTTTGAAAAAAAAAAAAAAACTGTCTGCCATGTACAATGCTGTTTTAACACCTTACTCTGGGCGTTCCTATAACACCTCTTAGCCACTATCCAATCACACCCTTAACACCTGGCTGTGATATGCTAATTGGGATTTTCCAGGGTACATAATTGCCACAGATTCTTGTACAAGTCATTCTGAATTGAGAAAGCCAGTCGGATGACTAGCGAAACGTCTTCAAGAACTAAACTTCAAGTCCAGTTGATCTAATTGAATACAACAGATATACCATGACCTGGATGAATGAGAACCTTCACAAGCAAATGAATGGGGTTGCATAGTTTTGGAAGCAAAAAGGTCACAGAGAATACATTTATAGTGGAGAGTTGACAAGCTGCTTAGGTCATGAAAATGTTATGAAACTCCATGATAACTTCTGAAATTCCTATACTGTGTTAAAAAATATACACAGATGGCACAGCTAAACAATAATTATAGCTGATGATATCACAATAATTGTGTTTTGTGTGTAATCTACAAGGGATTTCTATCTTTTACTGTATAATACACTAACATTAAAAAGAGTTTCATGACCATAAAAACGGGCAGAGGCCAAGTGTTTACGCATCATGAAAGTCCATTTAAGGGTTACATTTTCTTTTACTATATATATGTTTTAGTAACTGTAGTTTTACTTTTTTGTGTTTTTGCTGTTTGAATCCCTTTGTTGCATAGTAGCAGCCTCCTGGTGATTGGCAATGTAATAACTCTGCTGCATTTAGTTTCATTATTTTATTTAATTATGATGCCTTTTCACCAAAGTGGTTTACCACAGGCAGAGAATTTTACAACAACAAATAATAGTATAAGTAATAGTTTGTATCTATATGTATATCTAACGGTATATATTACTGAGTTCTTTGCCAACGCAGGAAAAGGTGGTGGACTGTGTTAGCTAGTCAAAATGTTTACAGGGTAACCCTTTTTAAATAAAAAAATAACAAAATTGGTATAAAGCTTTCAGAATATTCTAGTTCCTTTTTCAAGTTGATCAGCTTCAAGAACCAGCTTAAAAAAGGAACTAGAGTGTTCTGAAAGCTTGCTATGATTATCTTAGTTAGCCAATAAAGGTATCACCTTTATACCACTTTTGTTATTTTTTTATTTGAAAAGGGTTACACTGTAAACATTTTGATTGGCTAACACAGTACACAACCTTTTCCTGCGTCTAAAAGTATAGTGTAATGGCAGAGCCTGAATGATATTTGAAAAAGCATTTACATAATTTATCTTAGATGGAACAGAAGTAACTCCTTATGCATTCATGCAAAATTAAACAAATCTGTGCATTATCCAGGGATATTTGGCAAGCTCGTATTGTACCCATGACATAAAATAATTAGATTAAAGAACAATAAAGTGGCCTAGCTACCGTGGGACTGAATCATTTACAAGATGCCTCTGAGAGAATTTGTAATAGTTTTAAGCTTTTTGGGCGAAGGTAAATCCAAAAGTAATTTTCCTTAGCCTTTTTAAAATGATCACTAGAGGAGTAATTTGATAAGACTCTTGTAAAAAGTCATCAGAGGTCAATAGGTTTCTACAAGATATTCACTTATCTTAAAAAATGTTAAGAAAACACTAAAATAATAGCCAAAGTGTCTGTCATACAGCTGGCCAGAGACACACAACTGCTTGCTACTATTACAGAATGATGATTGTGTAAAGCACTGCACATGACAATTTTATATTTCTGTATTTTTTAAACTTTACTTGCTGTGGAATTCAAAACATCACTTTACATAACTGACAATTTTGGCACAATTGTATTAAAAAAGTATTAAAATGTAATGATATATTATTATTGTTTTTAAGTTATTTGGGTTCCTGATCATTGCACTTTATGTCTAGAATATTTGCACTTTAGACCTAGTGATATACATATTTATATATTTATGTTGGGTATAGTATATGTATATTACAAACCACATTAAGGATTCCTTTTTATAGGATATCGTAAGTGCTTTAAGTGATTGCTGTGGGGCCTGTAGCCTCTGTCCTTGTTTGTTTTCAAGTAATATGGACCAGAATAAAGCATTGACTCAAAGCATTTCTTGCATAATTATCAACTGATGAATATGTTTTGTGTTTACATGCATGGTACCTGGATCAAATTTAAATGGTTCCCATTATTATATCTTTAAAATCATTCCATTTATATTTAAATTTTCGTTAACTTGACTTTTGAGAAGTAAATTCTAATAATGAATTGTTAATTGATACAATTTTGGGTGCTGCTCCTCCTCTTCACTTGAACTAGACATATATTCATGAATATGGCTGACATCACAAACTACTGGGGTCCAATAATAAACAAATATGGAGAAATGCAACATCAACTAAAAAGAGAAAGTTTAAAGGGCAAGTCCAGCCCCAAAATAAAAACTTACATACAGGTAAATCACTCTCCAAAACCCTAAACGGTAATAGTTTGAAATCTGAAATATACAAGTCTAACCTGAAATCCTGCACAATGTCCTGTTTCCCCTGTTTCTGCTTCCTGGTTCTTCCAATTAGCTACTGTCAGTTATGGATTTGACAGTTGACATCACAGCCAATGACTGAATGTTAATTCCCTGTCTGCCTCTTCTGGGCATGCCCAGGCTCAGCACAGGCTAAGTACAGGTTTCTAAATTGCTCAGTTTCCATGAGGCATCCAGAAGCATAGCAGGCATACAGTAATAAATTCATAGGACAAACTATGATATATCAACATATTTTAAAAAGGGCCATTCTTTCTCAAAGATGTTATTATGAGGGTGGAGTTGTCCTTTAAGCTGAACAAAACTATTTTTTTATCTTACATAAAATAACTTTATTGAAAAATGTAAACAAAACAATAGAAAACACAGTGGTTAATTATGCTTTAACTGCAGTCTAAATTCCAGGGTTCTAGAGAACCATGTCAATTTGAATTTATATCTACCTTGTCCATTATGTATATTGCCTTTTTATCCTCCTTTTCTAATTGTTTTTACTTTTTTATTTCTTGCCAGTGACCTGCTATTGCCCTTGGGCAAGTGGACATTTGCTACATCTTATTATTTTCAATTTGGTAATGTTGAGTGAGCAAGGATCAGTAGATCCATGTACTAATTATTGTCTACAGTCTAGCCCTCTTGCACCACTGGAAACAAAATTTGATCTAAATTTCCGCTACAAAGGATTCTACAAACAAGTTTCATACTAATTCCATACAAATTAATGAGCGGCATGTTTTTCATATAAAAGAAAACTGAAAATCAGCACTTGTGAGTTTCCACAATATCGTGAGAGATCAAACCCCTTTGAATGAAGCTGAATAGCTGCAGGTGCATCAGTCAGGGAAACTGTAAAATGATTGGATAATTATGACTATGCATTTCAGAACTATGGGTAAAAAAATCTACAGTTGTTTAGGCAATCAGGTGCACTGAAGCAAATGCAGCTTCATTATATGTTCCTGAAAGTTTCTTATATACAGTATACTACTGAGTCAACAAAAACAAAGTTGACATTACTGTACTCATGGAGGGGTTACATTCAATTCTACTACAACTCCTTATATTACGATTCTGCAGCTCTACACTGTACATTTTTTAGAGGCTCTTTAATGGCTGAACACATTAAATATGTGTTTTAAAGCAGCTAAACTTAATTCTCCATTTCTGCATGTGTTGATTACAATGAAAAAAGAGAAAGCTTGATCTGTCAAAAGAAAGTCAAATAATACAGAGACATAAGAAAGACAGAGCAATTCAGAAATTAATTCAGGACGGACAGGTTCTAAGTAAACTGCCTTTCATCAAAAGGCAATTTACAATATGAAGAAAAAACAGTCTCATGCTATTATAAAAAAAAGGACAGTGAATGACAATGCTGTTATGCTTGTATTAGTATTGGTTAAAACAAAGGGTCCTTTTTACAGCCTCTCAGAGCCATAACAGACTTGACTTAAATATTCAACTAAATTCTAAACTAGATTATTTCCCAAAAAAATGATTTTCTACATTCAGTTATTGTTTTTTATTGTATGCCCAAAACACTCATGGACCTAATCTCACCCTTTAGTAACCAGCTAATTGTTCTTTAGACCAAACTGGTTTATATCAATGAAATTAGCCTAACCAATAATATAGTGGATAATGCACCCCCAACTGTAAATTATAAGGATATTAGAAGTCACAGAGGAGTTCCGTGACCATATGAAAGCACAAGGCCGCAGGCCGGGTACCTTTTATACAGGGCACGGAACTCCAAGGTGACTTCTAATATCCCTTTAATTTACAGTTCAGGGTGCATTATTTATTATAACCTACCCCTTTGTGGCTTCTGGTTTCCTTCTCCTCCTGGAACTGTAAGATTATAAGGATATAATCTTACAGATCCTCTTATAGAAATCCACTACATGGGTAGGTTATATCTAATATAACTAACATATTCTTGAACACCTCATGCTAATATGCTGATAGGGATAATCATTTAAAGATAGAGTTATAATCAATTAAAAGTTATGGCATACTGTGTGTGTCTTCTCTTCGTATTTGCATTTACAAATATAACTCACATCAATAATATCTGCATTTAATAACAAAGCTACCCATTTTAAATGGGCATTAGATTAGATAAAAAGATCATTCAGCCAATATGTCCTTGGTGAATCCTCAAAGTAAGCGCAAATTAGTAGGCGCTTTCACTTTTCCAGTGTAATTCTGCACAGTTACCATTTCAAAAAAAGAAACTAATGAATTTTTTGGTATCAGTAAGATAAGTGCAAAAACCTAAACCAATACCAAAAGCTTAAGGAGTGCTCCAAGGGGTGAATCTCTAATGATGCTAGGTAAAATATTTGTCACGGGGCAGCAGGTGCCCTGGTACGTAAGTGTGGCAACATGCTTAACAGCAAAATCAAAATCATAGCACACATATCTGTTACATACACTTTACTTTATAGATTATTGGGGGGGGTTCTGTTATATGACACATGGGGACTGTTTAAGTAACTGTATAAAATATCCCTGTGTATTTTTTTTACCTTACTCTCTTTAGAATGTCCTCTTTAAAAATTCATTGCTACTTCAGGGTGGTGAACTATACTCATACACCCCTATCACTAGGGGGGGGGGGGGGGTTGGGGTGGTAGGGGTATCTTTTCAATGTTTGTCTCAGGTGCCAAAACGTATAATAATAACACCCCTGAGTGCCCCCTCATTCCTTTTATTGTATGTATTTATGTTTTTCCCCATTTCATTTGTGTTCTGGAAAAAACAACAGTGCATGTTTTTTGTCCATTAATCTAACTCTTTGCTCTTGCAAGTCTTATGTCTGTCACCGGCACTGCCATGTCAAATTATTACATTTTTAACCACTTAGTAAATGTAAAGGAAAATAATGTGGCACGGTTTACATCACTAGACCCATTGCAACAGCACAGAGTTGTGAGAAATTGACAATGATAATTACTAGTTTTAACTCAACATGAAACACTACAGGTGAATCTAAAAGTTGTTTAACCCACAGTTCAGATGTACAATAGATAATGATAATTGGTATTCATTAAAAAAATGCTTTGGGGTAAATGTTACAGTCCTTATCCAGAAACAGTCTGCTTTGCAGTAGCCGAGCATCCTTGTTTGATTTGTGTACATAGCTTAACGAAATCTGGCAAAAAGGTATATATGGGCAGCACGGTGGCTCAGTGGTTAGCACTGATGATTCCACCTTTGGACACATCTGCAAGGAGTTTGCATGTTCTCCCCACGCTTGCGTGGGTTTCCTCCGGGCACTCCGGTTTCCCCCACAGTCATAAAGACATACTGATAGGTCAGGCATGTGTCAAATAAATGTGCTTAGATTGTAAGCTCTTCAGGGCAGGGCCTGATGTGAATGTATATATGTAATTGTAAAGCGCTACGGAAGATGTTGGCGCTATATAAATCTGCAATAATAATAATAATCTACCGATACATAGAGGCCGAAACCAGGAATCAGGGTAGTATTAACTACCTAAATAATAGTAATGTTTAAAAAAAAAACAGGCTGTTGTGTCAGCAAAAGCACAAATAACCTTTAATCTCACCCTTTTTCACTCTTTTTGCAGGTTAAATGATTCTACCTATTTGCATTTCCATTCATTTCACCTTTAGCTCAAACAAGGCTCACCCCTTTAATAGGCACCTTCTCATTATTATCATTTTTGCCTTTTTTTATGTTTTGTAAGTTTAAACTTTCATGGCTAAGCATTGGCACACATTATTTGCCCTATTATAATCAAATACAAGCAACCGCTCACAAATACCAATTAAAATTGTAGCTATGTTACTTCTTTTTTACTTTTATGATTAGCAAAAATAGGTGACATGCTTAACATGGCCTTTAACATGTGCCCTCCTTTTCCATGTACCTGTCAAATTATCATAGTTGTTACAATATCACATATTTACAGGTAAATCTTTTGCTATGGTAAAGTTACCTTCCCCTTTGTTCGCACCCTCTGTTCTAGCAAATGTCACTCCTGTCACAGAGGCATGTCAGCTTATTATGATTACAGTCATTTACTTTTGCTTGAGTAAAACCTCTCACACTGAAATGTCGCAAATACGATGGCCCTTTATTTGACCAAATGTCACTATCACTTCTACCTGTCAAATTATTCTTGCATATGTGCCAGTAAAAATGACACAAAGGGAGGGTGAATACTGCATCATCATTTGCAACAAGGTATGATGGAGGACGGGAATAGCCTGGCACAACTGGCAAACATAATTTAATAGCCTTTCCTATTAAACGTTTGTCAAAGTATTAAAAAGCTTTTGCATACCTTCAAAAAAAAACAGATGACATTCTAAGTCTCTGATGAACTGGTGCAACTGACCAACATACCACACTGGAGACTGGCGCTTTAATTCCTCAGCATGAATGGTTCCCAGTAATTGCATCCTGCATAAAAGCTTGTGTTGCTGTTTCTTTCAGGCACAGACATAACTTTTGAAAACACTATAGAAAAACATTTTGGCGTGGATATACCCTTTAACTTGTCTTTTATCTCTCTTTTTCTTAAAAGGCATGTGCACCCTTTTCCTCCTATCTAAAAAGCGTTCTTTGCCTTGTTTATTTTTTTCATATATCAATGTCAATATAATTGATTAATCAGTGGATAATTGATAAAAGTTAACAATCCAGCTATATAGATATCCCAAGATGAGAGAATGACAGATGTTTAAAACAGGGACACTCACTTAGAGTTCCAGTTGGTTCAGGTGCACCAGCCCTGAACCCATCGCTGTTCAATCATCTGAGCGTCCCACAATTCTTTATCATAATATTGGAACTCACCGCTCATTCCCGGTGCGATTCACCCTGGACCCTTCGCTATATCCGCAATCACTGCCAGGTAGTACTAAAGGACTTTGTGCCACTCCATCCGGGTAAGTATATCATTCGGGATGTGCCAATCATTGCGTAAAAAAGACCATCTTTATTCATATACACATATACAGCATATACATACAAACAAAAACTAACTAGATAAAAAGCCTGACGCGTTTTGAACGCTCCAGCGTTCTTAGTCATAGGAATGGAGAGTGCTAACACGTAAGTGACTTAAATACCCTAACGAGGTGGGAAGACCCTCCTCGCCTAACCCAAGTAACCCTTTGTGAGGAGACTGCAGGAAGAGAAAGAGGAAAAGAAAAGAAAAAAAAGGGGAAAGGGGGAAAAAGGAGATTAGTAACTGGTCACAGCCTTAGGTGTAAGTACCCTGAAGGACAGAACAAGAGGAAAAAGAGGGGGTGTATACATTTACAAATTCATATACATACAATGCAACCGACTACATCACCTCTAATAATGAGTGTACCACATATATAAATAAAAGATATGTAAATGCAATCAGTAGAGAATTTTATAAAACAGTTGTTAATACAACAGTTAAAAACATCATCTTAAAATCCGGTACATCTTACACCTTAGTTCATTGTCCTAGTGGTTTACCTAAGATATCGTCTTGAGGTATAGTCATTCTATAGTTTGACCATAGAGCTTACTATCTCATTACTAACTCATTATGTAGTTTTCCCATAAAGCTTACTATCTCAGCATGAGATGAGTTAGTAATGAGATAGTAAACTTTGTGGTCAAACAATAGAATGAGTATACCTCAAGACGATATCTTATGTAAACCAATAGGACAATTAACTAAGGCTGTGACCAGTTACTAGTCTCCTTTTTCCCCCTTTCCCCCTTTTTTTCTTTTCCTCGTTAGGGTATTTAAGTAACTTACGTGTTAGCACTCTCCATTCCTATGACTAAGAACACTGGAGCATTCTATCTAGTTAGTTTTTTGTCCGCATGTATATGTTGTATATGTGTATATGAATAATGATTGGCTTTTTATGCAGCAATTGGCACATCCCGAATAATATACTTACCCGGATGGAGCGACACAAAGCCCTTTAGTACTACCTGGCAGTTATTTATTTTTTTCCTGTCATTTAGAAATAGAAGATTTAAACACTTTTAAAATGTACAGATGCTGTGCAATTTTTGCAGGGGGTCTAGATAGATTGTCACAGTGGCCTGCAAAGTGGAAAGGGTTCAGAAAATGGCATCTAATTAATAATGGACTGGGTGAGCTTGAATATGAAGACAAATTGGATAAGTTACAGTTACTCAATTTACACTAGATAAATGGTGTTTGTGTCAGGATATGATTACTGTGTAAAAATACATTAATAGACCATACAATAAACTATCTGTAACATTGTTCACCCATAGAACATGCCAGAGGAAATGTAGACATCCCTTAAGACTGGAAGAAAAGAAGTTTCATCTTGAAGTTTAGATGGGGGTTTTTTACTGTGAGAACAGTAAAACTATGGAACTGTCTTTCATTGGACATGGTTCATTGGCCAGATTCTAAAAACAAGGTATGTTGATTGTTAGTACTGGTATTGATACATAAAGTTGATCCAGGGATAGTTCTGATTGCCAGGAAGGATTATTTTCATACTTTTGTTTTCCCTTCCTCTGGATCATCTGTTAGACAAGGACTGGGTTAGGATTGCTGAGTAGGTTGGACTGGATGAACATGTCTTTAATCAACCTCAAATACTATACTGGTCTATACAGTACATCCACATATAGGGCGGTATTTAAAAACATGGACTGGATGATTGGATGATTAGCAGGGCTAACACTGTGGCAAATGAATGTGGCATTGAACAGCAGTCACACATTAATGACTGCTGTTCAATGCTACAAACAGTGAAAGCCCTTTAAACATCATTATATTACTACTTTTTCGCTATTAAACACTCTCTTGCAGCCCTCCTCTACACTCTTCATTCCATTAACGCTCCTTAGGATTTTGCAGACTACTTTAGAAATGAAATTGATGATATCCGCACTCTAATCCCCTCACCCAGGACAACTCTCGCCTTATTTTGTCTGCCCCACCATTTACAGTTCTGGAATCTTTCACCCCTGGCACCCATTCTGAAGTCTTTGACCTCCTGTTATACTCGCCACTTACAATGTGTACCCTTGATCCCATGCCATCCTTACGAATCAGACACTGTGCTAAAATCTCTTCCCCCGCTCTTTCTCACATTTTTAATTCCACCCTGACCTCTGGGATTTTTCCTGCTGCCTTTAAACATGCGTGTGTCAATCCTCTTCTTAAAAAAACTCTCTCTGGACCCTACCTGTCTCTCAAACTACCGCCCTGTCTCCCTTTTACCGTTTGCATCAAAACTCCTTGTCTCTACAAGCATTACTAAATACCTCCATGCTAATAACTTATTGGACACGTTACAATCAGGATTCCGACCAGGTCATTTAACTGAAACGGCCCTCTGCAAAGTCTCAAATGACCTACAAGCTGCCAAAGCCAAAGGACAGTTCTTGGCCCTCTTTCTCCTTGACCTATCGGCAGCCTTTGAGTGTGGACCACTCTCTATACTATATTCTCGGGGCATCTGAAATCAAGCTGCGGCATGGTTGTCTTCTTATCTCTCTAACAGATCTTTCTCTGTCTCTTTTGCTACTAAGACTTTCCTGCCCCTCAGGGCTCAGTTTTAGGACCCTTGCTGTTCTCTTTCTACACTATGTCTCTGGGAGAAATAAGCAGTTTCGGTTTTAAGTATCACTTATATGCTGATGATACCCAAATTTACTTGTCCACCCCCGCGCTAACCCCTGAAGTTCAATCCCAAATCTCTAAATGTCTTCTCTCTATCTCTTCCTGGATGGCGCACCTCCACCTTAAACTCAATTTATCCAAAACTGAATTAATAATTTTCCCCCTAAACTGGTACCTAGTCCTCCCATCTCCATCTCTATTGACAATATGGTCATTAACCCAGTTAAATCTGCACGTTGCCTTGGGGTTATCTTTGACTCCTCTCTCTTCTTCCATCATCACATTATGCTAGGACCTGTCGTTTTCTCCTTCGCAATATTGCCAAGATCCGCCCTTTTCTCTCTCTCTCCGCTACTAAAATGCTCATCCATGCTCTTATAATCTCCCGTCTTGACTACTGTAACATTCTACTACTTGGACTCCCGGCCTCTCATCTCACTCCTCTCCAGTCTATCTTAAACTCGGCAGCTCAGATCATCTCGATCTCCTCCAAAAGAGAACCTGCAACTCGATACTTCAGTCCATAGGGTGGCTTCCCATCAAACAAAGAATCATATTCAATACCCTGCTTTTAACCTTTAAATTCCTTCGCTCTACTGCACCTCCCTACTGATCTTCTCTCTTGGACCCTTTTGTTCCAGGCCGTGCCCTCCGTTCCTCGCAAGGAAATCTTCTCCACAGACCCCCAACTAACACTGCTGCCTACCTCCTTAAACCATTCACTCTTGCTGCTCCCTACCTTTGGAACTCTCTCCCTGTCTCGCTTTGCCTGGTGACATCCATTAATACTTTTAAATCTAGACTGTTATCCTACCTTTCTGAGCATCAGCACAACAAATGATTGTTAGCCCTTTTAAGCACTTTGAACTCATCCCCCCCACACACCTTTATCTGTATGTTGTCCCTCCCATTTAGATTGTAAGCTATTAGGGGCAGGGTTCTCATTCCTAATGTATTAAGGCTTGTTGCACTTATATCAATTTATAAATAATTTATATATATATGCTTTCTTAACTGATGTATGAAATTGTATTTAATTTAAAGGAATAGTTCAGTGCTAAATACAAGTCTGCATAGGCAGAACACATAAATTACACAGTGCAAATACCTCTTTCCAGATTGTCCATGTGTTGCTCCTATCCCCAGTAATCCTTGCCGGTAACTGATTCCCCCAGTCCTGGTCCTGAATCTGCAGCTCCCCCTCTCCTGTAATTCGCGACTATGCAGGCTCCGTCGCTCATGCACAATGAGAGGCCCCTGCAGTCGCAAACAGTGACCTCTCTGTCAGCCAGCCCGCGATCGTGACCTGTGCAGCTAAAAAGTAATCCTGTATCAGGAGTATCCTGGTAACTGCACCTGGAGCAGGTGACATGGTCCATGTACCCCCAGTCTGTACTGCTATTAAGAGAGGTGCAGGTATGTGCACTCTGTGCTCAGTGGGGGGGGTGGGGGGATTCTATCTATCCTCTTTCTATCTATATATCTATCTATCCTTTCTATCTATCTATCTATCTATCTATCCATCCATTTTCTTTAAATTTATCCTCTTTTTTTCTATCTATTCTCTATCTATCTATCCTCTTTCTTTCTATCTATCTATCTATCTATCTATCCCTTTTCTATCTATCTATCTATCTATCCTTTTTTCTATCTATCCTTTCTTTCTATTTATCTATCTATCTATCCATTTTCTATCTATCTATCTATCTATCTATCTATCTATCTATCTATCTATCTATCCACTTTCTTTCTATCTATCTATCTATCTATCTGTCTATCTATCTATCCTTTTTTTATCTATCTATCCCCTTTCTATCTATCTATCCTCTTTTTTCTATCTATCTATCCTTTCTTTCTCTTTATCTATCTATCTATCTATCTATCCATTTTCTATCTATCTATCTATCTATCTATCATCTATCTATCTATCTATCTATCCACTTTCTTTCTATCTATCTATCCATTTTCTATAAATGTATCCTCTTTTTTTTCTATCTACCCTCTTTCTATCTATCTACCCTCTTTTTCTTTCTTTCTTTCTTTCTTTCTATCTATCTATCTACCTACCCTCTTTCTATCTATCTATCTATCTATCTATCTATCTATCTATCTATCCTTTTTCTATATATGTATCCATTTTCTATCTATCTATCTCTCTATCTATTCTTTTTCTATCTATCTATCTATCTATCTATCTCTCTATCTATCCTTTTTCTATCTATCCATCCATTTTCTATTTATCTATTTATTTATCTATCCTCTTTTTTTCTATCTATCCTCATTTCTATCTATATATCCATATATTTATCTACTGTATCTATCTACCTAGATGACTATGTTTGCTACCTACATTATACCATACTGAAAGTGATGCACAGGCACTATGGGTGGGCGAAAGGGCTGTGAGTGCTGGCTGACTGTTTGCTACCTACATTATGCTATACTGAAAGTGAATCACAGGCACTATGGGTGGGGGAAAGGGCTGTAAGTGCTGGATTACTGTTTGCGAACTTCATTATGCCACACTGAAAGTGATGCACAGGCACTATGGGTAGGGGAAAGGGCTGTGAGTGCTGGATTACTGTTTGCTAACTTCATTATGCCACAGTGAAAGTGATGCACAGGCACTATGGGTGGGGGAAAGGGCTGGGAGTGCTGGATGACTGTTTGCTACCTACATTATGCCATACTGAAAGTGATGCACAGGCACACGCTTACACAAACACACTCACAGACTCACACGTTTACACAAAGACACTCACAGACTCACATGTATTCACAAACACACTCACAGACTCACATGTATTCACAAACACTCAGACTCACATGTTTACACAAACACACTCACAGACTCACACGTATTCACAAACACACTCACAGACTCACACGTTTACACAAACACTCACAGAATCACAGTTACACAAAAACACTGACAGAATCACACTGCTCACACAGTGTATCACACAGCACACTGCTATATACAAACATATAAATCTATATAAACAATAAATACATACATTTTATTTCAATAAACAATGCCAACTGAGGTTTAAGTTGTTGTAAGTAATCCCTAAGTTCAGTAGATCTGCCAGCAAACTGTATCTTATGCAGCAAAAAAAAGTGCACGTGAAGAGAGGGAAAGTCTATTAGTCATGGGGTCAAAAGGGGCGGGGTTATAACTTGTGAGTACAGCAGATAGACAACTAGCAGTGCAGAGTGAGTGACATTCCCACCAAAAACGAACAGAACTTTACTAGCTGATTGCAGAGGCTACAAGCAGAATTATTTCACAAGAAAGGGATCCTGGGGGCTGGGGCACAGGGAGGTTTATTATACTGAAGTTTGTAAAATATGTCATTTCTGAGAGAACACTTCCTTTAATTTAATTTTTATCTATCTGTATAATGGCTTGCACTTATCCCCTTGTTTGTATACTCTGTATTTTTTAATGTACAGTGCTGCGTACCGAAGTAGCACTTTATAAATAAAATTATACATACATACATACATACTTTCAGTGTAATATACAACTAGGGCAGTCCTGACTATCTGACCGAATGAGATTCAACTCAAGCAAGTCTGACAGAAGTAGTGGATTACAGGTGAGCCAGCAAGTAAAGTGGGAAAGGTAAGCTTTGCCAATGGCTTAGAAAAATAAGAGTAACATTGTGTGCGATTTAAGGATACAGCTTTGCAATTGACTGAACTTTGATTTACCCTGTACATTCCCATTAATATGTGTCAGTGTCACTAATGTGCCAATCCTAGTCACCTGGATGATTGTTCTCTATTCAGGGGATAGGCAGTATGTACATTTTCAAATATGGAATCTGCAGTGAGTAATACAAAAGTACTGCAATGCTTTATCATCCACTTTCTCCAACACTTCACATGCTCAGTGGGAAAGTATTCAATGTTATGTGGGGCCAAGTCTGCCTGGAGCTACAATGATGGTAGATGTGGTGGTCTAATGTGGTACTGCAAATGCCAAGATGCACCATTATTTGTTTTTCCTTATTTGATTTAAGCATTGGGGGAAAATAGCTAATGTGTTATGAATAGGGCCACATCTACCATTAGGCAGAGCGAGACATTTGTCTCAGGCGGCACCTCTGCACTGAATAAGAAAGGCGGCAGACAGGCAGTGGTGGGAAAAAAATCCCTTAACTGGCAAACATGCACGAGAAGTGTGAGCGCCGCCCACATGATGCCAATACACTGTAAGTTTCTTCAACTCCACTTCAACATTTTATATGCTAGGTTAGCTTTAGTTTGTTAGGCTAGGTAAGTCTAGTTATGCTAGTTAGGGCTTGACATGGTGGCAGGTTTACAAATCTTTTGTCTAAAATCTGTTATACTGCAGAAGTATGGCATTTCTAATGTAACAGTTGAGCCAACATGTATAGCACAGGCTATAAAAAGTTATTTTGATCAACAAAAACCTGGAGCAATTTGGTAGTGGCAACACAAGCTGTTTGAGAAAGGGATGTAATAATACCTGTTTCTAGTAATTAATGGTAATTGACTGTCTGAGGAACGGTTTACCTATGTGATAGAAAGTTCAAAATTATAAAATTTTACCCATGCCACCAGCAAAGCCATGGCCATTGGTGAAACCACACCCATGAAAAAAGCCGCACCCACTTTAACACTGCGGCACGGGAAGGGCGGCATTCGAAAGTTTGGCTCAGGCAGCAAAAACCCTAGAAGTGCCCCTGGTTATGAAACGTGAATATATATCCCTCTTAAGCTGTCCTACATATGCATCAGAATGGTAAGAGTTAGCCAGGAAAAAGCTCACCATATGGCTCTCCAGCTGTTGCTAATGCAGAATTAATTTTCATCAGGAAACACCCAGCTTGTAATACTTAGAGGATTTGTTTGCTGGTACCTTTATTCCCTCTTCAGTGTCTGATCTATGAATCACATGCTGGTATGTTCCCTAAGGAATAGCATGGAAGGGACATGGCAATATGTTGTGGGTTATCTGCATATCTTTGCTAATGAGGTCCCCCAGATTTTTCCTGTGCAGGATAAATTTGGAGATGCAGCCACCTCTATAACCGTATAATTAGTGTTTATTCTAGAGAGACTCATAATGAAGGATTGAAGGATATCTAGCTCCACTTAAAGGTCTTCTACTAAATTTCAGATGCCCTCACTATTACTTTTTCATCACTCCCAATTTGGCTTGCCTTAAATTTGACCTTCTTTACTTCTATGTGATCTTGGGGACTCCTGATGCTGCCCATTTCCTCATGTTGCAAACCTCCTTTGCCTACGTTTTTCCAGCCTTGCCTACTAGGGACATAAGCTGTCCAAACACATGACTGATATTAATCAAATCTTATTGGATATGATGAATTTGTTGAACATCGGCTGTGCATATGGATAGGTTGCAAAGTCGACAAACTACCGTTGTCGGCATTGCAACCTATCGGCCAGAACAGAAAATTTCTGTTGAATGGTTATTGGTTCATTTTACTACAGTAGAAGGAGACAATAACATTGAAATGTGTATGGGCGTATTGAACGATTATTTCATATAATACACGTTCCTGTGTATTTGTTGTTGATGGGGCATGTCCACCCTTAAAACAAAAAAAAACTTTTGACTTATCAGTTATCTGCCTGCAACATAAACTGCTATGGTAAAAATATCAGTTGGGTTTGCAGGCAGATAACTGACATTGTGTTATGGGGGAAATTCCCTATAATTATCTAGCTCCCAGTTCCATTGGCTAAACACTGCACAAATACCTCAACCTCACCAAAACACTTATCTGCCTTCTTATAAATGCCTGTTCCCATCAGTAGGAACTGGTGATGAACATTGCTCTCCTCTTGTTGTCTTTGCAGGAAAACAGCATCCTAATTGCCACCTTCCCTTGACCTAACAGACAGTTAAGGTGATATCAAGGGATATTTTGCCTTCCCCATCTGTGCCTCTTGCCATATTCAGAGCCCCCAATAACTGAGAGCCTCAATGTTGCGCCAATCTCTTTTCTACAGCTGCTCCTGCTGTAATTGCCTCCTTGGAAGCTAGTCACAGAAGTTTAGGTCCTCAACTTAAGTAGCCACAGATAATTTATTATTAAACTCATGCCTCCTGCAATTCCTAATATTAGCACAATAGGGTTAGTGTGGGTTTAAGATGGAAAAAAGCATTAGCAGCCCTTACTGTTTTGACCAGAATGTGTCTTTAACTTGTATGGTGCGCCATTGCTCCATTAGTGTAGGTTGTGTCCAAAATTCTAACACTTAAAATGGTAGCCTGGCAAAAGGTTGGTCTTTAGAGCAGATAGAAATGGGCAAGAAGGCAAATTGCAATATGTGGAAGGTACAACTGTACATATGAGTTTTATGAACAGCTTAGGTGCTTGTTGTTGTGCATCCTATTTATGACTATTATTATTTTACATAATGTTAACGATTGTTATTTCACTTCCACATCGGCAAATAACAATAACAGTTTTTATTTTACATCTGTGCTGCAAAGTAACGATAACGGTTGGTATTTTACATCTGTGCTGTAAAGTAACGATAACGGTTGGTATTTTACATCTGTGCTGTAAAAGTAACGATAACGGTTGGTATTTTACATCTGTGCTGTAAATTAAGGATAACGATTGGTATTTTACATCTGTGCTGTAAATTAAGGATAACGGTTGGTATTTTACATTAGAGCTGTAAATTAAGGATAACGATTGGTATTTTACATCTGTGCTGTAAAGTAACGATAACGGTTGGTATTTTACATCTGTGCTGTAAAGTAACGATAACGGTTGGTATTTTACATCTGTGCTGTAAAGTAACGATAACGGTCGGTATTTTACACTGTGCTGTAAAGTAATGATAAACGTCGGTGTTTTACATCTGTGGTGTAAATTAATGATAACGGTTATTATTTTACATCTGTGCTGTAAATTAACGATATCGGTCGATATTTTACATCTGTGCTGTAAATTAAGGATAAAGGTCGGTATTTTACATCTGTGCTGTAAATTAACGATAACGGTCGGTATTTTACATCTGTGCTGTAAAGTAATGATAAACGTCGGTGTTTTACATCTGTGGTGTAAATTAATGATAACGGTTATTATTTTACATCTGTGCTGTAAATTAATGGTATCGGTCGATATTTAACATCTGTGCTGTAAATTAAGGATAATTTACAGCACAGAGATAAGGTTGGTATTTTACATCTGTGCAGTAAATTAAGGATAACGGTGGCATTTTACATCTGAGCTGTAAATTAATGATAACGGTTGGTACTTTACATCTGTGCGGTAAATTAAGGATAACGGTTGGTAGTTTACATCTGTGTAGTAAATTAAGGTTAACGGTCGGTATTTTACATCTTTGCTGTAAATTAAGGATAACGGTCGGTATTTTACATCTGTGCTGTAAATTAACGATAACGGCTGGTACTTTACATCTGTGCTGTAAATTAAGGATAACGGTCGGTAGTTTACATCTGTGCTGTAAATTAACCATAACGGTCGGTATTTTACATCTGTGCTGTAAAGTAATGATAACGGTTGGTATTTTACACCTGTGCTGTAAATGAACCATAACGGTTGGTATTTTACATCTGTGCTATAAATTAATGATAACAGTCTGTATTTTACATCTGTGCTGTAAATTAACGATAACGGTCGGTATTTTATATCTGTGCTGTAAATTAACGATAATGGTTGGTATTTTACATCTGTGCTGTAAATTAACGATAACGGTTATTATTTTACATCTGTGCTGTAAATTAATGATAATGGTTGGTATTTTACATCTGTGTTGTAAATTAACGATAACTGTCGGTATTTTACACCTGTGCTGTAAATTAACGATAAAGGTCGGTATTTTACATCTTTGCTGTAATAATTAACGATAACGGTCGGTATTTTACATCGGTGCTGTAAATTAACCATAACGGTTGGTATTTTACATTGGTGCTGTAAATTAACCATAATGGTTGGTATTTTACATCTGTGCTGTAAATTAATGTTAACGGTCGGTATTTTACATCTGTGCTGTAAATTAAGGATAACGATTGGTACTTTACATCTGTGCTGTAAATTAACGATAACGGTCGGTATTTTACATCTGTGCTGTAAATTTAGGATAACGATTGGTATTTTACATCTGTGCTGTAAATTAACGATAACGGTTGGTATTTTACATCTGTGCTGTAAATTAAGGATAACGATTGGTATTTTACATCTGTGCTGTAAATTAACGATAAAGGTCGGTATTTTATATCTTTGCTGTAAATTAACGATAACAGTTATTATTTTACATCTGTGCTGTAAATTAACGATAACGGTCGGTATTTATTCTGTGCTGTAAATAACGATAAGGTTGGTATTTTACATCTGTGCTGTAAATTAACGATAAAGGTTATTATTTTACATCTGTGCTGTAATTAACGATAATGGTTAGTATTTTACATCTGTGCTGTAAATTAACGATAACGGTTATTATTTTACATCTGTGCTGTAAATTAGCGATAATGGTTGGTATTTTACATCTGTGTTGTAAATTAACGATAACGGTTGGTATTTTATATCTGTGCTGTAAATTAACGATAATGGTTGGTATTTTACATCTGTGTTGTAAATTAACGATAACGGTCGGTATTTTATATCTGTGCTGTAAATTAACGATAACGGTCGGTATTTTATATCTGTGTTGTAAATTAACGATAACTGTCGGTATTTTACACCTGTGCTGTAAATTAACGATAACGGTCGGTATTTATCGGTGCTGAAATAACCATAATGGTTGGTATTTTACATCTGTGCTGTAAATTAAGGATAAATGGTTGGTATTTTACATCTGTGCTGTAAATTAATGTTAACGGTCGTATTTTACAATCTGTGCTGTAAATTAACGATAATGGTTATTTTACATCTGTGCTGTAATTAAGGATAAAGATTGGTATTTTACATCTGTGCTGTAAATTAATGAAACGGTTGGTATTTTACATCTGTGCTGTAAATAAGGATAACGATTGGTATTTTACATCTGTGTCTGAAATTAACGATAACGGTCGGTATTTTATCTGTGTTGTAAATTAATGATAACTGTCGGTATTTATATCTGTGTAAATTAACGATAATGTCGTATTTTATATCTGTGCTGTTAAATAACGATAACTGTCGGTATTTACATCTGTGCTGTAAATTATGTTAACGGTCGGTATTTTACATCTGTGCTGTAAATTAACGATAATGGTCGGTATATTACATCTGTGCTGTAAATTAAGGATAACGATTGGTATTTTACATCTGTGCTGTAAATTAAGGATAACGATTGGTATTTTACATCTGTGCTGTAAATTAACGATAAAGGTCGGTATTTTATATCTTTGCTGTAAATTAACCATAATGGTTGGTCTTTTACATCTGTGCTGTAAATTAACCATAATGGTTGGTATTTTACATCTGTGCTGTAAATTAACGATAACGGTTGGTATTTTATATCTGTGCTGTAAATTAACGATAACGGTCGGTATTTTACATCTGTGGTTGTAAATATTAACATAACTGTCGGTATTTTACATCTGTGTTGTAAATTAACGATAACGGTCGGTATTTTTCATCTGTGCTGTAAATTAACGATAACGGTTGGTATTTCATATCTGTGCTGTAAATTAACGATAACGGTTGGTATTTTATATCTGTGCTGTAAATTAACGATAACGGTCGGTATTTTACATCTGTGTTGTAAATTAACGATAATGGTCGGTATTTTTCATCTGTGCTGTAAATTAAAGATAACGGTCTGTATTTTATATCTGTGCTGTAAATTAACGATAACAGTCGGCATTTTACATCGGTGCTGTAAATTAACGATAATGGTTGGTATTTTACATCTGTGCTGTAAATTAAGGATAACGATTGGTATTTTACATCTGTGCTGTAAATTAACGATAAAGGTCGGTATTTTATATCTTTGCTGTAAATTAACGATAATGGTTGGTATTTTACATCTGTGCTGTAAATTAACGATAAACTGTTGGTATTTTACATCTGTGCTGTAAATAACGATAAAGGTCGGTATTTTACATCTTTGCTGTATAATTAACGATAACGGTCGGTATTTTACATCGGTGCTGTAAATTAACCATAACGGTTGGTATTTTACATTGGTGCTGTAAATTAACCATATGGTTGGTATTTTACATCTGTGCTGTAAATTAATGTTAACGGTCGGTATTTTACATCTGTGCTGTAAATTAAGGATAACGATTGGTACTTTACATCTGTGCTGTAAATTAACGATAACGGTCGGTATTTTACATCTGTGCTGTAAATTTAGGATAACGATTGGTATTTTACATCTGTGCTGTAAATAACGATAACGGTTGTATTTTACATCTGTGCTGTAAAATAAGGATAACGATTGGTATTTTACATCTGTGCT
The DNA here is from genome assembly GCA_019447015.1 of Hymenochirus boettgeri. NCBI lineage: Eukaryota > Metazoa > Chordata > Amphibia > Anura > Pipidae > Hymenochirus > Hymenochirus boettgeri. Next base: position 190,252,919 of record CM033474.1, on the reverse strand, counting down.
GTAAATTAACGAAAAGGTTGGTATTTTTTCTTGCTGTAAATTAACGATAACGGTATATTTACATCTGTGCTGTAAATTAACGATAACGGTCGGTATTTATTCTGTGCTGTAAATAACGATAATGGTTGGTATTTACATCTGTGCTGTAAATTAACGATAAAGGTTATTATTTTACATCTGTGCTGTAAATTAATGATAATGGTTAGTATTTTACATCTGTGCTGTAAATTAACGATAACGGTTATTATTTTACATCTGTGCTGTAAATTAGCGATAATGGTTGGTATTTTACATCTGTGTTGAAATAACGATAACGGTTGGTATTTATCGTGTGTAAATTAACGATAATGGTTGGTATTTTACATCTGTGTTGTAAATTAACGATAACGGTTGGTATTTTATATCTGTGCTGTAAATTAACGATAACGGTCGGTATTTTATATCTGTGTTGTAAATTAACGATAACTGTCGGTATTTTACACCTGTGCTGTAAATTAACGATAACGGTCGGTATTTTACATCGGTGCTGTAAATTAACCATAATGGTTGGTATTTTACATCTGTGCTGTAAATTAAGGAAAATGGTTGGTATTTTACATCTGTGCTGTAAATTAATGTTAACGGTCGGTATTTTACATCTGTGCTGTAAATTAACGATAATGGTCTATTTTACATCTGTGCTGTAAATTAAGGATAAAGATTGGTATTTTACATCTGTGCTGTAAATTAATGATAACGGTTGGTATTTTACATCTGTGCTGTAAATTAAGGATAACGATTGGTATTTTACATCTGTGCTGTAAATTAACGATAACGGTCGGTATTTTATATCTGTGCTGTAAATTAATGATAACTGTCGGTATTTTATATCTGTGATGTAAATTAACGATAACTGTCAGTATTTTATATCTGTGCTGTAAATTAACGATAACTGTCGGTATTTTACATCTGTGCTGTAAATTAATGTTAACGGTCGGTATTTTACATCCGTGCTGTAAATTAACGATAATGGTCGGTATATTACATCTGTGCTGTAAATTAAGGATAACGATTGGTATATTTACATCTGTGCTGTAAATTAAGGATAACGATTGGTATTTTACATCGTGCTGTAAATAACGATAAAGGCGGTATTTTAATATTTGCTGTAAATTAACCATAATGGTGGTCTTTTACATCTGTGTGTAAATTAACCATAAGGTTGGTATTTTACATCTGTGTGCTGTAAATTAACGATAACGTTGGTATTTTATACTGTGCTGTGTAAATTAACGATAGGTCGGTATTTTACATCTGTGGTGTAAATTAACATAAACTGTCGGTATTTTACATCTGTGTTGTAAATTAACGATAACGGTGGTATTTTCATCTGTGCTGTAAATTAACGATAACGGTTGGATTTCTATCTGTGCTGTAAATTAACGAACGGTTGGTATTTTATACTGTGCTGTAAATTAACGATAGGTCGGTATTTACATCTGTGTTGTAAATTAACGATAATGGTCGTATTTTTTCATCTGTGCTGTAAATTAAGATAACGGTTGTATTTTATATCTGTGCTGTAAATTAACGATAACAGTCGGCATTTTACATCGGTGCTGTAAATAACGAGAAGGTTGGTATTTTACATCTGTGCTGTAAATAAACGATAAGGTTGGTATTTTACATCTGTGTTGTAAATTAACGATAACGGTCGGTATTTATATCTGTGCTGTAAATAATGATAAGGTTGGTATTTATATCTGTACTGTAAATTAACGATAACGGTCGTATTTTACATCTGTGCTGTAAATAACGATAAGGTGGGATTTTAATCTGTGTTGTAAATTAACGATAAAGGCCGGTTATTTTATATTCTGTGGCTGAAATTAATGATTAGGTGGTATTTATATCTGTGACTGTAAATTAACGATAACGGTCGGTATTTTACATCTGTGCTGTATATTAACGATAATGGTCAGTATTTTACATTGGTGCTGTAAATTAACGATAATGGTCGGTATTTTACATATGTGCTGTAAATTAACGATAAAGGTTATTATTTTACATCTGTGCTGTAAATTAACGATAACAGTTGGTATTTTACATCGGTGCTGTAAATTAACGATAAGGTTGGTATTTTACATCGGTGCTGTAAATTAACAATAAGGTTGGTATTTTACATCGGTGCTGTAAATTAACGATAAGGTTGGTATTTTACATCTGTGCTGTAAATTAAAGTTAACGGACGGTATTTTACATCTGTGCTGTAAATTAACGATAACGGTTATTATTTTACATATGTGCTGTAAATTAACGATAACGGTCGGTATTTTACATCTGTGCTGTAAATTAACGATAACAGTTATTATTTTACACCTGTGCTGTAAATTAACGATAAAGGTCTGTATTTTGTATCTGTGCTGTAAATTAACGATAAAGGTCTGTATTTTATATCTGTGCTGTAAATTAACAATAATGGTTGGTATTTTACATCTGTGCTGTAAATTAACAATAATGGTCTGTATTTTTCATCTGTGCTGTAAATTAACAATAACAGTCGGCATTTTACATCGGTGCTGTAAATTAACGAGAACGGTTGGTATTTTACATCTGTGCTGTAAATAAACGATAAGGTTGGTATTTTACATCTGTGTTGTAAATTAACGATAACGGTCGGTATTTTATATCTGTGCTGTAAATTAATGATAAGGTTGCTATTTTATATCTGTACTGTAAATTAACGATAACGGTCGGTATTTTACATCTGTGCTGTATATTAACGATAATGGTCGGTATTTTATATCTGTGCTATAAATTAAATATAATGTTCATTCTTTTACATCTACTTTGTTAAATAAAGATAGTGATTGCTACTTTAAAATTGTATTATAAAATAAGAATAAGATCGTTTCAACATTGTTTTACAATACCAAGGCTTTATAGACACGGCCCAATGGGCCTTACAGCTAAACACTCCCCATTTCCAAGTTGAAATGAGAGTTAATAGTAGAAAGAGGGGTCCAGCATACTACAGGCAATGTTCAACTTTAAATTTTATCACTTCTTTCATTTGTTCAAACATGGTGGTAGTTGTAGTTTTATCCAATTCATAAGACTATGGGTTTAAAATCTGTTTCATAAATACAGTCAATGTTGAACATTAGCCAAGTTTATAAAAATATTGAAAGAAACATTTACAAATTTTAACAAAATGACAATTATTGTATTAGGACAACTGCTGGGTAAATGTAAATGTTGGGATCAGCTGGGAAAAAGAAATGAGGCAGATAGTTCAAAATGTTCTTAAGGGCTAGGCCACACTAGCACGATTTTCATACGTTTGTGTATGCGCTTTCGATGTCGATTGTGCCTGTGATTTCTGCTAAAATGGAAATCGCGGGAACGTGGAAATTCCTACGATTTCCGATGCGCATGCAATTGTGCGTCTGTTCGCATTTTGTTAACACATGCGTTCACCATTTTTTGTGGGTTAACGCATGCGTTTCCATAATAGAAAACGTCAAAATCGCATGCGCAAAACGCACGAAAATTGCGCGCACAATCGCATGCGATAGCACTTGCGATTGTGTGCATGATTTGGTGCATTGTAGTGTGGCCTTGGCCTAAGAGATAAGCTTGTTAAATGTACACTACTCTACATATTTCTCTGTGGTTACGGTAAGTTTACCTATAGAACTCCCTGTCCTGTTTTGAAGAACAATCTAATCCTTTCAGTGCATACATACTCAGTATAGACAATAAAGTAAGCAAGCTATTTAGTATGTTACTTTGGAAAACCAGAGAAATCAGTGGAATTTCAATTAAACCATACCATTTTCACAGATCTGATCTTATGGCTCAATGCTGCAAGATACACGTACTGAGGAAATGAACCCTAGATACATACTGACACTTGGACACATACTGACATATAGCTGCTTTCTGACACGTACAGTATATGCCCATACTGGCACCTAGACAAATGCTGACACCTAGTTTTTTATATACGTACAATCAATACAATTTATTTATGTATTAAATGGTTTGATTTAACCAGGTTTGGTTTAAACCATTTAAAAATTCTATATATTATTAACAATTGTCTCCTAACAAGATCAAATTAATTGCCCCAATTTTCATAAATGCAACCACCATCATCCCACAGAATTTTCCTGACACCAGAATACACCTCCCTCTGCTGTACCCATGCCCATTGTTTTAGCATTATGCACCCCCCCCTCACTCGCAGGAGTCATTCATTGAAATGCCCAAGCCCCAAAAAGCATGAGTTGTATGCACAATGAAAAATAATGGAGTCTAAAATATATCAAAAACAACAATGCAGTTTGTTAAATCTGCACTACAACGTGATGGGCCTTTCCCTTTCTCAGAGATGAATTAGGATCAAATTGAGCCCTAGACAGGGATAGGATTGTACTACTGTTTCTGCTCCTGGGATCCCTGAATTGTCCTGTGCCCTAGGTTGCCATGTGGCTAATCTGTCTTTGCTAAAAGGTAACAAGGTTCGAACCAAAGTTCCGTAGTTGACTTTAGTTCATGTATTTCTATAACTGAATTAATTATTGTTATTGTTGTTGTAAAATGCTTTGAGGGATGGAACTCCCTTACAGAATGACAGCTCTGTTAGCATGAAAAATATTTTTAACATTAAAATATGGCCATAGGTTATTTGGGTCTTATGAACATAGTGAAGTAAGTAAATAATCAACAAAAGCAATAGTCTTTCATAAATAGTCTTAAAAAATCTGATGCCATAGTTTAATACATGCTCTTTATATTTGTTATTTATTAGAAATGGGAGCTACCATACTGCTCAGTTTAACTCGGGTATTTGTCACACGTGGCCGCAGACAACCTACAAATCAATTAATGACCACTGGGTCATCAATAGATTAGATAACAATGGCAGTTTATCCGGGACATGCCTTTCAAATGTGTAAATACAAATGCAAAATAAAACCATGCAGTGCATGCAATAATATAGGGTTCCAATGTGCCATCTGTTTAGCAGAATATTAATAAAGATCCCTAATGCAAAATATAGCACTCTTTAAAAAAAAAACAAATATATGATTACTTTCAGAATGTTTATTAGAAGGGTAAGCTGGGGTATTTCTGTAAGTTAATAATGGGATACAATACATGAATAGAATGGTAAAATGAATTCATTTTCAGTTAAACATAGAATTACCATTGCCAGCCTTGCTGCATCTTTTAGTTCATGTTGAAAACTAACATAGACAATATGCAACGTTCTATAGAACAGAAGAACCCCTTATAGCCTAACCTTCATGTCGAACACCAGTAGGATGATTTCCCTTTATCTTTAGGGCACAAAAAAAATCACTGTCAAAAATCTCTAAGGACTTATATATAGGGGTCAAACTGGGCCAGCAGGTAAACCCCAAGAAGGCCCAGGGACCAGGAGGGTCTCCAGGCACAAATAAAGAAGATAACATTTCTTAAATGTAAATAAAGAGGAAAGAACAAAGGAAACAAGCATGGCAAAAACACAGGCTAGCGAAATACCCTTGTCTCTTTAAGATAATTCCCTATAGTCTAATATTTTCTCCATTCCAGACCACTATTGATTTAATTGCATCATTGCTAAATAGCAAAAGTAGTTCTGCTAATAACATTGCTAACTGACAATGTTTAAAATCAGTTGTGTACAATGATTACATTTTCTATAATTCCGATAAGCAAGCGCCTTTTTTGGCTAGAGCATAATATCGGATAATTCTAGGAATACAGCATCTTCTATTATTTAGAGACAAAGGGGCGACTGCTCCTGCACATTTACAGTTTCTTTGTCTTCTTAATGTCTCCTTTGCCCCCATGGAATTTGCACCACTGGCAAATCCATTTTACACCTCAGTTTGTTCACCAATTTAGAAGGGAATATTAATCACTGTTTCAGACTTAAGTACAAATAACACAACAACTTGCATTAGCTAACACCCTCTTATTAATTCTATGAAATTACATATTGTCTTTTTCTTCTTGCCAAACAAGAAACCATCTATGCCTTGTTTTGTTTTTGCAAAATGTATTTCTTTAAAAAAATGAACACAATATTATATTCCTTAAGTGAATCTTATTCTGAATATGAGAATTTCAGTCCCGTGCACCATGCCTTGGTTGAATGATTAATTAACAAAGCATTTAAATAAAGGCTACAAGTAATTAGGCATGACTTATTTTGGGTCTTAGCACAATTAAATGTTGCTCTGTATTTAAGAAATCTTTAAGGTCATAAACTCAAATACACTATAGCAAATATTCCACCAGCATAGGGCAAAGGAATAAAAAGTGTAGTCTGTGAGAAAATATAACTACAATCTGTCAGCTGGGACCCACCTGCCTTATCACTGTTAAAAGTGAAACGTAAGTATAAATTGCTGAAATATGGTACAAAACAGGCAAAACCATAACACATTAAAAAAGGAAGTTCACCTTAAAATTAACTTTCAGTCATTAACTGATTTTAACATTTTGTTTTGCAGATTCGGGTTTTAAAATGGGGTTTGGTTGGTAAAAATGTGTAAATAAAAAAATCAGGAAAAAATGACCAGAAACGAAGGATAAATTACAAAAAAAACTAGCATTAATCATGTTAAATATTTTTGGTTTGTTGGGGTCAGGAAATCTTCAGCAGCAAGATACAGTGGCATTTTATTTTTTTAACCTGAACTAGAATAGAAAGTAAATGTCATTATTGTGAGGGCCGTATTTAGATCAAAGTAGATCAGTACTACTGTAATTATCTGTCAATATCTTTCTGTATAGAATAGAGGTTACGACTCTACTGGACTGAAATGGCAAGACTAGAGCAGGATAACTAAGCAAACTGAATTTATTTTATAACCAAAATGTAGATGGATAAAATGGAAATGGGCTGAAAAGTGAAGGACGGGTCTTAAGAGAGAGATGAGTATATTTAACTACCATCCACCTGCCTAATATAATCATCTACATTGGAATAAATGCTACTTTAAAATAAAGATGACAAATTTAGCTAGTGCTGTGTTTTGAAAAGGCGGGTATGGACCAATATAAGTGTATTGATAAAAGCTCAGTTCTTGCGATTGCAGCTATCCTGCTGACAGAAGCTATAAGGAAAGGGAAATGCCATATGTTATGTTTTTATCATTGATTTCCAAATCTATGCAATGAAATATGTAAGAGGCTTTCAGCCACCAACTTTCACATCCTAGTAAATGTGACCTATACTAGACTGAAAGCACTACTGAAAATACTGAATGTATGCTATATTAAGGCAGTCTGGAATATGCTGATCCCTAGGATTGCTTCTTACAAACATACATCCTTCACAGCCTAAACCTGCAGGCTAATTTCCTGTTGTAGTTTATCTACCCGCAGTGCTTGTCAGTGAATGTACTGCCCTTCCTAAAACTACTATTTGTCAACATAAAATGGGCAGATTTATGACTGTGCTGTTTATTGACGCTCTCTCTGATTCAGACCACACAAGCGATTTCTATAATGTTAATAATAGACTCTTACTATCTGCAATACCAGTGCGGACAGTAGGATGTGCTATTTTTTCACCCACTGCTTCCCCTTCCCAAGCCCATTTGGGGTGTTAATAACATTGAAATTCTCATGTTCCATGTCAGTAGATTCAGGTTTAGCTAGTCTTTATTTGGGCAATGTAACACAATAGCCACCTGTCTCCATTAAATTAATCAACACAACACCAGAAAGTAACCAGTGCAGACACAACATGCAAAGACACTGGGCTACTGGTACAAGGTCTACCCCCACAGAGAAATGCAGATCAAATGCTGGGTGACCTTGTATTTAGCCTGATCTGCTATACTGATGCAATGCAACAAGCACAACATGTTTGGCTCCATGTTAAAGGTTAGAACCAAGCGCTGCCAACACACCCACATACACTGTTATTGAGTAATTTTTCCATCAGTTCAGGTGCAGCACAAAATGATCATTTATTTTTGTCTATCAGACTCTAATAAATTCTGCACCCCAAATTCAAAAGTCCCATTGTTTTTTTTAATATTGCTCCATGTGCAACCTAAGGCTTGACTACCGAGCCTTTAAAGCTAGATCACTGGGAAACAACAGACAAATTTAATGAAGAAGCTTTACTTTCATTTACATGTATATATTTATATATATATATACTTTTTCTCATTGGATAATCTAATGTACATGTTCAACGCCCTGCAAGAAAAATAAATAAAGAAAATTACACTTACAACACAAAAAAAATTCAAACCAAAATAGATTAATTCAAATCGTGCAAAACCTGCTCTGTATAGAAAGCATCTTCTTTACACAATCATGTCCAGAAATCCCCCAAAATATACATTACTGAGACTGAAGCCAATTGGGTTCTTAAGGCTATATACACACACTATAGAAAGCAATGCAAGGACACCAATTCTGATTTTTTTTTTCTGCTTCTTTGTGAATCTTGATATCAACTGTGTGGTCCAGGATTTTGTCTCAGAACAACAACAAAGAAAGTCAATGATCCCAACAATAAATTCCAATATTGACTTTACAATCACAGGTACAAATTGCTTGGGGTCGATAATTTCATTGATCCTAAAGATCACTGTCGTCTAGAACTAATTAGATGATCTGTTTTTTTTTCCCAGGGAAATGTCGATATCACAGTTAATATTTTATACTAGGAGAGAATTCATTCATTCTTCTCTATTGGCAGTCTGAGAGGGTAATGTCTTGTTCCGCCACATTAATGGCTACAGATCCCAATTTCCCTTTTTATAGTGGAAAAACTAAAAAGCCAGAAAAGGTGGAATACTGCCAACCTCCCATGAGGTTTCCCCTCTCCAGTTTTAGGTGAACTTTGTCAGCTCGTTCCATGTGCAACAAGACTCCATTGCTGGCTGCTTCTCTTGTTACATCCTGATCACCAGCAAAGGCAGAAATCACTGGGTAGTTGTTCTGCATTAGACTTACCTGTGATAAAACAAACATACTGGTCATATATGTGGAACAGGTACATAAGTATGGGGGTATTATAAGGAATTTAGCTACAGATAGCACAATGGGTTTTAATCATACCCTTCTGTGACCATAAAAACACTACACAAGTACAGCCTTTAATATCAGTAAAGCAGATATCACCATATGATCACTCCCTTTGATGGCAATACCAAGCATCCCTGTTCAATCACACCCTTTAATGGCATGGCAGCAATCACCACTATACAAGCCTCACCCTTTAATGACTGTAAAAATGTCACTGTAAAACCACACCGTTTAGTGACAGTGTAGCAATCATCGCTATAAAACCACACCCCTTAAAGACAAAGTATCAGTCATCACTTTACTTTCATACCCTATAACGTCATTGAAGCAATTGTTACTAATACATTCAAAACCTTTTGCGACAGTTAAACAATTATCCCTATACAACCACACCCTTTAAAGGCATAGTAGCCATCATAACTATGCAATCACATCCTTTAATGACAGAAAAGAAACCATTGCTATTTAATCATACCCTTTAATGATAGATAAGCAAGTAAAAATACACAAATAGACCCCTACCTGTATGGTCTGTCTGTTGTACACTTTCACAACATGAAAACTGAAGCTATAGATCCCTTTCCTCGGGGCTAAAAATGCACTGGACGCAAGGTCAAAATGGCTCCCAACATTGACTAGCACCTAAAAACAAAAAGGGATAAATTCAACAAATATAAATTGAGATCATCTGCTTAATGATACATGTAAAGAAATAATCACTTCTAGTCTGGGATTAGCTTGATTAGATGAATGGGAAGATAATATATCCATTTAAGATGGATGGATGGATGGATGGATGGATGGATGGATGATAGATAGATAGATAGATAGATAGATAGATAGATAGATAGATTGATTAAAAAAGAAAAACAGGATGTAGTTTTTGTAGAAAGAAAGAAAGAAAGAAAGAAAGAAAGAAAGAAAGAAAGAAAGAAAGAAAGAAAGAAAGAAAGAAAAAGTCTAGGATACATACTTTAGGCATCAGAACAGTCAGCACAACCTTTACTGAGCACCTTTATCACTTACACTCATAGGTATGCACATACATATACTGTATCACTCTAACCAGCACATACACACTTATACCCATACACAGGTGCACATATGTTTAGAACAAATAGGAGATTTTTTTTTTTGGTTATGAAACTACTCAACCTGGGCTTATGGGGAATTTCCTGTAATTCAGATATTTAAGGGATAACTAAACCAATCTCTGTAGTAATATTCAGCTCAGGTTGATCTGAAAGCCAAGGAGGGAGGGGAGGAGATCACTCTGTCACATTGTCACTAGTAATTAACTACAAATGATAGAATCCCAGATCTGCCTATGTGCTGTCACCATGTCCCACTGGGTCCCAATCTGCTGTAATGACAGTGAGATTTATCAGGCTTGCAGCCCACCAGATGTTTGGAAACTACAACTCTGAGTATCCCCCAAGCTGGGACATGAAGTTTCCAAACATCTGTAGGGCCACAAGTTTGACATCCCTGATCTAGACTTACAGCTAGGAAAGTTCCACTATAGATGGTCAGACTGGCCAGTAGCCCCCATGGCAATGCTGGCCCCAATGGATTCCTGTAACTTCCTAGAACTGGGATTCTTTACAATGTTAAGGTTTAACCCCTCATAGTCATGTAGCAAATCAAGGTTGAGATTAATGTCCCACATGCCTGTCCCTTTAACAGACCATTTGAACCTCCATAAGAATGAATGGGACTCTGACCCTGACAATACCTGATCGAAGTAGATCGTGTTGGTGCGGTTGCTCATGTCAGACGGTTCGTGGTTAGTGCTCCTTACAGCGGAGAACGCGACCTTAGCGCTCCCAGACCGCACCGAGATGCCCAGAGAGGAGGTGACGGCTCCGTCCGAGGACGGGTTGGAGTCACACACCACCAGGCACTTTCCTTCCAGCACTATTGGCTCCGTGTCATTCTGAGCTGTGACTATAGGGGGCACCAAGGACATCAGCACAACGGACAGCGCCAGTTTAACAACTAAGACTAAGCTCCATCTCCCCTCCGGTCTCCAGTGTCCCAGCACAGCCCCGTCTCGTTCTATTGCTCCGACCATCGCTGGATCCATCCTGCAGCAGATGGGGGCCTCTTGACTCCAGCAGGTGACGCGATCAGCCTGGAGGTGACGGACTGGGCGGGTGTCTGCCTCGTGCTGCGGGTTCAGTGTGTGAGACCTTGGGAGGAAAGAACAAGTTCAGTCACAGGGCCTGGAAGGGTCCGGGGGTAATGGGGGGTAATGGGCAGTGACAGGGACCGATCCCCATAAAACCAGGGGAACATCCAATGTGACACAGCCCAATGGACAATCTAGAACTGATTTCAAAGTCTTCCCCCTACCAGTGGCCCCGGACCCCTCCACCCGGCAAGTCCACTCTACAGCCCATCAATGGGTCACACTGATGTAAAGTGGATCCGATGGACCGGTAAGAACTGCAGATCCCAGTAGCAGGACCGGGTCTGGGGAGAAGTTAATTGGGGGAGACCCTTTCCCTTGTCCCACTCTGTACCATGTCCCATCCTGTCCCCTGGTCCCATCCTGTCCCTCCTGGTCTCATCCTGTCCCCCCTGGTCCCATCCTGTCCCCCGCTGTCCCCATGTCCCCTCCTGTCCCCCTGGTCTCCTCCTGTCCCGTGGTCCCCTCCTGTCCCCTCTTGGCCCCCCTGTCCCATCCTGTCCATCCTGACCCATGGAGATTAAGGGAAGTAGAACGTTACCTGGTCGGCCCATTGTGTCTGTACTGGGAGACTCTCACTGCTCTGTGAAGTTGGATTTGTTGAGACAAAACGAACAGGGGGTTGTGCTGGTGAACACACTGGGAAACAGGAGTCGCCTAGATCTCCCCCCGCCCATTGCCAATAGTGTCTGTGTCTCCCCCTCCTCTCTCTACCTATGTCCCCCCTCTCTCTGTTCTCCCTCCCCTGACTTGCTTTTCATATCGGTAACTTTCTCTCCCACAATGCCTGGCATCACCCTCAGTGAAACTCCATGCAGCACTCTATTGTGTTATAGATCTATGCCTCGCAGTGCAACATTACTTGGTCTATATATCATATACTATATCAATAATATATCTATAATGTGTCTTAATATATTTTGTCTATATAATATAATATATCTATAATGTATCTAAAAATAATGTCTATATAATATAATGTATCTATAATATATCTATAATATAATCTAAATAATATAATGTATCTATAATATAATATATCTATAATGTATCTTAATATAATATATCTATACAATATAATGTATCTATAATATATCTATGATGTATCTATAATATAAATATATAATGCATCTATAATATGTCTATATAATATAATGTATCTTTAATATATTTATAATGTATCTATAATATAAATATATAATGCATCTATAATATATCTATATAATATATGTCTATTGGATGTGTACATATTATTGTAGTGTGGCCATTTACCACCCCCCCCCCCCCCCCCCCACACACACACACACACGTTTTACAAACATTCTCAACATCCAAAGGCAAATTTGAAGTGAGTGTTGGGGTGGGGCATTAATGAAATAACAGAAAAGCATGGGTGCCATAACCGTGCCCCCTACCCCCTCAACTCATTGATTAATGGGACGTATATACCCCCCTTCTATCTCTCTCACTTTTATTTGTTTAATTAGCTCTCACTTTGGTTTTTTTTTCCCTTTTCTTTCTTCTCTCTGTTTCTCACTTTTCTTCCCTCTGTGTGTCTCTCTCTCTCTCTGTAAGTTTTCTGTTTTGCAGTGTCCAGCTATGGTCCTCTAAGCAACATTCTTTGTTCTTCACGAGAAATTACTTATTTATCAAGAACATTGCACCTTCTGTTATAGTACCAATTAACAAATGCTAGCATGTATCCATAGCTGGGTTGGTATCGCCATCTAGTGACCAGAAAACAAAACCACTGCTTTTGAAATGTCAAGTAGTATTTAGTTTAAGAGAGAGCTTGGTTATTATCTTTAATTAAAGATTTTCCTCAATGAGAAGAGAAATTGTTTGTTTTGCAGAGCCTTTCGCTGCTTTACAAAGGTAACACTACTATGAAGATAAATGTTATTGTTAACATTAGTTATCACTGTCTGCATAGTCCAAATAAGTGTAAGGAGATTTATATGTGTAGGAGAGTGTGCAGGTGGGTGGGTGTTTATCTAAGCAAGCAAAATGATATATTGAATATTTACAGAACTAAGTATGACACATAGCTTTAATGGGGCAAGGATCTCTCCCCATCTCTCTCTGCCTTTGTCCCCTTTCTTTCACTTTCTCTCCCTTTTCCTTCATCTCTGTCTAATATTTTTTTCAAACAGACCACATCGTCCTAATACATAGAGTAGTATAAGTTTTTATATTACAATTTCCCAAAAATAAATTACATTTGGCAGTACAATTTGAAAATCTGATATATTGTCTTAATTTCCCCTTAGTAATTTTCTGAACCAGTCTTCTTTCCTTGTTATATGCAATGATTTCTTGGTCTGTGTTAATGTAAATGTTCTGTATGGGACAATATACAAATGTATTGATGGTTTGATCCATTCCATGCTAGTTTGGTTCTGTTTGATTCCATACATCTAGTGTACACCTCATTACACTATGAATGGGGTAGAATATTTCCTGTTATATCTCTACTAGCAAGACTCTTTTTGCACAGCCCCTGGATGTTTGGTTATCATGGAAACATTCCATAAACCCCTCTAGGGAATGTTGTGATGTGATCGCACAGACAAGTTTCATGTGTGGGCTATGACTAAATCATTCAGATTAATGGGTATATGGGAAACATAACGAAGAGAGGGGGCGAGAGCAAACAGAAAGCTTTAGTATGTTTGGTTGCTTTGATGTACATCCAGTGAGCGGACTAGTTTAATTAGACAGTTCTGTGCAGTTTGGTCTTCCCTTAATGGCAGCATGTCCAAGTTTTGTTCTTTTCAAAGATTGACGTTTATTTAATTGACATTTGAGAGGATAATATTCCTGCATTGCATTTAATCCTGAATATAAATATGGATGTTATGTACACACATTGCTATGCGGTATTTCATAAGGACTATTCCAGCATAACATGTTACACAGAGGTCTAAATGCTATCTCTTATCTAAACAGAGGGATAATGTTATATAATCTCTTCCAGTTGAGCTGTTTGCAACGCGAGTTTAACTGATATTTCTAATTCTAAGAAAATGGCCCAATCCATTCATCTGGACACTGAACTGGTTAGATTTACGGTTATTTGGGATTTATAATTTATATAACTATGTCATTTTCTTAAAACGCCTTATTTTACAGTGTAAAATGCCATCATCTGTATGTCTAGATATTTTATCATTTTGTCTGTACATCTGTCTAATTATTTACCGTTCTGTAAAGTTGCAACACAAAATATTTACAGTTCTGTTTAGTGAGTTATAATTAAAAATATCTAAGAATCGCTAACATTTGTCTGTGCATGTCTCTGTTTTTCTCTTTAGCCTTTAAGCCACCTCAGAGAGCTTTTTCCCAATGTGCACAAGTTGATTTTTTTTGGGGGGGGGGTCTATACTGTACATTGTAGGACATTAAGTGACATGATAGTGTGTACTGTACTACTGTGTATTGTAAGATTTGAAAACAGTTTTCATTTAAACGCATTTTCCATAACCAAGTTAAGGTTGATGCAAAAAAAAACAAAAAAAAAACAAGGAGGGTCCATGCAAGGAATGTTAGAATATGTTTATATATTCTTATTTGTTTTCCCTGGAGGTATCATTTTGGTCATGTCAGCTTACAGTCTTAACACAGAACAATATCTCTTCAAAGTCCAGTATAAATGTAATCTTTCAACGCTCTATAGTCATCAAACATTAAAATTTAGTTTTCTTGTTTGTGCACAAAAGTCATCAATCAATTTGCTATAAACCTTCACCCGTATAATTCATATTAATCCCCTCTGGTTTTAGTGGGTATTTCACTTTAAACTGGGGGGGGGGGGAGTTGGTGTTAAAAACATTGGCACATTCCTAGAGGGATTTTCTGTGTCCCTTCTGTATCAATTTCTGATACGCACAGAGTGTGTCTGTTACCCAGAGAAACCCCAAAGAGTTCAGTCTTAAGCTTTAAACTTCCCTTAGGGACAGATAAAGCACTTGATCTGTAATGATGGCATTATAGCTTTATGCTACTTGTCATACCAAGATGTTTATGCTGTGGCTCTAGACATATAAAGTCCTTGCAAATTCACTTTTCTTGGATGTACACACAGCACTGCAACACTTATGTGATTCAAGGCTAATCTATGTGGTGCCAGATTTGGACTAGGATTGGACTAGAACCAATGATTCTGTTGGTGTGAACAGCCAGTGACTGTGATCTGCAAATTGCATGGCTGACTTACTAATTGGCCCCAGGTTATTTTTACACATTGCTTCATTTTCATTCCACTCTTAAGTTTTACCTCCTAATTCTTCCTTATAGTTTTCCTCACCTTTCTCTGTGTTAATATTTAATTCTAGCATTGTTTAAACTTTATTTAATATGGGGTTATAACAAGTGGATGAGCAGTTTAAATCAAATAAATAAATGGTACATGTGGAAGTAAAAATAATGGCAGGTTTGCAACAAACAAAATCAGAAAAATAACACAAATGTTAACACAAAAATAACACAAATATTTACTGGAGAAAACTGATTTTAACTTGTTTGGCTGGTCAAAAACTGCAATCCAGTGTGAACACAGGTGTCACCTTGCATAACAATTACTGATTAACAATAGTCAATATAAGCAACACTGCACATTCCTAAATAATGATACCGAAATACTGATCTGTAAATAAGAATATAGCTCCTTAAACAAGAAAAACTCTACTTAAATAAGGATATCAGTCCTTAAATAAGAATATCAGTCCTTAAATAACAATACCACTACTTAAATAAGGATATCAGTTCTTAAATAAGAAAAAATGCTCCCTAAGTAAGAATACCTCTCCTTAAATAACACTACAGATCCTTCAATAATGACACCTAATAACAATATTTTAATGGTTATCCTTAAATAAAAATAGAGATCCTTAAATAGCAATAAGGAGCGACATTTTACAATCAGAGATATTAAAGATACCCCTGCTTAATAAATTTGTCCCTTACAAATGTGAGTTAAAGGTTTGGCACATGAAATGGTATTAAGAAAGCCATTGTAAAAATTGCAAACTAAGAAAATGAGACTTGTCTGTACCAGGAGCCACTACTAGTGGATTACTGAAAAACCGAATGGTCCTAAGCTCAGAAAAATCTTTGCTTCATCTTGCTGTGGATACAGAAGTGTCTTCAAATATCTATATCTATCTATATCTATATCTATATCGTCACAATATCTATATCGTCACAATAATATATTATTGTGACGAGGCCTAGAGATATTAACAGTCTACTGCAATGTTGTGATGATTGTTTGGCACTACTGATTCCATGAAGCACTTTGCGCAATGTGTCATACATTTCAGTATGCCAATAACAGGGTAATGCAAAATATTTCTCAATGAGTGTAAATCCCATGCAACTCAATTTTATATTAGGCTAACATGGATTTTTCAATCATTTGGTAGGGCTTACACCATTTCCTATGCAATAAAATTTAAATATTTTGTTACTGTTTAATGCAAAAGCTTATGCATTTTCAATTAACATTTTAAAAAATAAAAAGGACCTGGGGCAGGGAGTTAGGATTAGTTATTCCCACCTCCAAATATTGTTTGGTTTAGCAACAGCAAATACAGTTTTCATCTGCCAGCCTGGCAGAAGCAATTTTATTTGTGCTGCCGCTCCTCATAAAAATGATATTGGGAGGTAAAAAGTATGTATGTATAATTTTATTTATAAAGCGCCACGTGGGTATGCAGCGCTGTACATTATAAAATACATACAGGGAGATTCAATAAGAGTTCTTATCGTTTAAAATGGTGCTAATTTTGCCCCAACCAATCAGATCTTATTTAACATTTATAAGCTTACATCTGATTGGTTGGGAAAAATTAGCACCATTTTAAACGATAAGAATTTTTATTGAATAACCCTGAGAGTATTCAAACAAGTGGGTAAGTGCAAGCAATTATACAGATAAAAATTTAATACATTTTCATCCATAGGTTAAGAATATATATATACAAATTATGGACAAACTGATATAATTGCAGCATGACACATTAGAAATGAGATCCCTACCCTGAAGAGCTTACAATCTTAGTGGGTGCGACAACATACATTTGTTGTGCTGGTGCTCAGAAAGATAGGATAACAGTATAGATTTGAAAGTTTTAATGGATGTCACCTGGTGAAGTGAGAGAGGGGGAGAGTTCCAAAGGTAGGGAGCAGCAAGAGAGATTGGTTTAAGATGGGAGGAAGCAGTGTTTGTTGAGGGTTTGTGGAGAAGAGGAAGGAGCTTGTGAGGAATGGAGGGCATGGCCAGGAACATAAGAGACCAAGAGAGAAGATAGGTAAAGGAAGTGCAGTAGAGTAAAGGGATTTTAAGGTTAAAAGAAGGGTATTGAATATGATTCTTTGATTGACAGGAAGCCACCCTATGGACTGAAGTGTTGGGGTTTGCAGGTTCCCTTTTGGAGGAGAGTGAGATGATCCAAGCTGCCGAGTCCAAGATAGACTGGAGAGAAGAGAGATGACAGGCCGGGAGTCCAAGTAGCAGAATGTTACAGTAGTCAATACGGGATATTATAAAGGCCTGCATGAGCATTTTAGCGAGAAAGGAAAGGGTGGATCTTGGCAATATTGCGAAGGAGAAAATTACATGTCCTAGTGACATTGTTAATGTGATGATGGATGAAAGAGAGGAGTCAAAGAGTACTCCAAGGCAGTGTGCAGATTCAACTGGGTTAATGACCATATTGTCAATAGAGATGGAGATGGAGAAGGGTGGACTAGTCTCAGTTTAAGGGGGGAAATGATTAATTCAGTTTTAGATTGAGTTTTAGGCGGCGATCCAGGACGAAATAGACAGTAGATATTTAGAGATTATGGATTGAACTTCAAGAACCAATTATTTCTCCCAGAGAGATAGTGTAGAGGGAGAACAGCAAGGGTCCTAAAACCGAGCCCTGATGGACCCCACACTTCCTTGCAAATGGAACTTGCAAGGAAGTCTTATAAGCAAAAGAGAGAGAAAGATCTGTTAGAGAGATAAGAAAACAACCATGCTGCAGCTTGATTTCGGTTGCCCAGAGAATATAGAATTTGTATAAGAAGAGAGCGGTCAACAGTATCAAAGGCTACCGATAGGCCGAGGAGACTGAGGGCCAAGAACTGTCCCTTGGCTTTGGCAGTTTGTAGGTCAGAGTACCAATCTTACCCGCCTGTACCAGGTTTTTTACATTTTAACTGTAAGACCTAAAAGTCACACAAAACAGAGCTCACCTCACCTTCCCCTTTCCTGTTATGCATTTACAGATGCACATTTTCTACATCACAAAAACGAGTATAGTAGTGCTTGTGGCAAAATATTCCATCGCCTTGTAAATGTTTTCATGAAAAAAATTTACATAAATAATACATTACTAGATTAAAACAGCTCCAAAACTATTTATTAGAAGTAACAGAATAACATGATGTGCAGTATTCATATTTTTATTTTAGTATAACACAGGGTGATATTTACCAATAGTCCTTCTTGTTTACATGAAGATCTTATTTCTAAAGAAATCAATGATCGGTGTAGAATTGCTTGAAAAAGGAGAAAGTTAGCTCTTAAAGAAATCCTAAAGGGCAGCTATAGTCTAACTAATATATTTGACTTTCTAGAGAATAATACAGAAAGATGGCAATCTGATGTACTTGACATTATTATGTTTAGTTTTTTAAAGGGCACTTTACAAGCAGCAAAAGATAAAAGCCGTTTTAGAAGTTAAGGCTCTTGGGGTTGGAAGAAGAATAACAAAGTGAATAGGAAAGAGATGGGGAAGTAAACAGAAAAGCAGTAAAATGTCTGCAAAACTATTCAATGCAAGATGATACTGTTTATACATTTTTAGTAGGTAAGGTTTATTTTCACTGGAGGAAATAAAATGTTATTAGAAGAGACCATCATGTATAGATTAAAAAAAAAAATTAAGCTTATTATTTAACCTTAAGCATAGTTTAAAACAGGTTAACGGCTAGTAATACATGACATTTTGGCCAAACAGAAATAACCTCTAGTATTGAGGATCTATTGTAGTTTATGAGGCAGGAAATAAAAAAATAAAAATGAACCGTTGGCTTAATATGACTCCTACAGATTCCTACAGTCTACAGGTATAGAGATAATGGACCATGTTTTTAGAACTTGTCAGTTAAGCTAAGTTGAGCTAGCCATACAGTGCGCTTGACATTTTTTCCAATAGGATTTTCAATAGCATTTTCATCTTAAAATCTGCGGAACATGGAAAACTTTCTGACCTGCCTGATAATCTTTTTTTTCAAAAAATCTATCAATATCGTTGAGAGGTTGATCAGAAGATTGGTAATACACCATCAATATTTTAGACAATTTAATCTTATACACAGAATTATTAGAAATATAAATGCTGTATATGGCCAGATTTATCAATTATGAGTGAAAGGTAATGTAATGTAGACTCAATAGACCTAGGGCATGCAGTATTTAAAATGGAGCGCTATTATTCATGTATCGAGACCCGCTATCGCTCTCTATTGCCCCCTTTAGGCAATGCACTGAGCCGATATTGTCTCTCAGTGCATTGTGAATGGAGTTTGCCTTTTGCAAATCTGCTACATTAATTCCTAAAGCATGTTTGTTTGGCAAGATGTGTTCCTCATAAATACATGCTGATTACTGGTTCTAATATCGGTCCCCAAGACTGAATCCAGTCCTGTAAAATCTTTTAGTAGGCTCTTCATCACTGCTATTAAACATACACTGAGAGCCTGTGATGGGGCCAATGTGAAGAAGCGCTTCTCACTAAACACCGCTTCCCATTGGCCACATAGCGGACTGCAGTCAGAAGATGTAAGAGGAGATGGCCGGCGGGGGGAAACTTTAAGTAAGTATTACAGACATTCTCCAAGTGGCAATCGGAAATATCCCTGGATCAGCTCTACTTGCAACATTCCTTGTTTTCAGAAACTCATCCAGCTTTTTTTTAAACTATCCAATGAACCTGCCATAACAACCTCCAATGAAAGACAGTTCCATAGTTTTACCATTCTCACCATGAAAAATCTTTTCTGACTAAACTTCTTTTCTTCAAGTCTTAAGAGTTGTCCACATGTCCTCTGGCATGTTCTTTTGGTGAACAATGTCCCAGATACCCAGATATTGCATTGCATAGCCCGTTAATGTATTTATACACAGTAATCATTTCTCCATGCAGCCGCCTTTTCTCTAGTGAACTTAATTGTAACTTATCCAATCTATCTTCATATTCAAGCTCCCCCATTCCTTCCATTATTTTAGTTGCCCTTCTCTGAATCCTCTCCATTTCCAAGATGTCCTTTTTGTACACATGACTTCAAAATTGCACTGCATATTCCAAATAAGGCCTTACCAATGCTTTGTAAAGAGGGAGAACATTTTTCACCCTTGAATCCATACCTCTCTTTATACAAGACAATATCTTGCTGGCTCTAGCTGTTACTGCCTGGCACTGCTTGCTACCTTTAAATTTCTTACCCACCAAAACCCCAAAATCCCTTTTCAACAGGGCTCACTTAAAGGGCATTTATCTGTAGTGTAGGGCTCCCTTTCCCACCCCCAACCGCTATATTAGTTTGTCAAAAAACTAACCCGATCTGTACTTACAATGCCTTGTTCCACCGCCGTTCAGACATGGCCCCCTGCTTGCATGAAACTGAAAGCAGGGGGCCAGACCTGCAGCCATGTCTGTGATTAGCTGAGTGGCAGCCAATCACAGACGTGGCTTCTAGCAGTACAGAACGCTGGTGGAACAAGGCAGTGTAAGTACAGATCGGGTTAGTTTTTTGACAAACTATTATAGTGATTGGGTGTGGGAGAGGGAGCCCTACACTACAGAAAATGGATTTTACACTAGGGTCACAGGGAACCTAACGGGAGGGAGGGAACGGGGGGGGGGGGTCAGGGCTGCACTGAGCAAGCCAGAAATCTCTCAGAGGACACCTCAGAGGCAGAAATGTTTTCCTCTCTTCCAAACTCCTGGTATTCACTTTCTAGAACTTTGGGATGACATTACAGGAGAACCACATGGAGCAGAGAGGTAAGGTAAGGATTTTTAAACTCTACACACTGAGGCCAGCATCCAGTATCTTCCCCACCACTGAAGTTAAACTTACCGGCCTGTAATCACCCGGCTGTGAACGACTATCCTTTTTGAATATTGGAGTTACATCAGATTTTTTCCAATTCAGAGGCACACATCCGGACATGGGTGAATCTGCAAAAATAAGAAATGCCTAGATAAAACTAAAATTAGTTCCCCAAGGACCTGAGGATATATTTTATCCAGTCCAGGGTATTTATTAATATTAACCTTATTAACCTCGGTTAACCAAAATACACTTGCATCTTTTACACATTAATTAATGTTGTAAAAGATGCAAGATGTTAATTCAAGATGTTAATTCAGTCTACATCTTCTTACTATTGTTATACTTAAAACATTGTTTAGGGTTAGTGATACTTTGTTCAGCTAGCATAACTTCATTATTAATTTTAGCTAGCTTAATTGTTTTCTTACAATCCTTGTTACAATTTACATAATTCCTAAGGGCTCTTTCCGTTCCCTCTGACTTAAATGCTTTAAACTCCTTACTGCATCAGATCTACTGAAGTCTAAACCCACAAAAACCCAGTATTATGCCAGATATTACAACCTTACAATATAGTTTTATTTCTAGTTATGCCACTGAACATAATAGTTGTAACAGCATCTCCCTTTTTATTTCTTTGGGTTGTTCTTAGGCTTAGTACACATGGGTCTATAAATCATGGGTCTAGAAAATCATGTTGCACCTTTAGATGCATCAGACAGCTAAATAAATATGTGGCTACAAATTCTGTGACAGGAAAATTTTACTCACCTCCCTCTCGTCCCTCTTCTTCCTGCAATGTATTGTACCCAGTGTGAGAACCTAAAGCCTGCATTTGTCTTAGAACTGCAGTGGTAATTATCTAAAGTTTCCTTTGCTGCTCCAGTCCCTTTTCTGCCACTAACACAAAGACATGCTCTTTGCAAAATATGTCTTCTCATTGATCTCATAACCAATGGGCCGAAAGCCAGAGAGGACTAAGTAATGGAGTAAAACTTTAGGTAAGTAACACTGCAGTTCTAACTTTGTGGTTTGTGGTTTTACCCTGGGCACTATTCAGCTGTGAGAGGTGGTGGTGGTGGTGTAACTGTCCTTTTATAACTTACTTCAAGGCACTTCATTGTGAAACTCAGTATATACCAATTAAAATCAGATTAATTATACTATATAAAATGGGTCTTTGTACATCAACTTTATTTCCAGTGCAATTAGTGACCAATAATTCAATACATAAAAGCAAAATAGAATTTTGTTTAAATATTAATTTTGTTTCATTATTTATATTAAGTTTAGCTCCCACACCCAGGGTTTTTTGTGAACTGGGCCTAACCATCAGAATTGCCTTTTATGGTCTAAAATTAGGGTATTATTACAGAGCTTTACAGAGAGCCACAAACATGCAACTCCTAGTGATTTAATATCGCGCAGCTCTGGGTAAATCATGATTAGGTCTTACCCCATGTGTGACTTTAAAGTCAGCTATTTTAAGGCATTAAACAAATCAAGCCAAAAGACTTTGCAGTGGTTACATAGGTGACATTTGTAAAACCCATGCAGCTACCAAAATTCCCTTCTTAAAGGCACAAGGTATGGGAAATCCCTACCTTTAAAATGAAGCATTTCCAGCTAGCACTGTGAGCATAACATACAACCCCCATGTCTAAATCATTTTTTTTTTTAAAGCTACCAGAAGTCTGAAAATATTTTTTTTTCCTGGTGCCCCCCTTCCAACTAAAAACTTCCCCCAACCACCTGCATTGCATTATTCTTTGCATAGGTTGTTAAAATGACAAGATTATTATATAGTATGGAAAAAGAGAGGCTACAGGAAACTAGATTGATAACAACTTGTTGCTCTATGGCTGATATCCCTGTCTTTTAACAGAGATATCAGCCATAGGAACTCTGCCTTTTAACGGAGAAACAACATTGAATATCTCCCTCCACACTGAATGGTGCCTTAGCTTTTCACCTACATCGCTTATACCTAGAAATAGCCCTGCATAAGTGGAGTAAAGGACAGAGAATGGTTGAAATCTGTAACTAGCTTCAGCAAAGATAGATTTTTGGTTGGTGTGGCTTCTTACACAGAACATCATGTGACTGTCACAGACTCAGACAGGACAGAAAAGGAAATGTAACTTTAAAAGCCTATAACTTAAGCTAAAAAATGGCATTCTAGGCTTGTTTGAAAGGTATGAGAGAGCTCATTTAGACTTGTATGAAGACCACAGTTACCTTTTAACTTCTGCTATATTGGAATTTCAGAAATAAAATAGTTTGTAAACAGTAACATTTCTATTCTGGCATGGTTGTTAATAGTAATACTTTGTGCAAAAAAGACACTGGAAAGTCCCTTCTGAGTAGCAGAATCAAAATCTAATCTGGTCCCCAGTGTACTAGCTATAAATATGAATAAAAGGAGAACATAATATTAGCTCTACACAGCTGATGTAAACACTATAAATACTACTTAGCAGAAAGATTCCATAACCACCAAGATTAAAAAAATACATTACTAAAATGATAAAGAGATATGTAGTAAAAAAAGAAATGCACATAAACTATGAAGATATAACCAATGATGAATCACAGTGCTAATCACAATATGCAGAAGCCAGTTCCCCGTTATAAAAAAATCTTTTCCATATAATTCATCATTTAGACCATGCTTTAAAATGAGAATACACTTTGAAATATATTACTCCTCCATTACACCATTGATCCGTGCCTGGAGATACACAACTGCTGTACAGTCAGATTTGATAGAACATTCAGTTAGTCTCCTTTTTTAGACTGCTAGTTATTATTATCAATAAATCAGACCACACAATATCAAGCCGACAATAAGAGGATGTAGTCTTAAATCAATAACTCATTTGCAACTAATATTATATATATATATATAATATATATAATATATATATTATATATATATATAAATTAATAATATATATAATGTGGTGTAATAATATAAAATAAATAAAAAATATACATATATACAGTATATAGATAGATATCTTTAAACATATGGTTGTAGTATGCATTCTGCGCCTTTCGATGTTGTGGTATGCCCTGGTGCTACCAGCTTAATCCAGAGTAATACGTATAAGTATAAAGATGTTAGTGCACACTGGCGGGTCTTCTTCAAATTCTTTTATTCAATCATAAAGTGCAAATACTAATTTTGCACAGTATTTGCACTTAATGATTGAATAAAAGAATTTCAAGAAGACCTGTGTGCACTAACATCTTTATACTTATATATAATAGATAGATATGGGCACATGTTCTTACTCTGTTCCTTACCCTGATGCTACTTAAATGGTGATCTCCATAAACAGTACAGATGCATGTGCACTCAACAGTCTGTTTATGTTCCTTTTATTATTTAAGGTGCAAGTGCAATAAACAGTGCAATCAGCAACGTATCATCTCTTTTATCAAGCTATATATATTCGGTCTTTCAGCCTCAGGTTTTGTCTCGAAAACAACTATTCTAGAACTCTTTAATTAAACCTAATGCACAAAAAATTGTTTTCAAATCTAATGGTGGCCATCTAAAGTGTACTAGCTCATATTGAATGCATGGTCTTTTGTATAAATTCCAATTTAATGGTATACAATCATTATTTGAATAAATTTACCAGGTACAGTACACAAGCTATTTATTGCCTGAAAGGTTAACAAAACATTGCTGCTTACATAGCAATTTTGGAATTAGGGTTCTTTCTTTTTACATGTTTAGGGTATACACAAGGAGAGGTAATTGACATGATATATCTAGGAGGATTATCACATAAAATATTACTTTGACATTTGAAAGTGCTTATATCTGCTTAATTGCTCTTCAGTGTCCTGGACCTAGTACAGCTCCTGTTTTCTGATGGCAGATCTTGGTGCTGGTTTGCACTGATACATTTTGTGGTAACTGGAACTTCTTGCATTCAGTGTAAAGTGACATTACAGGACTAAACAGCAGCTATACAAATTGCAAATATATTTATAAGGGTGAGGGGAAATGTCCAGTAGTTAGAAGGCATGTACAGACATCAATTGCTTATTATTAATTTTATTCTTATGCTCTGTTACCAGCAATAGAGAACTGGATTAAAAATATAAGAAAGTAAACACCAAGCAACAAAGTATCTGCAAAAAGACATTAATGTCAAGTCCATCATTCAAGTAACAGACAAAATCCTTCAATAATCCAAATGTCTTGGTCCAGGCAGAACTGCACCAGGTTATACCTACTGGCCAGAAGATAAAAGGGAAGTATTGTCACAATTTCTGTAAAGAAAGTGGATTAAAGAGTCTGTTCACCTTTTTTTTAAAAAAAATGGTCATCTGCCTGCAACTCCAACTGCTATTTTTATCAGTTAAAGGGACAGTTCAGTGGAAATGATCAATATTTGTTAAATTGTTAGTTTGTGAAATGCCTTCTTAGTTATTCTACATATTCTCTCCCATTCAGTTGATTTCATAACCTTTGCTGTTCCCTGCTGTTGACATGAGCTGCCATTTTAGGTTCTAACTGTCCTTCTTCTTCCCAGGATGCACCACATCCTTGGAATGTTCCTAACAGTAATTTCTACTGATTGGCTGTTGGATGGGTCAAAGATGCTCAGATCTCTACTGAGCAACTGAATCAACCCAGGCGCTGGGTCAAGGGCAAGACCATAACGGTTTCTACTAGGGGTCCTGCAAACAGGAAGTCATTATTTCGGTTGCATTTATTTATACATAGACAAATTACTGAATTGGCAGATTAAGGTCATTAAGATGAAAAAATACTGCTCTTTTTTCTGAAAAGTACATGTATTTGCACTGAACTTCCCCTTTAATTACATGCATTTCTAACCAGATATTTTTAATTATAAGTTATTTTCTGTTCTGGAAAAAGTATCTACATTCTCCACCTGTTCAATGAGCTTTTTATAAGCTTGAGCATGTGCAGAGGAGGCAGCAGGGGAATCAGCAGTTAATCTTTGGTTGTGATCAACAGTCACAGCCTTGATTGACAGCATGGAGGGAGGAGCCAGTTTACTCTTCCAAAATGTAGGCAATAATTACACTTAAATATCTGGTTAATAATGCATCTAATAATTTGCTGAATATATCATTTGGGGTTCAAAGAAATGTGCAAACGGACTCACTAAACGTCTGTAGATTTGCAAAAAAAGTTTTATTCACCTATTTGTGAAAACAAACCTTTAGGGAAACGTTTCGGGCGGACCCTTAATAAAGGATGGAACCCCAAATGATATATTCAGCACATTATTAGATGTATTATTAATACACCTGCACATTTCTTTGGATGATATATTGGATGGAATGAATAGCAGTGCAGTCAGCAACAGGACAACCCTAGAAGGAGTGGTGTGCTCAGTGACTGAAAGTGTTGCTTATATATCATTTGGGGTTGGGAGCAGGTACTGTACATGTAACCAGATTTTTTAGGGTAGACATGTCCTTTAACTACTGATTGCCGTTATCTTTATTTTTGTCCACAACATTCATTTACATTAATTTGACACAGGTTTGGCACCTACAGTATGGTGTAGATATTTTCAGTTGCAATTTGTCAACATATTACCCATATATTAGTCCCTAATATACATGTCATGTAGACTGTATACAAGACTGATAGAACTATGACTAATGCACACATAAATCATGAAATGAACTATGACAGATCATAGTTAACACAAAACAGCACAACTCCACATCAATATACTCAAGTAGTTGGGTGAATCAAAAAAAAATGTGCTTTCCAACAGAACTTTCACAAACACAAAAGAGCAAGTTGATTTAGTGTCAACAGGAAATTGATATCTTGATAATTAAGAGTAACGTGAAGAATTTCTATCTAGAGATACAATGCTCTTATTTGTTTTACATTAAGACTTTAAAGTCAGTGGATTTACTGATTCTAGTTGACTTGTTATTTAATAATGCTCCATAGCATAAAACAAGATACATTTAATCTTGCTTTAATGAACAAAATGGCAAAGTTCATCATCTCAAGTGAGCAGAATTGAATATAAAGGAGCTGTTATGATCAGTTTTAGAAACGTGAGTGAGAAAATTATTCCCTCTTCTATTATCACTGAATGACCTGAAAGCTGTTCTGCTAGAAGAATGACCTTAAAACAGTTCAGGGTTATATCAGTATATGGCATATAAACACTATCTTAACCCGTTTATTGCCATTTTCTGTGTGCACTGTGCCAGAAGACATTTTAGGATTTTGCACTCATTTGGTTTATTGAACTTGTACAGTAGGAAACCAACAAGAAATAGCGAACATTATATATTATTTTTATTGGCACAAATTTGACCTTAAAATAGATAACAACTTTTCAAACTTTTCTGCAGATTTAATGAGATTTTTAGGTGGAATAGTACAAACAAGTGAAAGTTTAAAAAAAAAATTTATTTGCAGAAAAGTAATATATAGCCATACAAATGTTATTGTTTCCAATTCTCGGAGCAGATACCCTAATATTTCTAAACAGGGAGCAATAACAATACTTTATAAAATTGTACACCACAATCTCAGCACAAGACTTACTAACAAAAAATCTAAAACCCTAACAAGGGAGAAATTTTTAAAAACTAAAAAGATTTTTATGGAGTGGGATATTTTTTAATGAAAGCAAAGATATCAGGAGCCAGCTTTTCAGAAAACTGGATTATTTTAAATATTATTTCCCATATTTTACTAAAACTTTAAATTTATAGACAATGTTAGGTGCAAACTGTTTCACTAGGGATACTGTTGTGTAAAAGACTTAGCTCCCCTGAAAAAAATGGTACCCTTCTTTCATTAGTGTGCACAAAGACATAAAAACAGGTGTGGATAACTTGAGGTATATAACAGTTCCAAATACCCACCAGGGTGGGTCCCTAAACCTGGAAGACACCGGATAAACTAACAGGGAGATTCAATAAAAGTTCTTATCGTTAAAAATGGTGCTACTTTTGCCCCAACCAATCAGATCTTATTTAACATTTGAAAGCTAACATCTGATTGGTTGGGGCAAAATGAGCACCATTTTAAATGATAAGAACTTTTATTGAATATCCCTGTATAAGTTCTACAGTAAAAAAAACAAAAATAAAAGCACAAAGACGTGGCCAGAAAAAAACCCAAAAGGAGTCAATACATAAAAGGGTGAAAACAGCTAAAAAACCCTGCCTCTATCTAAAAGAGCACCTTATTTATTTTTTTAAACTAATCACTACTTAACCTCTTATCTACACTTATCTATATAGGGATTCCAGAAAATTCAGAGTTTGACAGTGCCAGTTTTAGGCATCAGGAGCCTGTTGGTACAGATCATTTGCAGCCTTAAGCCCCACACACTCTTAGCCATACCTATTACTAGCCACAAGTAGCACTCACTGCTGAAAACATAATGTATTTGTGCTACACTTCCCCTTTAACTATTCAATAAATAAATATATATATATATATTACTGCCCACAGCGACAAAGTAAATAAATAAATGCCCACAGTGATAGGTAAATATATTAATGCCCATAGAGACAGGTAAATATAGTTATGCCCACAGGGACAGCCAGGTAACTATGTAAGTACCCATAGTAACTAGTAAATATATAAACGAGGCCCCTGGTGACCGTAAGGTAGCAATACCAGCAGTATGCTGACAGGCGTGCCAGCACTGGCATAAAAGCACCAGCTCCATTTTCTAACCTACCCCTCCTTCACTCTGTATGTCTCAGTGGAGGTTGGATCAGTGAGTCAGAGAATTCCCAAGATAGAAGCCAAGCCTCAATGGTCCACAGCAGCCTCTGACTCTTACATATAGACCTTGACTCATTCATAACTCAGTATGCAGGGACAGGAAACCCGCACGCTAGAGACAGTGCACACACATATACAGGAGAATCTGACATTCTAGGGTTAGCGAACGGCCCGTAAATTCGATAATTATAGAATTTACGATAATTATCGAAAATACTAGTTCGCGAACGATATATTCTAGGGTTATCGAACTGCCCATAAATTCTATAATAATCGAATTTAAGATAATTATCAAAAATACAGCCGCAAATTAGTTTGAATAGTTTGAGTTCGTCCGAACTAATAAAGTTCGGCTCGAACTCGGGTTCAAGTTCTAGTCCATCCCTAGTATGAAGTAAACATATGTCTTCATTTAGACAGCTGATTGCATGTATCTTTACGGTACAAAACAGCAGATTGCGATGCACTGGGTGGGGGGTGGATCAGGGCCTCCTTACTAACCTTCCGATGTCACAATCATGTAAACCTTAATCAAAAATTCCTCTAATTAATTAACTTTTTAATCACTAAAACTATGGTAGAAATGAGTTCATAAATAAGACTCCATAAATAGCTCTTAAGATTAATGTGCATTAGATTATATGAATAGTTATTTGGATACCATACTATATAATATAAATATATTAATCTAACCACAAAAATAATTAATAATACATGTATAAATAATTATAACAATAAAAAAAACTGTTGCTGTTCCCTTTTTTATTATAACTATTGTGCTTAAAGGAATTACACAATTTATCCTGCACTGCAAATCAATATTATTACCGTAATATAAAGAAATAATATTAATATTGCTACACCAACCTACAGAAAAATAATAATACTATTAATAATATCAAAAACAATTTATAAAAATGTATATATCAGAGATGGACTAGAACTCGAACGGACTCGGACTTCTTGAACTATCCCAGACCCGAATTTCTCGGACTTTCGATATTTTCCGGACTTTTGATAATTATGGAATGTTCGAACGTTCGAGCCATGCGAATATGCGAGTAAAATGTCTATTATACCTATACGCAAGTATCAAATTCACAAGTAAAATGTCTATTATACCTATACGCGAGTAAATATCGAATCCGTGAGTAAAATGTCTATTATACCTATAAGCGAGTATCGAATCTGCAAGTAAAATGTTGATTATACCTATTCATGAGTAAATATCGAATCTGCGAGTAAAATAATGTCTATTATACCTATAAGCGAGTATCGAATCTGCAAGTAAAATGTTGATTATACCTATTCATGAGTAAATATCGAATCTGCGAGTAAAATAATGTCTATTATACCTATAAGCGGGTATCGAATCTGCAAGTAAAATGTTGATTATACCTATTCATGAGTAAATATCGAATCTGCGAGTAAAATAATGTCTATTATACCTATATGCGAGTAAATACCGTATTATCGAATTCCCAAGTAAAATGTCTATTATACCAATACGCGAGTAAATATCGAATTAGCAAATCCGCGAGTAAAATGACGATTATACCAATACGCAAGTAAATATTGAATTAGCGAATCCGCCAGTAAAATGACGATTATACCAATACGCAAGTAAATATCGAATTAGCGAATCCGCCAGTAAAATGACAATTATACCAATACGCGAGTAAATAATGAATGATCAAATCCATGAGTCGTTCACGGGCCTTGTGTGCCTAGTTGAAAATACATCCCTGGAGTTAGAAGATCTTGCTCAAACTCCCATGACAAAAAATCCTACCAAATATCAACCTCTCTTATGCCCTAAACATAAATGATACCTCACTATCATTGTTATTAGAGATAGGTCTCAAATGTGTTAATGTATAGAGGAACTTGCAGCTGAAACATTTCTGCATATTTATGCAGGGAACACTATGATTTTTTCAAGCTGAACACCACTGAATTGATCCCCAAAACTATATATTTTTGCAAAAGGTAAGATAAACAGGTGGACCATCCTTTTATTCATAAACCATGATTTTCTAATACATTTCCTTGTAGAAATGTCTAGTTTTAAAAAAACAATAAAAAGGGGTAAATGATGTATAAAAAGAAATGAACCAAAATTAAACCCCACTTACATTGGTACACACATGGGCAGCTAATAGCCCCAAAGTTGGTAAATGCATTTCTACATCTATATGATATAGCACCCTGAAGTATCTATATATCTGTGTCTATAGTTGCACATTAACATCCGGCCAGAAAAATAGTTCCAAATGGACCCCAATGGGTAAGGTGGAGAATTTTCCATCTACCCCATTTTACAGTACATATTTGAAGATTGTCTGTGCAATTTAGTGCATTTTGACTGGGTTTTACATCCGAATTTTCGATTAGGAAGAATCGATTGGAAAGAATTGATATGTTTATGGAAGTGATAAAAAATATTTTTGGGGGGGTTTCTTTGTGAAGATTATTGGGCTACTAAGCTGGTTGTGTTGAGGAGAGTGTTAGGAGCAGTAGGGGAGGGACAGCTGGTACACAGATATTAAAGAAGGACAGGTGGACAGCTGATGCCTTGAAATGACAGGGAAAGGGGTGCATTTTAATAGATAATGTAAATTATACGGATATTAGAAGTCAGATTGGAGTTCTATGACCATATAAAAGCTCAAGGCATCAGGCCTCAGTGAGTTCTAATATCCTTATAATTTAGGGGTACATTACTCATTATTAATAGTGCCAATAACTTATGAGGAAAACATAGGGTAGTGCATATAATACAAAATCGTGCAGCACTCTGATTTTGACAAGTAAAATATACATATAAAATAGCTTTCCCCACCTTGATTTTAATAGCAATATGCCTCCCATACGGTGCATATTTATTTTTTCTATAAACTATGCAGAAACATGACCCATTCATAACTCCTGGGTACGCATTAGCCATCTTATGCAATGAATCAAACTCATAAAACAATGTGTCACATGTGTGGTTATAGTTTGATTAATGGGAAAACATATGTAAACGCATTAATATTCCTTTATCACCCATTCTACAAGATTTCCCAAACACAGATGTGCATACAAGTAAGACAACTGCATCTTATGGGGAATGCCTGCTTTATATGGATTCTAAACAGAGCAAAATCTTTTCATAATGTACTACATTAAATGTGAAATTATGTCTCTGAGGTCATTTAATGCTAATGTTTCAGTAATGGTCCCTTGATAGTTAATTAGCATATGTCAAGATTTACTCAACTAACTGCATAGCTAAATAACGTATGTATAAATATACTGTGGAAGGTTTTTTTCCCCAAGTACAAATAAGGTTAACATTATTTATAATAGTCTAAATAATCTTTAGATACTGTATTTTGGCAAACATGATATACAGCAGCATCAATCATTCAAAAATATAATTTGTTAAAAAATACTAATTTTACATAAAATAAATAAATAATAATAATAATAATAAAGAAAATTGTGTATGGCAGGGATTCTCAACCTACTTATACTTATATACACTGTATAGTATAGCACAGTATTGTATATGAGGTTGAATTATTTTGAGTGGCAATCGGAAATATCCCGGGATCAACTATAACTTGATATATCAATACCAGTAACATGCAACATTCCCTGTTTTTAGACATTCCTCCTACTTTTTTAGAAACCATCCAATGAACCTGCCATCACCACCTCCAATGGAAGACAGTTCAATAGTTTTATCGTTCTCACAGTGAAAACCCTTTCTGAACTTGAATACTAAACGTCTTTTCTTGCAGACTTCCTCTGATACATTCTATTGGTGAACAAGCGTTTTTTCTTTAGTGTACATAATTGTAACTTCCAATCTATCTTCATATTCTAGCTCCCCCAGTCTCCTTATTAATTTAGTTGCCCTCCTCTGAACCCTTTCCATTTCAAAGATGTCCTTTTTGTACACAGGATTCCAGGTAGAGGCTGATGCAGTAAAAAAAAAAAAAAGATAGATCTTAGCTGATCGTGATCCCACAATGCTTAAAACTACTTCGCAAGACTTAATGCATTGCAGGATCCCAGTCAGGTAAGACATACGTTTTTTTCTGCATTGGTCTCGTATGTAGGCGTTAAGTTTTTCACTACAAGGCAGCCAATATTGAATAGGCTACACAGCGCTATTTCCAAAAAAGTATGGCCATCACAAATAGTTCATCAGGTAGTGTAGGTTTTGCACTAATTTGCCCCAGATATGGCTAATATAGCACTGTTGGCCCATTGATCACACAAACCAGCCCTGCAGGCTTATAGTTGTGACTGATGTCACCGAGCACTTCTTCACCAGGCATTTAAATGTAAAATCCTTACTGCTGTGATATGTGTAAATTGACCAATGGTGGGGGCCAATTACTAATGTTCATTTGGCATTAGGTTAGTGCTAATCACAGGCAGTAGAAAAGTTGTGTTAATAAGAATCCAACTGTTTTATTTTAAAGCAGAATCACAAAATATTACTAGGAAAAGATGGTTTCAGAGTAGCAGGCACCAAAATGGTGTGCAGAGGCAAGTTAAGTCACCCTTCTTCAGTAATGAATATGTAACAGCACGCAAAACTACAGGTCCCATCATCCCTTACCACCTTGCTAAATTCATTTGAATTTTGTTTTGTTTTAAACTTAAAGGGAACTGTGGTCTCCAAACAAGTTTAAATGAAAGGCCAGTTCCCTACCTTTAAAAGGAGCAATCAACAACCTCTTTACGTTCTCCACAGTCCAAGATATAAAGAAATGACTGACCAGAAAGTTAATGGGTGGGAGGCTGACATGTGACATTCCTAAGGCTTCTCCTGCATAGTGCCACCGGCGAGCACAGCCTCAGACTCCCTCAGTGTGTGAGGTAGACAGGAAGTCCCCCCCCCTCCATGCTGTGTGATCTACAGCCCTTCTCTCTCACTCTCACTATGTGAAAACAGCCTTTTCAGGCAGAGTTCTCACTCTGCCTGAAAAGGCTGTTTCCACAGAGTTTTCTGTGTGTGTGTGTGGGGGGGATGTCTGAGTGGCATACGGCACCCTAGGCAGGGCTTATGCATCCGCGAGTTTGTGCAACGGTGAGTGGGCGGGGCCACGACACAGAAAATGGGCCATGGGGGGCCTACAACTGGAGGGACCATGGGGTCCATGAGTGGTAGGGGAGGAGACAGAGCAGATTGATTGACATGGTTTCAGAGCAGTAAGCAGGAATTGCAGGTGACCTGGTGATGCTGCTGCCATATCACACATGTATCATCCAGCTATTTACCTTGCTTCCAGCTCCAGTATTCAGCCACTGACCTGCATCTATCATCCAGCTACTTACCTTGCTTCCAGTTCCAGTATTCAGCCACTGATCTGCATCTATCATCCAGCTACTTACCTTGCTTCCAGTTCCAGTATTTAGCCACTGTCCTACATCTATTACCCAGCAACTTACCTAGCTTCCAGTTCCAGTATTCAGCCACTGACCTGTATCTATCATCCAGCTACTTACTTAGCTTCCAGTTCCAGTATTCAGCCACTGACCTTCATCTATCATCCAGCTACTTACCTTGCTTCCAGTTCCAGTATTCAGCCAATGACCTGCATCTATCATCCAGCTAGTTACTTAGCTTCCAGTTCCACTATTCAGCCACTGACCTGCATTTATCAACCAGCTACTTACCTTGCTTACAGTTCCAGTATTCAGCCAATGACCAGCATCTATCATCCAGCTACTTAACTTGCTTCCAGTTCTAGTATTCAGCCACTGGCCTGCATCTATCATCCAGCTAGTTACTTAGCTTCCAGTTCCAGTATTCAGCCACTCACCTGCATCTATTATCCAGCTACTTACCTAGCTTCCAATTCCAGTATTCAGCCACTCACCTGCACCCAGTATTCTGCTACTTACCTTGCACTGGTATCCTATTACCTGCATCCTGTTCCAGTCTCCAGATAATCACCTTGATCCGGACATCATTCCATGTCCTTCTCTGAGTTTTTCCCTGCCTCAATCAAGACTTGGACTTGTGCAGCAGGTAGAACAGTTACTGTATATGCAGCAGGATGTTTAATTAATTAATTAAAGAAGTGAATAGCAATTTATGGTAAAGAGACTGTTTTGAAAGGTTTTTTTTTCAGCATTCAAAAATTAATTCCAGCAAGTAGGAAATTTGATAAATCTTTAAGCTTAATTAGTTATCAGGAAAAGACCATGTCATATAATGTGTGGTCTCCCAGTGATTATACTTATCTCAATAGGGGCCGTATTTATTAAGCTGCATTATTGGTAAGTTCTACTCTATGCCATTATGGAACTGATGTACTTGGAAGAAGTTGAGCTATGATTGAGAATCCCTTTAAGGGATGGGATCTTGCCACTTCATCTACAGGTCTTTGCCTGTTTGCGACGTCTGGCTCTGGGGCGTCTGAGTCTTATGTGAGCACAGATCTGATGGGGAATATTATAACTCCAAGTAAGTCTGATAATGAGGCTGTTTGTAACTTTGTATTGTAAAGGTGGCCATACACATGTGATTTCCTGGTATCTTTCAGCACATTGCGTCCGGAACCGCCACACATGTAAACAACTGATCCCCATACGTGGAATGGGGATCGGTTGGTCTTATGGACATACACGTAAATGATAGTATCAGCTCCCTTTGCTAAAGTAAAGGGAGCCCATAACGACCAATGGAAATTTTCCGTCTTTCCCGACCGACCGTAGTGGCGACTACGGTCGTCCGTTGGCACTACAGTTGGTTGGGAAAAGCCCGTACACTTGAACGATAATGGGTAAATCCTGTCGTGGAACGACGGGATTTACCCATTATCGTTCATATGTATGGCCACCTTTAGAGGCAGCTATTGTGACTGCAGATTTGTGTACATTAACCTCTATGTAGTCAATATTGTTCATTGTATTATGGATGATCAATTTTATGAATTGTTTTCTTGATAAAATTAAACTTATAGAAAGGGGGTCAGATGAACTGCATCTTAGGATTTAATGTATGATGCCACAGAATGATGACACAGTATCCTCAGGACAGCCCCTTTGAGGGCTGAAATGTGTAAAGAAATGTTAGTCCTCTGAGTGCATCCTAACTATCCAAGTTCGTATGTATATATGCTTGTGACTGTGTGTGTGTACAAATCTTAGTAGTTACCTAGTTACCTACCAGAAAATATTGATACTGCCATAGACAAAATCATAGTTATAAGCGTTTTTGTATTATAGAATTCTAAATAAAGTTCCTGATAATTCAGTGCAAAATAATTTGATTTAATTTCTCTTTAAATTTGTAGAGAAAAGTTCTGTAAGTCCAAATACTAATCTGCATCCCCTTCCATTTGTCAAGCGCATATCAAATTGCAAGCAATAACAATTTAAACTTGACACCTAAGGAAGGATGCCTCAAGATTGTGAAGTCTCTTTAAATAAAATCCATTCTAACAACAGATTTTCAAATATTAAGGCAGAGATGCACCAAAACAAACCGGCACTAGCGCTATGACAGGTTTGCTGAGTTGCAGAAGAATCCATCTGGAAGCAATGTACCGAGAATTAAGAAGTAAAAGTAGAAATACCTGGTCTTATATATACACAAAGTAGCAACATGAGGCTCTATTGGATCACTGCTTTGTGACAGCAGCTCTTAGTTCATCTCCTCGGAAAAGTTTGAGACTTTTAAGTAAACAAATATTAGAAAACTAAACAAATATTAGAAAATAAAAAGAAAAGAATGAAAAAAAGAAATAAAATACTTAAAGGACAACAATATAAAAAAAAGAACATCACCCCCATTACATGTCCACATTTCAAGCAGCTGAAATCACTTACTCACATGTACAGCTGTGCTGCCCTCCCTTAGATATCACACAGCAAAGATGAGTGCTAAAAGACCGCCTCCTAGACGGAACAGGGCCATGATTAACATAACACTTGTCATTGGCTGGTTGAAATGTTTGTTACAACCTCTCTCCTCCTCCTCTGCCAGTTAAACAAACTTGAAATGTCCTGTTGCTAGGATACAGCCTACATAAATAAGCTGATCAATGGTGGGTGGAGGAGTGTTTTATTGCAGGCTAGCTTTGAATGACAGTTAGAGGCAGACAGAATTGTTACGCCCCCTTCACAGCATGGCTAATTGAAGGCTAATTGGAGGCAGAGAGAGGCTCAAAATCAGGAAAAAATGGATGGGGAGGGCTGCATACCTTTACTCTTTTTAAAGCAATTATATATATTAAAAAAATTCATTGAGGCAATAGAGTTATCCTTTAAAGACAAGACCATAAGCCCTGGATAGAACTAGGCACATGTACCTTTGTATCATTTGTGCTTAATGCCATTAGGATGTATTTAACGTGCAATATAAACTGGTTCCCTGAAAAAGGTCATATAATATAATGAGACAAATGAGTATGGTTTCCCAGGGATTAATCTATATATATTTAAACCATATTTATGTGTATTTATTAAGCTGTGGTATCGCGTTCTACTCCATCCCTTTATGAAACTAATGTTGACCTTCGGAATCCCTTTAAAGTACGGTGAGCTTCAGAATGCCTTTAAGGTACGGTGAGCTTCAGAATCCCTTTAAGGTATGGTGCGCTTCAGAATCCCTTTAAGGTACAGTGAGCTTCAGAATCCCTTCTGCCAGATCATCTACAGGTGTTTGCCTGTTTGTGATGACTGGCTGGATAGAACTAACCACATGTACCTTTGTATCATTTGTGCTTAATGAATAAGATGGATTCAAAATGCAACATAAAACCAGAATATAGGTGTAATGACAGGACTTATGGGAATCCACTAGTAATTACACAAAATTATTTATTAAACACACGTTTTAGACCACAAAATCCTTTTTGCAATTACTAGTTGAATGAAGTCAGTACACACACATTCTAGTTTTACATTATGGATATACAGTGTCTGGTACAGGACACTTGATGACCACTACAGGAAGCTTTAGGATTGGCTACTTGGAAATGTCACTTATAATTATGTATTAGTCAGGCTTTGAAATACAATACAGGGAAATATAAGCTTATGGGTACATGGCGAGTAAAGAGTAGAGTGATTCCTCACATTTTACATAAACCTGTTACTGTCTTTTTTACACTAGCAGTTGTATATGCTCGGGTATTTTTTTCTTTAAAGTACAATTATTTATGTGATCTGAATAGTTTCGGAAATCTAAGAATTTCTCATTAGAAAAATAACATCTCAGTCTGTGATGGAGAAATAAAGCTGCAAGGCATAGTTTGCTTGAAAATGTTATTATTTAAGAAATGTGTTCTTAATCATAGATAGCCTTGCTATGCCCTCTAGTGGTCAAAATGTATTGATGCTTATACTTAATTTAAAGAATTCTGAAACACATGTTGTTGCTGCAATATATTCAGCTGCAGTGTGCTGTAGCAAGCAACTGAACTAACTGAACTCAACCAATCAGCGTAATAAATAAGGAGGTTGTCAGAGAGGCCAGGTTACAGAATGTCTGCTACAATCTTTGATTTGTGCATACATACCATTAGATATCTGGTTAAAGTGGAAAAAAAATCACACCAGATCATCTGAATAAATGGTATTGTATTAATAATACCTGATATGCAACACAGAGTAAAGAAACATTCAGATTTAGAAACATCGTTACTGCAGTACAGTACATGCTTTTAGTCAGTCTGCACGTGTTTAGTGCAGTAGCAGGATTT
Source organism: Hymenochirus boettgeri (assembly GCA_019447015.1). Lineage (NCBI taxonomy): Eukaryota > Metazoa > Chordata > Amphibia > Anura > Pipidae > Hymenochirus > Hymenochirus boettgeri. The sequence goes on along the minus strand of CM033474.1, from coordinate 190,214,083 downwards.
GATTCTGACTACAGCATATAATGGTATTCACTGCTTTATTTTTGAAATAAAAAGCTTTTGAAGTAAAATCTGTTTTATTAAACAGCGTGGAAAATAGAATGGTTACTCATGTCTGTGTGCAACACCAAAATATAAACTGGTGTTAGCTATAAGCTGCCGTGTTACTTCAGCAACAGTGCAAAGCTGAATATGTAGTATGTTGTGGAAAGGTCAACTCCAATTGGACAGAGGCAAGAATGTACAGAGATTATATGTCTGCGTATCTTGAAGAAGATGGCCACAAACCCTGACAACATTTTTTAAAGAAATACATGTTGTGTTTTTCTTAATTTTCATGACATTTCAGTTTGTTACAGGCCAAGCATTCAAACTGAATACAAATATTGGGAGGTGTAAATTTTCCTTAATTCATAACAAATAAAACGGGGAACCTTATCTGAGAAATTAATTGCAAACAAAGGGAAGGTTTAATCAGTACATCTCAAACTATTTGTGCACATTCCCCTTACTGAGCCTTAAGGTCGATTGACGACCCCCGAGGTGAATGGTCGTTTCGGCCATTAGTTGTGTATGTGTTCACACATTGTTCATTGATACGCCAGTGCAGATTATGCAAATGCATACACATGTACGATTATCGACTGAAAATGCCCATTCGTCATGCAAGTGCATGCGCACAGCAGTTGTTCCTCATCTGTTCTATCGGACATGTGTACAAGGCTTTAAGCTTTTGAAGGAAATACCCAGAATTTTTAAAATTCAACTAGATAATTTTCATGAAGAATTAAAAAAACTTTTAAAGAAAATGTATCAAGGGCAAGTCCACCCCCAAAACTAACTTTTTATATTTATTTGGCCCAAATAAGTGCTCCAAAACAAACTTTACAGCATGTAAATCGGTCCAGTGGTTCAAAAGTTACAGACCTTTGTAGCTGGCTTAATCCTGCAGCATGGACCAATACAGTGATGAACAGAGACAGGTTACATTACCTTGTCTCTGTTCTTTTCATGTTCTTGAGCATGTCTGTTAGCATCCAGCAGTGAGAACAGAGGAAGTTGCATCAGTAATGGTCTGACCCCTGGATCCCTGGATTTTCCCTCTCAACCAATCACAGCTGTAAAGTTATGTGTACTGAAGAAATCCAGGATCAACAGCTGCAGCCAGCCAGCCCAGAGAGAGAGATAGAGAGAGATACACACAAAAACACAGGCAAGATTTTTTATTTTTTTTTTCTAAGCTGCAGCTCAGGGTCATCTAAAGTGGAAGTGGAGAGGAAGTGCAGCCTGATTTATATCTCATTAAATATCAGGCAAAGCAAATGATTTTTAGAAAAATGAACATGGCGTTTGAGGTTGGTGCTATTATATAAAGACATACCCTTTAAACCTACATGCACAATTGGTGCCATAGGGACTGGTGCAAAAGTTTGTCCATACTGAAGATTAATAATCACGGACAAACTTTAGTTTTTTTTTGTTTATTCCATCAGCCCCAAAATCATTACAAAAGTGAAAATTTAAGATGTGTTTCCCTTCATAATAATTACTTTCCTTCATATCTGCTGCTTTGTCACGCATGGAGATGCAGAGGTGATGTCACATGTCAGTGAGGAAACACCACCCCTTTTGTCTGGCCACAAGGACAGCTGGGACTGGGTAAGTCAGAGCCTCTACTGCAAGCCAATGTGGGAGCTGTGGACATCACTACTTGATACCAGTTCCTGTTAAAGGAAATGTGTCTAATGGCTTTATTATTATTTATATAGGAATTAAATTGTAGCTTTGTAAGGATTGAGAATATACTTTTCAACCATAGCCCAGTGTACCTATTTTTTTAACACCTATTTTGTTTAAAGGTCAAGTCCAGCCCTAAAATGAAAACTTACATACAGGTAAATCACCCCCCCAAACCCTAAACGGTAATAGTTTGAAACCTCAAATATATAAGTCTAACCTGAAATCCTGAACAATGTCCTGTTGCCCCTGTTTCTGCTTCCTGGTTCTTCCAGTTAGCAACTGTCAGTTATGGATTTGACAGTTGATATCACAGCCAATGGCAAAAAATGTTAAGCCCCTGTCTGCCTCTTCTGAGCATTAGAGGACAAAGTATGATATATCTACATATTTTAAAGAGGCCATTCTTTCTAAAAAATATTATTATGAGGGTGGATTTGTCCTTTAATAAGACAATCTCACACTTACAGGGAGTTAGTTCTATAAAGAACTACAGCATTGATTCCACTTTCACAGTCTCTCTTTCACTAGCTGCCAGGATTTTTAAAAGGATTTAACTCCATGCCCCATGACTCACCCTCAGGCCTTAAGTTATTGCTTAATACAGTTTACATTGCATGTGGACAGCAATATATAGTAGCTCATATTGACACTCACTGAAGATTTATTTCTGGTTTGGGTGGGAGTTAGAAATTCTGAGTTTCCTGTATTCTACATTTATGGTACTAGATTTTTTTCAGTTGTAGAATGGATTATTCAAAGAGAAATGTATTAAAATGGATAGGATTCAGATATGGGTGGGAATGAAGGACCTCAGGTATGACAGACTAGATATGCAGCATTAAAGGACATGTCCACCCCCAAAACTACATTTTAACCCACTACTGGCCCCACGGTGTAGTGTTGATAAAACCTTCCATCCCTGCTCCAAATGGCTGCCCTGCAATATCTCTGTAAACACCAAAAAAGTAAAGAGCAGGAGCCTGGATGTATCCAAAAATGTTTCTGCCTCCTGTCTGGCATGCGCAGTGAAGCCCTCCCCCCCCCTCGTTTTTCACTCCCTTGCCCTAATGCCAAATCCGTTTTCTGTAGTGTAGTTCTCCCTAACCCACCCCCAACCGCTAAGTTTATATGTAAATAAATCACTCCTAACATTACTTACTAGCATTCATTCCCCCGGCGTTTTGTAATGCCTGCAGCCACGTCCGTGATTGGCTGCCTCTCAGCTCCAGCAAGCAGAGGGCCAAGTTTACAGCATTGGGGGAATGAAGGAAAGTAAACAATGTTAGAAACTATATTTTTACATATAAACTTAGCATTTGGGGGTTGGATAGGGAGAACTACTAACAGAAAAAAAATTGTTGGACCTTAGAATAAAGAGCCATATTTCTTAAAATATATATATATATCGTAATGGTACGATCGCAGTCATAAAAAAAAGCGATAGCTAAAGTATAGGTGTCACGAAATCGTACCATTTTTACCATCGTACTTATTTTTATGACTGCGATTGTACCTTTATGACAGCAGTCTTACAATTACAATCATGATTGTAATTGTACAATCTTCTACACAATACAATAGCAGTAGTCTACTGCCATGCTTTTACAATAATCCATGGTATCGGAACTTTCCAATACTGTGGATTTTTAATTCTCGCTGAAACTCTCTTGAAGAATGTTTATCAGAGGACACAATGGCATCTCTTGACATTAGAAAGAATTAGCTTCCATATTCAGATATAGAGTGTGTTCTTATAGTAAGATAGGTAAAGCTGTCTATGCAGAGAATGTTGTACTGGTGCCTTTGTTGGAGAGTTTTAAGAGAGAGCTTGAGGAATTGTTAGAATTAACAAAGCATATATTTGTCAATACTCCATGAATGAAAAGTTTTGACCCTTCATTAAAAAAGCGACTCATCAAAAGGCATGCTATCACATTTGTTGGAATTATGTATGACAGTCTGTGCAAAGGGTGGTAATCTACACTGGCTAATATTCCTCAAATGTGAAGTACAGACATGAAGAGATGTAAGGATAATTGCCTAATTAGCAGTCACATCAGCCAATAGCTTTGCAATGTCCTTGGGGTCTTCATGTAAGATAGCAATGTCTGTAGAAAAGAACCTTAAATAAGATATGCAACTTTATGTTCCTTCCTAACATGATCAGTTTTTTCATTTATTTATTCAAATCTGTATATATGTTTGATGAAATAGATAAAACCTTAGGTAGCCATATTGACATATTTTAACAGTTTCAATACTATATATATATTTTGTTTTTGTCCAGTTTATGAAGTGCTACATTAGATAGACCCCTCCACATCATAATATAGATCTAGTTTATCCTTTTGTGTTCCGTGTCACTCTAGCCTATTATTTTGAGCTATAGCAGGTTTGTGTATTTGTTTTTATGAGGGGAATGCTGTCATCATTCACCAGTAAATCCGTCTGTATAAGCAAGGTCATGGTAAAGAGTGATTAATCGGATGATTCTATTTATATGTCTTTATTTTTAGAACCTGAAATACAGAATACTTTCCCCTAACCTATGTAATGTGAAAATATAATTAAAAACAAACACTAGAGAATGATGCTTTGTCCTTTTAAAAAAGGCACATTGTATTTGCTGTCAGTTCTACAGTACATCCTTCCTGCCATTAATAGGAAAGATCAAGTTTCTGTGTGGGTTGAATCTGCAGAACAGGGAAATCACATTTTGCTCAGACAATATGATCATGAAGGTTGCTGTCAACAATCGCTCTGTAGGACTTCCAAAGTGATAAATGTATTGCGAGGATTATCTAGAGTGGGCCAAAAATACAGGCAAATACAGCGTTTGAGGCATAATGTAGTGTCATTAATTATTACACACAATTATTCCTTTAAAAATTAAAGTAAGAAAAAAATTCTTATTTAAAATCTACAGCTAAGTGTTCTAGGACAAATTAAGACATTTTTGTTGAAAATCTTTCCTGCAGGTTCATTGTTATTAAAGCAATCGGATGAGGAAATTATAGAAGATAATGGAAAACAGGTAGATGAAAAGATATTGAGACAGATTGATGTTTGAAATCAAATTTAGACTTCAGTACTCCTTGATTGACAAGTAGAGACAGCTTTCATTCCTATGTGGTGACAAATCTCTCATGTGGAAGATTAAATGGGCTCCCCCTGAGCATTTTTTCCTATAGAAAGGGCAAATAAATAAATCAAAACTCACATGTCAATTTATGAAGGGCATGAGGGTGAATATTATAGGGCCCGAGGTACTGCGTGCCCTCATAGCTCTCCATTTGTCAATGGAATATTAGGGCTGACAATATTGTAAATGTCATGCCTATTAGTGCAACTAGACAAGAAAAAAAGACATGACTCTATTTAATTGACTACTAGGGAAAAAAATCACCTGGAACCCACTGATAATAATTCCTGTCAACATTTATTTACTTTCACATTAAAACCATTATATTGATACCACTGCCAATAGTTACAGCATTATGTAGGAAACATTTTGTAATATTTATGAATAAACGAAGGCTTTATTGTCTCAGATGCTCTAAATTATGTGTATAAGTCCAGCATTGCTTTTTTTTTTAGACTGTCATTAAACTTTTAGATTTTGTACTATTTGATATTGAACTATGCTCATTCATGTTATTTCAACAATAGTAATGCTCATAATCTTTTTATAATACATAAGTGTGATATTTTATAATGGGAGTTGCAGTGGTATATATCCTTATAAAAATCACTCAACTATGTCACTAAGTGACTCATATATCCCACTGCTCCTCCCATTCCAGTATTCCTGCCTGGACAATGTGTTTAACTTCACTAACGGGACCTGCTGGAGCTGCTTCCTGTCACTTCATAACCAATGTCTCTCTCCTCCTCCACAAAGATTGATGCTGGGCTGGGCTGGGATGTTCCTTTCTACTGGGTTTAAGTTACAGAAGGTAGCTAGGGGGGTTAAATTAAGGTGGGAATAGGGACAAGGCTAGAATTTAAAATGCGAATTGGGTGAAGGTTTCAGATACTTATGTATTATAAGAAATAATGTGACCATTTACATTATGATATAAGGATATTACACCACCTCGGAGTTCCCTGCCCTATATAAAAGCACTCTGCCTATGGCCTCGTGCTTCTATGTAGTCAGGGAATTCGTCGGTCTTGTAATATCCTTATATTACACTGTAAGGGGCATTATGCCTTATATAATTCACCCCTGAATGGATCTCTATTGGACCAACTGTAAAATAATAACCTTAGAGTAGTACTTTATAGTAGTGTGCCTTTTAACTAGGAAGTAAGGAACACATAGCCCCAGGCACATTTCCTCATCCCCCCTATGTTCCCCCGCCCTGCAGCCCAACACTTACTACAATACTACATAGCCATTTTGCACTTCATCCGTGCCATGGATAAACTTTCCCTGCCATTCACAAAATCAAAGAAGGTAGAAGCAGCACCTGCGAGGGAGAGGTAACAAGCTACTAACAAGCCAACAGTTATGTTGCTGACAGTAAGTAATGCCTATTATTTGTAAATACAACTTTTTTCCTTGCAGCGCTCCTTAGGATATTTGTGTTTTTTATGTTGGGGAAGGGGGGGCTAGCATGAGGGGTGTTATTTTTTAGGTAATGTTATCTCTGGTTGTGTTTGCAAGATGGCTGGGGTTTTAACAAGAAGGGGGGTGAGATTCTATAATTTGTTGACACTTCTAATAACCTTATAATATACGGTAGTCTAGGGAGTACATTATTCACATTATAATCCACACTTTAATGGATTACTTTGGGCTCCAACCAGACACTGAGCAATTATCGGCAATTACCACACCGTGTATCGGACGATAATATTGCTACGTCTATGGCCACCAAAAGGCTGTGCTCCCTGAGAATTCTTGGGCCCTAGTCTGGAGGTTGCCTTTTTGGATAATCCTGCTCTGACTGCCAGAAGAACTCCTCTAGTGCAATACACTGCGGTAGCCAGTAAGGGAGGGTGTGTGTTTATCTGTTAGATTTCACAGCTGAAAGTGAGGGGATGCGGGAGATTGATTTATACTATATTGCCAGTAGGTGTGGATTATAATGGATAATATACCCTTTATAAATGCACTTGGCTTTAGGCCTGATTAGTGTATAGAGTCACAGAACTTATCTGTGATTTTTTTAAATCTACTGTATATAATTTACAGTAGTAGCCACACTTTCCACTATATTAGTCATTCGGTATGGTACGCTATTTATGAATTATCAATATAGTGTTATTTTACCAAATGCTGCAGTTCTAAAATAATAATGTGGCTAAAAAATACCAATGTTTATTGGAGGGTTTTGGACGCAGAGTTATTGTGCCATAACCAGAGACATGGTGGTAGGGCCCCTACCAGCAGGTATTGTTGTTTTCCAATTATAAACAATGTGTTCAAATTATTGCTACTAGCTACAACCCCAATAATGAATCAAAAATCCTTGGAAAACCAACACAATAGCAGTACAGTTCACTAGAGCAACTTTAGTCTTGTGCCCTGTAGATGCTGCTTACCCCAAATAACAGAAAATGGCAATATAAACAGGAAGCCCTCCAGGACACAAAGCTTCATACTAGATGTTAAAGGGGGCCTAGACTGTAAACAATATACACTATACATATTGTTGAAGAGCAAACTTTATGTAACTCTTTAAAGGAATAGTTCACTGCAAAAATGAGCTATTCCTTTAATGTATTAATTGGAGACCGGGAGGTTAAGGAGCTATGCCTTACCATCCGTTCTTCAATCAATGCCTGTGGAGCAAGTAAACAAAGATAGAAGAAAATTACCTTTTATGCGATCCGCCGCGTCTGCACTGACAGATCACGACCTCTTCCTGGTTCTGTTCCACTATAGCGCGCATGCGTGAAAAATGCTTGCTATGGTTAAACAGAACCAAGAAGTTGTCAGGAATTTAGTGCTGCTGCAGTTGATCACACAAAGGTCCTGCGGCCGGACGTTCGAGGGCCCCGTGGCTCAACCCTGGACTTCCTCCCAGGTCCTTAGAAGGACTATTATGGCCATAATGGCTTAAAGGGTGGGCAGCTGGAACCAGGACCCCCCTCCCTGGCACCTGTAACTGCCCTTGTGACACTGACAAGTGCCTTTTGGGGCTTAAGGGGTCCCGCAGCTTGAACCAGGATCCCCTTCCCCGGCACTTAGAAGTGCCCTTGGAAGGGACCTTGTGGCCCAGACAAGCACCCTTTGGGGCTTAAGAGGTCCTGCAGCTTGAACCGGGACCCCCCTCCCCGGCACTTAGGAATGCCCTTGCCGCCCTGATAAGTGCCATTGTTGAGGGTCCCGCAGCTCGATACCAGGACCCATTGGCTCTTAGAATAGCCCTGGGGGACATGTCTTCTTTCTTCCCAGCCCGCAACACCAGCGCAGCTGATGCCGCCAGTAACGGCACCAGTTTTGCCAGTGCCTTCTTTCTACTTCCTTCTGCCAACACTGTGATGACTTCTGAGCTCCGCGAGGTTTGCACTTTGTATAGGTTTGCTGAAGGGCAATTGGTGATTGGTTAATATTTCAATGCTTGCAATCATATGAACACACATTAACTAATCATCCTATATAATAAAAGCCCTAATGTGCGTCCGTGAATCCGTGTGTGGCTTTTTGCTTCTGCACATGCGCGAGAGGGGTCTCTCGGCTATGCGCGATCATCCACAGCGAGATGAATCCAGCTCACAGACCCGGATGAGTACATCCTCTCCTCTTTAAACTGCAGAAAGTGAGAGAGAGAGAGAAAGGCTATCTGTCTAGCGCCCGTTTATATAACGGGCTTAACTGTCTGTTCCTGGCCTCTGCCTATCAGTGTTCCTTTTGTCTCTCTCTACTGACATTGTGGGCTCTTCTTGAGGGCTCCTGGGGCAGCGTAACAACCTTACCTTCAGAGGCTCTAATGGTGAGGGGTACTTAGATTCCACGCCCGGAGGGGAGGGAGTCGGGGTCCCACTCCTTTTCATAACATAAAGATTACCTTTTAATTCAACTAGTCCCTGTTTCTTCAGAGTGGTACACCATCCAGAGCTGTATTTATGTTTGAATAAAATATAGGAGCTTGCCCCGATGTGAGGAGAGGAGGAATCTGCATGCCAGGGAAGCCATGCTGTATCAGCATTTAGTGGAGATAATTAGTTCTTCTGCACAAGGTATATCCAAAATAATTTTGTAGTGTAACATCTGTGCCTAACAAAGACAGGTCTCTGTTTTGTAATGTAATTGACTGTCCACTCCTAGGAGACAAGGCTGCAACTGAGAGCTTAAACTTCCAAAAATCAGAAGCACACATTACATACAGTATACAGGGAGATTCAATAAAAGTTCTTATCGTTTAAAATGATTCTAATTTTGCACCAACCAATCAGATCTTATTTAACATTTGAAAGCTAACATCTGATTGGTTGGGGCAAAATTAGCACCATTTTAAACGATAAAAACTTTTATTGAAAAACCCTGTTTTTGAAGGTTTATTAAGTGTCTGATCCACCTAATAAACCTGCAAAGCCATTAAAAATAGTGTGCCTAGTTCTAATTTTCAATGATATGACCCCTAGTAGTGTAACTTTACACTACATTGATTTGAATATACTGTAATATACACGGTAAAGGGCATGGATTAAGGGTAATTACAACTTTAAGGGACATATTTAAAGGGCATGTCCACCCCTGTAGCAAACTTTTGGGGTATAATAGTATACCTTCCCCCAGCCCCAATTGCCCCAATCTTATAATAATAAAATTATTATAAGAAAGTCCCCCGATCGTTACTTACCTAACCTCTTTCCCCCGCCGACAGTGTCCCGGCCCTCTGCTTGCATGGAACTGCAAGCAGGGGGCGGGACCGGCAGCCGCGTCCATGATTGGCTGAGAGGCAGCCAATCACAGATGCGGCTGCCGGCTGCTCAGAACGCCGGGGAGAGAGGTAAGGTGAGATCGGGGGACTTTCTTGAAATTCTTTTATAGCGGTTGGGGCTGGAGGAAGGAATACTATTATGTCGCAAAGGGGTTTTAAGGTAGGGGGAGGGCTTGCAAAACGGGAGGGAGAGGGAGGGGGAGAAGGGTTGAACTGCGCATGCACAACTTCTCCCAGAGGGGAGACAGGTGGCAGAGTCCTATATGGACTCTGCTATCCTCCTGCTGGGCAGTTTTTGGGACTTTAGGGGGGATTACAGGAGAACCATTTGGAGCTGGGATGTAAGGTAAGGATTTTTATACACTACACAGTGGGGCCAGTAGTGGGGGGAATTATAGTTTTGGGGGTGGACATGCCCTTTAAGCGATACCATCGCTAATATACGAATATATGCATAAATGAATACCATGCGGTAGTAATTAACGAATTTAGAGAACTCGTAGATACGGGAAAATAGTCTAACTCCCTCCAGGGTACTTATTAGTATTGAGATGCAAAAAAACACTTTTTTTTTTTAAATATGATCAAGTGGTTACCATGGCGATGTATTTCGAAAAGCAAACTGTTGAAAGGTGGCGGTAATGACATTTTGCCACTGGTTATTGCGCTCTATAAACTGCGATAAGTCCAAATTTGGCAAAAAGTCAGCGATAACGGTGGCAAAAAATTTAACGAAACCTTTAGAAATATGCCCCAAAGTTGCACTAGCCGATAATTTGATTTACTATTGCTTAGTGTGAATTCGGATAACAGTGGAGTACCCTGAATAAATGACACGTTTGCGTAGCAGTTTGTCATTGTTCACTGCCTCAAAAAAAGCCTGGTAAAGACTAAGTAAAATGTTACCTGAGCGAAAACATGCAGCTAGGCCAGGCAAGTTGGCCTAGGGGAGGAAAAAAGTATAAATCTGGCCCTGTCTTGAACTGAGGGCACAGTAAATATTTTAATCATTTTATAAATGTTAACATAATATGGTCTTGTTTTTTTCCCTGTCTAAGAGATAATGGCTATGATTTGGGGTGTGGCCAGTGTTGATTGATAGGGTCATGGGCAACAGGATTTTGTTTGTAAGTATTCTGATTCCAGATGTAAATGTCTAAACTTTAAAGATCGCCACCCAAAAACTCTCCCACTGCGGGCAGACTTATAACAGTGAAAACACATTGGGCCTCATTTACCCACAGTTGCTGGGCAAATATATGGAGTTAAAGTCACGCTAACTGGTTCGCTACCGGTTAGCGCAACTTTAGCTCCATATTAGCGGCGGATGCGTGGGTTACACAAAAATCACCCGAGCATCCAACGCTTACGATTTAATATCACGTTTGCGCTAGTTTTAGCGCAGGATTTTAACGCCAGCAAATAGCTGCCTTTAAAATCCTGCAGTTTCCCACATTCGCAAACGCGATATTAAATCACGGAAGAAGCATTTACCCAGAGCTATAGCGGCTCTGGGTAAATGAGCCCCTTACAGAATGATATTTTTTTATGCATTAAGATTTTGCTTACATTCTAATTTTTTCTTAATGAATTGAATTGATTGTCTCAGTTGTCACAGACTTTATGGACAATTTAACAATGCAGTGTATGCATTTATTACTAAAAAATCTTAAAAGAAATAAAGCTGCACCCTACTATACCCCATTTACAATATCTGATTACAGTGTGTACCATTTTAACTCTATTCTGTGATTGAAGCTGTTTGCTCTCTTCTGAAAGGCACTGATTTAATGACAAATAATATGAAAATGTTTTACAAAATTGTTATCAATCATTTCTTCTGCCCAACATTGTAATTCATCTTCTGTGATTGTCATTTCCTCATTAACTCCTGTTGATTCTCTGTGTTCAATATATTGCACAAAATAAACTGATACTGTAGTGTCTCCAAGGATCCCTTTCCACAACCCCCTTCTAATGATGTAAAAATTGCAAATTGCCTTCTTTATTGAAGTCTGACAAATCATTTTGTAGTGTGTATACAAAAATCATATTAGATAACTATTAAGGGATTTTAGCTATGGAAATACTGTACATTAGCTACATTTCAAAGGAGATGAGGTGCTTAAAGAACTAACTAGGCTAAAAGGATTAACTAGACTGTATAAATGAGGATTTTGTGATATTCCCCCCATTGTGCATCCAATCAAGCCATGGCTAGCCTAATAGTGGCCATACATGCAATGATCCTGATCATACAATCCCAGTATCAGGTATTGGATGGTATTTTACAACTTATTTTGAAAAAACATACAATAGCTGGCCATTTAGCCATTCAGGGTCCAATGGTCATGCAGTATTAGAAATACTGTATGACCTGCATTCCTGCACATATGGCCACCATAAATCTGACCAAGTCTACTTCCTACCAGCTTGGGCTATAAAAGGTACTCCGTTTCCTAAATTAAACACAATGCCATGCTTATCATCATCATTAACTTGGTTTTATGCAAGTTAATAGCTTTTATGCGAGTTAAAAGCTCGTACATGCTCAGATGAGGCAACTAAAGGAATAACTTTTAGTTGTTTGCTGTGATGCCAATTGTAACATTTATGACTGATAGTTGATAACCGGAAGGATAAGTAAGCAGAAATAGGACATCTGAGAGTTTTCAGGCTAGTCTTTTATCTCTTAGCTTTCTAAATATTTATGTTTTGGGGTTTGGGGGGTGATTTACCTATAGGGGTGGACTTTCCCTTTATGTGTAAGCTTATTTTATTGCATTTAAGAGCTCAAACAACTGTCATGCCAGTAAAACTATACTAAGCCAGGAGGTTGGAGGCAGGACTGAGATAATAAGCCAGGCGCAGGAGCTGTCATCCATGGCACAAGCAGTTTTTGGTGTATTTTTAATCTGCTTTTGACAAACAAATACAACCAAAACATTGGTCACTGCTAAAAATTTCTATCTAACTGACTGAAATTTTAGTAGCGGTGGTTGATTTGTACAAAATATCAGACCATCTGTAGGTAGCCTCATATTAAACAAGCCGTAATAAGTAAAGATAAGCAAAACTGCTAAAACCTGTTCCGTCTGTGGAAATCATCCGAAAAACCCATTATAAGTTAATGTGAGAAAAAATCTGCACAGATCTGTCTAAATACTGTATAAGGTAAAATAGCAATGGTGACTTACTGTACATGGCTCTGGGACCTAGTCTGGGGAACACGTACATATATCAAGAAATTAAAAAAAATAACTTTCCGACCTTCTGCATTCTATTTTCAAGCCTCGTTTGAAAATTTGAGAAATTACAAAATTCCGTTGATGCAGTTGCTGTTTGGTCTCCCCCACATACAAATCAGAGCATTCTTCACTGCACTGCACTGCATATATGATGTCGCTTTTCTTGTGTTTTGGTATTGGGTCTTTCGGATGTACCAATTGCTGCCTCAGTGTGTTGTTCGGTTTAAAGCAGACAGGGATACGATGTTTTTTGAAAATTCTTCTTAATTTCTCGGAGACCCCTGCTACATATGGGATGACCATGTTCTTCCTCCTGTCTTGCTTTTCCCCTTCACTGTTGGTATTCGTGTTCTTTTCTTTCCTTCTACTTCTTTTGACAAAGGCCCAGTCTGGATATCCACAAGTTTTAAGGGCTCCTCTGAGATGTTTCATTTCTTTAGCCTTCGCCTCTGTGCTAGTGGGGATGTTCTCGGCTCTGTGTTGCAGGGTTCTGATGACCCCCAGCTTGTGATCTAAAGGGTGGTGGGAGTCAAACACCAAATACTGATCTGTGTGTGTTGGTTTTCTGTAAACCTCTACTTCCAGTTTACCATTTTCCTTAACTTCTACCAAGCAGTCCAAGAAAGCCAGTTTGTTGTTTTGTACCTCTTCCCTTGTGAATTTAATGTTTTGGTCCACCGCATTAATGTGTTCTGTGAAAGCTTGTACTTCCTTCTGGTGGATTTTAACCCAGGTGTCATCAACATATCTGAACCAGTGGCTGGGTGCTATGCCCTTAAAGGACTCCTAAAGATACATAAGGAAGGGGCCCCACTAAGACCTATAGTCAGCAGCATCAACTCGGTAACATACAAGGTGGCAAAATATCTAGCTAACATCTTAGGACCTTTGGTGGGAAGTTCTAAGCATCACATCCAGAACTCTCAGGATTTCACCAACAAGATTGAAGATATAGTACTCGGTGTAGAAGAAACTATGGTGTCCTATGATGTGACATCTCTCTTCACTTGTATACCCACCAAGGAGGCTGTTGACATGGTGAGAAAACGGCTGGGCCAAGACAGCACTCTTACCAGCAGAACTGATCTCAACCCAGAACAGGTGTGTTCCTTGTTGGACTTGTGCCTGAATACCACTTATTTCAAATACAGGGATAAGTTCTATAAGCAAAATCATGGATGTGCTATGGGATCTCCAGTTTCACCTATTGTGGCCAACCTTTATACAATAAATACACATTTTTCTTTTATGTTATAAACATACAGTAAACCGACATGCACGAACAATGTTGGTCGCGGCCGTTAGTCGTGGCCGCCCGACCGAAAGTGCCGTGAATTGGTCGGTCGGCCAAAAATATTGGCTGGTGTGTTGTTGGTGGTTAATGTTAGTTACTTTAAAGGGCATGTCCACCCCCAAATCAAAATTTTCCCCAACTGCTGGCCCCTATGCTTAGCTTTGAAAAGTTCTTACCTTACATTCCTGCTCCCCATGGATCTCTTGTAGTCCTCACCCAAAGTCCAGAAAACTGAGGTGCAGTGGATGTCTTCCCGTCCAAACGTCTCTGCCTTGTTTGAAGCCTCCGGGAGGGATGCAGTCATGCGCAGGGGAACCCTTTCCCCCCCTCCCTCCCTCCCTCCGGATCCAATATTCACACGCTTTCTCCTAGCGTGTCAGGCTAAAGTGGGAATACCCTTTAGTGCTGCCCACCCCCAACCGCTATAAGAAACCTATAAAAAAAACTTTTGGATATTTACTTACAGGCACTTCGTTCCCGCGACATCTTCTTAGCCGGCAGCCGCATCTGTGATAGGCTGACCGGCAGCCAATCACAGACGCGGCTGCCAGTCAGGCCCCTCTCTGCTGTTTCCTGTTAGCAGAGAGGGAGAAGGAGACTCGCTGGAGCGAAGGGGCAGTAAGTAGTTATCTGAGCATTTTTTTTTGTTTTATTATAGCGGTTGGGGGTGGGCTGCCATACCTAACATTATGCCCAAAAGTGATTTTTCGGGTGGACATGCCCTTTAACATTTTCGAAAATTGCTTTAAAATTCGAATTTTCGACCACAGCTCGACAAAATCCACTAGATCCAAAGAAATCTACCGTGGAACCGGGTTCAAATCCGCCATCCAATCCATCTCTAGTAATAAGCCATGCAGAAATAAGTATAGACAGTATGTAGACATCGATACCTCTACCTCTAGCCCCTGATTAGGCAAACATTCTCCAACATGGATCATCAAACATTTTCCAACATGGAACAATGCAAACGATAAACTGCTCGAAATGGATCAGGCTGGAATGGATTAAAGTCACCAAATTTGCAAAAAACTTGAGCCTTGTATGGCAAGCCTTGGAAAATGATTTCTAGTTCAATGCAAAAACTGAATGCCTGCCAAGAGATGCCAAATATATGCCTACACCTCAACGCAGAACCAGTGCACAGGCCTTCTAACTAAAGGTATTTATACAATAAATACACATTTTTCTTTTATGTTATAAACATACAGTAAACTGTCCTTAATAACCAAGACATGGTATTCACCTTGTCATTGGTAACTGCCGATCAAAACAGAAAATTATTATAGCTGGTGGTTAATATCATTAGATCTTGCATAAATCAACAATGTTCATCATTAATGGACCTTACTACACACTGTATAAAGCTTTACAAATGCTGTTGTTAATGTATATATTATATACTGCAGCGCTCAACATGGATTATTTAATGAGAGAAAGACAATAGTTTGTTTTTACCATTCAGTAACAGCTCATCCATTGCATACAAAAGATGAACAGCGACACCATGTGGCATTTGCTAAACATACAACTAACTCTAGATATGAAAAGCAGCATAGGCACAAACCTGCTGTAACAAAGTAATTGTGTAAAGCTATAAGTCAATGAGGAGAAAGAAACTTTCAAAAGGAATTGATCTCATGCTAATGAAAATCCTGTAATGTTTTTATAGTTACTGTATATATGTACAATATGAGGCTCAATTGCCATTTACCCCTCTTTAGGCTTCATATGAGCTAATCAACTTAAACCAAGTCTGTGTAGTGGTAACAGGAATGTTGTGAGGTGCTCTCCTCAATCTCCGTGCCACAAGCGGTAATAACAGTATACACTTATTTTCTGAAAGGGAGGCACACAAAAAAATAATAAATACTTTTCAGTACTTAATAAGTTATTTATGCTGTAAAGCACTTTTGAGTGTGTCTACCTTTCAGAAAATAAGTATATTCATATGAGCTAAGAATTTTACAAAAATATTTCAGTGTTGGTGAAGTAGAGAGACTTAAAGGACAACTCCACCATCATAAGAACATCTTTTAGAAAGAATGGCCTTTTTAAAATGAGTTGATATATCCTAGTTTGTCCTATGAATTCATTACTGTATGCCTGCTATGCTTCTGGATGCCTCATGGAAACTGAGCAATTTAGAAACCTGTACTGAGCCTGTACTGAGCCTGGGCATGCTCAGAAGAGGCAGACAGGGGATTAACATTCAGTCATTGGCTGTGATGTCAACTGTCAAATCCATAACTGACAGTAGCTAACTGGAAGAACCAGGAAGCAGAAACAGGGGAAACAGGACATTGTGCAGGATTTCAGGTTAGACTTACTGTATATGTTTCAGATTTCAAACTATTACCGTTTAGGGGTTTGGGGTGATTTACCTGTATGTAAGTTTTCATTTTAGGGCAGGGCTCGCCCTTTAAGAGAAATAGAGGCAGAATTAAAGCATAGGGCTGGTTCATTAAACCCACTGTAATAAGAGCTACAATGTGTGGATTTGGATGAAAAGATTCATGGATTAAACACTTGTCAAACTGCTTTTGTTTTGTTCTTTGAAAAACAGTTTCACACAGCTTAATTAACACTATGTAACATTCACAATGAGTCATTTTCCATTTTTGTTGTACTCACTTGTTTGCTAGAATAGATTATAAATGCACATGATTTTTCTGATGGCAAACATTTTTACTTCTAAAATCAAAGAATAATATTTTCATTATAACATAACATTTTCTTTTGTTAAAGGATTTTGGTATAAGTAACTTAAAGCAACAGTTCAGTGGAAATTATCAATATTTGTCAAATTGTTAGTTTGTGTAAAGCCTTCTTAGTTATTCTACATATTCTCTCCCATTTTGAAAAATCAGTTCATTTCATACCCTTTGCTGTTCCCTGCTGTTGACATTTAGTGAGCTGACATTTCAGGTTCTAACGGTCCTTCTTATTCCCAGAATGCACCACATCCTTGGAATGTTCCTAACAGTTATTTCTACTGATTGGATGTTGGATGGGTCAAACATGCTCAGATCTCTACTGAGCAACTGAATCAACCCAGGCGCTGGGTCAAGGGCAAAACCATAACGGTCTCTACTAGGGGTCCTGCAAACAGGAAGTCAGTATTTCAGTTGCATTTATTTATACACAGAAAAAATGCTGAATTGGCAGATTAAGGTCATTGGGATAAAAAAATACTGCTCTTTTTTCTGAAAAGTATGCATGTATTTGCACTGAACTTCCCCTTTAAGAGTCATACAGACGCTACATGCAAGATTACTACAGTTACAGCTACAGTTAAGGACCATTTCGCTCATCATTCTAGCATGTCTACAGGCTTATGTCAATATCAGTTAACAATCAGTTCCGCCCCCATCCTCTCCAAATAGAACAGCCCGAGCAGCATCTTAGTGTGAGGATCAGAAGAGAATTGCCATTTAGACAGATCCTCTAAGAATCAATGGGCCATATTTATAAACCCACGGTATCACTTTTTAACGGCTTAGTTAATTTACTATGGCGGTCGTAAATGTATGATCGCGATCATACATTTACGACTGAACGTTCGTAATTAACAAACGTTCGATAAAATACCGTGTGGTAGAAAACTAGAAGGGTATTCTATGGATATCGTAAATCTACGATTTCATTATCGTAAATTTGCGATTGTTAAAAATAATTTTTCAGACTTTCAGTTTTACCTGTTTACCTCTAAGAATTGATACAAACATACACAGGGCGATGCAACAACGGGAGCACCACTCCTGCTATATCGGTTAGCGTGACTTAAACTCCTTCCTTGCGGCAAAAGTTATCCTTGCAGTTGCCAAAAGCGATGTTATATGCCGAAATCGGCATTCTATTGCTGCACTTTAAACGCTAGCTAATAGTTGGCGTTAAAAGGGCTGGAATAGAAAAGCGCCAGATAGTGATTTTCCAAGCGCCACTATCGGCATATAACATCGCCAGGCTGTTTGCACCAGGTTGCCGTTTGCGGCACTCGGTGCATCGCCCTGACACACTGTTAAATATAGCTTGTCAAGTCTGAAACATGTTGCAATAAATTTGGTTACTCTGCAGATTACTCCTTTATCATTATTTGGCTATATTATACATTGCAGGGCACAGAGCAGAGGAGGGTGTGGACTCCAACTTACGACTTGGATTGCTAATGTGCATACTCACCTGTAAACTGTTAAATATTTGACAATAGATTAGGGGGGACACAGCAAAGCCATTTTGGTAGGAAACATTATTTCCTTAATGTGAACGTGTTACCTGCCCTTTCTTTTGTTGTGTGCCCTTTTGCACCACTCCAAAAATAATTAGTTAAATAGATATACAGTCTGTTTGCCATTCAATCAAAAATGTTACACTTGAGTTTTTCACTCCTGGACAAATTACTTTTATATGATAGGGCAAGACACTGTAGCTGTACTTACCTCCTTTGCTGATCCCGTCCTCTCCCCTTCCCTAGATCCAAAGGTAATGAGGCCAATAAGAAGCCACGCTCTTCAAGCAGTGATCAGTCGCAGTTTCAAAACAAACCTGGTTTTGATTCCAAACGGGCGGTTACAAAAATTCATGTATCAGCCAGAATTATTGGGAGTTTCAAGAAAATAATTGAATATTAGGAAGTTGAAAAAAATGTAAATTAGATGGAAAACGTAAAAATGTGTGCTTGAAAATCAAAAATTCTATTTGAACATTTGACAAATGTTGAAAATTGCGCTAAAAAAATTACAATTCAATTAGGTTTGTATCAGATTTTCCAACATTCAGTATTCTTTCAAAGGAACTGATGTCAGAACAAAGTTTCCACTTTTCTTCATCTAAAAACGAGGTTCCCTGTCCCTAAATCTATAATCCTATGGGTCAGGAGGAAGTATTTAGAAGTTTAGTCAATGACTGCTTGCAGTTTTCAGTGTCCTTGGCAACGAAAAATACTATTTCAAAATTGTTAAGCCATTTCCCTGCCTGATTCCTGAAACTTAAAGGGTATCTCCACCCACAAATATAATTTTTTCTGTAGTGTAGGGGACCCCCCCCCAACCCTAAACGTTAGGGATTTAACTTAATAAGGTTCCTAGAAATAGACTTACTGGCCTTCGTTCACTCGGCCTCTGCCTCTACTGCTACTTCTGGTAATGGAGTAGCAATAAAGAAAGTGAAAGTCAGCCAATCACAGGCACGGCTGCCAGCTATTGAGAAAGCCGAGGGAACGAAGGTGGGTAAGTCTATTTCTGGGAACTTTGTAAAGTTAAAACCCTAGGATTTAGGGTTGGGAGGGTGCCCTACACTACAGAAAAGTTTGTATTTTCTTTACTGCTGCATCGAGGGGGAGGGAGAGAGAGAGCTCCCCTGCACATGCCAGAGTCCTTCTGGAGGACAGAGAAGGGGCAGATCCCAGGGGTGATGACACAAAAGGGTGCTACTCTTTTAAAAGTCGCTGTAGGAAAACTGTAAGGAGCAGAGGAGAAAGGTAAGTTTTTTTTTTACACTACACAGGGAGGCCAGCAGTAGGGCCCTTTAGTAATATTTGTGACAGTTTTTTTCTTAAAGAGACTTCAGGGAGACTGAAAGCTGAACAAAAAAAGTCAGTATCACATATATAATACACCATCATTGGTTAAAAGATGTACAAAAAAAATAAAGCGCATGTCTACCCCCAAAATGAAAATGTCTATATAGGCAGACCACCCCCAAAAGCTTAAAACCGCATTACATAAAAAGCAATAATTGCTATTAAACAGAAATCCTTCTTGGTCATTTGCCACATCTTAACTGCAGGTCATAGACTCTTCTGGGTATACTCTCATGTCATGGCCATGACAGATGACATCACAGCCAATGACTGCAATGTATTTACAGAGAATCCTCTCATGCACACAGGGCCGTCTCTAGACTTTTTGGCACCTGAAAAAAATTCCAAATGCTGCTGTCTCGCTGCCGGAAGGGGTGATGCTTTGTCAAGAAGTTGGGTGTGGCTTGTCCAGAAATGGGAGGGGCTATATGCACATGACTGGTAAATAATGCCCACAATGACTGGTAAATGATGCCCACAGTGACGTATTAGATTCCCACAGTGACTGGAAAATGATGCCTAACATTGATTTTTGATCTGCAGGGCTGACAAATATTGATTTTGATCAAATGAATTGCCAGTCAGAAGGGAGGGTGAGGAGTCGTAGCTGCATCCTGTTGTGCAATGTAAGTCACGGCTTCTACTGCTATTTAAAGTGACAGTACCTCCCGAAAATGTGTTTTTTTTTTTACAAATGGCATTTTTGGGCCCCCTGGCATCTGTGCTCCAGGCACATGGAATTTTTTTCTGCCATCAAAATTGCTGCCTCCCTACAGGTGGCTGCTCTGCAATGTGTTTCACCTTGCCTCATTAGAGACGTGGCCCTGCATGCACACTGTGAAAGCTAAGCGAGGGTACACAAAATACCCTCGCTTTCACAGCACTCTGAAGAGGAGAGGTGGGGTGCCATAGACCAGGAAGAATTTCTGTTTAATACCACTTACTGTATCTGCTGTGTGAGTATCGTGGTCCTAAGCTTTTGGGGGTGCTCATCCTGTATACACATTTTGGAATTTATGGGGTGATTTTCCTATATTTTTTTTTTGAGTGAATATCCGAGTGTGGGATTAATAAATATTTGTGGCTGCAGTTTAACGCACGGCATTCCTGTGGTGCCTTAAGTGCAGCAAATTATGTCATTGATGCAACTCTAGGTCAATCCGATACAGTAGTTGTAGGTGTAACCCTTACTGTATCAGGTGCACTGCGCAAAGTCCGAAAACCCCCGCTAATCCCATATTATATCTGGTAACATGGATTTTAGAATAATTTGAGCAGTAATGCAATAAATAAAATCTTTATGGAGTTCTGTATTATTGACTCTTTCTGTACATGATATGAGATCTGAGAATTGTCCTATTATACTCCAAGTGCCTTACCATACATCGTTTGCACAGTGATGACAGCCGTTAAGGGTTGAGAAACGTCAATGTATGTGTTGTAACATTTGTTGCAATGAATATCATATTTCGCTGATAAGAAGACCCATGAGTGTGGTCATTATGTATACTATTAGTTGATGTGCACCCAGGCATATATGATGTGAATGCCTGTTGTTTGCAAAAAGTGTATATATATATATACACTAGCAAAAGTGTGCCCGTTGGTGCACAGTGGAAATTATGTGTTTGTGTGTATGTTTTGCTATGTGTAGATGCAGTGCTAACAGGAACCACCAGGAAACATCCAGGGGGGTCCTAATAAAATTAGTCTGAAGGTCCTGAAAAAACCCCAAGCAATTGCATCATATTAAATGAACAAACACACACTTATATCCTCCCTTACCTATACTACCTGCCAGCTAGAATATAGAGGGTCTATGTGGAATAAACCTGCACGTCTGAGAACAGCACCTATGGGCAAGCAAAAGCAGCCCATACATATATCCGATTTTGCTTACCTGACTGAGCGCTCCCGCGACATTAGACCAATCCTGCAAGAACCGCCTGTCAGTGGCATAGAAGAATGGGAAAGGCGGTTCCAGCAGGAACAATCTAATATCCCAGGAGCAGTACAAATGAAGACGGGCTGCAGCAATCCTATGAACCGGTCTCACGCGGAGGTAGTGGGTAAAAGACTTTCTTTATTAACACATATATCTATACAGACGGATACATGTATCCGTCTGTATAGATATATGTGAGGCGCGACGTTAATGCCCGCTTTGCGGCGGCAGCGCGAGTACCGAAGGAGGCACTCTTGCGGCCGTTGGTTTGTACACAAGTGTGATTGCGGTGTGATGCCGCACAACATGCAATAATCGTGCCGTGTATCAACGGAACAAACATTTTAGCCGATAAACTACCCATACATAGTACGATTATCAGCTGTTCGTACACATCGTGCATCACGGGTTAGCACCCGTGATTGCACGTGTGTACGAACCTTAACCAGTACCAGTAACCAACTGATAGTGCCATGGAGCAGTCCACTGGAAACATCTGATGGTGTGAGGCGGCCAGCCGCGTATCAGTTTGGTTGCCCGTATCAGACAAACAGGTCAGTTAGTAAATCACAGCCGATCATGCAGTTCCCAATGGGACCACATGTCACATGCACTGCAGGCTGCAGCCACTGTTGCTGTGACCAACAATCATCTATCCTGGCAGAGCTCTCCTCAAAGCAGATGCTTAGTTGGGACACATATGTATCCAGCCTAAATGGTATTAACTTGCAGATCTGAAAACAGATCCAGGCAATCCTGCCACAATGTGCAATTCAATCTGAACAGCACCATTGGACATCCTGATACCCTATACACGATCCAGAATAACATGCTAGGCACATACTTAATTTACACTCACAATGGGGTTAGGACTTGGAAACACAGGATTCTGATTAGCTTGACAATTTATGGAGAGGTTTGGATAAAGGAGCTAAAAGCTTCCCACAGAGAATAAAATTAAGTTGAGCCTTCTTATTACAGAAGGTACCCCACAACTTCACAGTTATTATTATATCAACAGTGGAATAAAAGGGAAAACTGTCAATTTCCCTAAGAATGCTGGGTAGTTTCAGAGACATGCAAAGTCATTTAATCATTTACAGACATCACTTCCAGTCTAGCAAACAGAAACTAGATTGTCTCGTTACTTTCTATGGAGAGGGGAGGGGAAGTAAATGTGAAAGTGAAAATTTTTCTTATTAGCTAAGACTGTCACATGTTTTACAAACAGCACATAACTGGGTGTAATACAGGAACTTACTTACACTTCCTGTCTTGTCATGGACAGTGCCTAAGAGAATTTTTTGATTTGCTAACAGTGTAAGATCAGAACCTCTCATTGGATGTTAGTAAAATTCCACTTCATTTTAGTGTCTACATGGAGACCCTGTAGAAATCCTGGAGGTGTGGCTTAACCTATCATTTTGAGTTTTCCATTCAAACTTAGGGGTGTCCAGTAAAGTAAGTATACTTTATTAATTGTATATCATTTGTTTTGTAATTAAGTAGTAGGTAATAGTGCTATACTTTGCATAGTGTTATTTCTTATGGTGATTTTAATTAAATAGTGATAATTACACACATACATATAGACCTTTCCTATGTGTAATAGTGTTATATACCCCCACCAAATAAGTTGCTCCTAAAATCTCCGTAAAAATATATATTTATTTATATAATATAAGGGATATATAGATATATATATTATATATATATATAATATATAATATATATATATATATATATATATACTACTGAGCGATAGGCACTCAGTTCACAGGTTGTATTGCCTCGGTGCTACTGAGGGGAGATTATAATATATTTGATGTAATCAGTGCACACATAAGGTCTTCTTCATGTTTTGAAAACTTTTATTCACACATATTCTCAGTGCATGACGAACCACGACCGAAACGTCGCTGTATGCACTGAGAATATTGGTGAATAAAAAGTTTTTCAAAACATGAAAAAGAAGACCTTATGTGTTGCATGATTACAATCAAATATATATATATATATATATATATCCACTTTCACCTTCAATTACCTTGCCTCTGTGTCAGTGTGACCCTACAATACACAAGTTAAAGGGTATGTCCACCCTAAAATCGATTTTTTATATAACCCCTGGCTCCACCCCAACCGATTATTTTTTTTTTAGAAAGCCCCCCAAACCCTACTTACCTCCCCTCTTTCCTGCTCTGCGCTCCCGGCCCTCTGCTTGCGAGGAAATGCAAGCAGAGGGGCGGGACTGGCAGCCACGTCTGCGTAGGAAAGCGGAGAGGTAAGTAAAAGATTGGGGAGCTTTCTAAAAATAAAAAATATGCGGTTGGGGCTGGGAGACATGGGGGAATACTGTATAAAAGGGGTTTAATGCTGGGGGGAGGGATAGCGGAGAGGGAGGGGGAGGGAGGGGGGAGAAGGGATGCAATACGCATGGCAAAGATCTCCGGGAGGCCAGATAGCAGGCAGTGTCCTATATGGACCTGCTAGCCTCCTGGTGGGCAGTTTTTGGGACTTTGGGGGGGGACTACAGGAGAACCATATGGAGCTGGGATGTGAGGTAAGGATTAAACTACTCTATATGGTGGGGCCAGTAGTTGGGGGGATTATAGTTTTGGGGTAGGACATGCCCTTTAAGGATCCAACAGGCGCACTCACAGGGCTTGTAAAAAAAAAAAAGTTTTATTTCAGTATACAGAATCATTGCATTTCTGCTCCCTGCCGAAATACACAAAACCCCTACCTTCATCTTAATATATCCAACCAACGTGCTGCCCCCATTACTCAACACCCAGGATAAAACCATGTTTTAACACTTAAAAATACCGATCGTTTCCATGCAAGCTCTGCTATCTCATAGGGGCACATCAGTTTAAGAAAAAACTATCCTGGTTCAGAGGGCAAGTCTGACTTAGTAACTAGGTAAATGCCCCAGTGACCCATAGTGCAAACCTCTCAGACTTCCACTGTGTGGGCATGCACGATCTTGCATCACCACCTCTCACAGAGCTATCCCATATATATATATATGTTATATATATATGGGTTCAGATCCACGATCCGGTCCATCTCTATTCCTGATCTATTTATTGTAACATTGTATAGAGTGTTATAGTTCAGTAGAAACACCACAGTGAAATACAACTGTTGTGCAAAGCTTGAATCAATCTTCCCCAACCAATAATAGATCAATAGGAGATCCATTGGATAATTCTATAATTAAAGTTATCAATCTGTCTTTCATTACTCACCCTCCCCATTAACTCACAGCTGTCACCAGGGATTCTGTTAGAGAGTGATCACTATTGGTAAATGTGTTAGATAGGGATCACTATTGGTAAATGCGTTAGAGAGGGATCACTATTGGTAAATGTGTTAGAGAGGGACCACTATTGGTAAATGTGTTAGAGAGGGATAACTATTGGTAAATTTGATACAGAGGGATCACTATTGGTAAATGTGTTACAGAGGGATCACTATTGGGAGGGATTACTATTGGTTAATGTGTTAGAGAGGGATCACTATTGGTAAATGTGATAGAGAGGGATCACTATTGGTAAATGTGTTAGAGAGGGATCACTATTGGTAAATGTGATAGAGAGGGATCACTATTGGTAAATGTGATAGAGAGGGATCACTATTGGTAAATGTGTTAGAGAGGGATCACTATTGGTAAATGTGTTAGAGAGGGATCGCTATTGGTAAATGTGTTAGAGAGGGATCACTATTGGTAAATGTGTTAAAAAGGGATCACTATTGGTAAATCTGAGGTCCTATAAAGAGCCCAGACTATCCTGTCATGTTTCAATCTTATTACATTTTATCAGTTCAGGACACAGGTTCATGGCTTCTATGGGGTCTATTGCTTAAATAATGTAATAAACCACTAACAAACTCACTTCATTGTCTCAGAGAAATGGGCATGGCGATGTTTTCCTTTCAGTCCCCCTATCATATATAGCAGATTTAAGCAACCAGTAAATCTCCAGATGTTTGAAAACTACAACTCCCAGCATTCCTCTACAAGCACTCTGTAGTTAGGGAATTAAAACTGCAACTCCCAGCATTCCTCTAAAAGCAATCTGTAGTTAGGGAATTAAAACTACAACTCCCAGCATTCCTCTACAAGAACTCTGTAGTTAGGGAATTAAAACTACAACTCCCAGCACTCCTCTACAAGCACTCTGTAGTTAGGGAATTAAAACTACAACTTCCAGCATTCCTCTACAAACATTCTGTAGTTAGGGAATTTAATCTACAACTCCCAGCATTCCTCAACAAGCACCCTGTTGTTAGGGAATTCTGGGAGTTGTAGTTTCCAAAACATCTGGAGATCTACTAGTTGCCTATCCCTGATATATAGATATCTCTTACTGTCCAGCAAACAGCAGCTTTCCTTTGTGTCTATTGGGAGGGGTGAGAGACTGTCACATGTTTTACAAAGGAAGTGACATATAAGTCTTGCAACTTCCTACTAACACTTCCTACTAACACTCAGAAAATGTATTGATTCGCTAATATTGCTGTCAATCTAATATTGAGCACACCATTGGATACAACACTAAAAGGAAAGTGAGAAATATGTTCCTTTGTAAGCTTCCATTGCCTCCCAGTAAAACTTCCTGGGGTGTGGCTTAACAGTCCATTTTGAAGATACCATTACAAAACAGGAGTGTGGAGTATGCAAGTACTTTTATTTATTTTTAGATTTTGCCTTATTTACATTTCTATATACTTTAACGTCATTACTACATATTTGTTAATATTGATATAACTATTTATTTAGTGCTTAAACAACACAAACACTGTCCCTATGTATATTACTTTTACCTACCTCCGAAAAACCCAATGTATTTCCCATGAAATTATAAATTTATTTATATAATATAAGAGATATATATGTGTGTGTGTTATTGAGACAGCAAAGCTAGCGACGAAACCATAAAGACAGGACCCCCCGAAACAATAAGTTTCCCAGAAAAACAACAAAATATCAAATACAACAAATAACCACTCTATAACACAAAAATACTTGGATGGTTCACAAACCATTCACAGAAACTTGTTGTGGTCTTGCCCACATACATAAGACCGCCCAGGCAGTCTGAGAGGTTTGCACTATGGAACACTGAGGCTTTTTTCCTAGATACTAAGTCAGACTTGCCTACTGAACCGGGATAGTTTTGCCATATGCTGATGTGCAACTGTGAGAAAGCAGAGCTTGCGTGGAAACGATCGAGGGGACAGTATTTTTAAGTGTTTATACATGGTTTTATCCTGAGTGATGGGTAATGGGGTGGCACGTTGGTTGGGTATATAAAGTGGAAGGGAGAAGTTTTGTCTTTTCCTGATGACGGCTCTGTAGGGAGCAGAAATGTGTCTGTAAACTGAAATAAAACTGATTTTTTTTTTACAAGCCCCGTGAGCCTGCCCGTTGGATCCTTAACTTATATATACAGTATATATATATATATATACAGCAAAATTCCTCCGCACTCCATCCTATCATATATGCCTGGGTGCTGTCCGTAAAGTCACAGATAATCCAAAAGGTACAGAGCACTCCACGGTCTGGTACAACGTAATTTATTGAATAAAGTAGGTCTGAAGGCCTACGCGTTTCAGCCTGAATGCAGGGCCGTCTTCAGGGTTACAGACACAAGAAACCAATCACATAAATAGCTAAAAACATACCCAAAACCACTCACTCCTAACCCGCCCCCCACAAGATCCTCTAAGAGCCAGGCGTGTCTAATACGTGACGAAACACTTCCACCCGCCTCCGTGCAAAGGTTCCACCCCCTCGCTGCAATTCAATATAGATCCCATCCAGTGAAAGCATACGGGTACCCATCTAAAGTGCCAGTGACACAGAGATATATAACCAGCCTTCCCGTCGATGGCCCCCCGGGGCCCCAAAGGTGCTGTCATCCAAGTCGGATTCCCACCAAGTGTGCTATAAAGCTGGAAAGAAAAGTGCCAGTGCTCGGGCTAAGTGAAACTTTACTAATCGCAAAAGGGCCCCCTCCGTGCAAATTCTATGCTAAAAAAGTGCCAGTGCCCATGTGTAAAACTACTAAAAATAGATAAAATCTAAAAACACCTACTGGTAAAAAATAATCAGATAAATAATCTAAAACAGTCTCTAAGACAAACGGTCACAAACATGACAAATGCTAAGAGTAAATACATAAATGGGGGTCAGATGATATACACAGGAGAACAACACTGTAGAATAGAGAGTAACACAGCAAGGTAAACAACCTAGGGAGCACTAGGACATCACAAACCAAACTAGAGAAGCGGTGAATATCACAAAAGAGGACATACATGGTGGTACATGGCCTCAGACTATAATATCAGGTAAGACAGAGGTCTGCATAATAACCTTAAATAAATGAAGATACAGAGAAAGCAATTATACGCTACTTGTTCATTCAAACCTAAAGGGGCCTGTGTACCCAGTCTTCTAATCCATTTTACCTCCCTTTGCAGGAGTGCCCTGTTGAGGCTGACCCAATATAGGTCGTCCATTCGTACAGGACAGACCACACTACCTGTTCCACAACACTATTTGGAAAAAGGTCCCACTACTGACCAAATGAAGTTTATTGTGTTGGAACAGGTACAAAATGAACCGATGGGAGGAGGGGATCGTCTACAACTTCTAAAGAATAGGGAGGTCTGGTGGATCAATAGGTTAGATACCTTATATCCAAAGGGATTAAACAGAGATTATGATCTGTATGTATATTTGAAAAGTGGATACATTATTTTTTCTCAGTCTGCCACAGGAGGTCACTGTTACCATTACAAGTTACTCTGTGTGATTGCTAATTGATACACTTTGTTGCAACAATTTCCTGTTGCTAATTATATATAAGGCCTTTGAAAATTATCACTTCAAGGATGATCTGATGGCTTGATAAAGGGTTTTACCCGAAACGTCGCTATGTATGTATCAGAGCAAGCCTAATAAACTATTTGTATTGTTCAGCATTGCAACATACGTGTGAATTTATGATGCTGCTGTATTGCTATAGACTCTAAAATTTTGTACAGCTGTGCATCTACGATTGACCGAGAGTGCTGCGGATCTGGTGAGATTGTGGTATATATATATATATATATCACATCCTGAGGACGGCTGCTGTGTCAGCCGAAACATGTTGATGTTGTGTGTACAATAAACTGGATTTGTTAAAAGACCCACGAGTGCTCCCCACATTATCTTGAATGTGATATTTTGTTGTTGGATGCACCAGGGCGTTCTGGCTGGAAGTGAGAGTGTGGGACATACCACTTATGAATATATATATATAGAGAGAGATTTTGGAGCAGTTTGATGATGTCACTATTGGAGGAGTGGTAAAAGTTTTAAATCCAGAAAAGTTTGATTCACTTTTGTTATTTGGCTTGAGAAAGGGACCTAGAAAGGTGCCGAAACATTGCCTACACAGTGATGTATCGAACACAATAAAACACTTTGCATAGAGCAAAACAGCAGCGAAAAAAATAGCGCAAAACAGTGCTTCTTAAAGTGCTTTATTAATTATAAAGGGTGCATAGTCCAAAACAGCAGTGGAAAAAAAGTGCAAAACAGTGCTGTTGTTTTGGACTATGCACTCTTTATACAGTAATCAATAAAGCACTTTAAGAAGCACTGTTTTGTACTATGCACTCTTTATAATTAATAAAGAACTTTAAGAATACCTGTTTGAGCGCTGGTGTTCAATATACTGTATATCTCCAATGTAAGAACAGTGAACTCAAGATATTTTCTAAGATCCATTAAATGCGCCGTTCTTACATTGGATATAACTGGATTTGTGGTAGCATCATAAAATTGTGCACTATGTGTATTAAATAGAAATACAATTATCAGATACAATATACTGTTGTTTGTTTAAAAAATAACATAACAAGTTTATTTTAGTACTTAATTTGCTGTAACACAAATACACTTAAAAGGCTTTTTTTTGTGGCTTTGGAAAAATATCTCTACATTTTCCATCACATTAAAAGTAAAAGAAATTCCGCTTAAGATACATTTACAGTACGATGAATTATTTGGAAACCTTTAGGCCATCAACAGTTTAAAAGAGAAATGAAGGATCTGATTGTGTTATATTTATGTTTGTCTTTAGACTAAATTTGCAGAAGTAAATGAAATCATCAATTAAGCAATAATTGTAGGAAATTCTGTAAATTGTTTTATGTACGAATATATCAAAAAGTACAATATGCAAGCAAATAAAAATTGTAATAAATCATTCATGACATTAAATGAAAATGCATGCTTTGTATCATTTTGTAACAAAATATTTTTGTCCTACTTCCACTTATTCGTTACAAGATTGCCATTCACTCCCCATCCCGGTAATCGCTATCCATCCCGCTAATGTTAATATAACGACACCTGCTAATGAAATGCAAAATGAAGACAAAATCGGTTTACAAGATGCTAATAAAACGCTATAAACTTTGTGCATCATTAAAATGGATAAAACAAAAAGCAGATCAGGGGAAAAGATTTTCTTATTTCCATTTGGTAATTCCATTCTTCTTATCTTTGCATTCTTCATCATTGTCTATTCCTCTGCAGTGCTTTTCTGCCAACATTAAAAAATAGGAAATTTCAAGTAATTAGCCATGTGAACATAACGTATAACTTGCACAATAAGAAGGTGCTCCAGGATAAGGTATCCCTCGATGTATTACGCCGTATTCACGGATTAAAAGCATCAAATGGAAATGCCTGGGATATTTGCAATCAGTAACTAGATTCTTCTTCAAGTATCCAGTAAAATTTCAAAGTATATTTAAAAACTAAGGAGCACTTGGTGGCCAGCAACCAAATTACAGCAAATGCCATTGAGTAGCAGGAGGGTAGAAATGTCTGTTTATCTTACATTGTTACAAGGCAATGAAATTACATAACAAAAGTCTTTTTTTAAGATATGTATAACAAGTTCCTAAAAAACAAACTCAGTTTTTGTTGCCTAGTTGTGTAAAAAGAGATCTTCTCTAAAAGCAAAAGAAATATCTAATAAAGTTTCATCCTGGAAAGTAAAAACAAAGAATTAAGTTAATAAACTACAATAATCACACTTAGAATACATTTCAAAGCAAAAAATGGAACATTTGTAGAAATGAAGAATGTAGAAAAGTGTGAAGGAGATCTATACTAAAACTGTTGATTTCTTTTGAAAAATGGTTTCCATGTTCTTCCTGTGTGTCATTGGCCCCTGCATTTGGCATACATTCTGTCTCTTTCACTTTACTGCACTGCTGGAGGTAGAAGAACTTGTGACTTGGAGCATATTAAAGCCACCACATCTCCCCTGTCATTTATTCCCTAAACCTTTTCAAAACTCCATATTCGACTAATTAGCTATTTTGGTTTGTGCATGCTGTTATTTTCTAGTATTTTCTTTAGGTTCTGCGCTTTTTTTACTTGCAGTTATAAATATTGAAATGCAGCTCAAACTTTTCAATGAACTGCTTCCAACATGGTTGATTGATAAGGATACTTTATATTTCAACATGTGAGTTTTATTCATGCACTAGACTAGAGCATACTCTATCTATCTATCTATCTATCTATCTATCTGGTCTGTCCTGCGTCTGTCTGTCTGTCTGTCTGTCTGTCTGTCTGTCTGTCTGTCTGTCTGACTGTCTGTCTGTCTGTCTGTCTGTCCATCTATTTAATCTGTCTGTCTATCCCACTCCATCTGTCTGTGTCTGAAATACAATATAATTTAATTAAAGGGCATGTCCACCCCCAAAATTAATATTTTCCCCACTGCTGGCCCCACTGTGTAGTGTTAAAAAATCCTTACCTTAAATCTCTGCTCCAAATGGTTGCCCTGAGGTGTCTAGCCAAAGTCCCAGTGAGTAAAGTGAAGAGTATAGTCTGTCTGTGTGTAAAAAGATTTCTGCCCTTTCCGTCCTCTGAGGGGTTTCTGACATGTGCAGTGGAGCCCCCCTCCCTCCCTCTAGACCCCTCTTTGCTGCTTGGTGCCCATTTGCTAAAAAAATCACCAAGAATATGCTTCGTTTTCTGCACTGCCGGCAGCCGTGTCTGTGATTGGCTGCCTTGGGGAACGAAGCTTTGTAAGTACATTCCTGATGATTTTTTTAGCAAATTAACATGGCAGTTGGGGGTGGGCTAAGGTCCCCTACACTACAGAAAACCTTTGTACTGTAGGTGGAGATGGTAGAAAGATAAGACTAATAATATCTACAAATGTGTAACTAAACAAGTGTGCCTCTATCCCCACAGACACAAACTTAAACTAAATATTTTACTAAATTCCTATAACATCATGTGATATGAAGCTAGATAACATCCATTTCCCAGAGATTTCTGGTCCAAATACAACAACTTTTTTTATAGTTATGAGGAATATCAATGAGCCAGTGGAATGTCATTATAATCCATTGTTTAAATCAGCATAATTAAAAGTCAAATCAAGCAGTGTGGAATATGATATAATCAAACTGTTAATGTTGTTTGTTAGTTTTCTGCACCATGTTCCCTAATTTGTATTTATATTTTACCCCTCCTTACCAATCTCCCAGCTCTGTTTATATCTCTCCATCCCTTCTCTCTACCCCCTCTTACTGCTCCCATATGCTATATCAGCTCCTCGCTAGCACTGCTCTTCCTTCTTGTTAAAATGCAAAAAAGAAAAACAACACCAAATCCTCCTCCCACCTTCTGTCTCTTTTCGTCTTTCCTCCTTCTGTCGATTTACTAAGATTACCTTCCCGCCTGACCTCTTATTCACATCTTTGTAGGCTCATTTAATTCAGCTCTCCCACCTCTTGTCCCTACGAGTAGCTGTGGTGTACAAACCGCCCTCTACAGCGTCTCAGTCCACATTCCTCTCCGACTTTGAAACTTGGTTTACTTTCTTCATCTCTGCTGACTGTCCTGTTCTGATTCTGGGGGACTTCAATTGTCACATTGATGACTCCTCCCTCTCCTGGCCCTCTCTCTTCCTACACTCAACCTCCTCGTTCGATCTTCAGCAATGGATTAACGCTAGTACTCACAAGGATGGCAACTTCCTGGACCTAGTGTTCACTAAAAACCTCTCTGTCTCGTCATTTCAATCTAACCCCTTCCAGCTTTCTGATCACCATCTTATCACTTTGCAGGCTCAACACCCTCTTCTTCTTCGTGTCCTTCCATCTTGTGCGTCTGTCCGTAATACTAGATCCATAGATCTCCCGACACTCGCCTCATCCCTGTCCTTTAGTCTCTCCTCCCTTTTGACAGTGGATGACCCTGACTCGCTTGCTAATTCCTATAATTCTATCCTGATTAACATTTGCCCCCTTGCATTCTCGCAGTCGAGGAACCTCTAACCCTCGTCTGTGGCTCAACCCCACTTCCTGTTAAATATGCAGGTGCGCACGTGCAGCTGAACGTTCTTGGAGATAGTCCCATACAAAGGCTGACTTTCTCCATTATAAGTTCATGCTGCAATGTCTTGGCTCTGGGCTCCTGCTTGCAAAACAGAACTATTACAGAAAATGTATAAATAACAACAAATCGAACCCACGTCGCCTGTTCTCCATCTTCAAATCCCTTCTGCGCTCCCTCCCGCTGACCCTCTCCTTTCTCCGCACTCTCCTCAGGACTTTGCACATTACTTTCAGCATAAAGTGGAGTCCATCCGCGTGCAGATCTCTGGTCCACAGGATGACTCTCAGATTATGTTGCCCTCTCCTCCCTCAGCTATTCTTGGATCTTTTGCTCCTGTGACCCATTCTGAAGTCTCTCGCCTGCTTCTATCATGTGCGCTCACAACCTGTCCTCTTGATCCCATGGCCTTTGTATTACTAAAGCACTGTAATCATGTACTTACCCCTATATACCCACATATTCAACGCCTCCCTTACATCTGGAATTTTTCAGCATGCCCATGTTAAGCCCATACCAAAAAAGCCCTCGCTGGACCCCTCTTGTTTAGCCAACTACCACCTAGTCTCTCCCTTACCGATAGCCTCTAAACTGCTAGAATGATAGTCTTCTCCCATATCACTAACTACCTGCATCCTCATAACCTATTGGATCCATTGCAATCTGAATTCCGTCCTGCGCATTCCACAGAGACGGCTCTGTGTAAGGTTGTGAATGATCTGCAGGTTGCAAAGGCCTCCTTGACTTCTCCTCTGCTTTCGACACAGTTGATCATTCCCTTCTTATACTTCACTCTTTGGGCATTCGGAATGAAGTGGCATCCTGGTTTCTATCCTATCTCTCTGACAGAACTTACTCTGTAACTTATGCTAGCAATACCTCTTCTCCAGTTCCTCTTGGTTGGGGGTCCCCCTGTTTTCTGGACCCTTATTTTTCTCCCTCTACAATATTTCCATGGGAGATTTTTTTGTTTTATTACCTCTTTTGGCTTCAAATATCATTTATATGCAGACGATACACAAATCTATTTATCCACCCCTGCGCTAACTCCTGACATCCAATCACGTGTCTCCGACTGCCTCCTTGCCATCTCTTCCTGGATGTCTCAACGCTACCTCAAATTAAATCTTTCTAAAACTGAACTGATCGTTTTTCCACCTAAACTTGGTCCTGTCCCATCTTTCTGCATCTCTGCTGACAATACCCCCATTTCCCCTATCCAATCGGCACGCTGCCTAGGGGTAATTAATGAATCCTCTCTTTCCTTTTCTAACCACATTAACTATGTTGCAAAAACCTGCAGCTTCTTCCTTCGCAATATAGCCAAAATCTGCAGGTTCCTTTCTCTCCCGACCACCGCTATGCTTATGCATGCTCTCATCCTATTGCGCCAGGACTATTGCAACCTACTACTTTCTGGTCTTCCTGCTTTCCACCTATCTCCCCTTCAGTCTATAATTAACTATGCCACACGTATTGTTTTGCTCTCTAAAAAACCGGATCCCAAATCTCCTCTGTACCGGAAAATAAACTGTCTCCCCGTTAAACAGCGCATTACAAAATTCTTCCCCTAACATTTAAATCCCTTCGCTCTGCTGCTCCTCCTTATATTTTCTCTCTAGTCTCCCCAAATGTTCCTGCCCGTACCCTCCGTTCATCGCAAAACCAGCTCCTGTTCAGACCCCCCACTCGTACTGCTTCCTCTCGCCTTAAACCTTTCTCTGTTGTGGCTCCCGTCCTCTGGAATTCTATTCCGCTCTCTACGTCAAGAAACCTCAATTAGCAGGTTTAAA
Organism: Hymenochirus boettgeri; assembly: GCA_019447015.1. Taxonomy (NCBI): domain Eukaryota; kingdom Metazoa; phylum Chordata; class Amphibia; order Anura; family Pipidae; genus Hymenochirus; species Hymenochirus boettgeri. Next base: position 190,179,153 of record CM033474.1, on the reverse strand, counting down.
TCTAGCCTTACATCCTACCTATCTGGTAGCCAGCACATTATATGATTGTTTTATTTGCACTGCATACGTCTCACTCCAGCACTTATACCCATTCCATTGTATCTGTATGTTACCTACCTAACTAGATTGTAAGCTCTACGGGGCAGGGACCTCCTTACCTCTTGTGTCAAAGCTCTAGCACTTCCATTTATATTATTTATATATTTATGTACTGAACTATCTATGTATTTATCCCCTTGTATGACTTTATTGTAGAAAGCTGCATCCCCAAGTGGTGCTTTATAAATAAACTATACATACATGGTACACAGTAAACAAAGTTAAAATGGGCAATCATGTTTGCTTACCTTGAGATTTCCTTTCATACCCTAGTTGTGTTGTATTCTGTTTCGTGTTTGTTTAGAGACCCAATGAGGCAGAACCTGGAATGTTATGGCTATTTCACTCAATATGTTTGCATAAAAACATTCAATAGTATTGCACAGAGACAGATATGTTTTAAAAAAAAAAAATGAAAGAAAAAAACAGCTCAAGAAAATGTAGTGAACGCAGAAAACACATCAGCATGCAAAAGAACTCACTAATGGAACAAAAGAGGTTTAAAGGTTAATTAGTGGTTTTAATGTGTAAAGGAAGTATGTAGAGCATGTCACCAAGCACAACAGCACAGTTATTAGGCATGCAGTACAAGCAAGGGTACACAAAGAAATATTCAATGATACAACATTCAAGAAAAGGGATTCATGGCTTTTCTACTATCTGTAGGCATTCAGACGTTTTAAAAAAATTGCACACCGTATTAGTGCGTGCATTGTAAAAAAAACTCTTAAAATATAAACTACCATTAAAAATGTAACAATAATTCATAGAAATACATTTATTTCTAATACTCATAAACAGTCTTAAATATGCAAGTTTAAGGTAACGTGCGTAGTAAAACTATAGTATTAAACATGTGCCCATGGTGGCTAAGGAAGGCAACTGGAAGCCCAGCAGCTAGACACTCCTGTAGTAGGGAATAACAGTCTTTTATATACTTAAAAGCATATCTATGTATTTAAATAGTCATTCACTATAGTCAGGGAGATTAGGGGTGCATTATTTTAGCATATTAACATTCTTCAAATTTTACGATACATTATTCAAGTTAAAGAAAAATGCTTAAGGAAATCACATTTTAAATGTCACTTTTTCAGGTATGACAACTACACATTTCCCCTTCTATTTTTCATTTCAACGTGTCTATTTCTGAATGAGTGAAAGCCATAGAGAGTGAGTAGGTCTAAAAAAAATGGTTAAGAGATCATGAAAGAAATAAAAGTAAATGAAAAGTAAATATTTAAGAAAAAATATTAAGTCCTTAGATAACAGTCTTCATCAAAAATGTATGGATACTGACCGCTGGACAGCTTTGTCATGTCTTGACAGCCTATGACTTGTTGTGGGAACATCTTCAATTTCATCAATGTCGCATGTGTCTGCAGCATCCTGTGAGTAACTATGCTTCATAACAAGTATATTTCTTCTGTTCATTGGCTTGATGGACTGAGTTTGAGTTTCGGACAATATGCTAGTATCCCTCATACTCAGATTACTACGGCTGCCCTTAATGCTAGATATTTGTGATCCACAGTGATGGTCATGAATGCATTTTGAAGATGATCTTCGTAATTTATGGTAATTTTCAAAATCATCTGAGACATCAGCAAGATCAGCTGTAGGCTCTGCGCCTCTTAGAGTGCATAACTCATAATGAGGAGGATCAAACACCTCTTGAAATACCGTTTGGTCAAAGTCTGAGTTCCTTTGGACAAATTTTTTACGAGGTTGCTTAATCTGTACTATAACAGATATAATTATGAGGATGATAACAATGCATGAAGAAACCCCAATCACTGTACCACTTGTGTTAGTAAGCTGATCTAAAAGTCTTGATTTTCTTTTTTCTAAATAAAAGCAAAAATAACATGTTAAAGCCTATAAATGTTATTAGTGGTTTCTATACTGTATCATTTCTTTATCTATTACTGTATCTGTCTGCCAAACAGTAGAAATACTGTACATTTCTTAGGTTGTACTAACTACATGTATCTTCCTAGGAAAGCTTAGGGAGACAAAGGCGAGGTATGTGCTGGATGAGCAGTGATGATACTAGTGATGTATGCTAATACTGGACAGACGTTAAGTATTATAACTCTGCAATTCAGAAATGCAGTTTTAGGTTGTTTGTTTTTACAAAGTCATTTTCCTCTGGCTACTGTCACAAAGTAGCAAAGAAGACTATGATAAGCAGCTAAACACACAGGTTTCACTTTTTCTGGCAGTAATGGAAGGCCAACTTGGCCAAGGGGTACTTTAAGGTGATTGTCATGACAGTTATATGTAATGTTAGATATTTGTTACAGTTATGAAAAATAGGTCTAAGAATATATGTGTGATAAGGAGGTCTTATTCATAGTTAATTCAATCTTTTATAGAATAAGACTAAACTATAAATTCCGCAATGTTAAGTTATTAATTACATAGATCTGGGTCAAGCCAACCATTCATTTTGAGCTTGGGGACATCTGTGAGTTGTACGAGAATGATAAGGGTAACCGTCATTGTCATAAAGATGATTGAATAAATAAGATAATAAGGGTTGGACAGTCCACTAAATAATTAATAATGACGTATATGACTAATTGAAATTGTAGAAATTATATTGTATTGTAACAATACATTAGCACAGTTCTACCTCAAGTTCTACCTCAAGAGACACCTTTTTATGTTTTGTGGTCTGTTCTCTCATGTACGAGATCTTCTTAGGCTAGTAACATCTGTTTATACAATGCACATTTCATATATAAATACATATGTAAAAATGTATTTATAAATATATGTTCAGCGCTGTGTACCCAAGTGGAGCTTTATAAATAAAATTATACATACATACATGACTTACTACTTATAGGCTACACGCCTGTAAATAGGAGATATAATGTTCAAATTAATTGTACACTGTCCCCAATTAATCTCAAATAGTTTGTAAATAGTTGTAATTTTTTGGTATTAATATATATACTGTTGTTCTGGTTGTTCCAGGGATACTTTCCAATTTGGAGTCAGGAATGAATCCCCCCCCCCCCCACTCCCATTTTTAGCTGGATTTTTTGTTTCAAAATCTTTACAGGCATGCCGTATGTGCAGCTTTCAACTCAAATGAGAGGCAAGGAGCAGGTCATGTGTCCTAGAAGGGTAGCATTAGTCCCATGCCAGGTCAGGGGATATTTATTTTATTCGACAACTATGTAACAACTATGGGGCAGGTGTCACCAGGACCACAGTTAGTAGCGGTTTCCTGTATGTGAAGGTGCTCACTCTAATACTATTTCCTCTTAGTAAGCCTATTTTGCTTTTGAAAAAGTTTTTAGGTAAAAAAAGTTATTGGGTGAAACTCAAAATGGAAGTGCAAGCCTCAGTGCCAATCTCAAGGTCTATATATAGGAAAGGGAAAATATAGGGAAGGGATTAAATCTAGGCCCTATCCAACTAAACAGCAGAACCTCACTGTTGTTTGTAACAGTAAGCAGTGAGAATAAATGTCCTATATAATTTATTGAAGTACGGTAAAAATGTGATCATTATAATACATCATCATTATTGCGTGACTAAAATAAACATATAAATAGTCTTGATGGCACTTTATAATGTATTTTGTTACCTTTGCAGTGATTTTCATCCCAAGGATAAACACAATTCTGGATTCCATTGCAGACCAATGTATTATTAATACACATGTTACTATGACAAAAAAACGAATTTGCTTCACATGGAGCTAAAATGGAAAATAAAAATCAAAGACGTCAAGAGAACTTCAAAGTGTATTAGAAGAATACATCAGAAAATCAATAAATAGTAACAAAGATAATAAAAATAGGCATAACCATGCAGGCGTGAACGTGAGGTTGGAACCATAATGTGGGCTATCTGTTGTATTCAATTAGATCAACTGGACTTGAAATGTAGTTCTTGAAGACGTTTCGCTAGTCATCCGACTGGCTTTCTCAATTCAGAATGAATTAGTTTCTTCACACTGGCAGAAGTTTGTACCCCTACCCTCTCAGTCTAGTCCCCCTCAAGCAGAAAACAGCTGTATGAAAAGTCCGGGCATGCTCAGTTCAAAGTACTTGACATAAAGTGCTGAACACGCCCCCTCCCTTCCAGAGCTATACTACAAGCAAAGTGTGGGAGAAAGTAGCAGTGTGATGATGGGAGGGGCAGAGGGGAGAGAGGAGGAAAAGTGGTGCATAGATTCTTTATAAGTTACAGCGCTCTGCCTGTTATCTAAGCTAATTGTTATTTATTTTTGTACCTAAAGTTAATATCTCTCCCCCTGCTTAGCTGGGGTCATAATCACGAAGAGTCAGTGTAGCAGCAGCTGTAGTGAGAGACCTTCAAAAACAGTGAAACTGCTTGCTGTCCTGATACATTTCAGTTTGCTTTATTTGTTTGGTATATAGTCTGTATTACTATATTATTATATATACTGTATTAGAGTTTACTTAATGATGTCCATTAGAGTCACTGATTTTGTATGTTTATAAGATGTTTTTGGGAGGAGGGGCAGTTTTATAGTGTGTTATGCTCATATTGCTGGGTTTATGGTTTATTGATTGTGTTTAACACCACAGCATTTGACTATGTGTGGCACATGATGCATATAGTGTGGGTGAGGGAGTGTGTGACAGTACTGCATGGGAGCTTTGGATTGCGTGGGTGTGTGCCTTTGAGTGACAGATGAGGTGTAGCAGCTCATACAAATCACAGCATATTCAAAGGCTTATATCTCGGGGACTATGGAAATTTAAAGAACCTAAAGGTACCCTGGTGGTTGGGATGATTTACAGGATATATTAGAATGAATTAAAAAAAAAAAATTCTCAATGTAATTGCCCTTTAACTACAGAAAAATGGCTGATGGGAGGGTCAGGACTGTAAACATTTAAAGCCTTTTAACAGATTCAAAAGTTAAAAGCAAATTGATATGATTATGCAGTGTTCTTACATGGATAACATACTGCTTCTTTCTGTTTCACAGTTTCATGTGTTGTATAAGAATGTCTCAAGAAATGAATAATATCAAAATAAAATGTATTGGCAATTGCTAAACCCTACGTCAAAAGGCAACTGCTCTGACTTTTTTGGAATAATAGGGCCATTTCTTTATTTGGTAAAATTACCCCTATATCTAGACAGCATTGCTGTGAATGAAAAACATTTAGAGATTAAGTGGGTACATGATCTTACATAAACCACACACCCTTATTGACCACCAACAAAGGCCTATGTTTTCATTAGTCTAAACAATGAGTATATTACAATATTTCCTTTAATGCTCGTTAGTTTTTTTTCTTTTTTGTTTGTTTCTATATGAATTACATCAAATTATCAATTGATTTTGTCTCTATATGTCTGCTTGCATTTTGCCAACCCACACGATTTTTAAACAGAACAAAAAAGAGTTATAAAGAAATGTATAAAAACAGCTAAATAAAACACAAGGTTAAACCAGAATATGCAACTAGTTCAGTGTAAATGTATGAAATACAGTAAAATAATTTTGAAAGAATAGCAGCAGAGGGCAGTGTTTGTCTATATGTAGTCATGTGTGTTGTCCTTTTTTCCCCTCCATCATGCTGAAGCTTTACTTTGATCTCAATTGTTTATAAGGATGATCTTAAGGTCATTTTGTGTTGCACTTAATCATCCTAAATTTTTGTAAGTGTTAGTGATGTAAACCCCCTCACAAAACCTATACCATTCCATAGACCTATATATTCAATTTTATATAAGACAATGTCTGGTACATAATAGGTTAAAGAACAATTTTACTCCAAAATCCTGGAGTATTCTTTCAGCACATATACCCCAATCTTAAGCAATAAGATTACTACTCCATAACTTTTTTTCAGAAATTAAGGGGCATATTTATAAAAGAGCGAAAAGTAGCGAAATGTTTTCGCATTCGCTTTTCGCATGGGTTTTCGCCAAAAAGACAGTTAACGCTATTTATAAAGGTAGCGTTAACGAATGGCGAAACCGTTTCCGCGAGCTATAGCTAAAACCCTTTTCGCCTTACTTCGCAATGGTTATTTTAGCGAAAAGGGAGCGAAAAGGCATAACGCGATTTATAAAAGAAAGGTGTTTTTTGCGTTAAAAAGAGCAAAAGATTAGCGTGACCCTGAAGGTGGTGAAAAGTCATTGTTTGAGCGAAAAGGCATTCTAATGGGTAATATGCCTTGAAAAAGCGAACGCGCATTAGAAGGGCGATCGCGCATTAGAATGTAATATGCCTTAGAAAAGCGAACGCGCATTAGAAAGGCGAATGTGCAGTGCAAAAGAAAATTGTATTCCAATTGAGAAATTCTAAGAAGATTGACTAAATAAGACATGGCTGACTTCTTGGTAAATGTGAGGTGGCCATTTTGAACTTGACATCATTTTCTAGTGGGCTTTTCTGGTTTCGAATGGTTTTCGCAATGCAGTCTTCTTAGATGCGTTAAGTTTTCGCTGCAATACTTTTCGCTCTTTATCTCGCCCGTTCGCCTTTTTCAGCCGCGAAGTGTGTTTTTTTCGCTTTTTTATAAATAAGGCGAAACGAAGCCCCAAATGGCGCTATTTTCACTGCGATGTGCTGCGCTAATTATTTGGCGAAAAAGACAATCCTTTATAAATATGCCCCTAAATCTGAGCTGTAGATCCTGAGAAATCACAGCTGTCACTCCACAAGCGGAAATTATAATATGTGTCCCATCCCTGGCCACTTTCTATGATCTTTGTCTGCCTGCCAGCACACTTTCTGAAACAATTAAGAGAATCAGCAGGGGGAGGTGTGTAAGCAGAGTAGTGTCCATTGTATGGCTGTGCAGAACTTATAAGTGTTGCAGACACTACAAGAAATCAGTGAGTAAGGGAGGGTGGGGGGAATTAGGATCACTCACTAATTAATAATTTAATGACAAAGCAAGCAAAAAATAAATATGAGAGTACCACCATTTTATAGTACTTCTCTCAAATTGTAGTTTCAGATAATGTCAAGTTGTTTAAGTTAATGTATTAGCAACTGTGATACTGAGAAGATATTATGGGACAAGTCTCACACAGTAAAAGCCAGAGAAAGCAAGGAAGTATTTGGGTAGATCATCCAAAACTTCCTATTTCTCAACCTACAATTTTTCAAAAGACTAAGATGTCCTTAAGAAGCCAACGATAGTTAATGGAGACCATCACACTAAAATACAGTTTTCTTGGCTTATATTCTAGAAACTGCTGATTAAAACATGTATATGTACACTATGTCATTCCATGAAATTCCTAACAAATGATACACCTTTTAGAAATTAATAGAATAGTTTAGTACAGAAAATCCCTCCAGTTCCTTCCCTTTCAATTTTACTCCTCTCTCCCTTTAGCACAGGGAATCAGAAGTAGCTGTGTGATGCCCGGAGTCCCCAAGTGTACCTTCAGCGCCTATACCCCAAACTACAGCCGCTGTCTTCACCTATAGACAAGCCCCTGGTCGCTGTACACGGTTACCTCCAGGTCTTAGTGCGCAAGGTATAGACGCTGAGGCCGGGTATACTCAGGAAAACCGGAACACCAATGGAGCAACACAGGAGCTGGAAGACAAAGAAGAGAACAAGAATACAAGGATAAAAATGATAATAAGAAAAGACAATGAATAAGATTGGCTACTAGCAAACAGCATGGGACCACTAGTTTGGCAAACCAAAACTATAACAGGCAATGAGGCAATAACAGAAACAGGCTTAAATAGACAGAGGGACCAATGGGGAAGAGGGCTGACCGAAGTCTGATGCAGGATTGGCCAGTTTGAATTATTTGGATCTCCTCCTTCCACTCTGGGCCTTACTGGAGCGGAGGAGATAAGCAGAGGTGCCTGCGCGTCAGACAGACCCGGATGATGACGCCATCGCCCGAAGACGCAACGGACATGGCTGGAGATTCCCAAAGTCTGCGTCCACCAAGGGAGCAAGGAGCAGGTAAGTACAGAGTCCTAACAAGCTTATTGAAGTATTCCTCTCTCTTTCCTCTTCGGTGAATAACTGGGAATGAACTCAAGGAGGATGCAGTAACTGCAGTGCTTTCTACACTGAAAAACTATTGTGTGCATCTTTGGCAGTAATTCCCTAAAATCAGCAGTTTCCGTTCCTTTAATCTCCTTTAGTTTATATCTAAATTCAAACCAATTATTGTTTATATGAGATCTTTTCTCCTTTCTACTAAAGTTGGCCATACACCTATTAGACATTAAAGCTAATTCAACATTCAAACAGATGATTGGCAAATTGGCACAATGTCTAATGGTGCTCTTACCTGCGATGTTAATGCAAGGTTCTCCAGCCAGATAACACTTTATGATAAAGGTTATAAGGCCAGACAGTTGTGAGGAACATTGCAGGAATGTCAGCAGGTAATTGCTAATGTACGGGAAGTTTATCCCCCACTACAATACATATGTTTACAGTTGTATATTTTAATTTCAGTCTTGTGCTCTAAATAAAAAAAATAAGCTAAAGTGGAAGTAAAGTCCAAAAATTAACAATCATAAAAATGTAGAGTATCTGATGCACCCAACTGAAAATGTATAAGAACAAATAAACAACAGCTGTCCACTGGGGAGTCACCATATTTCTTTTTTTCCATACCAGGCAGCTTCCACTGTTTTGTTTAATTAGCTTTCTATCTGACACCAAAAGACAAAACACTACATTCATTTCTGGGTGAACGCCAAATCAAAATGTCTTGCTTATTTTCTAATTTTATTTTCTAATTCTAAATTGAAAATTGTGTTTTTTTGTTAAAGGTCATGTCCACCCCAAAACTATAATTTCCCCCACTGTGTAGTGTAGAAAAATCCTTACCTTACATCCCTGCTCCAAATGGTTCTCCTGGAATCCCCCCCAAATTGCAAAAAAAGTGGATACCAGGAGGATAGCAGAGTCCATATAGAGAAGTTTAGCACGCGCAGTTCAGCCCCCCCTCTCTCAATTTGGTCTCCCTCCCCTAGCTCCAAACACTTTATATACCTTATAGGTATTGCTCCCCCAGCCCCAACCGCAATAATCTTATTTGCAGAAACTCCCTCCTCCTGCCTCTCAGCCAATCACAGATGCAGCTGCTGGTCCCACCCCCTGTGCAAGCAGAGGGCCGGGACAATGCGGCGGAGGAGAGAGGTAAGGTAAGTAACTATCGGGGAAGTTTCTGGATATAAGATTATTGCGTTTGGGGCTGGGGGACCAATACCTATAAGATATCAAAAGTTGTTGGAAAGGGTGGACATGCCCTTTAATGCCTATGGATCTATAAACAAGGCAGACATTAGCTTTTCATAGCTAGCTAACATTTGTATTTAAACAAACAAAATAGCACTGGTATGTAAAGAAAAACTTTTAGCATTAGTAAACAGGAAAAAAAATATTTGCCTTACGCTCTTGAAAAGATGTGAAGAGCATTTGAAAACGACTGGTTCGACTGCCTCCATCTGCCCACATTCTGATTACTCCAAATCCTGTCCGTAACATTACATCATTAGCAACAGTACTGCAAAATTTTGCTTTCAGATCTTCCACTGAACTGCTTCCATCATAAACCGCCACAAAATTTCTTTTACATTCATTTGAATTTTGCATTTCATAGTCCAAAAACCTTAAGTATATCTGAAAAGATAGAAAATACATATTGTGATCACACCATGGCTATTACACATTGATTGGCCATTCACAGCTCAATCAGCAAGCACAATTACCTGCTATTCAGAGCAACAAAAAAAACATTTTAACTATAATCCTCATCCATTCTTATTTAAAAAATTTGTAAGACTTCTCTGTAAGAATATTTAGTGATTTTTCTTAAAATATTTACCTTATCAGGATCGTATTATAAGGGTAACAAATGGTGCAATTGCTCCAGGGCACCCACCAGAACCTCAATACAATTTCCATTGCCCCTGGAAATTAAGATTGGCCCCAGCACCTCTTCTTACAATTATGAAAAATATGAAAATAAGATACAACACAGTTCCAACGGCTGGACTCAGTTTCAGAGCTAGAAAATGCTATTAAGAAAACAACATTGACTGCCAGACTGTCAGCCAACCAACCATATCAGATCATCAAGGACTTGGTAAAATATCTCCAAAATGAGACTTTGCATATTAACGCTATACTGAGTACAACTCATAACCAAAATACGGTACACTGACAGTTTAATCTTGTCTATTCTTCATGCGATCAGAAAAAATGCATACAATGCATTTTCTATACTACTAAACATCAAAGCACTAAACTGGGGAAACTATACAAAATAGCATAAAAGAAAGAACTTCGACCATCACAGACACAAATGGAAATGATACAGCAGGGGTTATATTGGATCCCCTGGAATACTTACCTAAAGATACAAACACTTACCTGGAACCACCCCCTTTCTCAGTCTGGGTCCTTGCCTATGGGAAAACATGCTTTGCAAGGAGGGTATTTTTGCTTTTTAAGGACTATTAAAGTGTGTATTTTTTTTAATTTTCTATTCAGTCAGTCAGTCTGACTTTCCCTTTATGTGTCTGTGCTCTAGAGACTGGGGGGCTGATACAATCAAAGGAGCAAACTTCAATACTAATCTGCAGCAACCAATCAGATGTTATCTAACTGCAGTAATCCAGTAAAAAGCTAAACATCTGATTGGCTGCTGCAGATTAATAGCATGTGCATACATTTTCAATTCTTACTGCATCAGTCCCTCGGTGCACTCAGGAAAGGACACCTAGGCAAGGAAGAATGCCAAAAGACAGTGGGGGAGATTTACCCAGAGCCGCTCTGCACTGCGTTAATCTCCCAAATGCGTTTCAATATCGCTTTTGCATAGGGGTTTATTCACAGTGTGGCATTAAGGGAAGCTAATAGCTGGATGCGCAGGTCTCTATTGCAAAACCCGTGTATCCAGTGCTAAGATTTAAAGTCACACTAACTGATATTGAATCGGTTAGTGGGACTTTGACTTTTGACTTTTCAGCTATGGCAAAGGAACACTGTTGTCATTTAATTGCAATTACAACACAATCTGAGCATTTATTTCTACTTCTTGTCAGAATACAGTCAAGTGATGCTTGTTTGTCAGTATTGAACAGCAAATATATTCAAACAAGTCATAACATAGTAATGAAGTTCAAACTAGTGTCACGCAATTGTGTGTGTGTGCTGTGCTTCCGGCAATTTAACAATATGGGAGCACATGAGATATGGACCCAAATTTTGATTGCATGCACTCCGAATCGCGGTGCATGCAGTAAAGTCTACTCATTAACCTACAACAGTTGATCCAGAGGAAGGCAAAAACCCAGCTGAAAAGGGGGGAAAATTCTTCCAGGCTCCAAATGGCAAACTATATTTATTAGTTATTATATTTATTATTTGGGTTTGGACCTAACAAAAGGAAGTTTCCTGTGAGTGTAACGAACTTGTGAGTGGCCCTTTCTCTTTAGGACCTTGCTCTCAAGGACATATAAAAAGAAGGACATTGAAACAAGAAGGGCAATTAAACAAGGTTTGTGCGTCACTGTGTTGGTATGGTGTATTAGAAGGGACAGTTTTGTCAGTACCATGCAATGTGCATCATGCCACATGTATAGGAACCTGGAGCAGACGTTCCGGGGAACCTATGTCTGTGTCAGGTGTGAGTGGGTTGCCCGTTTGGAAGCTGAGGTGGAGAGTCTAAGGGGGCAGCTTGCAGCATTGCGGGGATTGGCAGAACTGGGGGGACAGCAGGCACTGGCTGGGGCCAGTATAGAGGTGGGTGGAAGAGGGACAAGAAAGGATGAGGAAGGAGGTAGTTTTGTTAGGGTTACTAGGGGAAGTGGGGGACGGAAGAGTAGGGGGGCTTCTTCCCAGATTGTCCATCCCAACAGATTTGCCGCCTTAGGTAATGAAGTGGAGGAGGACACCTCGGAATTAGCGTGTATGGAGGGGGCTAGTCCCTTGAGCACCCAGGGGACTGCCATCTCTGATACAAGGGAGGAGGAACGAGGGGTCAGGAATGCAAGGCAGGTGGTAGTGGTAGGGGACTCCATTATAAGGAAGGTAGATAGGGTAATCTGCCGCCGAGACCCTACATGCCGAACTGTGTGTTGCCTGCCTGGTGCTAGGGTTCGGCATGTGGTGGATCGTGTAGACAGATTATTGGGTGGGGCCGGGTGTGACCCGGCGGTCTTGGTTCACATTGGTGCCAATGACAAAGTTAGAGGTGGAGGTGAGGTCCTTAAACATGATTTCCGAGAACTGGGGGCCAAGATAAAAGCAAGGACCTCCAGGGTAGTGTTTTCAGAAATACTACCGCAGCCACGTGCTAAGCCAGGGAGACAGCGGGAGCTTAGGAGCATGAATGCGTGGCTAAGAGAGTGGTGTAAGGAAGAAGGGTTTGGGTTCATTGAGAACTGGGCAGACTTTGCTGTCGGCTACAGGCTCTTTAGTAGGGATGGGTTGCACCTCACTGATGGTGGTGCAGCTGCTTTAGGGGAGAAGATGGCTAGAGGGTTGGAGGAGATTTTAAACTAGGTTTGGGGGGGGAGGGTATTAGCAGTCTCACTGGGATAGATTGTCCAGGAGGAAAGCAGGGTGTAGATAGGCCAGTGGTGGGTGGAAAGGGGGGTGCGGCTAGCATAGGGGATAGGGAGGAATGTGTATCAAAGTGTACGAATAAATTACAGGATCATAATCTAAAATGTATGTTTGCAAATGCGAGAAGCCTGGCTGACAAAATGGGTGAATTGGAAATGATGGCATTGAATGAAAAGTATGATGTAATAGGTATAGCAGAAACGTGGTTGAACAGTTCTCACGACTGTAAATATAGAAGGATATGCCTTGTTTAGGCAGGACAGAAAAAAAAAGGAAAGGGGGAGGAGTATGTGTTTATGTTAAAAAAGAATTGAAGCCAAATTTAAAAGAAGAGATAACTGGTGATATGGATGATAAAGTGGAGGCAATATGGGTGGAATTAGGCAACAGGAAAGGGGGTAATGTCATTGTTGGTGTCTGCTATAAGCCACCAAATGCTAGCAGAGAGGAGGTGAGTCAACTTCATATGCAGTTGGCAAGGGCTGCAAGTTTGGGGAGTGTGCTCATTATGGGGGACTTCAATTACCCTGACATTGATTGGCGATGAGTTCCTGAATTTGCTGCAGGATAATTTTCTCTCACAGGTGGTTGAGGTTCCTACTAGAAAAGGAGCTCTGTTGGATCTGGTAATATCTAACATTGTGGAGCGCATTATAGATATAAAGGTAACTGGAGGCTTAGGGAATAGTGACCATGAAATAGTGGCATTTGGACTTTGTTATCGAAAGGAAAAGTGCGCTGGGTTAACAAAGACATTTAATTTCAGGAAAGCAAATTTTCCTAGGTTAAAAGCAGCTCTTCAGAATGTCAACTGGGATAATGTCTTATGAGGTAAAGGTACTGAACAGAAGTGGACTGTGTTCAAGGGGATTTTAAGCCAGTTCACATCTAAATTTATACCCTTGGGAAATAAATGTAAAAAAAATAAATCCGCGCCCATGTGGCTGAATTCTGATGTAAAGAGGCAAATGGTAAGGAAGAAAAAGGCATTTAAAACCTTTAAGGCAGAGGGAATGGAAAGGGCCTTTAGGGAGTATAAAAACTGTAACAAGGAGTGTAAGAAAGCAATCAAACTAGCTAAAACTAATAATGAAGTTAGGATAGCTGAAGAAAGCATCACTAAGCCTAAACATTTTTTTAAGTATATTAATAGTAAGAAGATGAGGACTGAGAATGTGGCACCATTAATTAATGGGGATAAGTTAGTTACGGAGGATGGCGATAAAGCAAATGTCTTGAATAATTTTTTTTCCTCTGTATACACTATAGAAGATCCAAGTACAGATATCATAGAGTATAGTAGCAATAAAGGTATACAAGATTCAAGTTCACTTTGGTTAACCGAGGATATGGTACAGAAAGAACTAAATAAGGTTAATATTAGTAAATCTCCTGGACCGGATAAAATACATCCTCGGGTACTTAAGGAGCTAAGTTCAGTTTTATCTAGGCCATTGTTTCTTATTTTTGCTGATTCCCTCATGTCCGGTGGTGTGCCTCTGGATTGGAAAAAGGCTGATGTTATTCCAATATTCAAAAAGGGTAGTCGTTCACAGCCGAGTAATTACAGGCCTGTAAGTTTAACTTCAGTGGTGGGGAAGATCCTGGAAAGTTTAATAAGGGAACATGTTCTAGAGTATGTTTCAAGGACTGACATTATAAGTAGTAACCAGCATGGATTTAGGAGGAATAGATCTTGTCAAACTAACTTGCTTGGCTTTTATGAGGAAGTAAGTAGAAATTTAGACTCTGGTATAGCAGTAGATGTAGTTTACTTGGATTTTGCAAAGGCTTTTGATACAGTCCCCCATAGGCGACTAATAAATAAGCTAAGGTCTGTTGGTCTGGGGAGTCACATTTGTACATGGATAGAAAATTGGTTAAGGAATAGGATGCAGAGAGTAGTTGTTAATGGGGCTTCATCATTATGGACTAAAGTGCTAAGTGGGGTGCCACAGGGTTCTGTGTTGGGGCCGCTTCTATTTAATCTATTTATTAATGATTTGGAAGTGGGTATTGTCAGCAAGGTTTCTGTGTTTGCTGACGACACAAAACTTTGTCGACCATTAAAAACTTCAGAGGATGTGCAATCGTTGCAAGGGGATCTAGATAGATTATCACATTGGGCTGCTAAGTGGCAGATGAAATTCAATGTTGATAAATGTAAGGTGATGCATTTTGGACTTAAAAATACTTGTGCTACTTATACTATAAATGGCTCTGTGTTAAGTGAATCCCTGTTGGAAAGGGATCTTGGAGTTTTGGTGGATAACAAACTTAAAGGTAGCAAGCAGTGCCAGGCAGCAACAGCCAGAGCCAGCATGGTATTGTCTTGTATAAAGCGAGGTATGGATTCAAGGGAGGAAAATGTAATTCTCCCTCTTTTCAAAGCATTGGTAAGGCCTCATTTGGAATATGCA
Source organism: Hymenochirus boettgeri (assembly GCA_019447015.1). Classification (NCBI taxonomy): domain Eukaryota; kingdom Metazoa; phylum Chordata; class Amphibia; order Anura; family Pipidae; genus Hymenochirus; species Hymenochirus boettgeri. Next base: position 190,164,059 of record CM033474.1, on the reverse strand, counting down.
GTGCAATTTTGGAATCCTGTGTACAAAAAGGACATCTTTGAAATGGAAAGGGTTCAGAGAAGGGCAACTAAATTAATAAGGGGATTGGGGGAGCTTGAATATGAAGAGAGACTGGAAAAGTTACAATTATGTACGCTGGAGAAAAGGCGCTTGCGTGGGGATATGATTACTGTGTATAAATACATTAACGGGCCATACAATAAACTATCTGGGGCATTGTTCACCAATAGAACATGTCAAAGGACACGAGGACATCCCTTAAGACTTGAAGAAAAAAGGTTTAGGCTTCAAACTCGGAAAGGGTTTTTCACTGTGAGAACAGTAAAGCTATGGAACGGCCTTCCAGTGGACGTTGTTATGGCAGGTTCATTGGTCATTTTCAAAAAAAAGCTGGATGAGTTTCTGCAAACAAGGAATGTTACAAGTTACTGGTATTGATACATAAAGTAGAGTTGATCCAGGGAAATTTCCGATTGCCACTTGGAGTCAGGAAAGAATTTTTTCCCCCTTCATAAATTTGGTGGGGTTTCTTTGCCTTCCTCTGGATCAACAGTTAGGCAGGAAATGAGGATATTGCTAGATGGGTTGGACTGGATGGACGTATGTCTTTATTCAACCTCAAATACTATACTATTAATCCCAGTAATTTTCAATATTTTGCCGTTTTAGCCCACTTTTTAAGCTATTCAATGAACTTGCCATTACCACATCTGTGGTCCACAGTTTCACCGTTCTCACTGTAAAGTAACCTTTCCTAACCTGAAGATAAAAACTTATTTTCTTCTAATATTAAAGGATGTCCACAAGTCCTCTGATATTACTTTTTTGGTCAAAAGAGTTTATTATATGGCCAAGTAATATACTGTATTTGTATAAACTTATTAATACCTTGTACAATCACCGTTTCTCTAATGTAAACAGCCAGTGTAACATATTGTAACATATTCCAAATGAGGCCTTACCAGCGCCCTTGTAAAGGGGGAGAATAATATTTTTCTCTATTGAATCTATTTCCCTCTTTATATAAGGCAATATCTTACTAGTTCCAGCTATTGGTATGCTTGCTACCTCTAACAGGGCTATTTAATAAAAGTTCTTATCGTTTAAAATAGTGCTAATATTGCCCCAACCAATCAGATTTTAGCTTACATTTGAAAGCTAACATCTGATTGGTTGGGGCACAATTAGCACCATTTTTAATGATAAGAATTTTTAGTGAATATACCTGTAAGTCTGTTATCTACTAGAACTCCCAAATCATTTTCTAATAGAGACACACAGAACCATTTATTGTGTAAGTGGCACAAGGATTGTTAAACACCAAATGTATCACCTTACATTTATCACTAAGAATCTCATCTGCCACACTGCTGGCCATTTTGATAATTTATCTAGGTCTGCTTGCAGCAATTGCTCTGTTAAGATCAGAAGATGTATTTCATCAGGCCCTGGGGCTTTATTGATATTCACCTTGTCTAAATATTGAACTACCATTCTGAGTACATCTGCTTTTTAGATGTACTAGTGAGGAAATCCAGCAGAATTAATACTGAATTATATTCCAAGGAAACAGAGAGTAATCAGCTTTTGTCATTCAGCTTTCATCCAAGACACGTCAAAATATCGATACCGGTGTGTCAGCTCACCAGGATTAAAAGAATTGTCTCAGATGAGACCTGCTGTAAATAAAAAATGGGTGAGATGAAAATGAAATTGATGCAGAAGGGTTATCCTGGTAGATTTCTAGCTGTGGCACAGGCCTTGTGTATGCAAACCAAGGGGTTAAAGGACAATTATACTTACCTCCTACCCGCTCCTCTTCTTATATGCAGGCTTTCTAAGGGTCCTCATCCAAGGGTGAGGACCTAAGTCACTAAGTCCTCACCCCTGGGCTGTTTGCACTTAGTCTGTTATACTTACACAGCGCTGCTCCGCTAAGCTCCGCCCCCACATCTCCGTCGGTGACGAGGCCAATACACTGCTAGGAGCGTGTCTTTTTATTGGACCCATCTCAGAAGCAGACAGAGGAGCAGAGCGGTGCTGTGTAAGTATAACTGAGTAAATGCAAACAGCCCAGGGTTGAGGACTTAGCGAAGCCTGCATATAAGAAGAGGAGTGCGGAGGAGGTAAGTATAATTGTCCTTTAAGTGAATTTAAGGAGAAAAAAACTAGGGACCAACTTAAAGAGGATTCCTTTGGTGATGAATTATGCTATAGATAGTGATGCGATTGCAGGGAGACCTGGTGGATAAACTACACTGTTTAAATACGTTGTATCCAGCTGGTCTCATTAGAGATTAAGATCTGCATTTATGTATTTAAAAATTTTAACACTGTTTTTTGACAAAATAACTATGCATTATATACTGCAGTGAGAGAGAATGTATATGTCTTATTTGTACAGGTTACAAGTCATACAGGGTTGTGCTACCCATTATGTAATTTCCTGTGGGAACCTACAGTATTTATGAAGAGTGGGCATACACTGCACGTTTGTTGTTTTCTTCATTCGTTAATGCCTGATGAAGGGGACACTAGCATCCCTAATCTTTGCTATGTATTAACACGGATCATGTAATGAATTAATAAATATTTTCTGCATATGAAAATCCTGGGTGCGGAGTCATGCTGAAGATTATATATTCATTGGAAGCAGTACAGCTATGGTTCCCTTACACAGGCACCAGGTAAGTAACCTGTGGGTTAATATATATTATATATTCAAACTATCCACTTCACTCCCTCACATGTGAATTGAACTGCCCGGATGCCAAAACCTGAACTCCCATGAACAAACAACAGGCGCAGTTATATATATATATAGTTATATATATATATATATATATATATTATATATTGGAAAATAGAGGACTGCGCTGTGGTACTTCTTATATGGACCAACAGTTTATTAGTACAGCTCTGACCTTAAGAAGAGGGTAGAAACCCTTGAAGGCCTTGTACATACATGTGCTAGTGTGCAGGATGACACGCACACGGCGAACACCTATTTAGCTTTACTTCATACAAAACCTCTGTACTGTACTCTACTTTCTATTAAAGTTAGAAAGTAGAAATTAATATAGTAAAAATATGTGCACAAAAATAGGCAAGGCCAGTAGAATCAACCCTTCTATTTACCCATGTGAACCTAAGAAAGAATTGTGTCAATATAAAACCAAATGGAACATATTGTCATTTTCGCCACAATGAATATACAGTAAGGCCCCCAGTCTAATATGACTTGGTGTTGTTTCTATAGAAAGTAAAGACCAAAGACAATTTAGCAGCTATAATGCCATTGATTTGTTGTAGAAAGCAAGACATATCCAGGATAAAACTGTTACAATAAATGCAGATTGTTTATTATTAAGTATTAGTACAACCTAGATGCTGAATAATTATATAATGAAATAGAATGTAAAACTGACCTTGGAGCGAGGTGGTGCACGAATATACCATTTGCAATCTACAGCTTCATTTGCAGAAGCTTTTCCTTCTTTTACAATTTGCATGGATTCGATAATTCCTTCTGGGCCCCCCATTTCAAATTCACAAACTAGAAGACAGGAAAAGACCATTGGCAAACAACAATTTGGAAGTGTTTTAGAAGTGACAAGACTAAAATAATGGACATATAAATTGTAAGTTTGGCCACTAACCTGGCAAAGGTTTTAGAATCCCATGGTCTTTAAAATCTGGATCTAAAGAAAAAAGAAAACTTAGTTGAATGGATATAAAACTCTTGGTCCCAACATCACATAGTGTTGTTTCCTACACCGGTAATACATAATATAAGCACCCATTGATGAGTTACTTACAGCAATACAGTGATACTATAGGAGAGCTATAGGAGAGTACCCTGCCCAGAGAACTTACAGTCTAGAGGAAATGGGAGTGAGACATAAGGTGATGGGAATCGGTAGGCTGTATTGGCAGTAGAGTGTGAAAGGCGGGTTGGATCATATTGGGTAAAGAGGTAATGTCTACGGCAAGTTATATGCTTGCCTGAAGAGGTGGGTTTTAAGGTTACATTTGAAGGTATTAAGGGATGGTGAATGAGGGACAGACGGTGGAAGGGGGTTCCAGAGCAGAGGGGCAGCACAAGCAAAGTCCTGAATGCGTGCATGGGGAGAGGTGACCAGGGTGGATAAGAGGAGGATATAATTTGGGGAGAGAAGGCAGCGTCTAGCACAGTGACGGCGGATCAGCTCTGAGGGACTGTGTTGGATAGTGCTTTATAGGATAAGGTAAGCAGCTTGAACTGGATCCTTTGTGTGATGGGCAGCCAGTGGAGTGGCTGACAGAGAGGAGAGGCATTAGAGAAGTGAAACGAGAAATGAATGAGCTGGGCAGTAGAGCTGAGGATGGATTGAAGTGGTGCCAGGCAGTTGTTTGGTAAACCACACAGGAGTGTGTTGCAGTAGTCTAGCCACGATATGATTAGGGCTTGGACTAGGATTTTTGTAGCTTCTTTCGAGAGGAAGGGACAAATGCGGGAGATGTTTTTGAGTTGGAGCTGACAGAAGTTGGCAAGTGCATTGACATGGGGTTTGAAGGAAAGATCGAAATCTACCATTATTCCCAGGCAGTGGACATGAGAGGCGGATATACAGTAGGTGCCTTGTTAATATTATTAGTAAGAATAGGGAGGTAAACAGATCATGAGGGTGGGAAAAGGACAAGTTTGTCCATGTTTAGTTTAAAGAAGCAGGAGGACATGAAGGCAGAGATGGCACTAATGCAGTCGGAGACCTGGGATGTTAGTGTAGTGAGATCTGGGGCAGAGATGTCAATTTTGGGTATCATCTGCATACAGGTGATACAGAAATCCAAATGAACTAATGAGTAGTCCAAGGCCAATGAGTCGTCCAGAGTAGAAAACACTAAAGGTCCTACCAGAGAGATAGGAGGATAGCCAAGAAAGTGCAGGATCCTGGATATCTAAGGAGGCCAGGGTCTGAAGAAGTAGAGGGTGATCAACAATATTAAAAGCAGAGGACAGATCAAGAAGAATAAGCAAAGAGTATTGGCCCTTAGATTTAGTACTAAGTAGATCATTGGTAACTTTAGGTAAGGTAGTTTCTGTGAAGTGGTTAGGACAGAAGCCTGACAGGAGGTGGTCAAAGAGAGAGGAGACAGGTGATGAGCCAGGTCAGCATAGACATGTCTTTCCAGTAGTTGGGAAGCAGAAGGGAGAAAGGAGACAGGCCGGTAGCTGGAAATAGCAGATGGATCCAGGGAGAGTTTTTTAATTATAGGGGATACCACAGCATGCTTAAATGAGGAGGGAAAATACCAGTGGATAGGGACAAGTTAAAGAGAGAGGTTAGGGCTGGTATGAAGGAAAATATATCAAATTCCTGCACTCTGTATTGCTGCCATGTGCGGCATAAAGTGTTAAATTTAGCCAGATCTGCCCCACTGAAAATCAGTAATGGGTCCAGTGAGTTGACATCACCCAGTTTGTCTTGAAGCACCTCTCACCCCTGCCCTCTCCAATGAGGAGGTAATATGTGCTTGTACAAGCTCCCAGTGCTGCAACTCCAGATAGGACTACATTACATCAGTTCTCCAATGCCACTGCTGATTTTTCAGGGGCAATTCTGGGTAAATATGAAACTTTAAAAAAAATAAAATAGCAATGCAGAACTGCTGCTTTAACTTTTCTAGTAAATTCATACCTTTCCATTCTCCATTATTAATGCTAAGGATAATAAAGGCATAGTGAAACCTTGAACATAATTAAGATATTAAAGTGTGAATAATTTAATATTTTATATCTTTAGTGTTTAACAAGCAAATATATTTTTTAAACACATCACAAAGATAAAACAAGAAGTTTTTTTAGTTTTTATCTTATTTTATTGTTATCTCCGAGAATCCATCCGAGATTCTAGCCCACTAATTCATTAAAGATAAAGCCATTAAATTGCTTAAAGGAGAACCATGGTCTAAAACATATTTTCCTGACTTTTACCTTATAAACTGCTAATTAAAATGATACATTCCTTCCTTTTTAGATAATTATTCTCCTTTAATTATGCCACGTATGGTTTGTTTAACATTGCTAGACACTAGGGTCTGTCTATTAAATAGAAAAAACTAATTGGAATTGATTTTAACTATAGAATGTATATAATTATAATGTAAAGTAAGCAAATCAGTTAATACTTAAACAAACTGAAAACATCAGAGAACAATGTGAATAGAAAGAGCATTGCTAATGTTTAAATCAAAAACTAAATAGCGTTTTCATGTGTCTCACTTATACAGCTAACTTCAAATCTGATACCTGTTAACATCATGGTAATTTCAAATTCAATTGATCACTTGGGCCCCAATTGCTAGTTTAGGAAATGATGCAGCTTTATTGACAGTTGTTAATGTTGTGTAGCAATGTATTGAAATGTAGCAAAGTTGTAAATTATGTGTAGCAATGGAGTAAAGTGTTGTCTAGCAATGAAGTAAAGTGTTGTCTAGCAATACATTAAAACTTTGTGTAGCAATGGAGTAAAGTGTTGTCTATCAATGCATTAAAACTTAGGGGCATATTTATAAAGCAACGATAATAGCTCCAAAAAAGTACCGCCGCACATCGCGGCTGCGAAAATAGCGCTATCGCCGTATTTATAACGGCGAGCGCTATTCCCCGATATGTATCGCGGCCACGATGTGCTGCGGTACTTTTAAGCCCCTTCGCGGCGATATATCGTATAGTATCGCCTCGAAGGGACTTAAAATCCCTTCCCGACGCCTCTCCTAAGGGTGCGGGGCATACGCCCCCCCCCCGCGGCGGCGACCACCCGCCGCCACTTCCCAGCAGCCCCCCCAACCCGTTCCCCGCTCGCGGCAATCTCGGAACGGGAGGCTAGGAGGGCTGCCGGGAAGGGGCCGCAGCAGGTGGTCGCGACCACCCGCCGCGCATCCCCTCCCCGGCAAACCCTCCAAGCCCCCCACCCCGCCGCTCCCGGGAGGGGAAGGAGGGAGCCGCTGGGAGGGGTGGAGGCTCCCTCCAGCGGGGCCCTGAGAAGGGCCTTTTGGGGCTTAGGGGGTCCCCAGCTCGAACCGGGATCCCCCCTCCCCGCCCTTATAAGGGCCCTTGCGGCACTGACAAGTGCCTTTGGCAGGGGTCCCGCAGCTCGAACCGGACCCCCAGTGCGGCTCTTAAAAGAGCCCTTGGGCGGCGTCTCTTTCTTCCAGTCCCGGCGACACCACTCCGCCGAGGCCGCCAACCCCCGAGAGGTACCCCTGCGGCGCCGCCAGGGGTACCCCGGCGGGCGCCGGCGACCTCAACGAGGCCGATGTTGCCGACGTCTTCGGGCTGGCGACACCAACCCCACTCAGGTCGCCGATGCCAGGCAGACTCACTGCGGCCGCCAGTGAGCCCGCTGCACCGCGCGGCCTCAGCGGAGCCGATGTTGCCAGCCGCTTCTTTCTTCTTTCTTCAGCCATCTACTGCGATGGCATCTGAGTTCTGCCGGAAAGCTCCTCTTTATATAGGTTTGCAGAAATCCATAATCCGTTTCTGATTGGTCAATTTTTTAATACTTGCTTTACATTAACCAATCAGATTTCTGGAAAGTTCTTGAAATCTGATTGGTTAATGTAAAACAAGTATTAAAAATTGACCAATCAGAAACGGATTATGGATTTCTGCAAACCTATATAAAGAGGAGCTTTCCGCCGCGGAACTCAGATGTCATCGCAGTAGATGGCTGAAGAAAAGCGGCTGGCAACATCGGCTCCGCTGAGGCCGGCGGTGCCAGCGGGCTCACTGGCGCCGCAGTGAGTCGCTGGCATCGGCGACCTGAGTGGGGTTGGTGTCGCCAGCCCGAAGACGTCTCCCAAGGGCTCTTTTAAGGGCCGCACACTGGGCATCCCGGTTCGAGCTGCGGGACCCCCGCCAAAGGCACTTGTCAGTGCCACAAGGGCCCTTACAAGGGCTGGGGAGGGGGTCCCGGTTCGAGCTGCGGGACCCCTTAAGCCCCAAAAGGCTCTTGTCAGAGCCGCAAGGGCACTTGTAAGTGCCGCAAAGGCCCTTACAAGGGCCGGGGAGGGGGGGACCCGGTTCGAGCTGCGGGACCCCCTAAGCCCCAAAAGGCCCTTCTCAGGGCCCCGCACCTGCGGCGGCCCCTTCCCGGCAGCCCCTCCTAGCCTCCCATTCCGAGATTGCCGCGAGCGGGGAACGGGTTGGGAGGGGCTGCTGGGAAGCGGCGGCAGGTGGACGCCCCCGCCGCAGGGGGTGTGGGCGGGGTGGGCGTGTCTCCCGGGGCAGGTGCGACCACCCGCCGCGGGTTGCCTGCCCATCCCCGCCGCGGGAGGTTAGTATCGGCTGACTTCGCCACCTTCAAGGTGGCGAAGTAAAACAGCCGATACTAGCCGAGCGAAACCAGTACCGCCGCTTTATAAATAGAAGCGGCGGTAACAGGTAAGTATCGCCGCGAAAGGTTAACGCTTCGTTAACTTTTCGCGGCCGTTTTCGGACTTTTATAAATCGGGGTAAACACGATTTATGCGTTAATGTCCGCGAAAACTGCCGCAAAAAGTTAACGAACCTTTATAAATATGCCCCTTAGTGTTGCAATGGACTAAAGCCTTGTCTAGCAATGCACTAAAACAATGTGTAGCAATGGAGTAAAGTGTTGCCTATCAATGCATTAAAACTTTGTGTAGCAATGGACTAAAGCCTTGTCTATCAATTCACTAAAATATTGTCTAGCAATGGAGTAAAGTGTTGTCTAGCAATGCATTAAAACTTTGTGTAGCAATGGACTAAAGCCTTGACTAGCAATGCATTGAAATATTCTGTAGTAAAACATTGACATTTTTTATAGCAATGCATTAAAAAAGGTGATTTGCATTGTTCTCCAAGACAAAATGTCTTTCCTAATTAAGTACTGTTGTTTGCGTCTAAATGACAATGTGTATTTAAAATGTTAAGTAAGCATATACAAATATACAATACAAGGAATTTAAAAGAAATATTGTGCTTAAAATATTTGAATGCATATTAATATTGACTCTCCTGTAGGCTTCCTAATATGAGACACTCGGATGTACGTTGTGTCTGATGCTGTAGACATCTGTTTACAAAGCTATTTGTCTTCATTAATTATGAAGGATATTAAAATCAGTATGCACCATATAATGAACAGACACAATACTGTAGGGAATACTTTGGCATAATGATCATTTGTATAAATACCTACCTAGATTATGGCTGTTCTTATTATTATTTCTAGAGAAATGATTAAATTCTTTGCAGTACATACAGTATTGTATGGATAATGTTCCTGAACCAAACACTAATTAGTAAAACTAAAATGTTTCTTTAAATTTGTCAATTTGCCTCAAACAGTTTAGTCTGACTTTAAAGGGGAACTTTGGTCCAAAAATTACTTTAGGTAAATTGATAAGAATTGCTCTCTTTAGAATTTTTGCAATTTATTTTCATTGTTTATTTTGCATAGTTTTGAAGATATTTACATTTTTGTATGATATGGTGATAAGGTCCCCTGCACTTCCTGCTCTGTAACCATGTGACAGTCAATCTACCCTGTGTCTCTTTCTCCCCTTACAGCCCAACTCCTCTTGCAAGCCCCCCTGGTCCCTCCCACTCATGGTCTCTTCATTTGCAGGCCCCCCTTGGCCGCTTCCCTTACCGACCCATGCGCACTCATGGGCACCTTAACCACGCCCACTTGCGGGTGCCTTAGCCCCGCCCACTCGTGGACGCCATTGCCTCACCCACTCATGAGTGCTGTTGCCCCGCCCACTCACAGGTGCCATGGCTCCACCCACTCCCTGGTGCCGTGGGCCACTCAGACCCCCCCTCTTCCTGCAGAAAACTGTGTGAAAACAACCTTTTCAGGCAGAGTCAGAACTTTGTCTGAAAAGGCTGTTTTCACAAAGTGGAACAGTAGGGGTGTAGATTACCTTAACTTCTCTGTGGGGATCTTCATACAGCAGGGAGGGGGGGGACTTCCTGTCTCCCTCCCACTGAAGTCTGAGGCTGTGCTCGCCGGTGGCGAGGTGAAGGAGCAGCCTTAGAATGTCACATGTCAACCTCCCACCCATTGACTTTCTAGTTCGTAATTTCTTTATATCTTGGGCTGTGGAACAACACACAGGCAGGTGGTTGAAATCAACGTGTATGGAGACCACAGCTCCCTTTTAAGATGGGATTTATCTATGTGCAGCTCTCAGACAATTCTACCAATGTTTGTTATTATGTGAATTAGAGTGTGCATGTATGAAATTGTAAAAAAGTGATGCATGTATGAAAAAGAGTGTATGTTATGTACGAAGGTGTAGATAGGTAAAAGAGTGTACTATATGTGTAATTGACTTGGTAGTTAGGGTGGAACATTGAAAAATGTGCAATTACTGGCTCCTAACATTTTGGAGTTGGTTCCTAGATACAGTATATGGATGATTTGTCCAGCCCTGCTTAAAAAGGCATGCAAGCCAGGTCCTTTGCTATAACGATCTAAATGCTATGCAATGCTTTTTATACCAGAATGTTTTTTCCAGAAGGATTTACAGGTTTAAAGGGGAAGATTGGTTTTGCAAAATGCATAGCCATAGGTTTAAAGGATAATAACTTATGACAGAATCACTTTAAAAGGCATCCCCTGTGCCTACAGTATATCAGTTTACACTGTAGAAATCAACACAGACACAAAAGCAGCTTAATCAGCAGGTAGTCTAAGGAATGCTGTGATGCAAAATTGAGGGCAATTTACTTCTTCTAAGAAATAAGCTGCTATTCAAAGAGTTTTTCCTTTGATTAGATAGATAGATAGATAGATAGATAGATAGATAGATAGATAGATAGAAAATGGATAGATAGATAGATAAATAGAAAGAAAGGATAGATAGAAAAAAGGATAGATAGATAGATAGATAGAAAAGGGATAGATAGATAGATAGATAGATAGAAAGAAAGAGGATAGATAGATAGAGAATAGATAGAAAAAAAGAGGATAAATTTAAAGAAAATGGATGGATAGATAGATAGATAGATAGATAGAAAGGATAGATAGATATATAGATAGAAAGAGGATAGATAGAATCCCCCCACCCCCCCACTGAGCACAGAGTGCACATACCTGCACCTCTCTTAATAGCAGTACAGACTGGGGGTACATGGACCATGTCACCTGCTCCAGGTGCAGTTACCAGGATACTCCTGATACAGGATTACTTTTTAGCTGCACAGGTCACGATCGCGGGCTGGCTGACAGAGAGGTCACTGTTTGCGACTGCAGGGGCCTCTCATTGTGCATGAGCGACGGAGCCTGCATAGTCGCGAATTACAGGAGAGGGGGAGCTGCAGATTCAGGACCAGGACTGGGGGAATCAGTTACCGGCAAGGATTACTGGGGATAGGAGCAACACATGGACAATCTGGAAAGAGGTATTTGCACTGTGTAATTTATGTGTTCTGCCTATGCAGACTTGTATTTAGCACTGAACTATTCCTTTAAATTAAATACAATTTCATACATCAGTTAAGAAAGCATATATATATAAATTATTTATAAATTGATATAAGTGCAACAAGCCTTAATACATTAGGAATGAGAACCCTGCCCCTAATAGCTTACAATCTAAATGGGAGGGACAACATACAGATAAAAGTGTGTGGGGGGGATGAGTTCAAAGTGCTTAAAAGGGCTAACAATCATTTGTTGTGCTGATGCTCAGAAAGGTAGGATAACAGTCTAGATTTGAAAGTATTAATGGATGTCACCAGGCAAAGCGAGACATGGAGAGAGTTCCAAAGGTAGGGAGCAGCAAGAGTGAATGGTTTAAGGAGGTAGGCAGCAGTGTTAGTTGGGGGTCTGTGGAGAAGATTTCCTTGCGAGGAACGGAGGGCACGGCCTGGAACAAAAGGGTCCAAGAGAGAAGATCAGTAGGGAGGTGCAGTAGAGCGAAGGAATTTAAAGGTTAAAAGCAGGGTATTGAATATGATTCTTTGTTTGATGGGAAGCCACCCTATGGACTGAAGTATCGAGTTGCAGGTTCTCTTTTGGAGGAGATCGAGATGATCTGAGCTGCCGAGTTTAAGATAGACTGGAGAGGAGTGAGATGAGAGGCCGGGAGTCCAAGTAGTAGAATGTTACAGTAGTCAAGACGGGAGATTATAAGAGCATGGATGAGCATTTTAGTAGCGGAGAGAGAGAGAAAAGGGCGGATCTTGGCAATATTGCGAAGGAGAAAACGACAGGTCCTAGCATAATGTGATGATGGAAGAAGAGAGAGGAGTCAAAGATAACCCCAAGGCAACGTGCAGATTTAACTGGGTTAATGACCATATTGTCAATAGAGATGGAGATGGGAGGACTAGGTACCAGTTTAGGGGGAAAATTATTAATTCAGTTTTGGATAAATTGAGTTTAAGGTGGAGGTGCGCCATCCAGGAAGAGATAGAGAGAAGACATTTAGAGATTTGGGATTGAACTTCAGGGGTTAGCGCGGGGGTGGACAAGTAAATTTGGGTATCATCAGCATATAAGTGATACTTAAAACCGAAACTGCTTATTTCTCCCAGAGACATAGTGTAGAAAGAGAACAGCAAGGGTCCTAAAACCGAGCCCTGAGGGGCAGGAAAGTCTTAGTAGCAAAAGAGACAGAGAAAGATCTGTTAGAGAGATAAGAAGACAACCATGCCGCAGCTTGATTTCAGATGCCCAGAGAATATAGTATAGAGAGTGGTCCACACTCAAAGGCTGCCGATAGGTCAAGGAGAAAGAGGGCCAAGAACTGTCCTTTGGCTTTGGCAGCTTGTAGGTCATTTGAGACTTTGCAGAGGGCCGTTTCAGTTAAATGACCTGGTCGGAATCCTGATTGTAACGTGTCCAATAAGTTATTAGCATGGAGGTATTTAGTAATGCTTGTAGAGACAAGGAGTTTTGATGCAAACGGTAAAAGGGAGACAGGGCGGTAGTTTGAGAGACAGGTAGGGTCCAGAGAGAGTTTTTTTAAGAAGAGGATTGACACACGCATGTTTAAAGGCAGCAGGAAAAATCCCAGAGGTCAGGGTGGAATTAAAATGTGAGAAAGAGCGGGGGAAGAGATTTTAGCACAGTGTCTGATTCGTAAGGATGGCATGGGATCAAGGGTACACATTGTAAGTGGCGAGTATAACAGGAGGTCAAAGACTTCAGAATGGGTGCCAGGGGTGAAAGATTCCAGAACTGTAAGTGGTGGGGCAGACAAAATAAGGCGAGAGTTGTCCTGGGTGAGGGGATTAGAGTGCGGATATCATCAATTTCATTTCTAAAGTAGTCTATCAATTTCATTTCTAAAGTAGTCTGCAAAATCCTAAGGAGCGTTAATGGAATGAAGAGTGTAGAGGAGGGCTGCAAGAGAGTGTTTAATAGCGAAAAAGTAGTAATATAATGATGTTTAAAGGGCTTTCACTGTTTGTAGCATTGAACAGCAGTCATTAATGTGTGACTGCTGTTCAATGCCACATTCATTTGCCACAGTGTTAGCCCTGCTAATCATCCAATCATCCAGTCCATGTTTTTAAATACCGCCCTATATGTGGATGTACTGTATAGACCAGTATAGTATTTGAGGTTGATTAAAGACATGTTCATCCAGTCCAACCTACTCAGCAATCCTAACCCAGTCCTTGTCTAACAGATGATCCAGAGGAAGGGAAAACAAAAGTATGAAAATAATCCTTCCTGGCAATCAGAACTATCCCTGGATCAACTTTATGTATCAATACCAGTACTAACAATCAACATACCTTGTTTTTAGAATCTGGCCAATGAACCATGTCCAATGAAAGACAGTTCCATAGTTTTACTGTTCTCACAGTGAAAAACCCCATCTAAACTTCAAGATGAAACTTCTTTTCTTCCAGTCTTAAGGGATGTCTACATTTCCTCTGGCATGTTCTATGGGTGAACAATGTTACAGATAGTTTATTGTATGGTCTATTAATGTATTTTTACACAGTAATCATATCCTGACACAAACACCATTTATCTAGTGTAAATTGAGTAACTGTAACTTATCCAATTTGTCTTCATATTCAAGCTCACCCAGTCCATTATTAATTAGATGCCATTTTCTGAACCCTTTCCACTTTGCAGGCCACTGTGACAATCTATCTAGACCCCCTGCAAAAATTACACAGCATCTGTACATTTTAAAAGTGTTTAAATCTTCTATTTCTAAATGACAGGAAAAAAATAAATAACTGCCAGGTAGTACTAAAGGGCTTTGTGTCGCTCCATCCGGGTAAGTATATTATTCGGGATGTGCCAATTGCTGCATAAAAAGCCAATCATTATTCATATACACATATACAACATATACATGCGGACAAAAAACTTAGTTCTTAGTCATAGGAATGGAGAGTGCTAACACGTAAGTTACCTAAATACCCTAACGAGGAAAAGAAAAAAAGGGGGAAAGGGGGAAAAAGGAGACTAGTTACTGGTCACAGCCTTAGTTAATTGTCCTATTGGTTTACATAAGATATCGTCTTGAGGTATACTCATTCTATAGTTTGACCACAGAGTTTACTATCTCATTACTAACTCATCTCATGCTGAGATAGTAAGCTTTATGGGAAAACTACATAATGAGTTAGTAATGAGATAGTAAGCTCTATGGTCAAACTATAGAATGACTATACCTCAAGACGATATCTTAGGTAAACCACTAGGACAATGAACTAAGGTGTAAGATGTACCGGATTTTAAGATGATGTTTTTAACTATTTTACAACTGTTTTATAAAATTCTCTACTGATTGCATTTACATATCTTTTATTTATGTGGTACACTCATTATTAGAGGTGATGTAGTCGGTTGCATTGTATGTATATGAATTTGTAAATGTATACACCCCCTCTTTTTCCTCTTGTTCTGTCCTTCAGGGTACTTACACCTAAGGCTGTGACCAGTTACTAATCTCCTTTTCCCCCCTTTCCCCTTTTTTTTCTTTTCTTTTCCTCTTTCTCTTCCTGCAGTCTCCTCACAAAGGGTTACTTGGGTTAGGCGAGGAGGGTCTTCCCACCTCGTTAGGGTATTTAAGTCACTTACGTGTTAGCACTCTCCATTCCTATGACTAAGAACGCTGGAGCGTTCAAAACGCGTCAGGCTTTTTATCTAGTTAGTTTTTGTTTGTATGTA
The DNA here is from genome assembly GCA_019447015.1 of Hymenochirus boettgeri. Taxonomy (NCBI): domain Eukaryota; kingdom Metazoa; phylum Chordata; class Amphibia; order Anura; family Pipidae; genus Hymenochirus; species Hymenochirus boettgeri. Next base: position 190,148,898 of record CM033474.1, on the reverse strand, counting down.
TATGCTGTATATGTGTATATGAATAAAGATGGTCTTTTTTACGCAATGATTGGCACATCCCGAATGATATACTTACCCGGATGGAGTGGCACAAAGTCCTTTAGTACTACCTGGCAGTGATTGCGGATATAGCGAAGGGTCCAGGGTGAATCGCACCGGGAATGAGCGGTGAGTTCCAATATTATGATAAAGAATTGTGGGACGCTCAGATGATTGAACAGCGATGGGTTCAGGGCTGGTGCACCTGAACCAACCGGAACTCTAAGTGAGTGTCCCTGTTTTAAACATCTGTCATTCTCTCATCTTGGGATATCTATATAGCTGGATTGTTAACTTTTATCAATTATCCACTGATTAATCAATTATATTGACATTGATACATGAAAAAAATAAACAAGGCAAAGAACGCTTTTTAGATAGGAGGAAAAGGGTACACATGCCTTTTAAGAAAAAGAGAGATAAAAGACAAGTTAAAGGGTATATCCACGCCAAAATGTTTTTCTATAGTGTTTTCAAAAGTTATGTCTGTGCCTGAAAGAAACAGCAACACAAGCTTTTATGCAGGATGCAATTACTGGGAACCATTCATGCTGAGGAACTAAAGCGCCAGTCTCCGGTGTGGTATGTTGGTCAGTTGCACCAGTTCATCAGAGACTTAGAATGTCATCTGTTTTTTTGAAGGTATGCAAAAGCTTTTTAATACTTTGACAAATGTTTAATAGGAAAGGCTATTAAATTATGTTTGCCAGTTGTGCCAGTTCATCAGAGGCTATTCCCGTCCTCCATCATACCTTGTTGCAAATGATGATGCAGTATTCACCCTCCCTTTGTGTCATTTTTACTGGCACATATGCAAGAATAATTTGACAGGTAGAAGTGATAGTGACATTTGGTCAAATAAAGGGCCATCGTATTTGCGACATTTCAGTGTGAGAGGTTTTGCTCAAGCAAAAGTAAATGACTGTAATCATAATAAGCTGACATGCCTCTGTGACAGGAGTGACATTTGCTAGAACAGAGGGTGCGAACAAAGGGGAAGGTAAGTTTACCATAGCAAAAGATTTACCTGTAAATATGTGATATTGTAACAACTATGATAATTTGACAGGTACATGGAAAAGGAGGGCACATGTTAAAGGCCATGTTAAGCATGTCACCTATTTTTGCTAATCATAAAAGTAAAAAAGAAGTAACATAGCTACAATTTTAATTGGTATTTGTGAGCGGTTGCTTGTATTTGATTATAATAGGGCAAATAATGTGTGCCAATGCTTAGCCATGAAAGTTTTAACTTACAAAACATAAAAAAGGCAAAAATGATAATAATGAGAAGGTGCCTATAAAAGGGGTGAGCCTTGTTTGAGCTAAAGGTGAAATGAATGGAAATGCAAATAGGTAGAATCATTTAACCTGCAAAAAGAGTGAAAAAGGGTGAGATTAAAGGTTATTTGTGCTTTTGCTGACACAACAGCCTGTTTTTTTTTAAACATTACTATTATTTAGGTAGTTAATACTACCCTGATTCCTGGTTTCGGCGTCTATGTATCGGTAGATTATTATTAATATTGCAGATTTATATAGCGCCAACATCTTCCGTAGCGCTTTACAATTACATATATACATTCACATCAGGCCCTGCCCTGAAGAGCTTACAATCTAAGCACATTTATTTGACACATACAACCTATCAGTATGTCTTTATGACTGTGGGGGAAACCGGAGTGCCCGGAGGAAACCCACGCGTGGGGAGAACATGCAAACTCCTTGCAGATGTGTCCAAAGGTGGAATCATCAGTGCTAACCACTGAGCCACCGTGCTGCCCATATATACCTTTTTGCCAGATTTCGTTAAGCTATGTACACAAATCAAACAAGGATGCTCGGCTACTGCAAAGCAGACTGTTTCTGGATAAGGACTGTTACATTTACCCCAAAGCATTTTTTTAATGAATACCAATTATCATTATCTATTGTACATCTGAACTGTGGGTTAAACAACTTTTAGATTCACCTGTAGTGTTTCATGTTGAGTTAAAACTAGTAATTATCATTGTCAATTTCTCACAACTCTGTGCTGTTGCAATGGGTCTAGTGATGTAAACCGTGCCACATTATTTTCCTTTACATTTATTAAGTGGTTAAAAATGTAATAATTTGACATGGCAGTGCCGGTGACAGACATAAGACTTGCAAGAGCAAAGAGTTAGATTAATGGACAAAAAACATGCACTGTTGTTTTTTCCAGAACACAAATGAAATGGGGAAAAACATAAATACATACAATAAAAGGAATGAGGGGGCACTCAGGGGTGTTATTATTATACGTTTTGGCACCTGAGACAAACATTGAAAAGATACCCCTACCACCCCAACCCCCCCCCCCCAATAGTGATAGGGGTGTATGAGTATAGTTCACTACCCTGAAGTAGCAATGAATTTTTAAAGAGGACATTCTAAAGAGAGTAAGGTAAAATAAATACACAGGGATATTTTATACAGTTACTTAAACAGTCCCCATGTGTCATATAACAGAACCCCCCCCCCAATAATCTATAAAGTAAAGTGTATGTAACAGATATGTGTGCTATGATTTTGATTTTGCTGTTCAGCATGTTGCCACACTTACGTACCAGGGCACCTGCTGCCCCGTGACAAATATTTTACCTAGCATCACTAGAGATTCACCCCTTGGAGCACTCCTTAAGCTTTTGGTATTGGTTTAGGTTTTTGCACTTATCTTACTGATACCAAAAAATTCATTAGTTTCTTTTTTTGAAATGGTAACTGTGCAGAATTACTTGCACTGGAAAAGTGAAAGCGCCTACTAATTTGCGCTTACTGTGAGGATTCACCAAGGACATATTGGCTGAATGATCTTTTTATCTAATCTAATGCCCATTTAAAATGGGTAGCTTTGTTATTAAATGCAGATATTATTGATGTGAGTTATATTTGTAAATGCAAATACGAAGAGAAGACACACACAGTATGCCATAACTTTTAATTGATTATAACTCTATCTTTAAATGATTATCCCTATCAGCATATTAGCATGAGGTGTTCAAGAATATGTTAGTTATATTAGATATAACCTACCCATGTAGTGGATTTCTATAAGAGGATCTGTAAGATTATATCCTTATAATCTTACAGTTCCAGGAGGAGAAGGAAACCAGAAGCCACAAAGAGGTAGGTTATAATAAATAATGCACCCTGAACTGTAAATTAAAGGGATATTAGAAGTCACCTTGGAGTTGCCCTGTATAAAAGGTACCGGGCCTGCGGCCTTGTGCTTTCATATGGTCACGGAACTCCTCTGTGACTTCTAATATCCTTATAATTTACAGTTGGGGGTGCATTATCCACTATATTATTGGTTAGGCTAATTTCATTGATATAAACCAGTTTGGTCTAAAGAACAATTAGCTGGTTACTAAAGGGTGAGATTAGGTCCATGAGTGTTTTGGGCATACAATAAAAAACAATAACTGAATGTAGAAAATCATTTTTTGGGGAAATAATCTAGTTTAGAATTTAGTTGAATATTTAAGTCAAGTCTGTTATGGCTCTGAGGGGCTGTAAAAAGGACCCTTTGTTTTAACCAATACTAATACAAGCATAACAGCATTGTCATTCACTGTCCTTTTTTTTATAATAGCATGAGACTGTTTTTTCTTCATATTGTAAATTGCCTTTTGATGAAAGGCAGTTTACTTAGAACCTGTCCGTCCTGAATTAATTTCTGAATTGCTCTGTCTTTCTTATGTCTCTGTATTATTTGACTTTCTTTTGACAGATCAAGCTTTCTCTTTTTTCATTGTAATCAACACATGCAGAAATGGAGAATTAAGTTTAGCTGCTTTAAAACACATATTTAATGTGTTCAGCCATTAAAGAGCCTCTAAAAAATGTACAGTGTAGAGCTGCAGAATCGTAATATAAGGAGTTGTAGTAGAATTGAATGTAACCCCTCCATGAGTACAGTAATGTCAACTTTGTTTTTGTTGACTCAGTAGTATACTGTATATAAGAAACTTTCAGGAACATATAATGAAGCTGCATTTGCTTCAGTGCACCTGATTGCCTAAACAACTGTAGATTTTTTTTACCCATAGTTCTGAAATGCATAGTCATAATTATCCAATCATTTTACAGTTTCCCTGACTGATGCACCTGCAGCTATTCAGCTTCATTCAAAGGGGTTTGATCTCTCACGATATTGTGGAAACTCACAAGTGCTGATTTTCAGTTTTCTTTTATATGAAAAACATGCCGCTCATTAATTTGTATGGAATTAGTATGAAACTTGTTTGTAGAATCCTTTGTAGCGGAAATTTAGTTCAAATTTTGTTTCCAGTGGTGCAAGAGGGCTAGACTGTAGACAATAATTAGTACATGGATCTACTGATCCTTGCTCACTCAACATTACCAAATGGAAAATAATAAGATGTAGCAAATGTCCACTTGCCCAAGGGCAATAGCAGGTCACTGGCAAGAAATAAAAAAGTAAAAACAATTAGAAAAGGAGGATAAAAAGGCAATATACATAATGGACAAGGTAGATATAAATTCAAATTGACATGGTTCTCTAGAACCCTGGAATTTAGACTGCAGTTAAAGCATAATTAACCACTGTGTTTTCTATTGTTTTGTTTACATTTTTCAATAAAGTTATTTTATCTAAGATAAAAAAATAGTTTTGTTCAGCTTAAAGGACAACTCCACCCTCATAATAACATCTTTGAGAAAGAATGGCCCTTTTTAAAATATGTTGATATATCATAGTTTGTCCTATGAATTTATTACTGTATGCCTGCTATGCTTCTGGATGCCTCATGGAAACTGAGCAATTTAGAAACCTGTACTGAGCCTGTGCTGAGCCTGGGCATGCTCAGAAGAGGCAGACAGGGAATTAACATTCAGTCATTGGCTGTGATGTCAACTGTCAAATCCATAACTGACAGTAGCTAATTGGAAGAACCAGGAAGCAGAAACAGGGGAAACAGGACATTGTGCAGGATTTCAGGTTAGACTTGTATATTTCAGATTTCAAACTATTACCGTTTAGGGTTTTGGAGAGTGATTTACCTGTATGTAAGTTTTTATTTTGGGGCTGGACTTGCCCTTTAAACTTTCTCTTTTTAGTTGATGTTGCATTTCTCCATATTTGTTTATTATTGGACCCCAGTAGTTTGTGATGTCAGCCATATTCATGAATATATGTCTAGTTCAAGTGAAGAGGAGGAGCAGCACCCAAAATTGTATCAATTAACAATTCATTATTAGAATTTACTTCTCAAAAGTCAAGTTAACGAAAATTTAAATATAAATGGAATGATTTTAAAGATATAATAATAGGAACCATTTAAATTTGATCCAGGTACCATGCATGTAAACACAAAACATATTCATCAGTTGATAATTATGCAAGAAATGCTTTGAGTCAATGCTTTATTCTGGTCCATATTACTTGAAAACAAACAAGGACAGAGGCTACAGGCCCCACAGCAATCACTTAAAGCACTTACGATATCCTATAAAAAGGAATCCTTAATGTGGTTTGTAATATACATATACTATACCCAACATAAATATATAAATATGTATATCACTAGGTCTAAAGTGCAAATATTCTAGACATAAAGTGCAATGATCAGGAACCCAAATAACTTAAAAACAATAATAACATATAATTACATTTTAATACTTTTTTAATACAATTGTGCCAAAATTGTCAGTTATGTAAAGTGATGTTTTGAATTCCACAGCAAGTAAAGTTTAAAAAATACAGAAATATAAAATTGTCATGTGCAGTGTTTTACACAATCATCATTCTGTAATAGTAGCAAGCAGTTGTGTGTCTCTGGCCCGCTGTATGACAGACACTTTAAAGACACTTTGGCTATTATTTTAGTGTTTTCTTAAAATTTTTTAAGATAAGTGAATATCTTGTAGAAACCTATTGACCTCTGATGACTTTTTACAAGAGTCTTATCAAATTACTCCTCTAGTGATCATTTTAAAAAGGCTAAGGAAAATTACTTTTGGATTTACCTTCGCCCAAAAAGCTTAAAACTATTACAAATTCTCTCAGAGGCATCTTGTAAATGATTCAGTCCCACGGTAGCTAGGCCACTTTATTGTTCTTTAATCTAATTATTTTATGTCATGGGTACAATACGAGCTTGCCAAATATCCCTGGATAATGCACAGATTTGTTTAATTTTGCATGAATGCATAAGGAGTTACTTCTGTTCCATCTAAGATAAATTATGTAAATGCTTTTTCAAATATCATTCAGGCTCTGCCATTACACTATACTTTTAGACGCAGGAAAAGGTTGTGTACTGTGTTAGCCAATCAAAATGTTTACAGTGTAACCCTTTTCAAATAAAAAAATAACAAAAGTGGTATAAAGGTGATACCTTTATTGGCTAACTAAGATAATCATAGCAAGCTTTCAGAACACTCTAGTTCCTTTTTTAAGCTGGTTCTTGAAGCTGATCAACTTGAAAAAGGAACTAGAATATTCTGAAAGCTTTATACCAATTTTGTTATTTTTTTATTTAAAAAGGGTTACCCTGTAAACATTTTGACTAGCTAACACAGTCCACCACCTTTTCCTGCGTTGGCAAAGAACTCAGTAATATATACCGTTAGATATACATATAGATACAAACTATTACTTATACTATTATTTGTTGTTGTAAAATTCTCTGCCTGTGGTAAACCACTTTGGTGAAAAGGCATCATAATTAAATAAAATAATGAAACTAAATGCAGCAGAGTTATTACATTGCCAATCACCAGGAGGCTGCTACTATGCAACAAAGGGATTCAAACAGCAAAAACACAAAAAAGTAAAACTACAGTTACTAAAACATATATATAGTAAAAGAAAATGTAACCCTTAAATGGACTTTCATGATGCGTAAACACTTGGCCTCTGCCCGTTTTTATGGTCATGAAACTCTTTTTAATGTTAGTGTATTATACAGTAAAAGATAGAAATCCCTTGTAGATTACACACAAAACACAATTATTGTGATATCATCAGCTATAATTATTGTTTAGCTGTGCCATCTGTGCATATTTTTTAACACAGTATAGGAATTTCAGAAGTTATCATGGAGTTTCATAACATTTTCATGACCTAAGCAGCTTGTCAACTCTCCACTATAAATGTATTCTCTGTGACCTTTTTGCTTCCAAAACTATGCAACCCCATTCATTTGCTTGTGAAGGTTCTCATTCATCCAGGTCATGGTATATCTGTTGTATTCAATTAGATCAACTGGACTTGAAGTTTAGTTCTTGAAGACGTTTCGCTAGTCATCCGACTGGCTTTCTCAATTCAGAATGACTTGTACAAGAATCTGTGGCAATTATGTACCCTGGAAAATCCCAATTAGCCTATCACAGCCAGGTGTTAAGGGTGTGATTGGATAGTGGCTAAGAGGTGTTATAGGAACGCCCAGAGTAAGGTGTTAAAACAGCATTGTACATGGCAGACAGTTTTTTTTTTTTTTTCAAAAAACATCGTATCCCTGTCTGCTTTAAACCGAACAACACACTGAGGCAGCAATTGGTACATCCGAAAGACCCAATACCAAAACACAAGAAAAGCGACATCATATATGCAGTGCAGTGAAGAATGCTCTGATTTGTATGTGGGGGAGACCAAACAGCAACTGTATCAACGTATGGCCCAGCACAGAAGAGCCAATTCCTCGGGTCAGGACTCAGCCGTGTACCTGCATCTTAAGGATAAAGGACATACCTTTGAAGATTGTAATGTTAACATATTGGCGAAGGAACGTGACTGGTTCAAGAGAGGTGTTAAGGAGGCCATTTATGTGAAAATAAAGAAACCAAGCCTAAATAGAGGTGGGGGGGTTCGACACCAACTGTCTGCCATGTACAATGCTGTTTTAACACCTTACTCTGGGCGTTCGTATAACACCTCTTAGCCACTATCCAATCACACCCTTAACACCTGGCTGTGATATGCTAATTGGGATTTTCCAGGGTACATAATTGCCACAGATTCTTGTACAAGTCATTCTGAATTGAGAAAGCCAGTCGGATGACTAGCGAAACGTCTTCAAGAACTAAACTTCAAGTCCAGTTGATCTAATTGAATACAACAGATAAACCCCATTCATTGTTTCTTACCTTACAATCAATCAAAAGGTGAGGAAGTTGACCATCATTTATCATTCTTAAGGTGGTAAAGTATCCCTCTGCAGAACCAATTAGACTTTGGGTAGGAAGATAGGAAAAATGATAGAGGCAGTGCTAAAAGAAATGAGCCACCTTGCTGAACATTTGGAGATGTATGGCAGCACACACAACTGCACACTTGACACACACCCATATTCAAATACACATTAACATACAAACACACATTTGCTCACTAGCACATACACAGCATACATTCTGCTCTGACCTGATGAAGAGGGTATAGCCCTTGAAAGCTTGTCAACTAAACAAACTGTTACAGGTAATCCTTAGGAAAAGTATCACAGTGCTCTTATTTTTTAATAAGACACAAACAAAGCCAGTCTTATGGGAAAGAAGACTTGAAATTTAAGTCATGCACCAATATGTACATCTGCTGCAATAAATCTGAACCCAATATTTAAGTTGTGCTCGTCTTGTAAATCTTGCTATATCCAGCTATTTGGAAGACTTATAATAAGCAGGTAATAGAACTTATAATGCAGTGCTACAACAAAAATCAATAAGAGCAAAAAGTAGAAAATAAAAATCTCAAACAACCAACAGGGATCATAACTCAAGATCACGAAAAACTTGTGAAATGAAGTGAAAAATAGATTACTACCCAAGTGAACAGTTTATATCAATAATACCAGCCTCTCAAAGAATTCTGTTCAGAATGGTTTTAATCTTTCAGAATTACATTTTCTCTTTATACCACAATAATATTTTGGCATACAAGACATAAATAGCTTGTTTATTTGCATTGCATATGACGTTAATGGTAAAGTAATATTAACATTTTTAGAGGGCATCTAAAGCTTCTGGAATCCATCACATTAGTATCCCTCAATCACCATGATAAATAACTTTCAAAAATTTTAACAACAGGGAAAAAATCTAGCTGTGGATCACCTTTTATTCTTTGGGACTGTAATGTGGAGGGCCTTAAAAAGGCATTTGCACTAAATAATTATGCAGACATGCGTGAAAATATGCCTGCACTGATATATTCTAATACTGATCTGCAAGCAAGTAAGCACAAAACTCAACACAATTCCACAGCATTGGTTTAGCCAATGAAGACACCAAGATTTTAAAAATGGTCTGGCTTCCATCACACTCAATATTTTGGTCAGATTGGTGGGGTGATCAGTTTGAACAATCTTACCATTACTAACTAGATTGTAAGTTCTACAGGGTAGGGACCTCATTGTGACAAAGCTCTAGCACTTCTATTTACATAATTTATATATTATATATGTAGTGAACTATCTATGTATTTGTTCAGCTTGTATGACTTTACTGTATTTTGTTAACATACAGCGCTGCTTTCCCATGTAGCGCATTATAAATAAACTATACATACATACATACATAAAAGCATGTTTTCAATGGGCCTATATTGCGGGCCAAAATATTGGCATGTTTAATTTAGACCCAAATATAATAGGTTAGTACATCTGTTGTATTCAATTAGATCAACTGGACTTGAAGTTTAGTTCTTGAAGACGATTCGCTAGTCATCCGAATGGCTTTCTCAATTCAGAATGACTTGTAAAAGAATCTGTGGCAATTATGTACCCTGGAAAATCCCAATTAGCATATCACTGCCAGGTGTTAAGGGCGTGATTAGATAGTGGCTAAGAGGTGTTATAGGAACGCCCAGGGTAATGTGTCAAAACAGCATTGTACATGGCAGACAGTTGGTGTCGAACCCCTCCACCTCTATTTAGGCTTGGTTTCTTTATTTTCACATAAATGGCCTCCTTAACGCCTCTCTTGAACCAGTCACATTCCTTTGCCAATATGTTAACATTACAATCTTCAAAGGTATGTCCTTTATCGTTAAGATGCAGGTACACGGGTGACCCGAGGAATTGGCTCTTCTGTGCTGGGCCATACGTTGATGCAGTTGCTGTTTGGTCTCCCCCACATACAAATCAGAGCATTATTCACTGCACTGCACTGCGTATATGATGTCGCTTTTCTTGTGTTTGGGTATTGGGTCTTTCGGATGTACCAATTGCTGCCTCAGTGTGTTGTTTGGTTTAAAGCAGACAGGGATACGGTGTTTTTTGAAAATTCTTCTTAATTTCTCGGAGACCCCTGCTACATATGGGATGACCATGTTCTTTCTCCTGTCTTGCTTTTCCCCTTCACTGTTGGTATTCGTGTTTTTTCATTCCTTCTACTTCTTTTGACAAAGACCCAGTCTGGATATCCACAAGTTTTAAGGGCTTTTCTGAGATGTTTTAATCACGCCCTTAACACTTGGCTGTGATATGCTAATTGGGATTTATCATTGTACATAATTGCCACAGATTCTTGTACAAGTTATTCTGAATTGAGAAAGCCAGTCGGTTGAATAGGGAAACGTCTTCAAGAACTAAACTTCAAGTCCAGTTGATCTAAATGAATACAACAGGTATACCATGACCTGGATGAATGAGAACCTTCACAAGAATAGGTTAGTACATTTGTTGCCTGTGATTATTGTAACAAAATCAGAGTATAGCCTTTAATCAGGCCCTTTTAATAATGCATTACAACAAATAGTATGTTAAATCAATCCTTCATCCTATGGTGTGCTAGTTATGGTACAGCAAGCATCTTAAATACGAATTATAGCACAGATTTATCTACCACTTTTCATCATCAGCTCATCACATTTGCTCTCCAGTAAGAAGACACAAGGCTATTCTACCACTATTGTTAAAAAAAAATATTCTTCTCATGCAGGCACAACATGGCTGCTAGAAGTTTTAGATCTCATTAACAGTAGGGCATTATCTAAATTCAACATCTTGAAAAGTATCATTTGACATTGACTGCAATAATATATTACTCACAGCAGAACTGCAAGGGAGAAATATTTCCTGAAGGCGCAACATAAAATGAGGTATTATGAATTCACTATACTGCATCTTAATGAAATGGGTCTATGCACAGATAAAATAAAAATTTTGCTTTACTGACATGCACGCCAGAATTATATCCCTAAGCATCACATTGAGAGAATCAGCACTCGTTCTATAACTGCATTAAAAACCTCTCTACTTCTACCACCAATCAGTCAAGAAAGACCAACCATTCCTACAGAATGCTTATTATTTCCTTAAAATAATCTTAAATAACTATCATTACATTTTCTTTTATAGACATAAATTATACTGAAATGTGCTTCTAATTATGTACTTCTTTGTAACTTAAGAAACCGTTTTATCCAGGTGCAATAGTTTGCCGTTAGCAGCTTTATTTATAAACTAGCTACTGTTTTTTTGCAAAGACTTCTAATAGTATTTAAACTCAAAACTGCTTTGTATTAAAAGCTAAAATACGAATACCTCCTGCCCCACTGTATGGCTAGTAATTAAAAAACGAATCCAATCAGATCTCTTGTTACATTAATGATTTTATCACTTTCCTTTAAATGGTATGAAATGAAAGATTTTTTACATTTAAATTTTATTATTATTGTGAATTTATATAGCGCCAATTTCTTCAGTAGCGCTTTACAATTACATGTATAAATTCACATCAGGCGCTGCCCTGAAGAGATTACAATCTAAGCATAAACAATCAATCAGTATGTCTTTATATTTTGTGGGGGAAACCGGAGTGCCCAGATGAAACCCACGCAAGCACAGGGAGAACATACAAACTCCTTGCAGATGTGTTGAATGGTGAATTTGAACTCAGGACTTCAGCGCTGCAAGGCATCAGTGCTAACCACTGAGCCACCATGCTAAATCCACTACAAGCTCTGTACCTACCTACACAGAAGAATCTTATATAGTCACCCTTTTGAAGACGAGAATTCTGTTTAATTCTATTTGTAGGGCTTATCAAATGTTTTGGATAAATATGCAGTATGTCAAATTACTTAACTTGAATTTGTTTAGCGCAGTAATAAAAGATTGTGATAGTTTATTGACTAGCTGAACAAATGAAAATTCCAAGCTAAAATATTTCCCTTCTTTTCATAAAGCATAGAGAAAAATAACAAATATTGTACAATAAAAAAACTATGAATATTAAACAATACTTCCTTTATAGGTCTATGCCCCTAGAACAAAAGATTTTTTTTTTTTAAATGTTGCTAATTCCTAATTTGTTTTAGTTAACCATTTAAAGGGGCACTACACTGAAAAAATGACTTTGCCTCATCTTAATCTATAATTGAATACATATAAGTAGCACTTACTCTGATTTGCGTATGTTGCTGCATGCCTTCAATCCCTCCTCCCTCTTTTAACCACTCCCACTTCCATCCGACCTGACTTTTTCCCCCCAAACCAACTGTCAAGCCTGCACACAGCATACAGCATTCCAACTGTCAAAACTCTGTCACCATTCCAGCTACAGTAAAACTACTGACAGAATAATAGTTTTTGAGAGCAATTAACTTGATTGACAGCTGAAATATAAGAAGTTTAAGATTGGATATCTAAAGAAACAGGGGGCAGATCAACGAAAAAAAATTATACAGTAGTGGTTGGGAAGGATGATAGTTTCCAGTTATGGTCAATTTAAAATAACCTATTTTTCGGTATAGATGCACTTTAACATGTTTTCATAATTATTGTATACTGGTTTACTACCCTTATAATACACCTTAGAATAAAACACATGACTTTGTATTTAGTTGGCTGTATTTTCCAACTTTTAATGATTAGGTGGTGGGGCGACATTGTTTTTGCCCCTGCCCCATCACACCTCTAATGATCCCCATATACGCACCAATTGCGGCCGTACGATTTCAGGATATCCTGATATCGTACGATCGGCGGATTGTGTATGGCCGATCGTACAATCATTATACAATTTTTTTTTACTATTAGGCAAATGGAAACTATTTTATTGTACAATTGGGATAAGTTTGTCTATGGACCCTTAACCCAAACTTGTTCAATCCCATTGGAGACTCTCTTCATTTGCCAATGGCTCATTAATTGCCAACAGATCTGAGACAAAGAGAGAAGACCCCAGAATTGTCATGGTAGTTTAAAACTCATGACTGTTGGGATGTATTTGATGTCTTCAGAGGGACAACACACTGATGCATCAGGAATTTCAAAATGGTTGAACTTTGAAACACTTAAGAGCCCATTTTAAAATATGCAGTAGTTAGTAACAAGTAACGAGACAACACCTTCTCACATCTGATAAAATACTGAATGGAATCTGCATTTACACTGCATTGTAAAATTCCAGTACTGTGTGGTGTTTTACAACAAAAATCTGTACTGCAAATGGATGCAAATTGTATATATAAAAAAAAGTCACACAACAGCAGCTAAAACCTGCATGGTTTGTCTTAAAGCAAGATTTGTTATAAAAAGGTATTTAGAATGAAGGGAGATAAAATGTCTTTTTATTTAGCACTGGTAAAATATTTAGCACAAAATATGCAGTCAAGGCTGTGGAGCTTTGGATTCTATTATACAAAAGACAATTACACAACTGGAGGAAGTTCAGAAGATGAATTCATTGATTAAAAATAAGCTTAAAGGAATCAAATATGCAAGCTGGCATTCTTTACATTGGAATTCATTTCCTGAAGATGTTGAACTAGATCTTTCTATAAAAAAATTTAAGGAAGGATTTATAAAAGTTTTTCTAAGGGATCAAAAAAAATAGGGAGAGTTTAAAGGTGCCCGTACACATGTGGCCACAGTCGCAAACTCACAATGCAATTCTGATGGAATCAGATAATGACTTTAACGATGCAACCATAGAAAGCAATTGTTCTGTATATACTTAAAGGATAAGTGCACTGTAAAATCAAGTTATGTTCATTTGGAAGCTGCAGCTTTAAAAATACCGTTGCCATATTTTTTTTTACCTATACCCCTCCAGAGCCTAGCTTTGTGCCTTGGAAGTTGCTGACATCTTGTTACTGGTTTGCTGAATGTTAAGCTCCGCCACTCTGAGATTTCCTCTGCTTTCTCCTGCTTGAGCCTCAAACAGTAATGCCTGTGAGTTCCGTGCACTCTCCTGCTTGAGCCTCAAAAAGTAATGTCTGGGAGTTCTGTGCACTCTCCTGCTTTAGCCTCAAACAGTAATGCCTGTGAGTTCCGTGCACATGCGTGTGCAGTAAAAAAGCATTACAATAAATATAATCCCCTGAAGAACTGGATATGATAACTGTGTGTAAGTGCACTGTTGACAAAAACTCTCATGCGTGCAGTAAAAAAGCATTACAATAAATATAATCCCCTGAAGAAATGGATATGATAACTGTGTGTAAGTGCACTGTTGACAAAAACTCTCATGCAATAGCGATAAATGTAAAAAATGGTAAAAAAACTCATGAGAGAAAGTTCAAGAGTGAGTATCACTATATAATTATAGATTTGTTTGAGGTTGGACTAGATTGGCAGTTGTTACAGATTGAGCACCTATATTAATCTTTGTATGTGCACTCTTAGGCCACAACTCTTGGCTTCAGTTCACTTCTCCTGCCTAATATGGACTTGGCTAAAAACGACTAGTAGGCGTGATCTGCTCATTCTGCTGTAACAATTTCCTGCAGTAGTTTAGGCTTGGGAACACGCAAAGACACAATGGTCAGTGACCACTCTGAATTCTGGGAAATAAAACTCAAACCTCATGTTAAAAAAGAAAATTTCTCAGCACCTAAATCAAAATGAGAGGTGAGACGTTGATCACTGTTTTTTTTATAAATGTGCCCTGCCTTCTGATTCAGTTTTGATCTGAGGCTGTAGTTGTTATTTTATAGGAGTTAAAATTGTAGACTGAATTCCTTTAGCTACATATTATTTTACTTAAATACTTAATAATAAAGTTCCAACAATAGTTTCAGCTGACAGATTGGTACTCTGTTGGCGAAAAATAGTCACAGGTCCAATATTCAGGCCTGACTGGTTGTGCAGCCTACTGAATATGCCACAATCAGCTGGAAGTTACCAATATTTTCAATATTTGCTTTTGACTGGTGAATTACATAAATACTTTGTGGATCAAACAATATATCAGACCAGGAGATCAGTTTGAAATATCAACCCATGTGAACCAGTCCTAATTTGAGATGGCCGTTCGTTTTCGAACTTCCGAACTTCAGTAAAAGTTTGGAAGTTCGAAAATGAACCCATTGAAGTCAATAGGGAGAAATAATTCAAAAAGTTTGGATTAAATACAGTTAAAATAGCAATGATGACTTACTCTCATGATGACTGAATTTGTTGGTGTAAATGCCCTTACGCATTGGTTCCCTTGTGAAATTTACCTTTGAATTTATTGAAAAATGAGATTTTTTTATGAAAACTTAATTTTCTTTATTTTTCCAAATAAAAGTGGCAAAAAATGAGATTTGAGCTTAAATTAAATTTATATATATATATTCTCCTGCCTTTTGTGAGTTTTCATACTGCAGCACTTCTTCTGGCAAAAAAATGTAGACGAATGCAAAACTGGCTGGCACTGAAAGGGTTAATATAAAATATTTTATATTTATACATATATATATATATTACCATAGAGAGCAGAAGAGGCACTCACGGGTCTTGTAAGTAAAACATAGCATGTTTTACTTTACATGGTTTTGTACAATACCAGTTTTAATTGATTTTACCTGTGATGTGTTTCCCAGCTGTTCCACTCAGTCCCATTTAATCATGAAATCCTGCTCAACAGGAATTCTGTGGCATAGATGCTGTTCACTATATACATGTTACCACTGGGAAAAATCGGAAAAAAAAACATGGCCTGACATATCATTGCTATGTTGATGACACCCAACTGTATTTATCATTCAAACCTGGCATCACCGACCCTAACCCACAAATAAACAAATGCTTAGCTAATGATAATTGGCTAAAATAAAATGCTGCCAAAACTGAAGTTCTAGTTATTGGAGGTCAGCGCTCAACAGCAAAGCAGCTCCAGTCTCAGGAAGTACCATTAAGAATAGGAAGCTCAGACCTGAACAACTCAGACTTTGTGCACAGCCTGGGTGATTGATGGGGAACTAAACTTCAGGAACTAAATCTCAGCTGTTGTAAAAAAAAATTCCATCTTTCACCTAAAGAACATTGCAAAAATAAAGCACCTAATTTCTCCAGCAGATCTTCCAACCCTGGTCCATGCATTCATCACATCACGGTTGGACTACTGCAATGTTCTCTATACAGGCCTTCCAAAAAAAACCTGCACCGCCTGCAACTAGTACAGAATGCCGGCTGCGAGGCTATTAACAAGCCAACCCCACTTGCAACATAACACCAACCTTTCGCTCACTCCATTGGCTACCCATAAAATTGAGAATTCTGTTTAAGATTGGCTTATTGACATTCAAATCCTTGCACAATCTGGGCCCTGGATACCTGAAAGACTTGCTGCAACTGTATCACACCCCACACAATCTTAGATCAAAAGGATCCAATAACCTGGTCACCCCTAGAGTCCTTCTGTCATGCTGCCCCTACACTGTGGAACTCTCTGCCACACCCAATCAGGACATCCCCATCCCTGAAAACATTTAAATCCAAACAGAAAAGCCACCAGTATGGTCTGGAATTTATGAACACCTACCTATTTTCCACCTGTATTTTCCTCTGTACTGATCTGAGACATCTCCTTTAGGAGAAAAGTGCTTTACAAATGTTATTGTATTGTATTGTATTATTGTATGACCCCTATGAGATTAAAATGAATCCCACTAGATAAGAATTTTTGTCAGATCTATTGCTGACAGTTTGCAGGTGAGAACAGCCGTTTCCCATATTACTTTTTGTTCTGCAGAACAGACAAACAAGAAATATATACCCTAAAAAGCATTTTGGGGCAATGTAAAAAGTGCTGCTATTGCATAAACACGAATTAAAGCCACATTAACGGATATACCAAGGGTTCGCAAGTTTTGAAGCAGTTACTGTGCTGTGTAAAAAGGATTTCAGTGCGGGTATTCATCCATCAACTTCAACGAGCAGTATGAAATCTTAAGCATTTCAACCCAATGATGCATTCTGATACCTGCATAAGGAAAGGCTAGCAGGGTTAAAGTAAACTAAAGGAATGCAATCTCTTACATAAAGGAGGGTTGGGATGCTGCATACAATTTTAAACTGTCACTACAGTTCCTCTTCAAGAATAGCAATCTCTTTCCTTTATTGAAATGGCTATTCACATGTTTTTCAAAACCAATCAAGGAGCCAAATTAATAACCCTTTTAACCAGCACCTATAATAGGACATGGAAACACACAACATAGCCATAAAATGTACAAGTGACTAAGTCATATCACATAAAGCATTACTGTAAATGGTTAAGCAGTTGCTTTTCACAGAGTAATAAATATGGCTTGAAAAGACAGAGCTGGAGAAAGCCCCCAAGGCAATGGTTTGAAAAAATCTGAGAATTTTGAAACTTTCCTTTATACCTAATAAATGGTTTATGGATCCCGTGCATTGTCTTTTGGCACAAATTAAAGACAAATAGGAAGAGCCTGCACTAGAACAAGAGATTTTGGATGCGCATCCTATCGCATCCAAAATCTTCTTACAATTTTTAATGCAGTAGGATGTGCGATCAGTAGCGCCGAACCCTTAAAGTGTATCTATACTGAAAAAAAATACTAAAAACCCCTATTAGGTTTTTACATTTCAAATGAGCATAGAATCTGCTATTCCTTATATCAGGAATAAAATACAGAGGATAAGCGCTCAATTGTGATATAACTCATTTATTGAGACTTGCAGTGCACAATGTTTTGGGGTTTTCCCCCTTCCTCAGGTGCATAAATCAACATATCATGTGCTTGCTTAAATACATTTAACTCCCCCCCCCCCAAGGGGTGTCAACATCTGGAAGGAAATTAAAAAAAAGAACAATTTCAGTGGCATGATGTATTTGGTATAGAGTAAAAATAAGATTTAAAAACTTGTAGATTATTAAAGCAAAGAATTAGAAGGAGCGAGAATATGTCAACTTTAATAAAGGTGTGGTTTTAATTTGTTTTAAAATAGCACATTTTACAGAAAGCACAAGCACTTTTCCTTAAAGGGAAGAAATGTATAATCTTTTATCCACTAGATAAAAGATTATATAAAAAGAGTTTTATCACAATGTTTTAAGAAATAAAGTGAAAAAGGTATTATAATATGTAGCACAAATTTATATTTAATAATTGTGTGGTTAAGTTAAGTATAATGTATGTTTTAATGATAGTGGGACGAAGATGTTAATAATATGCAATTTGCACAAGCATGTATTTGTTCACACCCCTTAGGGGGAGGAGTTAAATGTATTTAAGCAAGCACATAATATGTTGATTTATATAAGTCCCTTTTAAACAGATTGGCTACTTTAGGACTACCGTAATCAATTGTAAGAATGATTAGAATGTATCTAATTTGTTCCAGCAAATATGATATGTAGCTATTTATGTTATCTCCATTGCAGGTTTGTATATGGACAATTGGCAATAAAGTATTTGAATGTAAAAATTATTGCCATAATGAGCTGTTACATAGTATGTATTGTGGACACATTGTTAGATACTACATACCTCAATAAGATACATTTCTGTATCGTCTTATTGTAATGTATCTGTGTGAATAATGTGATATGCCTTTAATTTGAGTAAAGGATGGAGCTAACGGGGACAAAGCCCCGTTTGCTTGAAGTGGACGCAGGAGCGAAACACGTGTTGATGAAAGGACCCATCCTGGCTTGTAGGAGCACAGTAGGAAATTGCCTTTCCGTTTGAGCTTTGGATCTGGAGTTGGGAACTGTGACTCTAAGAATCCGAGGAGATCCAACAGTGGGTGAAGAAGTGTGGCCACTGACTTGTAAGTATTCACTGCCGGACAAACATCGGACAGGTATGGCTGGGCTGTGCACTATAGTCCCGCGGAAATGCTAAGAGGATTGTTTGCATTGTCTCTCTTGGTTACACATCGGAATACACACATATGCTTTATGCTCATTGGAATATGGTACCCTGGATGGATTCTTTTTCATTGGTGCCTGGGGACGCCTAGGTTTTTTATTGTGTGTACTTGGTGATGTCTTAGGGGAATGTTAGGTATGTTTTATATTTTTTATGTCTAAGGGACAAGAATAAAGTCTGATATATTTTCATAAACCTGCCAATGCTCAGTACTTTCAGAAAAGTTTCTTGTTTGGGATTTTTCAGTTTTTTTATGTAAGTATGATGATTTATGCACCTGAGGAAGGGAAAAAACCCCCGAAACGTTGTGCACTGAAATGAGTTATATCACAACTGAGTGTGTATCCCCTGTATTTTATTCCTGGTATATGGATTCCACTGCCAGTGGTTGGGCAGGTTGGGGAGGGAGCACCATTGAAGATTAACAGAGAAGGTGTGCGGAGAGAAAATAGTTAATATAAAATCTGCTATTGTGTAACCCAGCATCATCCTGCAATAGGATTTGGATAAGTGCACCTTTATTTCATTAAAATGAAATAGAGGTGCACTTATCCAAGTCCTATTGCAGGATGATGTTGGGTTACACAATTGCACATTCATAAAAGAAAAAGTGGAAATATTCTCTTCTACCTTCCTGTAAATTATACTTTTCATCCTAGCTTATTAGGAGGGCATTTAACCTACACTATTCAAAGTGCTACTTAACAGGCATTTTTATCATTTAGAATTAAAATTAGTTTTAGTTGAATTAAAACTTACAACTGGAAGTAGCATGTAAGCTTACTTGCTGGGTTGCCAGATCATCTGCACTCTTTATAAATGTTATCAGGGCTCCACTTATTGTAAAGTGATTGTAATTAAACATAAAAGGACAACTATAAGCATATGAACATTCCCCAAACTTACTCCTTACCTGATAGTTCCCAGAATGAGCTTCCTGGACTGTTCAGAAATTTGGCCAATGGAAAGAAGCAATCTCCAAGGAGTGTGTCTCCCAATTGGCCAATTCTGGAAACAGTGCTGGACTAAGGTAATGGGGAGCTACATAAGCAGACTTTGAAGGGTCATTATGGACCCTATTATGAACACCTAATAGTGAGGACCTAGTGGTTAAGATCCTCACCCTGGGGATATACTTGAGAAAGGGTCCAAGTAACCCGAAACTTGTTGGTTGAACATGGATTAAATCAAGAACAGGACTTCTGTGGTCTGAGCTCCCTACAGTAAGTGTAGACTTATTTCTCTCTCTAAAGAGTTTTATCAACTTGCTACCTGTGTCTTCTATTCTCTCATTTCCACACAAAACCTAAAACCAGCTGTTACACATATTAGTGACATTCACCAGCATTATTTCAATGACATCAGCAATAGAGCTAAAGGGATTTGAAATCAGGAGTGTTAGAGAGAACGGGGGTTGCCTAATATCAGCAAGGATTTGGGGCCAAAAACTACAAACCATGATGCTGAAGAACTACTGTCAATGGCATCACGGTAGTGGTAGCATATATGATGGGCGCACAGCCATATATACAGCATACAGGTAGGGTCCATGTATGTGGGTACCACCGTAGATTATCAACATATTAATCATATTAATAAGAGTTCTATTAGTGATGCATATGTAATATAAATATAACGTATAAACTATACAGTATATAAATATAAGTTTTAAATAAAAAGTCACAATAAGTAAGTAATCCACTGAGTTGTGTGCAGTGACATTATCCCAGTTTTGTTCTGCTCTCTATTCTGTCCAAGCTCTATAATGTCCCACAAATCTCCCCAATGCCACTTGAGGAAAAAGAGCAGGCTTGAGGTATTTTAGAGTCCAGTCAATATTCATGATCTTTATAGGCTTGTGAATATGATCATCATACAAGAGCTTAAAGGCTTTGCATATTACCCTGGGTTAGACATTAGTACAAAGCATCATTCTCACAATATAAAGTAGTTTACTACAGCCAAGCCACCCAGTCACTTCCTCATTGCCCTATTGAATTAATGTGGGAATGATGGATTAATTAACAGTGACATATATTTAAATACCAACTCATTCAGTGAGCTACTAGTAATATGCTTTTATTAAGGGTGTAATATATTTCTAGAATAAACAAGATTTTCTAATCTGTGCATGTGCACTGGTTTCTCTGTTTCGGTGTCAATCCACAGAGATGCCTTATTTTAAAGAGGGTGCACGGTGATATTAAGTATGTTTTTGTTTGTTTGATTAATAAAAAGCACAAGTGTTTTATTCTATTTAAATAAGTATCTCTCAAGAGGAAATAAACCGTTGCTGCCCTATTCTGTATTGTATTAAATTCTGCATAAGCCAACGTGGAAAAAAATGCAACTGTACCGGATCACTTTAGGCCTTATGTTTGGGACTAAGGCAACATAAAACTTTTTTTTCAATTATTGTCGAATGGAAATTGAAAGCAATTGAACAATTTATCCAATACATATTAGAATAAAATATGCATAGCCAAGTTAGCTTATGGAGAAAATTACAGCTTATTTGGAAGGCATGTTGTAAAATAAATAATCTATTTAGTTTTAGTTTTGTTTGTCTTAAAGGACAACAATATCAAAAACAACATCACCCCCATTACATGTCCACACTTCCAGCAGCTGAAATCACTTACTTACATTTACAACCGTGCTGCCCTCCCTTAGATATCACACAGCAAAGATGAGTGCTAAAAGCCCGCCTCCTAGACAGCCCAGGGCCATGATTAACATAACACTTGTCATTGGCTGGTGGAAATGTCTGTTACAACCTCTCCTCCTCTGCCAGATAAACAATCTTCAAATATCATGTTGCTAGGATACAGCCTACATAATCAAGCTGATCAAGGGTGGATGGAGGAGTGTTTTCTTGCATGCTAGCTTTGAGTGACAGTTAGTGGCAGGCAGAATTGTTACGCCCCCTTCACAGCATGGCTAATTGAAGGCAGAGAGAGGCTCGAAATCAGGAAAAAAATAAATGGGGAGGGCTGTATATCTTTACTCTTTTTAAAGCAATTTTTAAAAAAATGCATTGAGGCAAAACAGTTATCCTTTAAAGACTTGTGTGTAATGTACTTTTAAAGGAGTAATCAATGCTAATAACCACAGGAAATACCATTTATTCAAAATGTATCTTTTCTAGCTAGACAGTAGCAAGACATTTTTACTAACATTTTTCATTTGACATTTTACTGGTAATTTATTTATTGACATTTTTATTGAATAAAATAAAAAAAAAGTTGCATTATTTAGAAGACTCTAATCAATATTTTCCTGATCCAGTAAAACCCAGGGAAGTATAATCTCTTTAAAAGGTAGTGACAGAAAAAATATTAACAATATAGAGGATAAATATACATAAATAACACCCATTTTCCGACTATACTGTAAATCTGTATTGGAAAACAGAGCTTGATAAACTAAAATCCAACCCTTCCCTTTAATATCGTTGATAGATATTCTTCTCAGGTTCCTGACTTGGTTCTTCATTTTTTTTTCCTATTGCTTTTCAAGTGAGTTTGTATTATCTCATATAGGGAAATTCAAGCCAGGAGAAAGTAAATGTAATTCTATAAAAAGAATGTAATAAAGATTATACAATACAAATGCATCTAAATATTCCGCTGGTATGAAGTTCCTACTCATACAGTAAGTCAAACTTTGCAAACTTTTCATTAAATAAACACCTAGTTGAGTATTCCTTCATGTCTCATAAATTTTATTCAATGTATTCTTTTAGAAATCTATGGAAAGTATCCTTTAAGAAATGTGCAGGTGCTTAAAATGCATTGAGAAGCTTTCTGCTCAGGAGTTGCCTCTGTAATTTGGCTGACAAAGTGATTCTTTCTGAATTAAGTATTCTAGATTAAGCAGCTGAGGCATTTTATGCCTTTGGGCTAAGTTTCCCAAACAACAATATTGTACACTATATTGAAGGCATTCATTTAGTGAGCTGTTTAGATTATATTTTCTTACATTTCATACTGATGGATTTTGGTAGCTTTTTCTTAGCACAGTTGAAAATCAAGTATGCAATAAATATTTTATTGTAGTTATAGCTCATTATGATCCTAGTGTGAGTTTTCTGGATATTTCTTTTCCTTTTGGAATATTTTTTTTACAAAACCTTATTATTATGAGATTTGAAGTGTCAATTATGGGATCTATGAAGATGCCTTTGTATTTTGAGTTTTATTCTCCTTTAAAGGAGAACTAACCCCAAAATAATCAAAGTTTAAGTTAGAAAGTACTTGCCTCAACATCCTTCTCAGAATGGAAGATTCCACTCAGGGGCCTTTTCTTTACCTCTATGAGCTCATTTTAGGTTCTGTTTGTTCCCCAACTCTAAAGCTGACATTTTCCCTTGCCTGCCAGTACTTTTGCCTTGATTAAATCTTCAGCAGCTGTGTGATTTCCACTCCCACCTCTTAACCCCTATGATGTAGGAATATATTAAATCATCAATATTCAAATTGGTGGTGCAGCTGATTAACACTTTCCTAGTAGCAGTGTTGTAGTGTGATGTATATATATAGGTCTGGGTATCTAGTGTGTCCGGATCTGAAGTATTGTATGTCTGACCTACAGCTTTCACTCCACCAAATCCGATATATAAACAATAAATTGCAGGTGAAACATACAAAGACACAGGTCTGTAGCTGTGAATATTGCAAGTTTATTGCAAAACGTGCATGCTACATGTTTCAGACCCACTCAAGCACTTGAAGGACAAGTGGGTCAGAAACATGTAGAATGCATGTTTTGCAATAAATCTGCACTATTCAACATTCCAGAACTGTGTCTTTGTATGTTTCACCTACAATGGATTGTTTAAGTGTTGGAGGGCCATATTTAAAAACTTGCGATACCGCTGGTTTTCGTTACTGTACGACCATGGCAGTAGTATACCATAACATGTGGTAATAAACTACCATAACGATATTCTACAGGCTGTCATAGATTTACATTGACTATCGTACATTGACAAGATTTACGATAGTGATCATAAATTGATGACCATAATGATCGCTAAAGAAGGAGATACAACACCTTTATAAATATGGCCCATAATGTGAAGGTTTCTAGCTCTCCCTGTCAGCTGTAGCAATATTAGTGGAAAGTGTAGCTTCTTAAAGGGGAATGTTGGAGGGTAGGAAGAGTGTGTTTTTATAGGAACCACATGGTGCAGAACTGTAGGGGGAAGATGGAGAAGTGAACCTGCTCTGTGCAATGCCTTTCTCAGTGTGCCTTATTAAAGGGAAAGTTGGAGGGTAGGAAGAGTGTATTTTTGATTCAGCTGTCTGTATAAAAACAACAAGCTAAGAAATGCATTACACAGAGTTGTGCTAATATCATGGTCATTATCCTCCACCTGCAGCACTGCACCATGCTCTATAAGTGTATGTATTAAAGTACATATTACATAATGTACATATTAATAGGAATTATTGGAGAAAATGCCAATTAAAGGGGCACTTTTAGAGGGAACGCAAACATGTTCTATAAAATTAATGCAGCAGGAAGGCTGCCTGTGGGAAGTTTAGCACAACGAAAATAACTCCTCCAACTAGGGTTCCCACCTTTGCCTTTAAGACCCAAACACATATACAGGACTATGTATTAAAAGTTCTTATCGTTAAAAAATTTTCAACAACCAATCAGATTTTAGCATAAGAACTTTCATGACATAGGCCTGAGAATATGTACTCAACAAAAGTTTGTTAGTATTTTCTTTAGAAGCATGATGCAGGCTAATACAGTTTGTATTTAATGCAATGGTACTTAGCACTGCAACATGTATATTTAATACGTGTTTGGATCTTAAAGGCAAAGGTGGTCTTTGCATTTACACTACTTTCAAAACTACTTTCAGGTTCCAACATTCCCCTTTAAAATGCATTGCACAGAGCTGTGCTAAGACCATGTTCAAGTCAATATGCTGCACCTGCAGATCTGAGCTGTTTTGTTTTTATATGTGTACCTTGTAAAGTGGTCAGTTCAATTATACTGGGGTTGCCACCTTTGCTTTTAAGACTCAAACACTTAGGGCTAGCTTTCTCTAGCGTGTTTTGGATTGCGGTTTGCAATCCGATTGTGCTAGAGGGAGTTCTATGGGACCGGCCCACTACATGCGATGCGTTTCCGTGTGCTATTGGAGTGCATGCGATTACTATTTTTTGTCTGTATTGCATGCTCTCTGCTAGGGTCCAATTGTGGAAGCGCAAAGCCCATGCACGGAAGCAAGCTTGATCGTGCATTATTGCGACAATGCGTTCTCCCTTGCACTTAAGTGGGGCCACAGCCTCAGGAAATTGCTAAGTTCCATTTCATTAAGTACATGCTGTATGGCTAAACAGAAATCAATGCAGCTTGCATTACACTTCTAAGGGCTAGGTCACACAAGCGCATTTTTCAGGCAATTGTGATTTTTCAAATTGTATTGAAATCGCAACAACGCACCAAAATCTTGCGGGTGTGTTGCGATTCACGCATGTGTCAGCAATTTGGCAACGCATGCTTTTTTTTTGCAATCGCATGCCTTTTCATAATGACAATGGACAAATCGCAAGCGCAAACGCATGTAAAATCGTGTGCAATTCAGGTGTGTTGCAGTGTGGCCGTGCCCTAAATGTACATTTCAGCAATACACACACTAATATAAATGGTAGCGTGCAGAAATAAACACATACAAAGACACAGTCTTGCAGAAATGCTCACAAATATAAAGGGTTAACAAGTTGCTTCCTAAATACATATGAAAAGGGTTAACACCTTCCCCCACTCTGTTTGAGCAGGAAAATCTGCTAATAATATTCACTGCTATCTCTGATGATTGGCTGGGAGACACTGGCAGGTGGAAGTTCAACTGTTACATGCAGCTTAGCATAAGGGGAGTGGGAAACAAACATAAGGTAGTTGTTTAGCATGTGCAGAAGGATTTTTGGTACCTGGACCACCAGAAAGAAGCGACACTAGAAGCTAGCCATGACATCATAGATTGCCAGTACTCAAAAAATGTTCTATAAATGATTTCTACACTAAGAGGCTGAATTCAGAGGGGAGAGACAAATAGTTTTACAAAGTGACAGTTATAGAGTCTGTGGAGCTGCCTTTGTATTTTGGGTTTAGTTCTCCTTTAAACACAAAGCAATACTGTGGTGTTCTCTCATCTGCCTTAGTATCTAAACACACATATGTGTGATAAGCTGCCCAAGGAACATGTGGGCAATGGAGGGCCATTTTGGGTGATAATTGGACGTGTGTAGCCGTTCAGTTGAGCGTCCTTCGGTGAACCAATGAGTTGGACCACCAACGATGTCTGTTTTAGTGGTGTGTATGAGCTTTAACTCTATATGCAGGGCTTCCTCTTGGTGTTTTGTTTCCTCAAGGCTTCCTCCCAGACAAATAAATATCTGTAATCTTTCCTTTTGTGTTGCAGCAAACCCTGATGCATTTACTGTATATAAACCTGCATTATTAGACATTACCCATACCGTGGATTTATAATGGGCACTAATGTAGTGGATGAAAATGAATGCTTGTTAGCGGTACTTGAGGGCATGCCATTATTTTATGCCAAGCCTCTGGGAAATGTGTACTCCACCCACAGTGGGTCATGTGTTCAAGTACTGAAAGCTGGGGAGTTAGTCCCAAGAAAGCAAGCGAAAGAGCAGCAGGGACTTTCATCCCATAAAAGGCAGGTACTGATATGAAGACAAAGTCTGAGTATTACGTCTCCTAAGAAGGTAAAAAGTTACTAAGGTAAAAAAGGTTAATAGTTAGGACCCAGCAGAATAAAGCAAATCATGAAGTGGTTGCTGGGCTTAAAATAATTGAACTAATTGCTGTAATTTTTCCAGAGAGAAGGGCAGGCTTTTTAAGTCGCATTACAATGGTAAAGTAAAATGTAAGCAAATTAATTGGGTGTGCGGTAGGCTTCTAATTTTTGTATGCATTATTTTATATCCCCGGTAGCAAATTTTCGGCACAGTCATTAAAACCACTGCATTGTTGTATAGTTCCTGGTAGAAAAATAAGATGCATTATTATTTCATGCCAGGTTGCAAAATAAAGATGGTATTGTAAAATATTGGTAAAAGCGGGATAAAGCAAATTTGCTTTACCACGCCTGGTTCTTACTTATTGGTCTGCTTGCCCTTTTAAACATTACTCAGTCAGTTGATTGTTTTTTGTTATAGCATTTAGCTGGGCTTCTCTGCTTGTGATGTGATTTGTGTTCTGAATTCCTGTTATTGACTCGGCTTTGACTTATGACCTTCGTTTCTTTGCAGTTGGGATTGACCTTCCTGTTTCTCCAATAATGTTTGTCTCATCCTCTTGTACCTGGTTTGGCCTGACTGACTCTTGTGTTTGACCTCTGGCTCCACTGCTGACTTATGTACAATCCTCTGTACAGTACTTCATTAACACTCTTATTTTCTGTTTCCAACTTTCGGCTATCAGATTATTCTAGTATGCCCAGTCTGTTCCTGTGTGTTCTGGTATCTTAGACTTTAGTGAAAATATATAAAATCCCTGGGGCAACTGTGTTTGCTGTAGTGTTATTTGTATCCCAGCAAATTACATAAAGAGTAAACAGAGCCAAACACTGGGCAGTTATATAACCCCTGTCATTTCTATGTTGCCTGGAGCTTCTCTGCACAAATCAATGGTACAGAAGACTTGCATTTTAGTCAGTTTGACTTAAATTGAAAAGTAGGATTTATGTTAAAAATGTTAAAGGGCATGTCCACCCCCAAATCTAACTGTGGGTAAGGTAGGTAACCCCTAGCCACCCCCAAACGCCACAATATTTCATTAAAAAAATCCCCACATTTACTGCCTTCTCTCCCACGGCGATCCGATCCGGCCTCCTGCTTGCAAGCAGGGGCCGGACCTCAGCCATGTCTGTGATTGGCTGAGAGGCAGCCTATCACAGACATGACTGACATCATGTGAAACACCACGGGAGCTCTGTAAGTACGGATCTGGGTTTTTTTTATGAAATATTGCGGCGGTTGGGGGTGGGCAGGGGTTACTTACCTTACTTCCAAAGAATTTCACGCTAGGTGCAACGATGGCTGAGGATAGATCTGAATGGTGGGAGGGGGGTTTCTGCGCAGACCTTGACAAGGACAAGGATTCAGCATGGATCAGAAGCCTCACAGACCGCTTAGACTCTTTAGTTTCCTGGACTTTGAAAAGGCATATCTTGGAAACCATAAGGAGCAGAGATGTAAGGTATAGTTTATTTTAAACTACAGAATGGTGCTGTAGCTGGCCAGCTAAGACCTGTCCTAGGTTGCTATTATATGCATATTTATGTAAACAAACAACCTCAATACAGTTTATACATTCATATGTTTAAGTTAAAAGCAGAGTTATAACTGAAGTTTTATGTTTCTGAATGTCATATAACAGTTGTTTATGCATTGTGTAAATAGAAGCAGAAAAAGAAAATATACCTTTAAGAATCATCCTATTGGTAAGCCAATCACAGCCAGCTTCCTACTGCCCCTGTGAGGGAAACCCCTTAGCCAGTTTTTTCTAGATTCATCAAGGAAAGAGGCAGAGGTCCAGTCAGAGATTTATGCAGAAAGTTTTATGGAAGTTAAGAAGGCCAAATAGGTATTTATACTTGTTTATATTCTCTTACTGTTTAATGGTGTGGATATATATATTGAACCTGTTGTATGTGTTTACTTACAGTTCCACCAAACTAATTCCAAATCCAAATAAAAAAGTACAGACAATAACAGATTCACTGTTACATGAAGTTAATAAAGAAGTTAATAAAAGTATTTGGTGTGCTCTTTAAACCTACTGCTTCCATAGAACGGCACTAGAGGAATTACAGAGTAATAGACAATCTGATTAAACTAAAAAGACAGTGGTTGCGTAATTCTTCTAATGCTATAGCGCACAAGGCACTATATAGTGCTGCGCCTGCCACAGTGGAACTATAACCCTCAGAGGAAAAAGCAACAGCGTTCCTCAACTTGCACAGTAGAGAGCCCATCAGAGTATTAGAGCGACAGCATATACCGCCACACAGCAACTGACCCCTGAGAGAGCACCTCAGCTATCATACAGGCCATAGAACATGTGTATAAGTCAGACAGCGGCTGAAACTTAAAGTGGCAGAACGGCAAAGGCAAAATAGTCAGAGAAAGAGCGACAACCCACCTGCAATCCCTAGAGAGAGAAAGAGACGCATGGTGGATGCCAGAGTCCAGAGCTAGAGTGCCCGCACCGTTATCCACTAAGAGACCACGTGCTGAATCCAGTTAGTTTCCCGCCAATAGGCCTAAACATCACAAGTCATCGCAGAGCAGCGCAAGTCACCAAACAAGAAAAGACAAGTCCCCTTTAACAGTGACATTTGTTCCTGCAAACTTCAGATCAGATTTGTGCTTCAAATAAGGTCTGAGCTTTTCCCATTACTTATCTTTGCAAGACATTTTTTTTGTATGTCCAAAAAAAAAAAGGACCTTAAAGCAAGATGGACAATTTATGTTATGTGGACTCTATTACATTTAAAGTGAAAGTCATTTGTTTTTGCAGTTACTGCTATTACATTTAAAGTGAGACGCTTGGTTTTTTTTGCTTTTACTGCTATTGCATTCAAAGTGAAAGTCGTTTGTTTTTGCATTTGTTAGCATTGCATTTAAAGTGACAGGTTCCTGTTATTAGTATTAATTATATTAGCATTCAAGAATGTCTGAGCCTAGTAGAACTACTCCACCATTAGAGGAGGCAGAGGTGGATACAGTAGAAGGTGAAGAGAAAGAGAACCAGTCTGAACCAGAAAGGTCTAATGTAATATTAGTTGAGCCCCAAACCAATATAGCCCAAACAGTTGAACTAAGACGTTCATCACGTGACAGAAAACCAACCCAAAAGGCTCTAGAAAATTTGGAGCAAGAGGCAATACTGAAAAGAAAAAGATTCATCAGACTGTATGAGAGATGGAAATTATACATTAAAGACATTCGTAAAAAGCTAAAGCAAGAAAGCATAAAAGGGAACCTGAGTGAAATGATAGAGATAGTAGAAGAATTTGAGTCAGAGCTTATGGCAGCATATGTAAGCCTACGGTCATCTACGACACCCTCCCAGGATACTGTAAGGAACATGGACACGTGTACAGCAGTCACTAGGGATTTAGTAAAGCTCATGAGAGAAATATTATCTACAGCAAACTATGATGAAGTTAAAACACGAAAGGAAATGAACGACCTCTTCATGAGAGACTATGCCAGGTCCTTAGGGGGGACCACAATCTCAAGTGTGACCTCCTTTACCAGCAGAAGTGCCAGCCACACATCAGAGTCCTCAAACACTTCAGCTAAAAGAAGAGAATTAGCTGAACAACTCGCTGCCAAGAAAGCAGAAGCTGAGATGGAATCTACCATTGAGGCACAGCGTCTACGGTTAGCCGAAATGGATACACAACGCCATAAGATGGAGGCCGAAATGAAAAGTCTGGAAAGGCAAAGGGAAGTTAAAATTATAGAAGCCAGACTCAGAGTACATGAAGAGAATATGAAACAGGGTAGTCATATGTCTAAATCGATAATAAATGAAGAAACTGACTATTTTTCTCCATATGCCCAAGAAAATGAATGGAAATCTCCACTATGTAGTGAAAAAATAAGTCATAGCCCTTCCGTCTCTGCTCACAGAGACAAAGAGAGAGACCCACCTAAATCGGAATCGAGTGAAAAAATAAAACCAGGTAACTTTATTCCCATATGTCATGAAAACTGTCATGAAGATGTTGCAACTGTTGTCCCAGCAAGACCTCAGAGTAGAATGCTCACTAGACTTCCTATTCCGGAACCTGCTGTATTCTCCGGAGATGTACTGAAGTTCATAGAGTGGAAAGCAAGTTTTGAAATGATCATTGAGCACCATTGCTTCCGTCCAGTCGATAAGTTATTCTACCTTCAGAGATATACTGATGGTGAAGCAAAGAAAGTTCTTGAAGGTAACTTCTATAGAAAAGACGAAGAAGCCTACAAGCAAGCTTGGGAAAAATTAAATGCAAGATACGGTCACCCCTTTTTAGTGCAAAGAGCTTTCAGAGAAAAATTGATAAGCTGGCCTAAAATAGGTTCCAAAGAACACTTCAAACTCCAAGAGTACGGTGACTTCCTGCAAGCATGCAGCAATGCCATTCCATATGTTCAAGGACTAGAAATACTAAACGACTATCTAGAAAACCACAGGATGCTAGCCAAACTACCCGAAGAAGTGGCTTCTAGATGGAATCGCTATGTGACTAAACAGTTAGATCAAGGAAAAAACTTCCCAAGTTTCAAAGAGTTCTCAGAGTTTGTCAATGAGGAAGCACGGATAGCATGTAACCCAGTAACCGCATCCTACGTCTTAAAATCCTTAGAAGAAAAGCCTGCAAGAGAGACAAGACGTGCAAGAGCAACTAGTTTTGCAACCAACACAACTACTAAAGGTCCAGGAATCCAAGAGAGCAAATTCAAAGTCCCTACTGGGATCAGTAAAGAGTCAGCATCCACAAATTTTCAAACTATCTTCAAGTGTATGTTCTGTGGAGAAAACCACTCTATACATAAGTGCCAACAATTGAAAGGAAAGTCTCCAGATGAAAAGAAAAAGTTTGTACTTGATAACCAACTGTGTTTTGGATGTCTAAAGAAAGGCCATGTCACCAAGGAGTGCAGAAAAAAGGCCATTTGCAGCATTTGTAAAGGACGCCATCCTTCACCACTACATGAAGAGCGTCCAAAGAAAGAGAAATCCTTAATGCCGAAAGATACTGAGGAAGAACAGAAAGTATCAGTATTCTCTTGCAGAGTGAGGGAAAGAGAAATCAATGGCACGTCAATGGTCGTACCAGTGTGCATTTCAAATCCCAAAAGGAGGAACAAGAAGGTATATGCCTATGCGCTACTGGATGCACAGAGTGATGTCACCTTCATTGATCAAGAGATCTGCAAGAAATTACAAGTGGCTACAGAACCAGTGAGACTCAAACTCACTACAATGACAGGAAGAGACACGTTGGTGAACAATCAAAGAGTCCAAGGACTGAGAGTCAGAGGACTTAATTCAAACTGCATATTAGATCTGCCTCCAGCTTATACGAAGAATGACATACCTCTAGACCGAGATCGCATACCTACCTGTGAAACGGCCAACAAATGGGAGCACCTATCTGTCATATCTAATGAAATGTCCCCGCTGAAGGAGTTTGGTGTTGGGCTGTTGATAGGTTATGACTGTCCTGAGGCCTTGATACCACGAAAGGTAATTGCAGGAGGGAAGGGTGAACCCTACGCAGTTCAAACAGATCTAGGATGGGGTGTCGTTGGAGGAAACCAGCAGATTGCAAATGCAAAACAGGTGACAGGATCGTGTCATCGAATATCTGTCCAAGAATTACCAACTTTGAGTCCAGCGAAAATAATCAAGATCCTAGAATCTGATTTTGCAGATGTAAGTTCTAATGAAAGGAGTGTATCTCAAGAGGACATAAAGTTTGTACACACTCTAGAAGATAACATTCAGCAAAACCAACAAGGTCATCTTGAAATGCCATTACCCTTTAGAGAACGACCTTGTCTACCAAATAACAGAGATCTTGCTCTAGCAAGACTGAAAAGCTTAAAGAAAAGGATGGAAAGAGATCCCAAACTCAAAGATGATTATTTGAAATTTATGACGGAAATCCTCAAAGAAGGACATGCAGAGAAAGTTGATAGTCAGCCTAAAGAAGGAGAAGTATGGTACATCCCACATCAAGGTGTCTATCACCCAAAGAAACCAGATAAGATCAGAGTAGTTTTTGATTGCTCAGCAAAGTACAATAATGTTGCATTGAATGATAATCTACTAAAAGGACCAGATCTTACAAACACCCTGCCTGGAGTACTCTGTAGATTCAGAAAATATCCCGTAGCAGTCATGTGTGACGTTGAAAAGATGTTCCACCAGTTTCATGTGAAGAAAGAAGATAGAGACTTCCTCAGGTTTCTATGGTGGGAGGATGGAGATACAGATACAGAGCCAGCAGTATACAGGATGAAAGTACACTTGTTTGGAGCAGCATCATCTCCAGGTTGTGCCAATTACGGCATGAAGCATCTGGCCAATCAAAATGAAAAGGACTGCCCAACAGCCGCAAATTTTCTGAAGAAAAACTTTTATGTAGATGATGGTCTTATTAGTCTAGAATCCACAGAATCGGCTATTCAATTGGTGAAAGAAAGTCAAGAGTTATGCGCAAGGGGAAATCTGCGCCTTCATAAATTCATCTCAAACAACAGAGAGGTACTGGAATCTATTAGTGAGTCTGAACGTGCACCAACAATGAAGAATGTAGATCTCAATTATGATCATCTTCCAATTCAGAATGTACTCGGATTGGGATGGAATGTAGAAAATGACAATTTCTTCTTTGAAGTATCTATTGAAGAGAAAGTTCCGACTAGACGTACCATTCTTTCCGCAGTAGCTTCAATATATGATCCTTTAGGACTCTTGGCACCATTAATCCTTAGAGCAAAAGTAATACTGCAAGAATTGTGTAGACAGAAGTTGGGATGGGATGAGCTCATACCAGAAAGTTTGAGGCCAAGGTGGGAGAGTTGGACACGAGACTTGCAAAATTTGAAAGAAGTTCAGATACCTAGATGTTTTGTACCTCCTGATTTCGGAAAGTACAGGAAAATAGAACATCATCACTTTTCAGACGCCAGTAGTCAAGGTTATGGTCAGTGCTCCTATATCAGAGTGATAGGAGACGAAAAGATACACTGTTCCCTAGTTATGGGAAAAGCCAGAGTCGCACCTAACAGTATTCAGACAATACCAAGACTTGAATTGACAGCAGCAGTCGTCTCAGCTTCAGTAAGACAGTTTCTGAAAGAAGAATTGGAATTGAAAATAGATGAAGAGTATTTTTGGACAGACTCACAAGTCGTCCTAGGATACATAAACAATGAAGCTCGAAGATTCCATACCTTTGTCGCCAACAGAGTTCAGAAAATTCGAGAGACAACAAATTCAGAACGTTGGCATTATATTCACACAAAATACAACCCAGCAGATCATGCTTCGAGAGGCTCGAATGTAACAGAATTGAAGAATTCAAACTGGTTCACTGGACCAGAGTTCCTTTGGGGAAAAGAAATCATACCCAGTGAATGTTATACAGAATTGTCTATGGGTGATCCAGAAGTAAAGGTTGTTCAAACGCTGAGCACTGCCACCAAGTGTCAAGATGACATACTTGAAAGACTAGCTAGATGTTCAAAGTGGAATACAATCATAAACGTAGTAGCTCGAATTCAACGCTTGGCAAAAGGAATCAGAAAGAAAGAATTGTTGAATGTAGAGGAAAGAATGAAGGCTGAAAAAACAGTCATAAGACTCATTCAACAGAGATTCTATAGTGATGAATTTAAGAAACTTAGTCAAGAACCTAAAAGGCTTCCAAACAACCACCCATTGTACAAGCTTAATCTTTTTCTACAGGATGGTATACTGAAGGTGGGAGGGAGACTGGAAAATGCATCGTTACCTGACAGAGTTAAGCATCCAGCAATTCTACCCAAAAATTCTACCTTTACAAGATTGATCATTAGTCACTACCACAACAAATCCTTGCATCAAGGAAGAAGTTTTACCCAAAGTTGTTTGAGAGAAGGTGGTTATTGGATAGTGAAAGGAAGCAAAGTTATAGCAAGGTACATAAGTAAATGTGTAATCTGTAGAAAAACACGTAGACCTACAGAAGAACAAAGAATGGCTGATCTACCGTCCGATCGTGTAAACACATCACCACCATTTCTTTATAGTGGAATGGATTGTTTTGGCCCATTTATCACCAAACAGAACCGCAAGGAGTATAAGAGATATGAAATAATATTTACATGTCTAAGCTCCAGAGCAATTCATCTGGAAATGTTGGAAGATATGTCAACGGACACATTCATCAACGCCTTAAGATGTTTCATAGCCATTAGAGGTACCGTCAGAGAGCTTAGATCTGACCAAGGATCTAATTTTGTTGGGGCAAAGAACGAGTTCAACAAGGCTCTAAAAGAGATTAATAAAGAAAAAGTAACTGAGTACTTGGCAGAGAAACAGTGTGATTTTCACATGAATGCTCCAAATGCAAGCAATACAGGAGGAGTATGGGAGAGGCAAATCAGAACTGTAAGAAATGTGCTAAGTTCAGTATTAAAAAAGAACGCCGGAAGAATAGATGATGCCTCACTTAGGACACTATTCTTTGAAGTAATGTCTGTTGTTAACAGTCGTCCTCTTACAGTCGACAACATCAATGACCCAACAAGTTTGGAACCTCTAACTCCCAATCATTTACTTCAACTTAAGCCTGATTACATACAGCCCCCGCCTGGCAAATTTACTAAAGAGGATTTATATGCCAGAAAAAGATGGCGAAGAGTTCAGTATCTAGTAGAACAGTTTTGGAACAGATGGAGCAAAGAATACTTAGCCCATCTCACACTAAGAAGTAAATGGCAAACACCTAGAAGAAATGTTCAAATTGACGACATAGTGTTAGTAAAAGAAGACGACTTACCCAGAAGTCAATGGAAATTGGCCAAAGTGATAGAAACTCAAAAAGACAAAGATGGACTAGTTAGAAGAGTATTGTTGCAAATAGGAGACTCGTAACTTGACAAAAGTCTCACAACTCCACTCAAGTTAGAACGCCCAATACAAAAGTTAGTTGTCCTGCTTGAGAGTAACAAAGGATACTTGAGAACTTGATAAAAATTCCACAAATTCA
Source organism: Hymenochirus boettgeri (assembly GCA_019447015.1). Taxonomy (NCBI): domain Eukaryota; kingdom Metazoa; phylum Chordata; class Amphibia; order Anura; family Pipidae; genus Hymenochirus; species Hymenochirus boettgeri. The sequence goes on along the minus strand of CM033474.1, from coordinate 190,112,956 downwards.
TGTTCAAATCTTTCTACCAGGAACATAGAATTGTAGGTAATTTTGGTGGGAGTGTAGCTGGCCAGCTAAGACCTGTCCTAGGTTGCTATTATATGCATATTTATGTAAACAAACAACCTCAATACAGTTTATACATTCATATGTTTAAGTTAAAAGCAGAGTTATAACTGAAGTTTTATGTTTCTGAATTATGTTTCACCTACAATGGATTGTTTAAGTGTTGGAGGGCCATATTTAAAAACTTGCGATACCGCTGGTTTTCGTTACTGTACGACCATGGCAGTAGTATACCATAACATGTGGTAATAAACTACCATAACGATATTCTACAGGCTGTCATAGATTTACATTGACTATCGTACATTGACAAGATTTACGATAGTGATCATAAATTGATGACCATAATGATCGCTAAAGAAGGAGATACAACACCTTTATAAATATGGCCCATAATGTGAAGGTTTCTAGCTCTCCCTGTCAGCTGTAGCAATATTAGTGGAAAGTGTAGCTTCTTAAAGGGGAATGTTGGAGGGTAGGAAGAGTGTGTTTTTATAGGAACCACATGGTGCAGAACTGTAGGGGGAAGATGGAGAAGTGAACCTGCTCTGTGTAATGCCTTTCTCAGTGTACCTTATTAAAGGGAAAGTTGGAGGGTAGGAAGATGCTTGTGAAGGTTCTCATTCATCCAGGTCATGGTATATCTGTTGTAAAAGGCTCAAACACAGCTCCTAAGTGAACGGGTACGACAGACACATTTTACAGTCGATGCTTTAATGCACAACATTAGTCAACTAGAACAGAACCTGGCCTCACAGCTACCTGTGTCCATCTGGGAAAGAGTGATGGAGTTCACCAAACAAGCACAGCTTTCTCAGCACTGTAAGGGCAAACAAAGGCAACAGAACAAGTTCTCTAATGTGTCATCCCAGAACAGCCCCAAAGGAGAACAACTACCTTGGATACAAAAGGAGGGAAGTGTCACTTCATCAAACAAGGAGGAATGGGTGAGAAACTTGTCTAACAGGACCCTGACCCAGCCAGAAATAGAAGTCCTTGGTAAGGGCTTGAATTTTGCCATCACCCCTAAAGCCATCCCTGTGGTGGATATTATAGCAGCCACAGAAGCCTCTAGATAGATAGATAGATAGATAGATAGATAGATAGATAGATAGATAGAAAATGGATAGATAGATAGATAAATAGAAAGAAAGGATAGATAGAAAAAAGGATAGATAGATAGATAGATAGAAAAGGGATAGATAGATAGATAGATAGATAGAAAGAAAGAGGATAGATAGATAGAGAATAGATAGAAAAAAAGAGGATAAATTTAAAGAAAATGGATGGATAGATAGATAGATAGATAGATAGAAAGGATAGATAGATATATAGATAGAAAGAGGATAGATAGAATCCCCCCACCCCCCCACTGAGCACAGAGTGCACATACCTGCACCTCTCTTAATAGCAGTACAGACTGGGGGTACATGGACCATGTCACCTGCTCCAGGTGCAGTTACCAGGATACTCCTGATACAGGATTACTTTTTAGCTGCACAGGTCACGATCGCGGGCTGGCTGACAGAGAGGTCACTGTTTGCGACTGCAGGGGCCTCTCATTGTGCATGAGCGACGGAGCCTGCATAGTCGCGAATTACAGGAGAGGGGGAGCTGCAGATTCAGGACCAGGACTGGGGGAATCAGTTACCGGCAAGGATTACTGGGGATAGGAGCAACACATGGACAATCTGGAAAGAGGTATTTGCACTGTGTAATTTATGTGTTCTGCCTATGCAGACTTGTATTTAGCACTGAACTATTCCTTTAAATTAAATACAATTTCATACATCAGTTAAGAAAGCATATATATATAAATTATTTATAAATTGATATAAGTGCAACAAGCCTTAATACATTAGGAATGAGAACCCTGCCCCTAATAGCTTACAATCTAAATGGGAGGGACAACATACAGATAAAAGTGTGTGGGGGGGATGAGTTCAAAGTGCTTAAAAGGGCTAACAATCATTTGTTGTGCTGATGCTCAGAAAGGTAGGATAACAGTCTAGATTTGAAAGTATTAATGGATGTCACCAGGCAAAGCGAGACATGGAGAGAGTTCCAAAGGTAGGGAGCAGCAAGAGTGAATGGTTTAAGGAGGTAGGCAGCAGTGTTAGTTGGGGGTCTGTGGAGAAGATTTCCTTGCGAGGAACGGAGGGCACGGCCTGGAACAAAAGGGTCCAAGAGAGAAGATCAGTAGGGAGGTGCAGTAGAGCGAAGGAATTTAAAGGTTAAAAGCAGGGTATTGAATATGATTCTTTGTTTGATGGGAAGCCACCCTATGGACTGAAGTATCGAGTTGCAGGTTCTCTTTTGGAGGAGATCGAGATGATCTGAGCTGCCGAGTTTAAGATAGACTGGAGAGGAGTGAGATGAGAGGCCGGGAGTCCAAGTAGTAGAATGTTACAGTAGTCAAGACGGGAGATTATAAGAGCATGGATGAGCATTTTAGTAGCGGAGAGAGAGAGAAAAGGGCGGATCTTGGCAATATTGCGAAGGAGAAAACGACAGGTCCTAGCATAATGTGATGATGGAAGAAGAGAGAGGAGTCAAAGATAACCCCAAGGCAACGTGCAGATTTAACTGGGTTAATGACCATATTGTCAATAGAGATGGAGATGGGAGGACTAGGTACCAGTTTAGGGGGAAAATTATTAATTCAGTTTTGGATAAATTGAGTTTAAGGTGGAGGTGCGCCATCCAGGAAGAGATAGAGAGAAGACATTTAGAGATTTGGGATTGAACTTCAGGGGTTAGCGCGGGGGTGGACAAGTAAATTTGGGTATCATCAGCATATAAGTGATACTTAAAACCGAAACTGCTTATTTCTCCCAGAGACATAGTGTAGAAAGAGAACAGCAAGGGTCCTAAAACCGAGCCCTGAGGGGCAGGAAAGTCTTAGTAGCAAAAGAGACAGAGAAAGATCTGTTAGAGAGATAAGAAGACAACCATGCCGCAGCTTGATTTCAGATGCCCAGAGAATATAGTATAGAGAGTGGTCCACACTCAAAGGCTGCCGATAGGTCAAGGAGAAAGAGGGCCAAGAACTGTCCTTTGGCTTTGGCAGCTTGTAGGTCATTTGAGACTTTGCAGAGGGCCGTTTCAGTTAAATGACCTGGTCGGAATCCTGATTGTAACGTGTCCAATAAGTTATTAGCATGGAGGTATTTAGTAATGCTTGTAGAGACAAGGAGTTTTGATGCAAACGGTAAAAGGGAGACAGGGCGGTAGTTTGAGAGACAGGTAGGGTCCAGAGAGAGTTTTTTTAAGAAGAGGATTGACACACGCATGTTTAAAGGCAGCAGGAAAAATCCCAGAGGTCAGGGTGGAATTAAAATGTGAGAAAGAGCGGGGGAAGAGATTTTAGCACAGTGTCTGATTCGTAAGGATGGCATGGGATCAAGGGTACACATTGTAAGTGGCGAGTATAACAGGAGGTCAAAGACTTCAGAATGGGTGCCAGGGGTGAAAGATTCCAGAACTGTAAGTGGTGGGGCAGACAAAATAAGGCGAGAGTTGTCCTGGGTGAGGGGATTAGAGTGCGGATATCATCAATTTCATTTCTAAAGTAGTCTATCAATTTCATTTCTAAAGTAGTCTGCAAAATCCTAAGGAGCGTTAATGGAATGAAGAGTGTAGAGGAGGGCTGCAAGAGAGTGTTTAATAGCGAAAAAGTAGTAATATAATGATGTTTAAAGGGCTTTCACTGTTTGTAGCATTGAACAGCAGTCATTAATGTGTGACTGCTGTTCAATGCCACATTCATTTGCCACAGTGTTAGCCCTGCTAATCATCCAATCATCCAGTCCATGTTTTTAAATACCGCCCTATATGTGGATGTACTGTATAGACCAGTATAGTATTTGAGGTTGATTAAAGACATGTTCATCCAGTCCAACCTACTCAGCAATCCTAACCCAGTCCTTGTCTAACAGATGATCCAGAGGAAGGGAAAACAAAAGTATGAAAATAATCCTTCCTGGCAATCAGAACTATCCCTGGATCAACTTTATGTATCAATACCAGTACTAACAATCAACATACCTTGTTTTTAGAATCTGGCCAATGAACCATGTCCAATGAAAGACAGTTCCATAGTTTTACTGTTCTCACAGTGAAAAACCCCATCTAAACTTCAAGATGAAACTTCTTTTCTTCCAGTCTTAAGGGATGTCTACATTTCCTCTGGCATGTTCTATGGGTGAACAATGTTACAGATAGTTTATTGTATGGTCTATTAATGTATTTTTACACAGTAATCATATCCTGACACAAACACCATTTATCTAGTGTAAATTGAGTAACTGTAACTTATCCAATTTGTCTTCATATTCAAGCTCACCCAGTCCATTATTAATTAGATGCCATTTTCTGAACCCTTTCCACTTTGCAGGCCACTGTGACAATCTATCTAGACCCCCTGCAAAAATTACACAGCATCTGTACATTTTAAAAGTGTTTAAATCTTCTATTTCTAAATGACAGGAAAAAAATAAATAACTGCCAGGTAGTACTAAAGGGCTTTGTGTCGCTCCATCCGGGTAAGTATATTATTCGGGATGTGCCAATTGCTGCATAAAAAGCCAATCATTATTCATATACACATATACAACATATACATGCGGACAAAAAACTTAGTTCTTAGTCATAGGAATGGAGAGTGCTAACACGTAAGTTACCTAAATACCCTAACGAGGAAAAGAAAAAAAGGGGGAAAGGGGGAAAAAGGAGACTAGTTACTGGTCACAGCCTTAGTTAATTGTCCTATTGGTTTACATAAGATATCGTCTTGAGGTATACTCATTCTATAGTTTGACCACAGAGTTTACTATCTCATTACTAACTCATCTCATGCTGAGATAGTAAGCTTTATGGGAAAACTACATAATGAGTTAGTAATGAGATAGTAAGCTCTATGGTCAAACTATAGAATGACTATACCTCAAGACGATATCTTAGGTAAACCACTAGGACAATGAACTAAGGTGTAAGATGTACCGGATTTTAAGATGATGTTTTTAACTATTTTACAACTGTTTTATAAAATTCTCTACTGATTGCATTTACATATCTTTTATTTATGTGGTACACTCATTATTAGAGGTGATGTAGTCGGTTGCATTGTATGTATATGAATTTGTAAATGTATACACCCCCTCTTTTTCCTCTTGTTCTGTCCTTCAGGGTACTTACACCTAAGGCTGTGACCAGTTACTAATCTCCTTTTCCCCCCTTTCCCCTTTTTTTTCTTTTCTTTTCCTCTTTCTCTTCCTGCAGTCTCCTCACAAAGGGTTACTTGGGTTAGGCGAGGAGGGTCTTCCCACCTCGTTAGGGTATTTAAGTCACTTACGTGTTAGCACTCTCCATTCCTATGACTAAGAACGCTGGAGCGTTCAAAACGCGTCAGGCTTTTTATCTAGTTAGTTTTTGTTTGTATGTATATGCTGTATATGTGTATATGAATAAAGATGGTCTTTTTTACGCAATGATTGGCACATCCCGAATGATATACTTACCCGGATGGAGTGGCACAAAGTCCTTTAGTACTACCTGGCAGTGATTGCGGATATAGCGAAGGGTCCAGGGTGAATCGCACCGGGAATGAGCGGTGAGTTCCAATATTATGATAAAGAATTGTGGGACGCTCAGATGATTGAACAGCGATGGGTTCAGGGCTGGTGCACCTGAACCAACCGGAACTCTAAGTGAGTGTCCCTGTTTTAAACATCTGTCATTCTCTCATCTTGGGATATCTATATAGCTGGATTGTTAACTTTTATCAATTATCCACTGATTAATCAATTATATTGACATTGATACATGAAAAAAATAAACAAGGCAAAGAACGCTTTTTAGATAGGAGGAAAAGGGTACACATGCCTTTTAAGAAAAAGAGAGATAAAAGACAAGTTAAAGGGTATATCCACGCCAAAATGTTTTTCTATAGTGTTTTCAAAAGTTATGTCTGTGCCTGAAAGAAACAGCAACACAAGCTTTTATGCAGGATGCAATTACTGGGAACCATTCATGCTGAGGAACTAAAGCGCCAGTCTCCGGTGTGGTATGTTGGTCAGTTGCACCAGTTCATCAGAGACTTAGAATGTCATCTGTTTTTTTGAAGGTATGCAAAAGCTTTTTAATACTTTGACAAATGTTTAATAGGAAAGGCTATTAAATTATGTTTGCCAGTTGTGCCAGTTCATCAGAGGCTATTCCCGTCCTCCATCATACCTTGTTGCAAATGATGATGCAGTATTCACCCTCCCTTTGTGTCATTTTTACTGGCACATATGCAAGAATAATTTGACAGGTAGAAGTGATAGTGACATTTGGTCAAATAAAGGGCCATCGTATTTGCGACATTTCAGTGTGAGAGGTTTTGCTCAAGCAAAAGTAAATGACTGTAATCATAATAAGCTGACATGCCTCTGTGACAGGAGTGACATTTGCTAGAACAGAGGGTGCGAACAAAGGGGAAGGTAAGTTTACCATAGCAAAAGATTTACCTGTAAATATGTGATATTGTAACAACTATGATAATTTGACAGGTACATGGAAAAGGAGGGCACATGTTAAAGGCCATGTTAAGCATGTCACCTATTTTTGCTAATCATAAAAGTAAAAAAGAAGTAACATAGCTACAATTTTAATTGGTATTTGTGAGCGGTTGCTTGTATTTGATTATAATAGGGCAAATAATGTGTGCCAATGCTTAGCCATGAAAGTTTTAACTTACAAAACATAAAAAAGGCAAAAATGATAATAATGAGAAGGTGCCTATAAAAGGGGTGAGCCTTGTTTGAGCTAAAGGTGAAATGAATGGAAATGCAAATAGGTAGAATCATTTAACCTGCAAAAAGAGTGAAAAAGGGTGAGATTAAAGGTTATTTGTGCTTTTGCTGACACAACAGCCTGTTTTTTTTTAAACATTACTATTATTTAGGTAGTTAATACTACCCTGATTCCTGGTTTCGGCGTCTATGTATCGGTAGATTATTATTAATATTGCAGATTTATATAGCGCCAACATCTTCCGTAGCGCTTTACAATTACATATATACATTCACATCAGGCCCTGCCCTGAAGAGCTTACAATCTAAGCACATTTATTTGACACATACAACCTATCAGTATGTCTTTATGACTGTGGGGGAAACCGGAGTGCCCGGAGGAAACCCACGCGTGGGGAGAACATGCAAACTCCTTGCAGATGTGTCCAAAGGTGGAATCATCAGTGCTAACCACTGAGCCACCGTGCTGCCCATATATACCTTTTTGCCAGATTTCGTTAAGCTATGTACACAAATCAAACAAGGATGCTCGGCTACTGCAAAGCAGACTGTTTCTGGATAAGGACTGTTACATTTACCCCAAAGCATTTTTTTAATGAATACCAATTATCATTATCTATTGTACATCTGAACTGTGGGTTAAACAACTTTTAGATTCACCTGTAGTGTTTCATGTTGAGTTAAAACTAGTAATTATCATTGTCAATTTCTCACAACTCTGTGCTGTTGCAATGGGTCTAGTGATGTAAACCGTGCCACATTATTTTCCTTTACATTTATTAAGTGGTTAAAAATGTAATAATTTGACATGGCAGTGCCGGTGACAGACATAAGACTTGCAAGAGCAAAGAGTTAGATTAATGGACAAAAAACATGCACTGTTGTTTTTTCCAGAACACAAATGAAATGGGGAAAAACATAAATACATACAATAAAAGGAATGAGGGGGCACTCAGGGGTGTTATTATTATACGTTTTGGCACCTGAGACAAACATTGAAAAGATACCCCTACCACCCCAACCCCCCCCCCCCAATAGTGATAGGGGTGTATGAGTATAGTTCACTACCCTGAAGTAGCAATGAATTTTTAAAGAGGACATTCTAAAGAGAGTAAGGTAAAATAAATACACAGGGATATTTTATACAGTTACTTAAACAGTCCCCATGTGTCATATAACAGAACCCCCCCCCCAATAATCTATAAAGTAAAGTGTATGTAACAGATATGTGTGCTATGATTTTGATTTTGCTGTTCAGCATGTTGCCACACTTACGTACCAGGGCACCTGCTGCCCCGTGACAAATATTTTACCTAGCATCACTAGAGATTCACCCCTTGGAGCACTCCTTAAGCTTTTGGTATTGGTTTAGGTTTTTGCACTTATCTTACTGATACCAAAAAATTCATTAGTTTCTTTTTTTGAAATGGTAACTGTGCAGAATTACTTGCACTGGAAAAGTGAAAGCGCCTACTAATTTGCGCTTACTGTGAGGATTCACCAAGGACATATTGGCTGAATGATCTTTTTATCTAATCTAATGCCCATTTAAAATGGGTAGCTTTGTTATTAAATGCAGATATTATTGATGTGAGTTATATTTGTAAATGCAAATACGAAGAGAAGACACACACAGTATGCCATAACTTTTAATTGATTATAACTCTATCTTTAAATGATTATCCCTATCAGCATATTAGCATGAGGTGTTCAAGAATATGTTAGTTATATTAGATATAACCTACCCATGTAGTGGATTTCTATAAGAGGATCTGTAAGATTATATCCTTATAATCTTACAGTTCCAGGAGGAGAAGGAAACCAGAAGCCACAAAGAGGTAGGTTATAATAAATAATGCACCCTGAACTGTAAATTAAAGGGATATTAGAAGTCACCTTGGAGTTGCCCTGTATAAAAGGTACCGGGCCTGCGGCCTTGTGCTTTCATATGGTCACGGAACTCCTCTGTGACTTCTAATATCCTTATAATTTACAGTTGGGGGTGCATTATCCACTATATTATTGGTTAGGCTAATTTCATTGATATAAACCAGTTTGGTCTAAAGAACAATTAGCTGGTTACTAAAGGGTGAGATTAGGTCCATGAGTGTTTTGGGCATACAATAAAAAACAATAACTGAATGTAGAAAATCATTTTTTGGGGAAATAATCTAGTTTAGAATTTAGTTGAATATTTAAGTCAAGTCTGTTATGGCTCTGAGGGGCTGTAAAAAGGACCCTTTGTTTTAACCAATACTAATACAAGCATAACAGCATTGTCATTCACTGTCCTTTTTTTTATAATAGCATGAGACTGTTTTTTCTTCATATTGTAAATTGCCTTTTGATGAAAGGCAGTTTACTTAGAACCTGTCCGTCCTGAATTAATTTCTGAATTGCTCTGTCTTTCTTATGTCTCTGTATTATTTGACTTTCTTTTGACAGATCAAGCTTTCTCTTTTTTCATTGTAATCAACACATGCAGAAATGGAGAATTAAGTTTAGCTGCTTTAAAACACATATTTAATGTGTTCAGCCATTAAAGAGCCTCTAAAAAATGTACAGTGTAGAGCTGCAGAATCGTAATATAAGGAGTTGTAGTAGAATTGAATGTAACCCCTCCATGAGTACAGTAATGTCAACTTTGTTTTTGTTGACTCAGTAGTATACTGTATATAAGAAACTTTCAGGAACATATAATGAAGCTGCATTTGCTTCAGTGCACCTGATTGCCTAAACAACTGTAGATTTTTTTTACCCATAGTTCTGAAATGCATAGTCATAATTATCCAATCATTTTACAGTTTCCCTGACTGATGCACCTGCAGCTATTCAGCTTCATTCAAAGGGGTTTGATCTCTCACGATATTGTGGAAACTCACAAGTGCTGATTTTCAGTTTTCTTTTATATGAAAAACATGCCGCTCATTAATTTGTATGGAATTAGTATGAAACTTGTTTGTAGAATCCTTTGTAGCGGAAATTTAGTTCAAATTTTGTTTCCAGTGGTGCAAGAGGGCTAGACTGTAGACAATAATTAGTACATGGATCTACTGATCCTTGCTCACTCAACATTACCAAATGGAAAATAATAAGATGTAGCAAATGTCCACTTGCCCAAGGGCAATAGCAGGTCACTGGCAAGAAATAAAAAAGTAAAAACAATTAGAAAAGGAGGATAAAAAGGCAATATACATAATGGACAAGGTAGATATAAATTCAAATTGACATGGTTCTCTAGAACCCTGGAATTTAGACTGCAGTTAAAGCATAATTAACCACTGTGTTTTCTATTGTTTTGTTTACATTTTTCAATAAAGTTATTTTATCTAAGATAAAAAAATAGTTTTGTTCAGCTTAAAGGACAACTCCACCCTCATAATAACATCTTTGAGAAAGAATGGCCCTTTTTAAAATATGTTGATATATCATAGTTTGTCCTATGAATTTATTACTGTATGCCTGCTATGCTTCTGGATGCCTCATGGAAACTGAGCAATTTAGAAACCTGTACTGAGCCTGTGCTGAGCCTGGGCATGCTCAGAAGAGGCAGACAGGGAATTAACATTCAGTCATTGGCTGTGATGTCAACTGTCAAATCCATAACTGACAGTAGCTAATTGGAAGAACCAGGAAGCAGAAACAGGGGAAACAGGACATTGTGCAGGATTTCAGGTTAGACTTGTATATTTCAGATTTCAAACTATTACCGTTTAGGGTTTTGGAGAGTGATTTACCTGTATGTAAGTTTTTATTTTGGGGCTGGACTTGCCCTTTAAACTTTCTCTTTTTAGTTGATGTTGCATTTCTCCATATTTGTTTATTATTGGACCCCAGTAGTTTGTGATGTCAGCCATATTCATGAATATATGTCTAGTTCAAGTGAAGAGGAGGAGCAGCACCCAAAATTGTATCAATTAACAATTCATTATTAGAATTTACTTCTCAAAAGTCAAGTTAACGAAAATTTAAATATAAATGGAATGATTTTAAAGATATAATAATAGGAACCATTTAAATTTGATCCAGGTACCATGCATGTAAACACAAAACATATTCATCAGTTGATAATTATGCAAGAAATGCTTTGAGTCAATGCTTTATTCTGGTCCATATTACTTGAAAACAAACAAGGACAGAGGCTACAGGCCCCACAGCAATCACTTAAAGCACTTACGATATCCTATAAAAAGGAATCCTTAATGTGGTTTGTAATATACATATACTATACCCAACATAAATATATAAATATGTATATCACTAGGTCTAAAGTGCAAATATTCTAGACATAAAGTGCAATGATCAGGAACCCAAATAACTTAAAAACAATAATAACATATAATTACATTTTAATACTTTTTTAATACAATTGTGCCAAAATTGTCAGTTATGTAAAGTGATGTTTTGAATTCCACAGCAAGTAAAGTTTAAAAAATACAGAAATATAAAATTGTCATGTGCAGTGTTTTACACAATCATCATTCTGTAATAGTAGCAAGCAGTTGTGTGTCTCTGGCCCGCTGTATGACAGACACTTTAAAGACACTTTGGCTATTATTTTAGTGTTTTCTTAAAATTTTTTAAGATAAGTGAATATCTTGTAGAAACCTATTGACCTCTGATGACTTTTTACAAGAGTCTTATCAAATTACTCCTCTAGTGATCATTTTAAAAAGGCTAAGGAAAATTACTTTTGGATTTACCTTCGCCCAAAAAGCTTAAAACTATTACAAATTCTCTCAGAGGCATCTTGTAAATGATTCAGTCCCACGGTAGCTAGGCCACTTTATTGTTCTTTAATCTAATTATTTTATGTCATGGGTACAATACGAGCTTGCCAAATATCCCTGGATAATGCACAGATTTGTTTAATTTTGCATGAATGCATAAGGAGTTACTTCTGTTCCATCTAAGATAAATTATGTAAATGCTTTTTCAAATATCATTCAGGCTCTGCCATTACACTATACTTTTAGACGCAGGAAAAGGTTGTGTACTGTGTTAGCCAATCAAAATGTTTACAGTGTAACCCTTTTCAAATAAAAAAATAACAAAAGTGGTATAAAGGTGATACCTTTATTGGCTAACTAAGATAATCATAGCAAGCTTTCAGAACACTCTAGTTCCTTTTTTAAGCTGGTTCTTGAAGCTGATCAACTTGAAAAAGGAACTAGAATATTCTGAAAGCTTTATACCAATTTTGTTATTTTTTTATTTAAAAAGGGTTACCCTGTAAACATTTTGACTAGCTAACACAGTCCACCACCTTTTCCTGCGTTGGCAAAGAACTCAGTAATATATACCGTTAGATATACATATAGATACAAACTATTACTTATACTATTATTTGTTGTTGTAAAATTCTCTGCCTGTGGTAAACCACTTTGGTGAAAAGGCATCATAATTAAATAAAATAATGAAACTAAATGCAGCAGAGTTATTACATTGCCAATCACCAGGAGGCTGCTACTATGCAACAAAGGGATTCAAACAGCAAAAACACAAAAAAGTAAAACTACAGTTACTAAAACATATATATAGTAAAAGAAAATGTAACCCTTAAATGGACTTTCATGATGCGTAAACACTTGGCCTCTGCCCGTTTTTATGGTCATGAAACTCTTTTTAATGTTAGTGTATTATACAGTAAAAGATAGAAATCCCTTGTAGATTACACACAAAACACAATTATTGTGATATCATCAGCTATAATTATTGTTTAGCTGTGCCATCTGTGCATATTTTTTAACACAGTATAGGAATTTCAGAAGTTATCATGGAGTTTCATAACATTTTCATGACCTAAGCAGCTTGTCAACTCTCCACTATAAATGTATTCTCTGTGACCTTTTTGCTTCCAAAACTATGCAACCCCATTCATTTGCTTGTGAAGGTTCTCATTCATCCAGGTCATGGTATATCTGTTGTATTCAATTAGATCAACTGGACTTGAAGTTTAGTTCTTGAAGACGTTTCGCTAGTCATCCGACTGGCTTTCTCAATTCAGAATGACTTGTACAAGAATCTGTGGCAATTATGTACCCTGGAAAATCCCAATTAGCCTATCACAGCCAGGTGTTAAGGGTGTGATTGGATAGTGGCTAAGAGGTGTTATAGGAACGCCCAGAGTAAGGTGTTAAAACAGCATTGTACATGGCAGACAGTTTTTTTTTTTTTTTCAAAAAACATCGTATCCCTGTCTGCTTTAAACCGAACAACACACTGAGGCAGCAATTGGTACATCCGAAAGACCCAATACCAAAACACAAGAAAAGCGACATCATATATGCAGTGCAGTGAAGAATGCTCTGATTTGTATGTGGGGGAGACCAAACAGCAACTGTATCAACGTATGGCCCAGCACAGAAGAGCCAATTCCTCGGGTCAGGACTCAGCCGTGTACCTGCATCTTAAGGATAAAGGACATACCTTTGAAGATTGTAATGTTAACATATTGGCGAAGGAACGTGACTGGTTCAAGAGAGGTGTTAAGGAGGCCATTTATGTGAAAATAAAGAAACCAAGCCTAAATAGAGGTGGGGGGGTTCGACACCAACTGTCTGCCATGTACAATGCTGTTTTAACACCTTACTCTGGGCGTTCGTATAACACCTCTTAGCCACTATCCAATCACACCCTTAACACCTGGCTGTGATATGCTAATTGGGATTTTCCAGGGTACATAATTGCCACAGATTCTTGTACAAGTCATTCTGAATTGAGAAAGCCAGTCGGATGACTAGCGAAACGTCTTCAAGAACTAAACTTCAAGTCCAGTTGATCTAATTGAATACAACAGATAAACCCCATTCATTGTTTCTTACCTTACAATCAATCAAAAGGTGAGGAAGTTGACCATCATTTATCATTCTTAAGGTGGTAAAGTATCCCTCTGCAGAACCAATTAGACTTTGGGTAGGAAGATAGGAAAAATGATAGAGGCAGTGCTAAAAGAAATGAGCCACCTTGCTGAACATTTGGAGATGTATGGCAGCACACACAACTGCACACTTGACACACACCCATATTCAAATACACATTAACATACAAACACACATTTGCTCACTAGCACATACACAGCATACATTCTGCTCTGACCTGATGAAGAGGGTATAGCCCTTGAAAGCTTGTCAACTAAACAAACTGTTACAGGTAATCCTTAGGAAAAGTATCACAGTGCTCTTATTTTTTAATAAGACACAAACAAAGCCAGTCTTATGGGAAAGAAGACTTGAAATTTAAGTCATGCACCAATATGTACATCTGCTGCAATAAATCTGAACCCAATATTTAAGTTGTGCTCGTCTTGTAAATCTTGCTATATCCAGCTATTTGGAAGACTTATAATAAGCAGGTAATAGAACTTATAATGCAGTGCTACAACAAAAATCAATAAGAGCAAAAAGTAGAAAATAAAAATCTCAAACAACCAACAGGGATCATAACTCAAGATCACGAAAAACTTGTGAAATGAAGTGAAAAATAGATTACTACCCAAGTGAACAGTTTATATCAATAATACCAGCCTCTCAAAGAATTCTGTTCAGAATGGTTTTAATCTTTCAGAATTACATTTTCTCTTTATACCACAATAATATTTTGGCATACAAGACATAAATAGCTTGTTTATTTGCATTGCATATGACGTTAATGGTAAAGTAATATTAACATTTTTAGAGGGCATCTAAAGCTTCTGGAATCCATCACATTAGTATCCCTCAATCACCATGATAAATAACTTTCAAAAATTTTAACAACAGGGAAAAAATCTAGCTGTGGATCACCTTTTATTCTTTGGGACTGTAATGTGGAGGGCCTTAAAAAGGCATTTGCACTAAATAATTATGCAGACATGCGTGAAAATATGCCTGCACTGATATATTCTAATACTGATCTGCAAGCAAGTAAGCACAAAACTCAACACAATTCCACAGCATTGGTTTAGCCAATGAAGACACCAAGATTTTAAAAATGGTCTGGCTTCCATCACACTCAATATTTTGGTCAGATTGGTGGGGTGATCAGTTTGAACAATCTTACCATTACTAACTAGATTGTAAGTTCTACAGGGTAGGGACCTCATTGTGACAAAGCTCTAGCACTTCTATTTACATAATTTATATATTATATATGTAGTGAACTATCTATGTATTTGTTCAGCTTGTATGACTTTACTGTATTTTGTTAACATACAGCGCTGCTTTCCCATGTAGCGCATTATAAATAAACTATACATACATACATACATAAAAGCATGTTTTCAATGGGCCTATATTGCGGGCCAAAATATTGGCATGTTTAATTTAGACCCAAATATAATAGGTTAGTACATCTGTTGTATTCAATTAGATCAACTGGACTTGAAGTTTAGTTCTTGAAGACGATTCGCTAGTCATCCGAATGGCTTTCTCAATTCAGAATGACTTGTAAAAGAATCTGTGGCAATTATGTACCCTGGAAAATCCCAATTAGCATATCACTGCCAGGTGTTAAGGGCGTGATTAGATAGTGGCTAAGAGGTGTTATAGGAACGCCCAGGGTAATGTGTCAAAACAGCATTGTACATGGCAGACAGTTGGTGTCGAACCCCTCCACCTCTATTTAGGCTTGGTTTCTTTATTTTCACATAAATGGCCTCCTTAACGCCTCTCTTGAACCAGTCACATTCCTTTGCCAATATGTTAACATTACAATCTTCAAAGGTATGTCCTTTATCGTTAAGATGCAGGTACACGGGTGACCCGAGGAATTGGCTCTTCTGTGCTGGGCCATACGTTGATGCAGTTGCTGTTTGGTCTCCCCCACATACAAATCAGAGCATTATTCACTGCACTGCACTGCGTATATGATGTCGCTTTTCTTGTGTTTGGGTATTGGGTCTTTCGGATGTACCAATTGCTGCCTCAGTGTGTTGTTTGGTTTAAAGCAGACAGGGATACGGTGTTTTTTGAAAATTCTTCTTAATTTCTCGGAGACCCCTGCTACATATGGGATGACCATGTTCTTTCTCCTGTCTTGCTTTTCCCCTTCACTGTTGGTATTCGTGTTTTTTCATTCCTTCTACTTCTTTTGACAAAGACCCAGTCTGGATATCCACAAGTTTTAAGGGCTTTTCTGAGATGTTTTAATCACGCCCTTAACACTTGGCTGTGATATGCTAATTGGGATTTATCATTGTACATAATTGCCACAGATTCTTGTACAAGTTATTCTGAATTGAGAAAGCCAGTCGGTTGAATAGGGAAACGTCTTCAAGAACTAAACTTCAAGTCCAGTTGATCTAAATGAATACAACAGGTATACCATGACCTGGATGAATGAGAACCTTCACAAGAATAGGTTAGTACATTTGTTGCCTGTGATTATTGTAACAAAATCAGAGTATAGCCTTTAATCAGGCCCTTTTAATAATGCATTACAACAAATAGTATGTTAAATCAATCCTTCATCCTATGGTGTGCTAGTTATGGTACAGCAAGCATCTTAAATACGAATTATAGCACAGATTTATCTACCACTTTTCATCATCAGCTCATCACATTTGCTCTCCAGTAAGAAGACACAAGGCTATTCTACCACTATTGTTAAAAAAAAATATTCTTCTCATGCAGGCACAACATGGCTGCTAGAAGTTTTAGATCTCATTAACAGTAGGGCATTATCTAAATTCAACATCTTGAAAAGTATCATTTGACATTGACTGCAATAATATATTACTCACAGCAGAACTGCAAGGGAGAAATATTTCCTGAAGGCGCAACATAAAATGAGGTATTATGAATTCACTATACTGCATCTTAATGAAATGGGTCTATGCACAGATAAAATAAAAATTTTGCTTTACTGACATGCACGCCAGAATTATATCCCTAAGCATCACATTGAGAGAATCAGCACTCGTTCTATAACTGCATTAAAAACCTCTCTACTTCTACCACCAATCAGTCAAGAAAGACCAACCATTCCTACAGAATGCTTATTATTTCCTTAAAATAATCTTAAATAACTATCATTACATTTTCTTTTATAGACATAAATTATACTGAAATGTGCTTCTAATTATGTACTTCTTTGTAACTTAAGAAACCGTTTTATCCAGGTGCAATAGTTTGCCGTTAGCAGCTTTATTTATAAACTAGCTACTGTTTTTTTGCAAAGACTTCTAATAGTATTTAAACTCAAAACTGCTTTGTATTAAAAGCTAAAATACGAATACCTCCTGCCCCACTGTATGGCTAGTAATTAAAAAACGAATCCAATCAGATCTCTTGTTACATTAATGATTTTATCACTTTCCTTTAAATGGTATGAAATGAAAGATTTTTTACATTTAAATTTTATTATTATTGTGAATTTATATAGCGCCAATTTCTTCAGTAGCGCTTTACAATTACATGTATAAATTCACATCAGGCGCTGCCCTGAAGAGATTACAATCTAAGCATAAACAATCAATCAGTATGTCTTTATATTTTGTGGGGGAAACCGGAGTGCCCAGATGAAACCCACGCAAGCACAGGGAGAACATACAAACTCCTTGCAGATGTGTTGAATGGTGAATTTGAACTCAGGACTTCAGCGCTGCAAGGCATCAGTGCTAACCACTGAGCCACCATGCTAAATCCACTACAAGCTCTGTACCTACCTACACAGAAGAATCTTATATAGTCACCCTTTTGAAGACGAGAATTCTGTTTAATTCTATTTGTAGGGCTTATCAAATGTTTTGGATAAATATGCAGTATGTCAAATTACTTAACTTGAATTTGTTTAGCGCAGTAATAAAAGATTGTGATAGTTTATTGACTAGCTGAACAAATGAAAATTCCAAGCTAAAATATTTCCCTTCTTTTCATAAAGCATAGAGAAAAATAACAAATATTGTACAATAAAAAAACTATGAATATTAAACAATACTTCCTTTATAGGTCTATGCCCCTAGAACAAAAGATTTTTTTTTTTTAAATGTTGCTAATTCCTAATTTGTTTTAGTTAACCATTTAAAGGGGCACTACACTGAAAAAATGACTTTGCCTCATCTTAATCTATAATTGAATACATATAAGTAGCACTTACTCTGATTTGCGTATGTTGCTGCATGCCTTCAATCCCTCCTCCCTCTTTTAACCACTCCCACTTCCATCCGACCTGACTTTTTCCCCCCAAACCAACTGTCAAGCCTGCACACAGCATACAGCATTCCAACTGTCAAAACTCTGTCACCATTCCAGCTACAGTAAAACTACTGACAGAATAATAGTTTTTGAGAGCAATTAACTTGATTGACAGCTGAAATATAAGAAGTTTAAGATTGGATATCTAAAGAAACAGGGGGCAGATCAACGAAAAAAAATTATACAGTAGTGGTTGGGAAGGATGATAGTTTCCAGTTATGGTCAATTTAAAATAACCTATTTTTCGGTATAGATGCACTTTAACATGTTTTCATAATTATTGTATACTGGTTTACTACCCTTA
This sequence comes from Hymenochirus boettgeri, assembly GCA_019447015.1. Classification (NCBI taxonomy): domain Eukaryota; kingdom Metazoa; phylum Chordata; class Amphibia; order Anura; family Pipidae; genus Hymenochirus; species Hymenochirus boettgeri. The sequence goes on along the minus strand of CM033474.1, from coordinate 190,094,627 downwards.
TAATACACCTTAGAATAAAACACATGACTTTGTATTTAGTTGGCTGTATTTTCCAACTTTTAATGATTAGGTGGTGGGGCGACATTGTTTTTGCCCCTGCCCCATCACACCTCTAATGATCCCCATATACGCACCAATTGCGGCCGTACGATTTCAGGATATCCTGATATCGTACGATCGGCGGATTGTGTATGGCCGATCGTACAATCATTATACAATTTTTTTTTACTATTAGGCAAATGGAAACTATTTTATTGTACAATTGGGATAAGTTTGTCTATGGACCCTTAACCCAAACTTGTTCAATCCCATTGGAGACTCTCTTCATTTGCCAATGGCTCATTAATTGCCAACAGATCTGAGACAAAGAGAGAAGACCCCAGAATTGTCATGGTAGTTTAAAACTCATGACTGTTGGGATGTATTTGATGTCTTCAGAGGGACAACACACTGATGCATCAGGAATTTCAAAATGGTTGAACTTTGAAACACTTAAGAGCCCATTTTAAAATATGCAGTAGTTAGTAACAAGTAACGAGACAACACCTTCTCACATCTGATAAAATACTGAATGGAATCTGCATTTACACTGCATTGTAAAATTCCAGTACTGTGTGGTGTTTTACAACAAAAATCTGTACTGCAAATGGATGCAAATTGTATATATAAAAAAAAGTCACACAACAGCAGCTAAAACCTGCATGGTTTGTCTTAAAGCAAGATTTGTTATAAAAAGGTATTTAGAATGAAGGGAGATAAAATGTCTTTTTATTTAGCACTGGTAAAATATTTAGCACAAAATATGCAGTCAAGGCTGTGGAGCTTTGGATTCTATTATACAAAAGACAATTACACAACTGGAGGAAGTTCAGAAGATGAATTCATTGATTAAAAATAAGCTTAAAGGAATCAAATATGCAAGCTGGCATTCTTTACATTGGAATTCATTTCCTGAAGATGTTGAACTAGATCTTTCTATAAAAAAATTTAAGGAAGGATTTATAAAAGTTTTTCTAAGGGATCAAAAAAAATAGGGAGAGTTTAAAGGTGCCCGTACACATGTGGCCACAGTCGCAAACTCACAATGCAATTCTGATGGAATCAGATAATGACTTTAACGATGCAACCATAGAAAGCAATTGTTCTGTATATACTTAAAGGATAAGTGCACTGTAAAATCAAGTTATGTTCATTTGGAAGCTGCAGCTTTAAAAATACCGTTGCCATATTTTTTTTTACCTATACCCCTCCAGAGCCTAGCTTTGTGCCTTGGAAGTTGCTGACATCTTGTTACTGGTTTGCTGAATGTTAAGCTCCGCCACTCTGAGATTTCCTCTGCTTTCTCCTGCTTGAGCCTCAAACAGTAATGCCTGTGAGTTCCGTGCACTCTCCTGCTTGAGCCTCAAAAAGTAATGTCTGGGAGTTCTGTGCACTCTCCTGCTTTAGCCTCAAACAGTAATGCCTGTGAGTTCCGTGCACATGCGTGTGCAGTAAAAAAGCATTACAATAAATATAATCCCCTGAAGAACTGGATATGATAACTGTGTGTAAGTGCACTGTTGACAAAAACTCTCATGCGTGCAGTAAAAAAGCATTACAATAAATATAATCCCCTGAAGAAATGGATATGATAACTGTGTGTAAGTGCACTGTTGACAAAAACTCTCATGCAATAGCGATAAATGTAAAAAATGGTAAAAAAACTCATGAGAGAAAGTTCAAGAGTGAGTATCACTATATAATTATAGATTTGTTTGAGGTTGGACTAGATTGGCAGTTGTTACAGATTGAGCACCTATATTAATCTTTGTATGTGCACTCTTAGGCCACAACTCTTGGCTTCAGTTCACTTCTCCTGCCTAATATGGACTTGGCTAAAAACGACTAGTAGGCGTGATCTGCTCATTCTGCTGTAACAATTTCCTGCAGTAGTTTAGGCTTGGGAACACGCAAAGACACAATGGTCAGTGACCACTCTGAATTCTGGGAAATAAAACTCAAACCTCATGTTAAAAAAGAAAATTTCTCAGCACCTAAATCAAAATGAGAGGTGAGACGTTGATCACTGTTTTTTTTATAAATGTGCCCTGCCTTCTGATTCAGTTTTGATCTGAGGCTGTAGTTGTTATTTTATAGGAGTTAAAATTGTAGACTGAATTCCTTTAGCTACATATTATTTTACTTAAATACTTAATAATAAAGTTCCAACAATAGTTTCAGCTGACAGATTGGTACTCTGTTGGCGAAAAATAGTCACAGGTCCAATATTCAGGCCTGACTGGTTGTGCAGCCTACTGAATATGCCACAATCAGCTGGAAGTTACCAATATTTTCAATATTTGCTTTTGACTGGTGAATTACATAAATACTTTGTGGATCAAACAATATATCAGACCAGGAGATCAGTTTGAAATATCAACCCATGTGAACCAGTCCTAATTTGAGATGGCCGTTCGTTTTCGAACTTCCGAACTTCAGTAAAAGTTTGGAAGTTCGAAAATGAACCCATTGAAGTCAATAGGGAGAAATAATTCAAAAAGTTTGGATTAAATACAGTTAAAATAGCAATGATGACTTACTCTCATGATGACTGAATTTGTTGGTGTAAATGCCCTTACGCATTGGTTCCCTTGTGAAATTTACCTTTGAATTTATTGAAAAATGAGATTTTTTTATGAAAACTTAATTTTCTTTATTTTTCCAAATAAAAGTGGCAAAAAATGAGATTTGAGCTTAAATTAAATTTATATATATATATTCTCCTGCCTTTTGTGAGTTTTCATACTGCAGCACTTCTTCTGGCAAAAAAATGTAGACGAATGCAAAACTGGCTGGCACTGAAAGGGTTAATATAAAATATTTTATATTTATACATATATATATATATTACCATAGAGAGCAGAAGAGGCACTCACGGGTCTTGTAAGTAAAACATAGCATGTTTTACTTTACATGGTTTTGTACAATACCAGTTTTAATTGATTTTACCTGTGATGTGTTTCCCAGCTGTTCCACTCAGTCCCATTTAATCATGAAATCCTGCTCAACAGGAATTCTGTGGCATAGATGCTGTTCACTATATACATGTTACCACTGGGAAAAATCGGAAAAAAAAACATGGCCTGACATATCATTGCTATGTTGATGACACCCAACTGTATTTATCATTCAAACCTGGCATCACCGACCCTAACCCACAAATAAACAAATGCTTAGCTAATGATAATTGGCTAAAATAAAATGCTGCCAAAACTGAAGTTCTAGTTATTGGAGGTCAGCGCTCAACAGCAAAGCAGCTCCAGTCTCAGGAAGTACCATTAAGAATAGGAAGCTCAGACCTGAACAACTCAGACTTTGTGCACAGCCTGGGTGATTGATGGGGAACTAAACTTCAGGAACTAAATCTCAGCTGTTGTAAAAAAAAATTCCATCTTTCACCTAAAGAACATTGCAAAAATAAAGCACCTAATTTCTCCAGCAGATCTTCCAACCCTGGTCCATGCATTCATCACATCACGGTTGGACTACTGCAATGTTCTCTATACAGGCCTTCCAAAAAAAACCTGCACCGCCTGCAACTAGTACAGAATGCCGGCTGCGAGGCTATTAACAAGCCAACCCCACTTGCAACATAACACCAACCTTTCGCTCACTCCATTGGCTACCCATAAAATTGAGAATTCTGTTTAAGATTGGCTTATTGACATTCAAATCCTTGCACAATCTGGGCCCTGGATACCTGAAAGACTTGCTGCAACTGTATCACACCCCACACAATCTTAGATCAAAAGGATCCAATAACCTGGTCACCCCTAGAGTCCTTCTGTCATGCTGCCCCTACACTGTGGAACTCTCTGCCACACCCAATCAGGACATCCCCATCCCTGAAAACATTTAAATCCAAACAGAAAAGCCACCAGTATGGTCTGGAATTTATGAACACCTACCTATTTTCCACCTGTATTTTCCTCTGTACTGATCTGAGACATCTCCTTTAGGAGAAAAGTGCTTTACAAATGTTATTGTATTGTATTGTATTATTGTATGACCCCTATGAGATTAAAATGAATCCCACTAGATAAGAATTTTTGTCAGATCTATTGCTGACAGTTTGCAGGTGAGAACAGCCGTTTCCCATATTACTTTTTGTTCTGCAGAACAGACAAACAAGAAATATATACCCTAAAAAGCATTTTGGGGCAATGTAAAAAGTGCTGCTATTGCATAAACACGAATTAAAGCCACATTAACGGATATACCAAGGGTTCGCAAGTTTTGAAGCAGTTACTGTGCTGTGTAAAAAGGATTTCAGTGCGGGTATTCATCCATCAACTTCAACGAGCAGTATGAAATCTTAAGCATTTCAACCCAATGATGCATTCTGATACCTGCATAAGGAAAGGCTAGCAGGGTTAAAGTAAACTAAAGGAATGCAATCTCTTACATAAAGGAGGGTTGGGATGCTGCATACAATTTTAAACTGTCACTACAGTTCCTCTTCAAGAATAGCAATCTCTTTCCTTTATTGAAATGGCTATTCACATGTTTTTCAAAACCAATCAAGGAGCCAAATTAATAACCCTTTTAACCAGCACCTATAATAGGACATGGAAACACACAACATAGCCATAAAATGTACAAGTGACTAAGTCATATCACATAAAGCATTACTGTAAATGGTTAAGCAGTTGCTTTTCACAGAGTAATAAATATGGCTTGAAAAGACAGAGCTGGAGAAAGCCCCCAAGGCAATGGTTTGAAAAAATCTGAGAATTTTGAAACTTTCCTTTATACCTAATAAATGGTTTATGGATCCCGTGCATTGTCTTTTGGCACAAATTAAAGACAAATAGGAAGAGCCTGCACTAGAACAAGAGATTTTGGATGCGCATCCTATCGCATCCAAAATCTTCTTACAATTTTTAATGCAGTAGGATGTGCGATCAGTAGCGCCGAACCCTTAAAGTGTATCTATACTGAAAAAAAATACTAAAAACCCCTATTAGGTTTTTACATTTCAAATGAGCATAGAATCTGCTATTCCTTATATCAGGAATAAAATACAGAGGATAAGCGCTCAATTGTGATATAACTCATTTATTGAGACTTGCAGTGCACAATGTTTTGGGGTTTTCCCCCTTCCTCAGGTGCATAAATCAACATATCATGTGCTTGCTTAAATACATTTAACTCCCCCCCCCCCAAGGGGTGTCAACATCTGGAAGGAAATTAAAAAAAAGAACAATTTCAGTGGCATGATGTATTTGGTATAGAGTAAAAATAAGATTTAAAAACTTGTAGATTATTAAAGCAAAGAATTAGAAGGAGCGAGAATATGTCAACTTTAATAAAGGTGTGGTTTTAATTTGTTTTAAAATAGCACATTTTACAGAAAGCACAAGCACTTTTCCTTAAAGGGAAGAAATGTATAATCTTTTATCCACTAGATAAAAGATTATATAAAAAGAGTTTTATCACAATGTTTTAAGAAATAAAGTGAAAAAGGTATTATAATATGTAGCACAAATTTATATTTAATAATTGTGTGGTTAAGTTAAGTATAATGTATGTTTTAATGATAGTGGGACGAAGATGTTAATAATATGCAATTTGCACAAGCATGTATTTGTTCACACCCCTTAGGGGGAGGAGTTAAATGTATTTAAGCAAGCACATAATATGTTGATTTATATAAGTCCCTTTTAAACAGATTGGCTACTTTAGGACTACCGTAATCAATTGTAAGAATGATTAGAATGTATCTAATTTGTTCCAGCAAATATGATATGTAGCTATTTATGTTATCTCCATTGCAGGTTTGTATATGGACAATTGGCAATAAAGTATTTGAATGTAAAAATTATTGCCATAATGAGCTGTTACATAGTATGTATTGTGGACACATTGTTAGATACTACATACCTCAATAAGATACATTTCTGTATCGTCTTATTGTAATGTATCTGTGTGAATAATGTGATATGCCTTTAATTTGAGTAAAGGATGGAGCTAACGGGGACAAAGCCCCGTTTGCTTGAAGTGGACGCAGGAGCGAAACACGTGTTGATGAAAGGACCCATCCTGGCTTGTAGGAGCACAGTAGGAAATTGCCTTTCCGTTTGAGCTTTGGATCTGGAGTTGGGAACTGTGACTCTAAGAATCCGAGGAGATCCAACAGTGGGTGAAGAAGTGTGGCCACTGACTTGTAAGTATTCACTGCCGGACAAACATCGGACAGGTATGGCTGGGCTGTGCACTATAGTCCCGCGGAAATGCTAAGAGGATTGTTTGCATTGTCTCTCTTGGTTACACATCGGAATACACACATATGCTTTATGCTCATTGGAATATGGTACCCTGGATGGATTCTTTTTCATTGGTGCCTGGGGACGCCTAGGTTTTTTATTGTGTGTACTTGGTGATGTCTTAGGGGAATGTTAGGTATGTTTTATATTTTTTATGTCTAAGGGACAAGAATAAAGTCTGATATATTTTCATAAACCTGCCAATGCTCAGTACTTTCAGAAAAGTTTCTTGTTTGGGATTTTTCAGTTTTTTTATGTAAGTATGATGATTTATGCACCTGAGGAAGGGAAAAAACCCCCGAAACGTTGTGCACTGAAATGAGTTATATCACAACTGAGTGTGTATCCCCTGTATTTTATTCCTGGTATATGGATTCCACTGCCAGTGGTTGGGCAGGTTGGGGAGGGAGCACCATTGAAGATTAACAGAGAAGGTGTGCGGAGAGAAAATAGTTAATATAAAATCTGCTATTGTGTAACCCAGCATCATCCTGCAATAGGATTTGGATAAGTGCACCTTTATTTCATTAAAATGAAATAGAGGTGCACTTATCCAAGTCCTATTGCAGGATGATGTTGGGTTACACAATTGCACATTCATAAAAGAAAAAGTGGAAATATTCTCTTCTACCTTCCTGTAAATTATACTTTTCATCCTAGCTTATTAGGAGGGCATTTAACCTACACTATTCAAAGTGCTACTTAACAGGCATTTTTATCATTTAGAATTAAAATTAGTTTTAGTTGAATTAAAACTTACAACTGGAAGTAGCATGTAAGCTTACTTGCTGGGTTGCCAGATCATCTGCACTCTTTATAAATGTTATCAGGGCTCCACTTATTGTAAAGTGATTGTAATTAAACATAAAAGGACAACTATAAGCATATGAACATTCCCCAAACTTACTCCTTACCTGATAGTTCCCAGAATGAGCTTCCTGGACTGTTCAGAAATTTGGCCAATGGAAAGAAGCAATCTCCAAGGAGTGTGTCTCCCAATTGGCCAATTCTGGAAACAGTGCTGGACTAAGGTAATGGGGAGCTACATAAGCAGACTTTGAAGGGTCATTATGGACCCTATTATGAACACCTAATAGTGAGGACCTAGTGGTTAAGATCCTCACCCTGGGGATATACTTGAGAAAGGGTCCAAGTAACCCGAAACTTGTTGGTTGAACATGGATTAAATCAAGAACAGGACTTCTGTGGTCTGAGCTCCCTACAGTAAGTGTAGACTTATTTCTCTCTCTAAAGAGTTTTATCAACTTGCTACCTGTGTCTTCTATTCTCTCATTTCCACACAAAACCTAAAACCAGCTGTTACACATATTAGTGACATTCACCAGCATTATTTCAATGACATCAGCAATAGAGCTAAAGGGATTTGAAATCAGGAGTGTTAGAGAGAACGGGGGTTGCCTAATATCAGCAAGGATTTGGGGCCAAAAACTACAAACCATGATGCTGAAGAACTACTGTCAATGGCATCACGGTAGTGGTAGCATATATGATGGGCGCACAGCCATATATACAGCATACAGGTAGGGTCCATGTATGTGGGTACCACCGTAGATTATCAACATATTAATCATATTAATAAGAGTTCTATTAGTGATGCATATGTAATATAAATATAACGTATAAACTATACAGTATATAAATATAAGTTTTAAATAAAAAGTCACAATAAGTAAGTAATCCACTGAGTTGTGTGCAGTGACATTATCCCAGTTTTGTTCTGCTCTCTATTCTGTCCAAGCTCTATAATGTCCCACAAATCTCCCCAATGCCACTTGAGGAAAAAGAGCAGGCTTGAGGTATTTTAGAGTCCAGTCAATATTCATGATCTTTATAGGCTTGTGAATATGATCATCATACAAGAGCTTAAAGGCTTTGCATATTACCCTGGGTTAGACATTAGTACAAAGCATCATTCTCACAATATAAAGTAGTTTACTACAGCCAAGCCACCCAGTCACTTCCTCATTGCCCTATTGAATTAATGTGGGAATGATGGATTAATTAACAGTGACATATATTTAAATACCAACTCATTCAGTGAGCTACTAGTAATATGCTTTTATTAAGGGTGTAATATATTTCTAGAATAAACAAGATTTTCTAATCTGTGCATGTGCACTGGTTTCTCTGTTTCGGTGTCAATCCACAGAGATGCCTTATTTTAAAGAGGGTGCACGGTGATATTAAGTATGTTTTTGTTTGTTTGATTAATAAAAAGCACAAGTGTTTTATTCTATTTAAATAAGTATCTCTCAAGAGGAAATAAACCGTTGCTGCCCTATTCTGTATTGTATTAAATTCTGCATAAGCCAACGTGGAAAAAAATGCAACTGTACCGGATCACTTTAGGCCTTATGTTTGGGACTAAGGCAACATAAAACTTTTTTTTCAATTATTGTCGAATGGAAATTGAAAGCAATTGAACAATTTATCCAATACATATTAGAATAAAATATGCATAGCCAAGTTAGCTTATGGAGAAAATTACAGCTTATTTGGAAGGCATGTTGTAAAATAAATAATCTATTTAGTTTTAGTTTTGTTTGTCTTAAAGGACAACAATATCAAAAACAACATCACCCCCATTACATGTCCACACTTCCAGCAGCTGAAATCACTTACTTACATTTACAACCGTGCTGCCCTCCCTTAGATATCACACAGCAAAGATGAGTGCTAAAAGCCCGCCTCCTAGACAGCCCAGGGCCATGATTAACATAACACTTGTCATTGGCTGGTGGAAATGTCTGTTACAACCTCTCCTCCTCTGCCAGATAAACAATCTTCAAATATCATGTTGCTAGGATACAGCCTACATAATCAAGCTGATCAAGGGTGGATGGAGGAGTGTTTTCTTGCATGCTAGCTTTGAGTGACAGTTAGTGGCAGGCAGAATTGTTACGCCCCCTTCACAGCATGGCTAATTGAAGGCAGAGAGAGGCTCGAAATCAGGAAAAAAATAAATGGGGAGGGCTGTATATCTTTACTCTTTTTAAAGCAATTTTTAAAAAAATGCATTGAGGCAAAACAGTTATCCTTTAAAGACTTGTGTGTAATGTACTTTTAAAGGAGTAATCAATGCTAATAACCACAGGAAATACCATTTATTCAAAATGTATCTTTTCTAGCTAGACAGTAGCAAGACATTTTTACTAACATTTTTCATTTGACATTTTACTGGTAATTTATTTATTGACATTTTTATTGAATAAAATAAAAAAAAAGTTGCATTATTTAGAAGACTCTAATCAATATTTTCCTGATCCAGTAAAACCCAGGGAAGTATAATCTCTTTAAAAGGTAGTGACAGAAAAAATATTAACAATATAGAGGATAAATATACATAAATAACACCCATTTTCCGACTATACTGTAAATCTGTATTGGAAAACAGAGCTTGATAAACTAAAATCCAACCCTTCCCTTTAATATCGTTGATAGATATTCTTCTCAGGTTCCTGACTTGGTTCTTCATTTTTTTTTCCTATTGCTTTTCAAGTGAGTTTGTATTATCTCATATAGGGAAATTCAAGCCAGGAGAAAGTAAATGTAATTCTATAAAAAGAATGTAATAAAGATTATACAATACAAATGCATCTAAATATTCCGCTGGTATGAAGTTCCTACTCATACAGTAAGTCAAACTTTGCAAACTTTTCATTAAATAAACACCTAGTTGAGTATTCCTTCATGTCTCATAAATTTTATTCAATGTATTCTTTTAGAAATCTATGGAAAGTATCCTTTAAGAAATGTGCAGGTGCTTAAAATGCATTGAGAAGCTTTCTGCTCAGGAGTTGCCTCTGTAATTTGGCTGACAAAGTGATTCTTTCTGAATTAAGTATTCTAGATTAAGCAGCTGAGGCATTTTATGCCTTTGGGCTAAGTTTCCCAAACAACAATATTGTACACTATATTGAAGGCATTCATTTAGTGAGCTGTTTAGATTATATTTTCTTACATTTCATACTGATGGATTTTGGTAGCTTTTTCTTAGCACAGTTGAAAATCAAGTATGCAATAAATATTTTATTGTAGTTATAGCTCATTATGATCCTAGTGTGAGTTTTCTGGATATTTCTTTTCCTTTTGGAATATTTTTTTTACAAAACCTTATTATTATGAGATTTGAAGTGTCAATTATGGGATCTATGAAGATGCCTTTGTATTTTGAGTTTTATTCTCCTTTAAAGGAGAACTAACCCCAAAATAATCAAAGTTTAAGTTAGAAAGTACTTGCCTCAACATCCTTCTCAGAATGGAAGATTCCACTCAGGGGCCTTTTCTTTACCTCTATGAGCTCATTTTAGGTTCTGTTTGTTCCCCAACTCTAAAGCTGACATTTTCCCTTGCCTGCCAGTACTTTTGCCTTGATTAAATCTTCAGCAGCTGTGTGATTTCCACTCCCACCTCTTAACCCCTATGATGTAGGAATATATTAAATCATCAATATTCAAATTGGTGGTGCAGCTGATTAACACTTTCCTAGTAGCAGTGTTGTAGTGTGATGTATATATATAGGTCTGGGTATCTAGTGTGTCCGGATCTGAAGTATTGTATGTCTGACCTACAGCTTTCACTCCACCAAATCCGATATATAAACAATAAATTGCAGGTGAAACATACAAAGACACAGGTCTGTAGCTGTGAATATTGCAAGTTTATTGCAAAACGTGCATGCTACATGTTTCAGACCCACTCAAGCACTTGAAGGACAAGTGGGTCAGAAACATGTAGAATGCATGTTTTGCAATAAATCTGCACTATTCAACATTCCAGAACTGTGTCTTTGTATGTTTCACCTACAATGGATTGTTTAAGTGTTGGAGGGCCATATTTAAAAACTTGCGATACCGCTGGTTTTCGTTACTGTACGACCATGGCAGTAGTATACCATAACATGTGGTAATAAACTACCATAACGATATTCTACAGGCTGTCATAGATTTACATTGACTATCGTACATTGACAAGATTTACGATAGTGATCATAAATTGATGACCATAATGATCGCTAAAGAAGGAGATACAACACCTTTATAAATATGGCCCATAATGTGAAGGTTTCTAGCTCTCCCTGTCAGCTGTAGCAATATTAGTGGAAAGTGTAGCTTCTTAAAGGGGAATGTTGGAGGGTAGGAAGAGTGTGTTTTTATAGGAACCACATGGTGCAGAACTGTAGGGGGAAGATGGAGAAGTGAACCTGCTCTGTGCAATGCCTTTCTCAGTGTGCCTTATTAAAGGGAAAGTTGGAGGGTAGGAAGAGTGTATTTTTGATTCAGCTGTCTGTATAAAAACAACAAGCTAAGAAATGCATTACACAGAGTTGTGCTAATATCATGGTCATTATCCTCCACCTGCAGCACTGCACCATGCTCTATAAGTGTATGTATTAAAGTACATATTACATAATGTACATATTAATAGGAATTATTGGAGAAAATGCCAATTAAAGGGGCACTTTTAGAGGGAACGCAAACATGTTCTATAAAATTAATGCAGCAGGAAGGCTGCCTGTGGGAAGTTTAGCACAACGAAAATAACTCCTCCAACTAGGGTTCCCACCTTTGCCTTTAAGACCCAAACACATATACAGGACTATGTATTAAAAGTTCTTATCGTTAAAAAATTTTCAACAACCAATCAGATTTTAGCATAAGAACTTTCATGACATAGGCCTGAGAATATGTACTCAACAAAAGTTTGTTAGTATTTTCTTTAGAAGCATGATGCAGGCTAATACAGTTTGTATTTAATGCAATGGTACTTAGCACTGCAACATGTATATTTAATACGTGTTTGGATCTTAAAGGCAAAGGTGGTCTTTGCATTTACACTACTTTCAAAACTACTTTCAGGTTCCAACATTCCCCTTTAAAATGCATTGCACAGAGCTGTGCTAAGACCATGTTCAAGTCAATATGCTGCACCTGCAGATCTGAGCTGTTTTGTTTTTATATGTGTACCTTGTAAAGTGGTCAGTTCAATTATACTGGGGTTGCCACCTTTGCTTTTAAGACTCAAACACTTAGGGCTAGCTTTCTCTAGCGTGTTTTGGATTGCGGTTTGCAATCCGATTGTGCTAGAGGGAGTTCTATGGGACCGGCCCACTACATGCGATGCGTTTCCGTGTGCTATTGGAGTGCATGCGATTACTATTTTTTGTCTGTATTGCATGCTCTCTGCTAGGGTCCAATTGTGGAAGCGCAAAGCCCATGCACGGAAGCAAGCTTGATCGTGCATTATTGCGACAATGCGTTCTCCCTTGCACTTAAGTGGGGCCACAGCCTCAGGAAATTGCTAAGTTCCATTTCATTAAGTACATGCTGTATGGCTAAACAGAAATCAATGCAGCTTGCATTACACTTCTAAGGGCTAGGTCACACAAGCGCATTTTTCAGGCAATTGTGATTTTTCAAATTGTATTGAAATCGCAACAACGCACCAAAATCTTGCGGGTGTGTTGCGATTCACGCATGTGTCAGCAATTTGGCAACGCATGCTTTTTTTTTGCAATCGCATGCCTTTTCATAATGACAATGGACAAATCGCAAGCGCAAACGCATGTAAAATCGTGTGCAATTCAGGTGTGTTGCAGTGTGGCCGTGCCCTAAATGTACATTTCAGCAATACACACACTAATATAAATGGTAGCGTGCAGAAATAAACACATACAAAGACACAGTCTTGCAGAAATGCTCACAAATATAAAGGGTTAACAAGTTGCTTCCTAAATACATATGAAAAGGGTTAACACCTTCCCCCACTCTGTTTGAGCAGGAAAATCTGCTAATAATATTCACTGCTATCTCTGATGATTGGCTGGGAGACACTGGCAGGTGGAAGTTCAACTGTTACATGCAGCTTAGCATAAGGGGAGTGGGAAACAAACATAAGGTAGTTGTTTAGCATGTGCAGAAGGATTTTTGGTACCTGGACCACCAGAAAGAAGCGACACTAGAAGCTAGCCATGACATCATAGATTGCCAGTACTCAAAAAATGTTCTATAAATGATTTCTACACTAAGAGGCTGAATTCAGAGGGGAGAGACAAATAGTTTTACAAAGTGACAGTTATAGAGTCTGTGGAGCTGCCTTTGTATTTTGGGTTTAGTTCTCCTTTAAACACAAAGCAATACTGTGGTGTTCTCTCATCTGCCTTAGTATCTAAACACACATATGTGTGATAAGCTGCCCAAGGAACATGTGGGCAATGGAGGGCCATTTTGGGTGATAATTGGACGTGTGTAGCCGTTCAGTTGAGCGTCCTTCGGTGAACCAATGAGTTGGACCACCAACGATGTCTGTTTTAGTGGTGTGTATGAGCTTTAACTCTATATGCAGGGCTTCCTCTTGGTGTTTTGTTTCCTCAAGGCTTCCTCCCAGACAAATAAATATCTGTAATCTTTCCTTTTGTGTTGCAGCAAACCCTGATGCATTTACTGTATATAAACCTGCATTATTAGACATTACCCATACCGTGGATTTATAATGGGCACTAATGTAGTGGATGAAAATGAATGCTTGTTAGCGGTACTTGAGGGCATGCCATTATTTTATGCCAAGCCTCTGGGAAATGTGTACTCCACCCACAGTGGGTCATGTGTTCAAGTACTGAAAGCTGGGGAGTTAGTCCCAAGAAAGCAAGCGAAAGAGCAGCAGGGACTTTCATCCCATAAAAGGCAGGTACTGATATGAAGACAAAGTCTGAGTATTACGTCTCCTAAGAAGGTAAAAAGTTACTAAGGTAAAAAAGGTTAATAGTTAGGACCCAGCAGAATAAAGCAAATCATGAAGTGGTTGCTGGGCTTAAAATAATTGAACTAATTGCTGTAATTTTTCCAGAGAGAAGGGCAGGCTTTTTAAGTCGCATTACAATGGTAAAGTAAAATGTAAGCAAATTAATTGGGTGTGCGGTAGGCTTCTAATTTTTGTATGCATTATTTTATATCCCCGGTAGCAAATTTTCGGCACAGTCATTAAAACCACTGCATTGTTGTATAGTTCCTGGTAGAAAAATAAGATGCATTATTATTTCATGCCAGGTTGCAAAATAAAGATGGTATTGTAAAATATTGGTAAAAGCGGGATAAAGCAAATTTGCTTTACCACGCCTGGTTCTTACTTATTGGTCTGCTTGCCCTTTTAAACATTACTCAGTCAGTTGATTGTTTTTTGTTATAGCATTTAGCTGGGCTTCTCTGCTTGTGATGTGATTTGTGTTCTGAATTCCTGTTATTGACTCGGCTTTGACTTATGACCTTCGTTTCTTTGCAGTTGGGATTGACCTTCCTGTTTCTCCAATAATGTTTGTCTCATCCTCTTGTACCTGGTTTGGCCTGACTGACTCTTGTGTTTGACCTCTGGCTCCACTGCTGACTTATGTACAATCCTCTGTACAGTACTTCATTAACACTCTTATTTTCTGTTTCCAACTTTCGGCTATCAGATTATTCTAGTATGCCCAGTCTGTTCCTGTGTGTTCTGGTATCTTAGACTTTAGTGAAAATATATAAAATCCCTGGGGCAACTGTGTTTGCTGTAGTGTTATTTGTATCCCAGCAAATTACATAAAGAGTAAACAGAGCCAAACACTGGGCAGTTATATAACCCCTGTCATTTCTATGTTGCCTGGAGCTTCTCTGCACAAATCAATGGTACAGAAGACTTGCATTTTAGTCAGTTTGACTTAAATTGAAAAGTAGGATTTATGTTAAAAATGTTAAAGGGCATGTCCACCCCCAAATCTAACTGTGGGTAAGGTAGGTAACCCCTAGCCACCCCCAAACGCCACAATATTTCATTAAAAAAATCCCCACATTTACTGCCTTCTCTCCCACGGCGATCCGATCCGGCCTCCTGCTTGCAAGCAGGGGCCGGACCTCAGCCATGTCTGTGATTGGCTGAGAGGCAGCCTATCACAGACATGACTGACATCATGTGAAACACCACGGGAGCTCTGTAAGTACGGATCTGGGTTTTTTTTATGAAATATTGCGGCGGTTGGGGGTGGGCAGGGGTTACTTACCTTACTTCCAAAGAATTTCACGCTAGGTGCAACGATGGCTGAGGATAGATCTGAATGGTGGGAGGGGGGTTTCTGCGCAGACCTTGACAAGGACAAGGATTCAGCATGGATCAGAAGCCTCACAGACCGCTTAGACTCTTTAGTTTCCTGGACTTTGAAAAGGCATATCTTGGAAACCATAAGGAGCAGAGATGTAAGGTATAGTTTATTTTAAACTACAGAATGGTGCTGTAGCTGGCCAGCTAAGACCTGTCCTAGGTTGCTATTATATGCATATTTATGTAAACAAACAACCTCAATACAGTTTATACATTCATATGTTTAAGTTAAAAGCAGAGTTATAACTGAAGTTTTATGTTTCTGAATGTCATATAACAGTTGTTTATGCATTGTGTAAATAGAAGCAGAAAAAGAAAATATACCTTTAAGAATCATCCTATTGGTAAGCCAATCACAGCCAGCTTCCTACTGCCCCTGTGAGGGAAACCCCTTAGCCAGTTTTTTCTAGATTCATCAAGGAAAGAGGCAGAGGTCCAGTCAGAGATTTATGCAGAAAGTTTTATGGAAGTTAAGAAGGCCAAATAGGTATTTATACTTGTTTATATTCTCTTACTGTTTAATGGTGTGGATATATATATTGAACCTGTTGTATGTGTTTACTTACAGTTCCACCAAACTAATTCCAAATCCAAATAAAAAAGTACAGACAATAACAGATTCACTGTTACATGAAGTTAATAAAGAAGTTAATAAAAGTATTTGGTGTGCTCTTTAAACCTACTGCTTCCATAGAACGGCACTAGAGGAATTACAGAGTAATAGACAATCTGATTAAACTAAAAAGACAGTGGTTGCGTAATTCTTCTAATGCTATAGCGCACAAGGCACTATATAGTGCTGCGCCTGCCACAGTGGAACTATAACCCTCAGAGGAAAAAGCAACAGCGTTCCTCAACTTGCACAGTAGAGAGCCCATCAGAGTATTAGAGCGACAGCATATACCGCCACACAGCAACTGACCCCTGAGAGAGCACCTCAGCTATCATACAGGCCATAGAACATGTGTATAAGTCAGACAGCGGCTGAAACTTAAAGTGGCAGAACGGCAAAGGCAAAATAGTCAGAGAAAGAGCGACAACCCACCTGCAATCCCTAGAGAGAGAAAGAGACGCATGGTGGATGCCAGAGTCCAGAGCTAGAGTGCCCGCACCGTTATCCACTAAGAGACCACGTGCTGAATCCAGTTAGTTTCCCGCCAATAGGCCTAAACATCACAAGTCATCGCAGAGCAGCGCAAGTCACCAAACAAGAAAAGACAAGTCCCCTTTAACAGTGACATTTGTTCCTGCAAACTTCAGATCAGATTTGTGCTTCAAATAAGGTCTGAGCTTTTCCCATTACTTATCTTTGCAAGACATTTTTTTTGTATGTCCAAAAAAAAAAAGGACCTTAAAGCAAGATGGACAATTTATGTTATGTGGACTCTATTACATTTAAAGTGAAAGTCATTTGTTTTTGCAGTTACTGCTATTACATTTAAAGTGAGACGCTTGGTTTTTTTTGCTTTTACTGCTATTGCATTCAAAGTGAAAGTCGTTTGTTTTTGCATTTGTTAGCATTGCATTTAAAGTGACAGGTTCCTGTTATTAGTATTAATTATATTAGCATTCAAGAATGTCTGAGCCTAGTAGAACTACTCCACCATTAGAGGAGGCAGAGGTGGATACAGTAGAAGGTGAAGAGAAAGAGAACCAGTCTGAACCAGAAAGGTCTAATGTAATATTAGTTGAGCCCCAAACCAATATAGCCCAAACAGTTGAACTAAGACGTTCATCACGTGACAGAAAACCAACCCAAAAGGCTCTAGAAAATTTGGAGCAAGAGGCAATACTGAAAAGAAAAAGATTCATCAGACTGTATGAGAGATGGAAATTATACATTAAAGACATTCGTAAAAAGCTAAAGCAAGAAAGCATAAAAGGGAACCTGAGTGAAATGATAGAGATAGTAGAAGAATTTGAGTCAGAGCTTATGGCAGCATATGTAAGCCTACGGTCATCTACGACACCCTCCCAGGATACTGTAAGGAACATGGACACGTGTACAGCAGTCACTAGGGATTTAGTAAAGCTCATGAGAGAAATATTATCTACAGCAAACTATGATGAAGTTAAAACACGAAAGGAAATGAACGACCTCTTCATGAGAGACTATGCCAGGTCCTTAGGGGGGACCACAATCTCAAGTGTGACCTCCTTTACCAGCAGAAGTGCCAGCCACACATCAGAGTCCTCAAACACTTCAGCTAAAAGAAGAGAATTAGCTGAACAACTCGCTGCCAAGAAAGCAGAAGCTGAGATGGAATCTACCATTGAGGCACAGCGTCTACGGTTAGCCGAAATGGATACACAACGCCATAAGATGGAGGCCGAAATGAAAAGTCTGGAAAGGCAAAGGGAAGTTAAAATTATAGAAGCCAGACTCAGAGTACATGAAGAGAATATGAAACAGGGTAGTCATATGTCTAAATCGATAATAAATGAAGAAACTGACTATTTTTCTCCATATGCCCAAGAAAATGAATGGAAATCTCCACTATGTAGTGAAAAAATAAGTCATAGCCCTTCCGTCTCTGCTCACAGAGACAAAGAGAGAGACCCACCTAAATCGGAATCGAGTGAAAAAATAAAACCAGGTAACTTTATTCCCATATGTCATGAAAACTGTCATGAAGATGTTGCAACTGTTGTCCCAGCAAGACCTCAGAGTAGAATGCTCACTAGACTTCCTATTCCGGAACCTGCTGTATTCTCCGGAGATGTACTGAAGTTCATAGAGTGGAAAGCAAGTTTTGAAATGATCATTGAGCACCATTGCTTCCGTCCAGTCGATAAGTTATTCTACCTTCAGAGATATACTGATGGTGAAGCAAAGAAAGTTCTTGAAGGTAACTTCTATAGAAAAGACGAAGAAGCCTACAAGCAAGCTTGGGAAAAATTAAATGCAAGATACGGTCACCCCTTTTTAGTGCAAAGAGCTTTCAGAGAAAAATTGATAAGCTGGCCTAAAATAGGTTCCAAAGAACACTTCAAACTCCAAGAGTACGGTGACTTCCTGCAAGCATGCAGCAATGCCATTCCATATGTTCAAGGACTAGAAATACTAAACGACTATCTAGAAAACCACAGGATGCTAGCCAAACTACCCGAAGAAGTGGCTTCTAGATGGAATCGCTATGTGACTAAACAGTTAGATCAAGGAAAAAACTTCCCAAGTTTCAAAGAGTTCTCAGAGTTTGTCAATGAGGAAGCACGGATAGCATGTAACCCAGTAACCGCATCCTACGTCTTAAAATCCTTAGAAGAAAAGCCTGCAAGAGAGACAAGACGTGCAAGAGCAACTAGTTTTGCAACCAACACAACTACTAAAGGTCCAGGAATCCAAGAGAGCAAATTCAAAGTCCCTACTGGGATCAGTAAAGAGTCAGCATCCACAAATTTTCAAACTATCTTCAAGTGTATGTTCTGTGGAGAAAACCACTCTATACATAAGTGCCAACAATTGAAAGGAAAGTCTCCAGATGAAAAGAAAAAGTTTGTACTTGATAACCAACTGTGTTTTGGATGTCTAAAGAAAGGCCATGTCACCAAGGAGTGCAGAAAAAAGGCCATTTGCAGCATTTGTAAAGGACGCCATCCTTCACCACTACATGAAGAGCGTCCAAAGAAAGAGAAATCCTTAATGCCGAAAGATACTGAGGAAGAACAGAAAGTATCAGTATTCTCTTGCAGAGTGAGGGAAAGAGAAATCAATGGCACGTCAATGGTCGTACCAGTGTGCATTTCAAATCCCAAAAGGAGGAACAAGAAGGTATATGCCTATGCGCTACTGGATGCACAGAGTGATGTCACCTTCATTGATCAAGAGATCTGCAAGAAATTACAAGTGGCTACAGAACCAGTGAGACTCAAACTCACTACAATGACAGGAAGAGACACGTTGGTGAACAATCAAAGAGTCCAAGGACTGAGAGTCAGAGGACTTAATTCAAACTGCATATTAGATCTGCCTCCAGCTTATACGAAGAATGACATACCTCTAGACCGAGATCGCATACCTACCTGTGAAACGGCCAACAAATGGGAGCACCTATCTGTCATATCTAATGAAATGTCCCCGCTGAAGGAGTTTGGTGTTGGGCTGTTGATAGGTTATGACTGTCCTGAGGCCTTGATACCACGAAAGGTAATTGCAGGAGGGAAGGGTGAACCCTACGCAGTTCAAACAGATCTAGGATGGGGTGTCGTTGGAGGAAACCAGCAGATTGCAAATGCAAAACAGGTGACAGGATCGTGTCATCGAATATCTGTCCAAGAATTACCAACTTTGAGTCCAGCGAAAATAATCAAGATCCTAGAATCTGATTTTGCAGATGTAAGTTCTAATGAAAGGAGTGTATCTCAAGAGGACATAAAGTTTGTACACACTCTAGAAGATAACATTCAGCAAAACCAACAAGGTCATCTTGAAATGCCATTACCCTTTAGAGAACGACCTTGTCTACCAAATAACAGAGATCTTGCTCTAGCAAGACTGAAAAGCTTAAAGAAAAGGATGGAAAGAGATCCCAAACTCAAAGATGATTATTTGAAATTTATGACGGAAATCCTCAAAGAAGGACATGCAGAGAAAGTTGATAGTCAGCCTAAAGAAGGAGAAGTATGGTACATCCCACATCAAGGTGTCTATCACCCAAAGAAACCAGATAAGATCAGAGTAGTTTTTGATTGCTCAGCAAAGTACAATAATGTTGCATTGAATGATAATCTACTAAAAGGACCAGATCTTACAAACACCCTGCCTGGAGTACTCTGTAGATTCAGAAAATATCCCGTAGCAGTCATGTGTGACGTTGAAAAGATGTTCCACCAGTTTCATGTGAAGAAAGAAGATAGAGACTTCCTCAGGTTTCTATGGTGGGAGGATGGAGATACAGATACAGAGCCAGCAGTATACAGGATGAAAGTACACTTGTTTGGAGCAGCATCATCTCCAGGTTGTGCCAATTACGGCATGAAGCATCTGGCCAATCAAAATGAAAAGGACTGCCCAACAGCCGCAAATTTTCTGAAGAAAAACTTTTATGTAGATGATGGTCTTATTAGTCTAGAATCCACAGAATCGGCTATTCAATTGGTGAAAGAAAGTCAAGAGTTATGCGCAAGGGGAAATCTGCGCCTTCATAAATTCATCTCAAACAACAGAGAGGTACTGGAATCTATTAGTGAGTCTGAACGTGCACCAACAATGAAGAATGTAGATCTCAATTATGATCATCTTCCAATTCAGAATGTACTCGGATTGGGATGGAATGTAGAAAATGACAATTTCTTCTTTGAAGTATCTATTGAAGAGAAAGTTCCGACTAGACGTACCATTCTTTCCGCAGTAGCTTCAATATATGATCCTTTAGGACTCTTGGCACCATTAATCCTTAGAGCAAAAGTAATACTGCAAGAATTGTGTAGACAGAAGTTGGGATGGGATGAGCTCATACCAGAAAGTTTGAGGCCAAGGTGGGAGAGTTGGACACGAGACTTGCAAAATTTGAAAGAAGTTCAGATACCTAGATGTTTTGTACCTCCTGATTTCGGAAAGTACAGGAAAATAGAACATCATCACTTTTCAGACGCCAGTAGTCAAGGTTATGGTCAGTGCTCCTATATCAGAGTGATAGGAGACGAAAAGATACACTGTTCCCTAGTTATGGGAAAAGCCAGAGTCGCACCTAACAGTATTCAGACAATACCAAGACTTGAATTGACAGCAGCAGTCGTCTCAGCTTCAGTAAGACAGTTTCTGAAAGAAGAATTGGAATTGAAAATAGATGAAGAGTATTTTTGGACAGACTCACAAGTCGTCCTAGGATACATAAACAATGAAGCTCGAAGATTCCATACCTTTGTCGCCAACAGAGTTCAGAAAATTCGAGAGACAACAAATTCAGAACGTTGGCATTATATTCACACAAAATACAACCCAGCAGATCATGCTTCGAGAGGCTCGAATGTAACAGAATTGAAGAATTCAAACTGGTTCACTGGACCAGAGTTCCTTTGGGGAAAAGAAATCATACCCAGTGAATGTTATACAGAATTGTCTATGGGTGATCCAGAAGTAAAGGTTGTTCAAACGCTGAGCACTGCCACCAAGTGTCAAGATGACATACTTGAAAGACTAGCTAGATGTTCAAAGTGGAATACAATCATAAACGTAGTAGCTCGAATTCAACGCTTGGCAAAAGGAATCAGAAAGAAAGAATTGTTGAATGTAGAGGAAAGAATGAAGGCTGAAAAAACAGTCATAAGACTCATTCAACAGAGATTCTATAGTGATGAATTTAAGAAACTTAGTCAAGAACCTAAAAGGCTTCCAAACAACCACCCATTGTACAAGCTTAATCTTTTTCTACAGGATGGTATACTGAAGGTGGGAGGGAGACTGGAAAATGCATCGTTACCTGACAGAGTTAAGCATCCAGCAATTCTACCCAAAAATTCTACCTTTACAAGATTGATCATTAGTCACTACCACAACAAATCCTTGCATCAAGGAAGAAGTTTTACCCAAAGTTGTTTGAGAGAAGGTGGTTATTGGATAGTGAAAGGAAGCAAAGTTATAGCAAGGTACATAAGTAAATGTGTAATCTGTAGAAAAACACGTAGACCTACAGAAGAACAAAGAATGGCTGATCTACCGTCCGATCGTGTAAACACATCACCACCATTTCTTTATAGTGGAATGGATTGTTTTGGCCCATTTATCACCAAACAGAACCGCAAGGAGTATAAGAGATATGAAATAATATTTACATGTCTAAGCTCCAGAGCAATTCATCTGGAAATGTTGGAAGATATGTCAACGGACACATTCATCAACGCCTTAAGATGTTTCATAGCCATTAGAGGTACCGTCAGAGAGCTTAGATCTGACCAAGGATCTAATTTTGTTGGGGCAAAGAACGAGTTCAACAAGGCTCTAAAAGAGATTAATAAAGAAAAAGTAACTGAGTACTTGGCAGAGAAACAGTGTGATTTTCACATGAATGCTCCAAATGCAAGCAATACAGGAGGAGTATGGGAGAGGCAAATCAGAACTGTAAGAAATGTGCTAAGTTCAGTATTAAAAAAGAACGCCGGAAGAATAGATGATGCCTCACTTAGGACACTATTCTTTGAAGTAATGTCTGTTGTTAACAGTCGTCCTCTTACAGTCGACAACATCAATGACCCAACAAGTTTGGAACCTCTAACTCCCAATCATTTACTTCAACTTAAGCCTGATTACATACAGCCCCCGCCTGGCAAATTTACTAAAGAGGATTTATATGCCAGAAAAAGATGGCGAAGAGTTCAGTATCTAGTAGAACAGTTTTGGAACAGATGGAGCAAAGAATACTTAGCCCATCTCACACTAAGAAGTAAATGGCAAACACCTAGAAGAAATGTTCAAATTGACGACATAGTGTTAGTAAAAGAAGACGACTTACCCAGAAGTCAATGGAAATTGGCCAAAGTGATAGAAACTCAAAAAGACAAAGATGGACTAGTTAGAAGAGTATTGTTGCAAATAGGAGACTCGTAACTTGACAAAAGTCTCACAACTCCACTCAAGTTAGAACGCCCAATACAAAAGTTAGTTGTCCTGCTTGAGAGTAACAAAGGATACTTGAGAACTTGATAAAAATTCCACAAATTCATGTTCAAATCTTTCTACCAGGAACATAGAATTGTAGGTAATTTTGGTGGGAGTGTAGCTGGCCAGCTAAGACCTGTCCTAGGTTGCTATTATATGCATATTTATGTAAACAAACAACCTCAATACAGTTTATACATTCATATGTTTAAGTTAAAAGCAGAGTTATAACTGAAGTTTTATGTTTCTGAATGTATGCTTTATTAGTATTCTTAGAACACACAAATATTGTACTACGGGGAAAAAAAAAACATTATTATTTTAGTTTATAAATATCTGTGGTATTCAAAAAAAAAAACATTATTATTTTAGTTTATAAATATCTGTGGTATTCAGTTGGATCAACCAGGCTAAATGTTTAGTTCTTGGAGATATTTCGCTAGTCATCTGACTGACTTTCTCAATTCTGAATTAGAAAAGTCAGTTGGATGACTAGCAAAACATCTTCTAGAACTTATGCTTAAACCCAGTTGTTCTAACTGAATACCACATAATTACCACGGCTTAAATAAATTAGAACCTTCACAAACACGCAGTTACTCCTAAAAGGAAATAAAAGAGTACTGTGTAAATGTCTTTCCTGGCTCTCTACACCTGTTCGTGTTTATATGGAGATTCACGAACTGCAGACAAATCACAGCTAATGAGCAAAGCCTATAATAAATAATGGGCTTTAAATTGAAAAGATTACTCATTGTGGTAGGAAGAGATCAAAGGTTTTTGGGGTTTATTTATTTCATTTTGTGAGTCATGCAAAAATTCTCTGACGTTTGTTATGTTATTAATTTGTTTAGGAAAATGGTTTCACTTTACTGTCAAAAAGAATAAGATGTACATGTGAGTCACTGTCATTTATGTCCTTAAAAATATAATATACTAAAATGTAAAAAGTATATTAAAAAAACCACACATGCCTACTAAACACATATAAACATCTCCATGGCTCCTCTTTCAAAGATCATTAGACTTATATATAATAATATTTATTTGATGAAAATAAATTTTGTGAAGACCCAAACAATCAAGGCTATGTGCCGAGAGCCGCTATTGCTCTCTATTGCCCCCTTTAGGCAATGCAGAGAGCCGATAGTGGCATTGTATTGTCAATCAAATCCCTGTGACGTGAGCCTCTTTCCTGCTCAAGTCCAAGTCAAGATCATTAGCAGGGGGAGAGAGGTAGCTTTGACTGCAGATATAAGACTTCACTTGACCCCCCTTCTAGATAGATTTCACTGTTTGATGATGGGTCACAAAGAGAGATCAGGTTGCAGCAGGACACGAAGAGATCCGTGTCTTTGGGACAGCTTGCTTTTTATTGGCCACTGTGCATGGGTGTGTTTTTCAGGATGTTGAACTTTTAACTCCTACTGCACATGAGAAGCTTGACGGGCAGCTGGAGTTAAAACATGGAGGAGGTAACAGAAGGGAGGGGGAAGGGGGGAGTGCAGCAGAGAGTTCCATGGAAAACAGGGTCACTGACAGAGGTAGGAAAAAGGCAGCACAGAGTACATGAATTTAACTTTGCAATGGGGTAATGTGTTTTTTTCACTATAGATGCCCTTTAAAGTCACTTGATACATCAGATAACGTGAATTTAAGACACAAATAGCCGATGACGGCTCTCAGTACATAGCCCTGTATGTCTTTACTGTTTGCACAAGGAAGCACCACATTCTGAATAGCCATGTAACTGTAAATACAATTTAGCAGCCATGTGTTTTTATGGTGTTATGTGTATACATTATTGTGTTTTTCTTTACAATATACACACAAATACATAATCACTTGATATCAAAGTAACTAATCATTACATACAAAATCTACCAATTTAAAGTGTTGTCCCTGGGGCAGTAGCTATTAGATAACATCTGGGGAAGGATGTTTCTAAGTCCTTTAACACAACAAAAGCAGTTTTATCCAGAAAGCTGGTTTGTGATCAGAATAATAATGCACCCTGCTTGACTCTGTCATGCTTCAAAGATTTTTTTCAATAATGGCTGTGCCATGGTAATCAATTTATTTGAATCTGGGGTCTGACTGAACTGTTCTGTGTAGCCAAATGTTTATCAAATACTTAAAAACTAGCTAAGAGCAAACAGAAATCTAATTATCACTTGAACAAAGATACAAATGATCATTGGTTTATGCTTCTGCTTAGTCTATCAAAACTGAATATATATTGATCTAAGAGAGCATTGCATCACTGCTGCTGCTATATTTACTTGGCAAATTTGAAATCATCAGAATCTTGAACTAAAATATTAAAGGAATAGTTCACTGCAATAGTGAACTATTCCTTTTCTACATTGACTGAAGCCCGGGAGGTTAAGGAGCTATGCCTTACCTCCCATTCTTCAATCAATGTTTGGATAGCCAGGAACGAAGATCTGAAAATCTTACCTTTCATGCGATCCAGCCGGGCCGCTCTGACAGCTCCCGACTGCTTCCTGCTTCTGTTACACTATATGCCCGTTAATGCACGCTATAGCAGAGCAGAGGCAGGAAGCTGTCAGGAATTTCAGAGTGGCCCTGCTGGATCGCGCAGTAAGATTTTCAGATCTTCATTCCTTGCTATCTAAACATTAATTGAAGAACAGGAGGTAACGCATAGCTCCTTAACCTACAGAGCTTCAATCAATGTAGAAAAGGAATAGCTCACTATTGCAGTGAACTATTCCTTTAAAGGAAATGTACTGTAATGTGCCCCCAACCATTTTAACTAGAAATGCCCACATAAGTTTATTTGTTGGAAGTAGGGGCCCCTATTTCTACCTCTGATTTCTGCTTAGTTGCCAATTGTCCTCAGCAGTGAAAAAGTCTCTCTGCTCCTGCATTTGCAGTGTGCTGCATTTGCATTGATGTTTGTTTTTTAAGGGACTGGATACAAATTGTCAGAAAACAAATAAAATTTGGTGTTTTAGAATGAAAATGATATATTAGACACGTTACAATTTTGTGACATTTAAAGTACCGTATATACTCGAGTATAAGCCGAGGTTTTTAGGTTTAAAAATTAACCTAAAAACCTTGACTCGGCTTATACTCGAGTCAGAAGAAACTAACCTTCAATCCGAGGCAGCCGCGAGTCCGGCCGGCAGTTCCCAGTAGTTCTTCGCGTTTGCGCGATGACGTCATCACGCACGCTGGCGGGTGACGTCATCGCGCAGCCGCGAAGCAGTAATGGGAACTGCCGCTGGACTCGCGCTGCCTCTGGATTGCAGAGAGAGGAAAACTGAAGACCAGGTACGGGTAAGTGAGCTGGGGGGGGACTGGGGGAGGGCTGGGGGTACTGGGGGAGGGCTGGGGGGACAGTATGCCATGCCTGTTTACTGTATGCCTCACAAAAACCAAGGTTAGGACCTCCTTTCAGCAGAATGACTATCTGGAACTGTCCCCCTTTTCTTATAACGCACTGCACTTTGGAGAGATCTCAGACTGCAACAATGGGTCATTCTGCTGATCTGTGCAGGCTGAAAATGATCAGAAATCTGTAAATCCCCAAGATTTAGGACTTTGTACTTTCTCATTGGAATTAATGTGATGTTGGTGTACAGATTTCATTTAAAGGACAATAATGTTTGTTAGCGGTGTCTATTAAAGCAGCCCTGGGGGGAGGGCTGGGGGTACTGGGGGGAGGGCTGGGGGGACAGTATGCCATGCAGACACCCACATTACCTTTTTACTATAGGTGGTTGAAACTACAACCCCAGCAACCAAGCATGCTGGGAGTTGTAGTTCCAAACATCTACAGTGGAAAGGTATTAGGGTTACTGTATACCCTCGGCTGATACTCGGGTCAATCATCTTTTCTAATTTTTGAGGCAAAAATGGGTGCCTCGGCTTATACTCGAGTCGGCTTATACTCGAGTATATACGGTACTTAATATGCAGAAAAGGCCAGGTATTGTGCAACGCAGAATTGCTTCCCAACTTTACTAACTGCTTGTAAGTTCTCTGTCTATGTAAAATTACAAGTAGTTGTGCAGTGTATATAAATACACCATTTAAAATGAATCAAATGTTATTCCACTACATTTAGTAGTACTTGGAGCAGTCATCAATAGTTCTGAGTTTCTCAACTTTTCTTTCATGTTTTTTGTCTAACATCCCACATATAGAGATGGCCAAACTTTATGAAGTTCAGTCCGTTTTCTACCTTAGTAAAAGTTCGAAAGTTCGAATTCGGACCCTTTTAAGTCAATGGGGGAGTGATAGTTCGAAAATTCCGGGTGATTTAAAGCTAAACTAACAAAGGTAAATTACTTTAAATGGCTGTGGCACCTGGGAAATAGTCTGGGGAACATGTCACTGTCACCAAAACTTGTTAAAACACTTCTTAAACATGAGCGGGCAACTGTGAGCTACATAAGCAGACTGTGAGGTCATTTTGGTACCCTATTATGAAACACCTAATAGTGAGACCTAGTGGTGTAAGTATCCTCACTCCTGGGGATATACTTGAGAAAGGGTCCAAGTAACCCGAAACTTGTTGGTTGAACATGGATTAAATCAAGAACGGACACTTACTTTGTGTCTGAGCTCCTACACGTAAGTGTAGACTTATTTGTCTGTCTAAAGAGTGTTAACAACTTGATACTGTGTCTTCTATTCTCTCAATTTCCACAAAAACCTAAACCAGCTGTTACACATATTAGTGACATTCACCAGCATTATTTCAATGACATCCAGCAATAGAGCTAAAGGGATTTGAAATCAGGAGTGTTAGAGAGAACGGGTTGCCTAATATCAGCAAGGATTTGGGCCAAAAACTACAAACCATGATTGCTGAAGAACTACTGTCAATGGCATCACGGTAGTGGTAGCATTATGATGGGCGCACAGCCATTATACAGCATACAGTAGGGTCCATGTATGTGGGTACCACCGTAGATTATCAACATATGTATCATTCTAATAAGAAGTTCTATTAGTGATGCATTGTAAGATAAATATAAACGTATAAACTATACAGTATATAAATATAAGTTTTAAATAAAAAGTCACAATAATAAGTATCCACTGAGTTGTTGCAGTGACATTATCCCAGTTTTGATTCTGCTCTCTCTTCTGTCCAAGCTCTATAATGTCCCACAAACTCCCCAATGCCACTTGAGGAAAAAGAGCAGGCTTGAGGTATTTTAGAGTCCAGTCAATATTCATGATCTTGTATAGGCTTGTGAATATGATCATCATACAAGAGCTTAAAGGCTTGCATATTACCCTGGGTTAGACATTAGTTACAAGCATCATTCTCACAATATAAGTAGTTTACTACAGCCAAGCCACCCAGTCACTTCCTCATTGCCCTATTGAATTAATGTGGGAATGATGGATTAATTAACAGTGGACATATATTTAAATACCAACTCATTCAGTGAGCTATAGTATATGATTTTATTAGGGTGTACTATATTTCTAGAATAAACAAGATTTTCTAATCTGTGCTGTGCACTGGTTTCTCTGTTTCGGTGCCAATCCACAGAGATGCCTTATTTTTTAAAGAGGGTGACGTGATATTAAGTATGTTTTTGTTTGTTTGATTAATAAAAAGCACAAGTGTTTTTATTCTATTTAAAAAGTATCTCTCAAGAGGAAATAAACCGTTGCTGCCCTATTCTGTATTGTATTAAATTCTGCATAAAGCCAACGTGGAAAACAATGCAACGTACCGGATCACTTTAGGCCTTATGTTTGGGACTAAGGCAACATAAAACTTTTTTTTCAATTATTGTCGAATGGAAATTGAAAGCAATTGAAAAAATTTATCCATACATATTAGAGTAAAAATATGCATAGCCAAGTTAGACTTATGGAGAAAATTACAGCTTATTTGGAAGGCATGTTGTAAAATAAATAATCTATTAGTTTAGTTTTGTTTGTCTTAAAGGACAACAATATCAAAAACAACATCACCCCCATTACATGTCCACACTTCCAGCAGCTGAAATCACTTACTTACCTTACAAACCGTGCTGTGCTGCCCTCCCTTAGATACAACAGCAAAGATGAGTGCTAAAAAGCCCGCCTCCTAACGCCCAGGGCCATGAATAACATACACTGTCAGTGGCTGGTGGGAAATGTCGTTTACAACCTCTCCTCCTCTGCATGAATATAACAATCTTCAAATATCATGTTGCTAGGATACAGCCTACATATCAAGCTGATCAGGGTGGATGGAGGAGTGTTTTCTTGCATGCTAGCTTTGAGTGACCAGTTAGTGCAGCGAATTGTTTGCCCCCTTCACAGCATGGCTAATTGAAGGCAGAGAGAGGCTCGAAATCAGGAAAAAAATAAAATGGGGAGGGCTGTATATCTTTACTCTTTTTAAAGCAATTTTTAAAAAAATGCATGAGGCCAAAACAGTTATCCTTTAAAGACTTTGTGTAATGTACTTTAAGGAGTAATCAATGCTAAAACCAACAGGAAATACCATTTATTCAAAATTTTTTCTTTTCTAGCTAGACAGTAGCAAGACATTTTTACTAACATTTTTTCATTTGACATTTTACTGGTAATTATTATTGACATTTTTATTGAATAAAAAAAAAAAAGTTGCATTATTTAGAAGACTCTATATCAAATTTTCCTGATCCAGTAAAACCAGGGAAGTATAATCTCTTTAAAAAGGTAGTGACAGAAAAATATTAACAATATAGAGGATAAATATACATATAACACCCTTTTCCGACTATACTGTAAATCTGTATTGGAAAACAGAGCTTGATAAACTAAAATCCACCCTTCCGTTATATCGTTGATAGATATCTTCTCAGGTTCCTGACTTGGTTTCTTCATTTTTTTTCCTATTGCTTTTTCAAGTGAGTTTGTATTATCTCATATAGGGAAATTCAAGCCAGGAGAAAGTAATGTAATTCTATAAAAAGAATGTAAAAAGATTATACAATACAAATGCAATCTAATATTCCGCTGGTATGAAGTTCCTACTCATACAGTAAGTCAACTTTGCAAACTTGTTCATTAAATAAACACCTAGTTGAGTATTCCTTCATGTCTCAAAATTTTATTCAATGTATTCTTTTAGAACTCTATGGAAGTATCCTTTAAGAAATGTGCAGTGCTTAAAATGCATTGAGAAGCTTTCTGCCTCAGGAGTTGCCTCTCTGTAATTTGGCTGACAAGTGATTCTTTCTGAATTAAGTATTCTAGATTAACAGCTGAGGCATTTTATGCCTTTGGGCTAAGTTTCCCAAACACAATATTGTACACTATATTGAAGGCATTCATTTAGTGAGCTGTTTAGATATATTTGTTACATTTCATACTGATGGATTTTGGTAGTTTTCTTAGCACAGTTGAAAATCAAGTATGAAATAATATTTTATTGTAGTTATAGCTCTATGATCCTATGTGAGTTTCGGTATGTCTTTCTTTTGGAATATTTTTTTACAAAACCTTATTATTATGAGATTTGAAGTGTCAATTATGGGATCTATGAAGATGCCTTTGTATTTTGAGTTTTATTCTCCTTAAAGGAGAACTAACCCCAAAATAATCAAAGTTTAAGTTAGAAAGTATTGCCTCAACATCCTTCTCAGAATGGAAGATTCCACTCAGGGGCCTTTTCTTTACCTCTATGAGCTCATTTAGGTTCTGTTTGTTTCCCCAAACTCTAAAGCTGACATGTTTCCCTTGCTGCCAGTACTTTGCCTTGAGTAAATTTTCAGCAGCTGTGTGATTCCATCCCACCTCTTAACCCTATGATGTAGGAATATATTAAATCATCAATATTCAAATTGGTGGTGCAGCTGATTAACACTTCCTAGTAGCAGTGTTGTAGTGTGATGTATTATATAGATGTCGGGTATCTAGTGTGTCGGATCTGAAGTATTGTATGTCTGACCTACGCTTTCACTCCACCAAATCCGATATATAAACAATAAATTGCAGGTGAAACATACAAAGACACAGGTCTGTAGCTGGAATATGCAGGTTTATTGCAAAACTGCGTGATACAGTTTCAGACCACTCAAGCATTGAGGAAGGACAAGTGGATCAGAAACCATGTAGCATGCATGTTTTGCAATAAATCTGCACTATTCACATTCCAGAACTGTGTCTTTGTATGTTTCACCTACAATGGATTGTTTAAGTGTTGGAGGGCCATATTATAAAAACTTGCGATACCGCTGGTTTTCGTTACTGTACGACCATGGCAGTAGTATACCATAACATGTGGTAATAAACTACCATAACGATATTCTACGGGCTGTCATAGATTTACATTGACTATCGTACATTGACAAGATTTACGATAGTGATCATAAATTGATGACCATAATGATCGCTAAAGAGGAGATACAACACCTTTAAATATGGCCCATAATGTGAAGGTTTCTAGCTCTCCCTGTCAGCTGTAGCATATTAGTGGAAAGTGTAGCTCTTAAAGGGGAATGTTGGAGGTAGGAAGAGTGTGTTTTTATAGGAACCACATGGTGCAGAACTGTAGGGGGAAGATGGAGAAGTGAACCTGCTCTGTGCAATGCCTTTCTCAGTGTGCCTTATTAAGGGAAAGTTGGAGGGTAGGAAGAGTTATTTTGATTCAGCTGTCTGTATAAAACAACAAGCAAGAAATGCATTACACAGATGTTGTGCTAATATCATGGTCATTATCTCCACCTGCAGCACTGCACCATGCCTATAAGTGTATGTATTAAAGTACATATTACATAATGTACATATTAATAGAATAATTATTGGAGCAAATGACAGTAAAGGGCACTTTTAGAGGGAATGCAAACATGTTCTGATTAAAATAAGCAGCAGGAAGGCTGCCTGTGGGAAGTTTAGCACAACGAAAAACTCCTCCAATAGGTTCCCACTTGCCTTTAAGACCCAAACCATATACAGGACTATGGGGGTATTCAATAATAGTCTTATCGTTAAAATGGTGCTAATTTGCCCCAACCATCAGATGTTTGCTTCAAATGTTACATAAGTTCTGATTGGTTGGGGACAAAATTAGCCACCATTTAAACAATAAGAACTTTTATTGAATCTCCCTGATGTATTAAAATTTCTTATCGTTAAAAAATTTTTCAACAACCCAATCAGATTTTAGCATAAGAACTTTCATGACATAGGCCTGAGATATGTATTCAACAAAAGTTTGTTAGTTTTCTTTAGAAGCATGATGCAGGCTAATACATTTGTATTTAATGCAATGGTACTTAGCACTGCAACATGATATTTAATACGTGTTTGGATCTTAAAGGCAAAGGTGGTCTTTGCCGACACTACTTTCAAACTACTTTCAGGTTCCAACATTCCCCTTTAAAAGTGCATTGCACCAGAGCTGTGCTAAGACCAGGTTTCAGTCAACTATGACTGCACCGCAGATCTGAGCTGTTTTGTTTTTTATATGTGTACCTTGTAAAGTGGCAGTTCAATTATACTGGGGTTGCCACCTTGCTTTTAAGACTCAAACACTTAGGGCTAGCTTTCTCTAGCGTGTTTTGGATTGCGGTTGCCTCCGATTGTGCTAGAGGAGTTCTATGGGACAGGCCACTACATGCGATGCGTTTCCGTGTGCTATTGGAGGCATGCGATTTACATATTTTTTGTCTGTATTGCATGCTCTCTGCTAGGGTCCAATTGTGGAAGCGCCAAAGCCCATGCACGGAAGCAAGGTGATCGTGCATTATTCGGAGACAATGCGTTCTCCTGCACTTAAGTGGGGCACAGGCCTCAGGAAATTGTAAGTTCCATTGCATTATACATGCTGTATGGCTAAACAGAATCAATGCAGCTTGCATTACACTTCTAAGGGCTAGGTCACACAAGCGCATTTTTCAGGCAATTTGATTTTTCAAATTGTATTGAATCGCAGCAACGCACAAATCTTGGTGGTGGTTGCGATTCACGCATGTGTCAGCAATTTGGCAACGCATGCTTTTTTTGCAATCGCTGCCATTTTCATAATGACAATGGACAAAGCGCAAGCGCAAACATGTAAATCGTGTGCAATTCAGTGTGTTGCAGTGTGGCAGCAATACCCACACACTAATAAATGGTAGCGTGCAGAAATAAACACTACAAAGACACAGTCTTGCAGAAATGCTCACAATATAAAGGGTTAACAAGTTGCTTCCTAAATACATATGAAAAGGGTTAAAAACCTCCCCTGTTTGAGCAGGAAAATCTGCTAATAATATTCACTGATCTCTGATGATTGGCTGGGAGACACTGGCAGGTGGGGACTCAAAGTTCAACTGTTACATGCAGCTTAGCATAAGGGGAGTGGAAAACAAACATAAGGTAGTTGTTTAGCATGTGGCAGAGGATTTGGTACCTGGACCACCAGAAAGAAGCGACACAGAAGCTAGACCATGACATCATAGATTGCCAGTACTCAAAAAAAGTCTATAAAAGATTTTACACTAAGAGGCTGATTCAGAGGGGAGAGACAAATAGTTTACAAAGTGACAGTTAAGTCTGTGGGCTGCTTTGTATTTGGGTTTAGTTCTCTTTAAACACAAAGCCAATACTGTGGTGTTCTCTCATCTGCCTAGTATCTAAACACACATATTGTGTGATAAGCTGCCCAAGAACATGTGGCATGGAGGGCCATTTGGTGATAATTGGACGTGTGTAGCCGTTCAGTTGAGCGTCCTCGGTGAACCAATGAGTGGACCACCAACGATGTCTGTTTTAGTGGTGTGTATGAGCTTTAACTCTATATGCAGGGCTTCCTCTGGTGTTTGTTCCTCAAGGCTTCCTCCCAGACAATAAATATCTGTAATCTTTCCTTTGTGTTGCAGCAAACCTGATGCATTTACTGTATATAAACCTGCATTATTAGACATTACCCATACGTGGATTTATAATGGGCACTAATGTAGTGGATGAAAATGATGCTTGTTAGCGGTACTTGAGGGCATGCCATTATTTATGCCAAGCCTCTGGAAATGGTACTCCACCCAGGGGTCATGTGTTCAGTACTGAAAGCTGGGGAGTTAGTCCAAGAAGCAAGCGAAAGAGCAGCAGGGACTTTATCCCATAAAGGCAGGTACTGATATGAAGACAAATCTAAGTATTACGTCTCCTAAGAGGTTAAAAGTTACTAAGTAAAAAAGGTTAATAGTTAGGACCCAGCAGAATAAAGCAAATCATGAATGGTTGCTGGGCTTAAAATAAGACTAATTGCTGTAATTTTCCAGAGAGAAGGGCAGGCTTTTAAGTCGCATTACAAGGTAAAGTAAATGTAAGCAAATTAATTGGGTGTGCGGTAGCTTCTAATTTTGTATGATTATTTAATACCCGGTAGCAATTTCGGCACAGTCATTAACCACTGCATGTTGCTATAGTTTCCTGGTAGAAAATAAGATGCATTATTATTTATGCCAGTTGCAAAAAAGAGGTATTGTAAAATATTGTAAAAGCGGTAAAGCAAATTTCTTTAGCTGTTCTACTTGGTTTGCCTTTTAAACATTCTACGTACGCGAGTGATGAGTTCGTTTTGTGTGAGGAGCCTGGCGCGACTACGGCTGCGCTGTGAAGTTGATTCTGTGTTGTGTGTGACTTAGGTGATTGCTACGGCTTTTTCTTGACGTATGACATTCGTTTGTGGTGTGGCAGTTGGATGACCTTCCTGTTTCTCCAATAATGTTGTCTTTGTGACACCTCTTGTACCTGGTTTGGCCTGATGACTCTTGTGTTTGACCTCTGCTTCCACTGCTGACTTATGTACAATCCTCTGTACAGTACTTCATTAACACTCTTATTTTCTGTTTCCAACTTTCGGCTATCAGATTTCTATGTATGCCCAGTCTGTCCTGTGTGTGTTCTGGTATCTTAGACTTTAGTGAAAATATATAAAAACCCTGGGGCAACTGTGTTTGCGTAGTGTTATTTGTATCCCAGCAAATTACAAAAGAGTAAACAGAGCCCCAACAGGCAGTTATAAACCCCTGTCATTTCTATGGTGCCTGGAGCTTCTCTCTCACAAATCAATGGTACAGAAGACTTGCATTTTAGTCAGTTTGACTTAAATTGAAAAGTAGGATTATGTAAAAATGTTTAAAGGGATGTCCACCCCAATACTAACTGGGGTAAGGTAGGTAACCCCTAGCCACCCCCAAACGCACAATATTTCATTAAAAAATTCCCACATTTCACTGCCTTCTCTCCCACGGCGATCCGATCCGGCGTCCTGCTTGCAAGCAGGGGCGGACCTCAGCCATGTCGTGATTGCTGAGAGGCAGCCTATCACAGACATGACTGACATCATGTGAAACACCAGGGAGATTGTAAGTACGGATCTGGGTTTTTTTTATGAAATTGATTGCAGCGGTTGGGGGTGGGCAGGGGTACTACCTACCTCTATCAAGATTTCACGCTAGGTGAACGATGTGAGGATAGATCTGAATGGTGGAGGGGGTTTCGCGAGACTGACAGACAGGTTCAGCATGGATCAGAAGCCTCACAGACAGCTTGACTCTTGTCTCTGTAGTCAACTGGACTTTGAAAAAGGCATATCTTGGAAACCATAAGGAGCACGAGAGTAAGGTGTAAGTTATTTTAAACTACAGAAGGTGCTGTAGCTGGCCAGCTAAGACCTGTCCTAGGTTGCTATTATATGCATATTTATGTAAACAAACAACCTCAATACAGTTTTATACATTCATATGTTTAAGAAAAGCAGAGTTATAACTGAAGTTTTATGTTTCTGAATGTATAAACAGTTGTATATGCTTGTGTAATAGAAGCAGAAAAAGAAAATATACCTTTAAGAATATCCTTTGGTAAGCCAATCACAGCCAGCTTCCTACTGCCCCTGTAAGGGAAAACCCCTTAGCCAGTTTTTCTAGATTCATCAAGGAAGAGGCAGAGGTCCCAGTAAGAGATTTATGCAGAAAGTTTTTGGAAGTTAGAAGGCCAATAGGTTATTTATACTTGTTTATATCTCTTACTGTTTAATGGTGTGGAATATATATTGAACCTGTTGTATGTGTTTTACAGTTCCACCAAACTAATTCCAAATCCAAATAAAAATGCAAGGACAGACAAAAACAGATTTCACTGTTACATGAAGTAATAAGAAGTTAATAAAAGTATTTGGTGTGCTCTTTTAAACCTACTGCTTTCCATAGAACGGCACTAGAGAATTACAGAGTAATAGTACAATCTGATTAAACTAAAAGACAGTGGTTGCGTAATTCTCTAATGCTATAGCGCAAAGGCACTATATAGTGTGCGCCCTGCCACAGTGAACTATAACCTCAGAGGAAAAAGCAACAGCGTTCCTAACTTGCACAGTAGAAGCCCATCAGAGTAGTTGAGCGACAGCAGCATATACGCCACACAGCAACGACCCCTGAGAGAGCACCTAGCTATCATACAGGCCATAGAACATGTGTATAAGTCAGACAGCGCTGAAACTTAAAGTGGCAGAACGGCAAAGGCAAAATAGTCAGAGAAAGAGCGACAACCACCTGCAATCCCTAGGAGAGAAAGAGACGCATGGTGGATGCCAGAGTCCAGAGCTAGAGTGCCCGCACCGTTATCCACTAAGACCACGTGCTGAATCCAGTTAGTTTCCCGCCAATAGCCTAAAGTCATCAAAACATCACAAGTCATCGCAGAGCAGCGCAAGTCACCAAACAAGAAAAGACAAAGTCCCCTTTAACAGTGACATTTGTTCCTGCAACCTTCAGATCAGATTTGTGCTTCAATAAGGTCTGAGCTTTTCCCATACTATCTTTGCAAGACATTTTTTTGTATGTCCAAAAAAAAAAAAAGGACCTTAAAGCAGATGGACAATTATGTTATGTGGACTCTATACATTTAAAGTGAAAGTCATTTGTTTTGCAGTTACTGCTATTACATTTAAAGTGAGACGCTTGGTTTTTTTTGCTTTTACTGCTATTGCATTCAAGTGAAAGTCGTTTGTTTTTGCATTTGTTAGCATTGCATTTAAAGTGACAGGTTCCTGTATTAGTATTAATTATATTAGCATTCAAGAATGTCGAGCCTAGTAGAACTACTCCACCATTAGAGGAGGCAGAGGTGGATACAGTAGAAGGTGAAGAGAAGAGAACCAGTCTGAACCAGAAAGGTCTAATGTAATTTAGTGGCCCCAAACCAATATAGCCCCAACAGTTGAACTAGCAGTTCATCACGTGACAGAAAACCAACCCAAAAGGGCTAGAAAATTTGGAGAAGAGGCAATACTGAAAGAAAAAGATTCATCAGACTGTATGAGAGATGGAAATTATACATTAAAGACATTCGTAAAAAGCTAAAGCAAGAAAGCATAAAAGGGAACCTGAGTGAAATGATAGAGATAGTAGAAGAATTTGAGTAGAGCTTATTGACGCATATGTAAGCCTACGGTCATCTACGCACCCTCCCAGGATACTGTAAGGAACATGGACACGTGTACAGCAGTCACTAGGGATTTAGTAAAGCTCATGAGAGAAATATTATCTACAGCAAACTATGATGAAGTTAAAACACGAAAGGAAATGAACGACCTCTTCATGAGAGACTATGCCAGGTCCTTAGGGGGGACCACAATCTCAAGTGTGACCTCCTTTACCAGCAGAAGTGCCAGCCACACATCAGGTCCTCAAACACTTCAGCTAAAAGAAGAGAATTAGCTGAAAACTCGCTGCCAAGAAAGCAGAAGCTGAGATGGAATCTACCATTGAGGCCACGCGTCTACGGTTAGCCGAAATGGATACACAACGCATAAGATGGAGGCCGAAATGAAAAGTCTGGAAAGGCAAAGGGAAGTTAAAATTATAGAAGCCAGACCCAGAGGACATGAAGGAATAATGAAAACAGGGTAGTCATATGTCTAAATCGATAATAAATGAAGAAACTGACTATTTTTCTCCATATGCCAAGAAAATGAATGGAAATCTCCACTATGTAGTGAAAAAATAAGTCATAGCCCTTCCGTCTCTGCTCACAGAGACAAGAGAGAGACCCACCTAAATCGGAATCGAGTGAAAAAATAAAACCAGTGTAACTTTATTCCCATATGTCATGAAAACTGTCATGAAGATGTTTCAACTGTTGTCCAGCAAGACCTCAGTGTAGAATGCTCACTAGACTTCCTATCCGGAACCTGCTGTATTCTCCGGAGATGTACTGAAGTCATAGAGTGGAAAGCAAGTTTTGAAATGATCATTGAGCACCATTGCTTCCGTCCAGTCGATAAGTTATTCTACCTTCAGAGATATACTGATGGTGGAAGCAAAGAAAGTTCTTGAAGGTAACTTTATAGAAAAGACGAAGAAGCTACAAGCAAGCTTGGGAAAAATTAAATGCAAGATACGGTCCACCCCTTTTTAGTGCAAAGAGCTTTCAGAGAAAAATTGATAAGCTGGCCTAAAATAGGTTCCAAAGAACACTTCAAACTCCAAGAGTACGGTGACTTCCTGCAGCATGCAGCAAGCCATTCCATATGTTCAAGGACTAGAAATACTAAAGACTATCTAGAAAACACAGGATGCTAGCCAAACTACCCGAAGAAGTGGCTTCTAGATGGAATCGCTATGTGACTAAACAGTTAGATAAGGAAAAAACTTCCCAAGTTTCAAAGAGTTTTCAGAGTTTGTCAATGAGGAAGCACGGATAGCAGTAACCCAGTAAGAACGCATCCTACGTCTTAAAATCCTTAGAAGAAAAGCCTGCAAGAGAGACAAGACGTGCAAGAGCAACTGTTTTGCAAACAACACAACTAATAAAGGTCCAGGAATCCAAGAGAGCAAATTCAAAGGCCCTACTGGGATCAGTAAAGAGTCAGCATCCACAAATTTTCAAACTATCTTCAAGTGTATGTTCTGTGGAGAAAACACTCTATAATAAGTGCCAACAATTGAAAGAAAGTTCCAGATGAAAAGAAAAAGTTTGTACTTGATAACCAACTGTGTTTTGGATGTCTAGAAAAGGCCATGTCACCAAGGAGTGCAGAAAAAAGGCCATTTGCAGCATTTGTAAAGGACGCCACCTCACACTACAGAAGAGCGTCCAAAGAAAGAGAAATCCTTAATGCCGAAAGATACTGAGGAAGAACAGAAAGTATCAGTATCTTTTGCAGAGTGAGGGAAAGAGAAATCAAGGCACGTCCATGGTCGTACCAGTGTGCATTTCAAATCCCAAAAGGAGGAACAAGAAGGTATATGCCTATGCGCTACTGGATGCACAGAGTGATGTCACCTTCATTGATCAAGAGATCTGCAAGAAATTACAAGTGGCTACAGAACCAGTGAGACTCAAACTCACTACAATGACAGGAAGAGACACGTTGGTGAACAATCAAAGAGTCCAAGGACTGAGAGTCAGAGGACTTAATTCAAACTGCATATTAGATCTGCCCAGCTTTACGAAGAATGACATACCTTAGACCGAGATCGCATACCTACCTGTGAAACGGCCAACAAATGGGAGCACCTATCTGTCATATCTAAGAAATGTCCCGCTGAGGAGTTTGGTGTTGGGCTGTTGATAGGTTATGACTGTCCTGAGGCCTTGATACCACGAAAGGTAATTGCAGGAGGGAAGGGTGAACCCTACGCAGTTCAAACAGATCTAGGATGGGGTGTCGTTGGAGGAAACCAGCAGTTGCAAATGCAAACACGGTGACAGGATCGTGTCATCGAATATCTGTCCAAGAATTACCACTTGAGTCCAGCGAAAATAATCAAGATCCTAGAATCTGATTTTGCAGATGTAAGTTCTAATGAAAGGAGTGTATCTCAAGAGGACATAAAGTTTGTACACACTCTAGAAGATAACATTCAGCAAAACCACAAGGTCATCTTGAGCCATTACCCTTTAGAGAACGACCTTGTCTACCAAATAACGAAGATCTTGCTCTAGCAGACTGAAAAGCTTAAAGAAAAGGATGGAAAGAGATCCCAAACTCAAAGATGATTATTTGAAATTTATGAAGGAAATCCTCAAGAAGGAACATGCAGAGAAAGTTGATAGTCAGCCTAAAGAAGGAGAAGTGGTACATCCCACATCAAGGTGTCTATCACCCAAAGAAACCAGATAAGATCAGAGTAGTTTTGATTGCTCAGCAAAGTACAATAATGTTGCATTGAATGATAATCTACTAAAAGGACCAGATTCTTACAAACACCCTGCCTGGAGTACTCTGTAGATTCAGAAAATATCGTAGGGAGGGATGATGAGACGTTGACGATGAGATGACGAGAGGAAGAGAGATGCTCCCAGTTTCAGGTGGGGAGGAGATAAGAGCAGAGCAGACGTATACAGGATGAAAGTACACTTGTTTGGAGCAGCATCATCTCCAGGTTGTGCCAATTACGGCATGAAGCATCTGGCCAATCAAAATGAAAAGGACTGCCCAACAGCCTCAAATTTTCTGAAGAAAAACTTTTATAGATGATGGTCTTATTAGTCTAGAATCCACAGAATCGGCTATTCAATTGGTGAAAGAAAGACAAGAGTTATGCGCAAGGGGAAATCTGCGCCTTCATAAATTCATCTCAAAAAAACAGAGAGGTACTGGAATCTATTAGTGAGTCTGAACGTGCACCAACAATGAAGAATGTAGATCTCAATATGATCATCTTCCAATTCAGAATGTACTCGGATTGGGATGGATGTAGAAAATGACAATTTCTTCTTTGAAGTATTATGAAGAGAAAGTTCCGACTGACAGTACCATTCTTTCCGCAGTAGCTTCAATATATGATCCTTTAGGAATCTTGGCACCATTAATCCTTAGAGCAAAAGTAATACTGCAAGAAGTGTGTAGACAGAAGTTGGGATGGGATGAGCTCATACCAGAAAGTTTGAGGCCAAGGTGGGAGAGTTGGACACGAGACTTGCAAAATTTGAAAGAAGTTCAGATACTAGATGTTTTGTACCTCCTGATTTCGGAAAGTACAGGAAAATAGAATTCATCACTTTTCAGACGCCAGTAGTCAAGGTTATGGTCAGTGCTCCTATATCAGAGTGATAGGAGCGAAAAGATATAACTGTTCCCTAGTTATGGGAAAAGAGAGTCGCACCTAACAGTATTCAGACAATACCAAGACTTGAATTGACAGCAGCAGTCGTCTCAGCTTCAGTAAGCCAGTTTCTGAAAGAAGAATTGGAATTGAAAGAGTGAAGAGTATTTTTGGACAGACTCACAAGTCGTCTAGGATACATAAACAATGAAGCTCGAAGATTCCATACTTTGTCGCCAACAGAGTTCAGAAAATTCAGAGACAACAAATTCAGAAAGTTGGCATTATATTCACACAAAATACAAACCAGCAGATATGCTTCGAGAGGCTCGAATGTAACAGAATTGAAGAATTCAACTGGTTCACTGGACCAGAGTTCCTTTGGGGAAAAGAAATCATACCCAGTGAATGTTATACAGAATTGTCTAGGGTGATCCAGAAGTAAAGGTTGTTCAAACGCTGAGCACTGCCACCAAGTGTCAAGATGACATACTTGAAAGACTAGCTAGATGTTCAAAGTGGAATACAATCATAAACGTAGTAGCTCGAATTCAAACGCTTGGCAAAAGGAATCAGAAAGAAAGAATTGTTGAAGTAGGGAAAGATGAAGGCTGAAAAAAACAGTCATAAGACTCATTCACAGAGATTCATAGTGATGAATTTAAGAAACTTAGTCCAAGAACCTAAAAGGCTTCCAAACAACCACCCATTGTACAAGCTTAATCTTTTTCTACAGGATGGTATACTGAAGGTGGGAGGGAGACTGGAAAATGCATCGTTACTGACAGAGTTAAGCATCCAGCAATTCTACCCAAAAATTCTACCTTTACAAGATTGACATTAGTCACTACCACAACAAAACCTTGCATCAAGGAAGAAGTTTTACCCAAAGTGTGTGAGAGAAGGTGGTTATTGGATAGTGTGAAGGAAGCAAGTTATAGCAAGGTACATAAGTAAATGTGTAATCTGTAGAAAAACACGTAGACCTAAAGAAGAACAAAGAATGGCTGATCTACCGTCCGATCGTGTAAACACATCACCACCATTTCTTTATAGTGGAATGGATTGTTTTGGCCCATTTATCACCAAACAGAACCACAAGGAGTATAAGAGATATGAAAAATATTTACATGTCTAAGCTCCAGAGCAATTCATCTGGAAATGTTGGAAGATATGTCAACGGACACAATCATCAACGCCTTAAGATGTTTCATAGCCATTAGAGTACCGTCAGAGAGCTTAGATCTGACCAAGGATCTAATTTTGTTGGGGCAAAGAACGAGTTCAACAAGGCTCTAAAAGAGATTAATAAAGAAAAAGTAACTAGTGACTTGGCAGAGAAACAGTGTGATTTTCACATGAATGCTCCAAATGCAAGCCAACAGGAGGAGTATGGGAGAGGCAAATCAGAACTGTAAGAAATGTGCTAAGTTCGTTATTAAAAAAGAACGCCGGAAGAATAGATGATGCCTCACTTAGGCACTATTCTATGAAGTAATGTCTGTTGTTAACAGTCGTCCTCTTACAGTCGACAACATCAACGACCCAACAAGTTTGGAACCTCTAACTCCCAATCATTTACTTCAACTTAAGCCTGATTACATACAGCCCCCGCCTGGCAAATTTACTAAAGAGGATTTATATGCCAGAAAAGATGGCGAAGAGTTCAGTATCTAGTAGACAGTTTTGGAACAGATGGAGCAAAGAATACTTAGCCCATCTCACACTAAGAAGTAAATGGCAAAACACCTAGAAGAAATGTTCAAATTGACGACATAGTGTTAGTAAAAGAAGACGACT
Source organism: Hymenochirus boettgeri (assembly GCA_019447015.1). Taxonomy (NCBI): domain Eukaryota; kingdom Metazoa; phylum Chordata; class Amphibia; order Anura; family Pipidae; genus Hymenochirus; species Hymenochirus boettgeri. The sequence goes on along the minus strand of CM033474.1, from coordinate 190,051,767 downwards.
TACCCAGAAGTCAATGGAAATTGGCCAAAGTGATAGAAACTCAAAAAGACAAAGATGGACTAGTTAGAAGAGTATTGTTGCAAATAGGAGACTCGAAACTTGACAAAAATGGGAAAAGTCTCACAAATCCACTCAAGTTAGAACGCCCAATCAAAAAGTTAGTTGTTCTGCTTGAGAGTAACAAGGAGCACTTGAGAACTGATAAAAATTCCACAAATTCATGTTCAAATCTTTCTACCAGGAACATAGAATTGTAGGTAATTTTGGTGGGAGTGTAGCTGGCCAGCTAAGACCTGTCCTAGGTTGCTATTATATGCATATTTATGTAACAAACAACCTCAATACAGTTTATACATTCATATGTTTAAGTTAAAAGCCGAGTTATAACTGAAGTTTTATGTTTGAATGTCATATAACAGTTGGATATGCATTGTGTAAATAGAAGCAGAAAAAGAAAATATACCTTTAAGATCATCCTATTGGTAAGCCAATCACAGCAGCTTCCTACTGCCCCTGTGGAGGAAACCCCTTAGCCAGTTTTTTCTAGATTCATCAAGGAAAGAGGCAGAGTTCCAGTCAGAGATTTATGCAGAAAGTTTTATGAAGTTAAGAAGGCCAAATAGGTATTTACTTGTTTATATTCTCTTACTGTTTATGGTGTGGATATATATATTGAACCTGTTGATTTGTGTTTACAGTTCCACCAAACTAATTCCAAATCCAAATAAAAAAGTACAGACAAAACAGATTCACTGTTACAGAAGTTAATAAAGAAGTTAATAAAGTATTTGGTGTGCTCTTAAACCTACTGCTTCCATAGAACGGCACATAGAGGAATACAGAGTAATAGACAATCTGATTAAACTAAAAAGACAGGGTTTGCGTAATTCTTCTAATGCTATAGCGCACAAGGCACTATATAGTGCTGCGCCTGCCACAGGTGCCAATAGTGGGTTTATTTATAGTTTTGGGGTGGACATGTCCTTTTATGTTAAAAATTTCAGGGAGGCCTAAACCATCAGTAATGTATTTGATATAGTTTATTAAAAACATATCTTTTATTAGATATGCTTAGTATGCTTTATTAGTATTCTTAGAACACACAAATATTGTACTACGGGGAAAAAAAAAAACATATTATTTTAGTTTATAAATATCTGTGGTATCAGTTGGATCAACCAGGCTAAATGTTTGTTCTTGGAGATATTTCGCTAGTCATCTGACGACTTTCTCAATCTGAATTAGAAAAGTCAGTTGGATGACTAGCAAAACATCTTCTAGAACTTATGCTTAAACCCAGTTGTTCAATGAATACCACAGAATTACCACGGCTTAAATAAATTAGAACCTTCACAAACACGCAGTTACTCCTAAAAGGAAAACCTGGCTCTCTACACCTGTTCGTGTGTATATGGAGATTCACGAACGCAGACAAATCACAGCTAATGAGCAAAGCCTAAATAAATAATGGGCTTTAAATTGAAAAGATTACTCATTGTGGGAGGAAGAGATCAAAGGTTTTGGGGGTTATTTATTTCATTTTGTGAGTCATGCAAAAATTCTCTGACGTTTGTATGTTATTAATTTGTTTAGGAAAATGGTTTCACTTCACTGTCAAAAAGAATAAGATGTACATGTGAGTCACTGTCATTTATGTCCTTAAAAATATAATATACTAAAATGTAAAAGTATATAAAAAACACACATGCCTACTAAACACATATAAACATCTCCATGGCTCCTCTTTCAAAGATCATTAGACTTATATATAATAATATTTATTTGATGAAAATAAATTTTGTGAAGACCCAAACAATCAAGGCTATGTGCCGAGAGCGATTGCTCTCTATTGCCCCCTTTAGGCAATGCAGAGGGCCGATAGTGGCATTGTATTGTCAATCAAATCCCTGTGACGTGAGCCTCTTTCTGCTCAAGTCCCCCCCTCGTCACAAGAGTAAGATCATTAGCAGGGGGAGAGAGGTAGCTTTGACTGCAGATATAAGACTTCACTTGACCCCCCTTTAGATAGATTTCACTGTTTGATGATGGGTCACAAAGAGAGATCAGGTTGCAGCAGGACACGAAGAGATCCGTGTCTTTGGGACAGCTTGCTTTTTATTGGCCACGTGCATGGGTGTGTTTTTCAGGATGTTGAACTTTTAACTCCTACTGCACATGAGAAGCTTGACGGGCAGCTGGAGTTAAAACATGGAGGAGGTAACGAAAGGGAGGGGGAAGGGGGGAGTGCAGCAGAGAGTTCCATGGAAAACAGGGTCACTGACCGAGGTAGGAAAAGGCAGCACAGAGTACATGAATTTAACTTTGCAATGGGGTAGGTAAGGGTTTTTTTCACTATAGATGCCCTTTAAAGTCACTTGATACATCAGATAACGTGAATTTAAACACAAATAGCCGATGACGGCTCTCAGTACATAGCCCTGTATGTCTTTACTGTTTGCACAAGGAAGCACCACATTCTGAATAGCCATGTAACTGTAAATACAATTTAGCAGCCATGTGTTTTTATGGTGTTATGTGTATCTTATTGTTTTTCTTTACAATATAACACAAATACATAATCACTGATATCAAAGTAACTAATCATTACATACAAAATCTACCAATTTAAAGTGTTGTCCCTGGGCGAGCAGTAGCTATTAGATAACATCTGGGGAAGGATGTTTCTAAGTCCTTTAACACAACAAAGCAGTTTTATCCAGAAAGCTGGTTTGTGATCAGAATAATAATGCACCCTGCTTGACTCTGTCATGCTTCAAAGATTTTTTTCAATAATGGCTGTGCCATGGTAATCAATTTATTTGAATCTGGGGTCTGACTGAACTGTTCTGTGTGCCAAATGTTTATCAAATACTTAAAAACTAGCTAAGAGCAAACAGAAATCTAATTATCACTTGAACAAAGATACAAATGATCATTGGTTTATGCTTCTGCTTAGTCTATCAAAACTGAATATATATTGAATAAGAGAGCATTGCATCACTGCTGCTGCTATATTTACTTGGCAAATTTGAAAATTTCATCAGAATCTTGAACTAAAATATTAAAGGAATAGTTCACTGCAATAGTGAACTATTCCTTTTCTACATTGACTGAAGCCCGGGAGGTTAAGGAGCTATGCCTTCATCCCATTCTCAATCAATGTTTGGATAGCCAGGAACGAAGATCTGAAAATCTACCTTTCATGCGATCCAGCCGGGCCGCTTGACAGCTCCCGACTGCTTCTGCTCTGTTACACTATATGCCGTTAATGCACGCTATAGCAGAACAGAGGCAGGAAGCTGTCAGGAATTTCAGAGTGGCCCTGCTGGAGCCGCAGTAAGATTTTCAGATCTTCATTCTTGCTATCTAAACATTAATTGAAGAACAGGAGGTAACGCATAGCTCCTTAACCTACAGAGCTTCAATCAATGTAAAAGGAATAGCTCACTATTGCAGTGAACTATTCCTTAAAGGAAATGTACTGTAATGTGCCCCCAACCATTTTAACTAGAAATGCCCACATAAGTTTATTTGTTGGAAGTAGGGGCCCCTATTTCTACTCTGATTTCTGCTTAGTTGCCAATTGTCCTCAGCAGTGAAAAAGTCTCTCTGCTCCTGCATTTGCAGTGTGCTGCATTTGCATTGATGTTTGTTTTAAGGGACTGGATACAAATTGTCAGAAAACAAATAAAATTTGGTGTTTTAGAATGAAAATGATATATTAGACACGTTACAATTTTGTGACATTTAAAGTACCGTATATACTCGAGTATAAGCCGAGGTTTTTAGGTTTAAAAATTAACCTAAAAACCTTGACTCGGCTTATACTCGAGTCAGAAGAAACTTACCTTCAATCCAGAGGCAGCCGCGAGTCCGGCCGGCAGTTCAGTAGTTCTTCGCGGTTGCGCGATGACGTCATCACGCACGCTGGCGGGATGACGTCATCGCGCAGCCGCGAAGCAGTAATGGGAACTGCCGGCTGGACTCGCGGCTGCTCTGGATTGCAGAGAGAGGAAAACTGAAGACCAGGTACGGGTAAGTGAGCTGGGGGGGGACTGGGGGAGGGCTGGGGGTACTGGGGGAGGGCTGGGGGGACAGTATGCCATGCCGTTTTACTGTATGCCTCACAAAAACCAAGGTTAGGACCTCCTTCAGCAGAATGACATATCTGGAACTGTCCCCCTTTTATAAACGCACTGCACTTTGGAGAGATCTCAGACTGCAACAATGGGTCATTCTGCTGATCTGTGCAGGCTGAAAATGATCAGAAATCTGTAAATCCCCAAGATTTAGGACTTTGTACTTTCCATTGGAATTAATGGTGATGTTGGTGTACAGATTTCATTTAAAGGACAATAAATGTTTGTTAGCGGTTGTTATTAAAGCAGCCCTGGGGGGAGGGCTGGGGGTACTGGGGGGAGGGCTGGGGGGACAGTATGCCATGCAGACACCCACATTACCTTTTTACTATAGGTGGTTGGAAACTACAACTCCCAGCAACCAAGCATGCTGGGAGTTGTAGTTTCCAAACATCTACAGTGGAAAGGTATTAGGGTTACTGTTACCGGCTGATACTCGGGTCAATCATCTTTTCTAATTTTTGAGGCAAAAATGGGTGCCTCGGTTATACTCGAGTCGGCTTATACTCGAGTATATACGGTACTTATATGCAGAAAAGGCCAGGTATTGTGCAACGCAGAATTGCTTCCCAACTTTACTAACTGCTTGTAAGTTCTCTGTCTATGTAAAATTAAAAGTAGTTGTGCAGTGTATATAAATACACCATTTAAAATGAATCAAATGTTATTCCACTACATTTAGTAGTACTTGGAGCAGTCATCAATAGTTCTGAGTTTCTCAACTTTCTTTCATGTTTTGTCTAACATCCCACATATAGAGATGCGCAAACTTTATGAAGTTCAATCCGTTTTCTACTTAGTAAAAGTTCGAAAGTTCGAATTCGGACCCTTTTAAGTCAATGGGGGAGTGATAGTTCGAAAATTGGGTGATTTAAAGCTAAACTAACAAAGGTAAATTACTTTAAATGGCTGTGGCACCTGGGAAATAGTCTGGGGAACATGTCACTGTCACCAAAAACTTGTTAAAACACTTCTAAACATGAGCGGGCAATGAGGGTTACGACCAATTCGAGTGTACTGAACAATACTTTCGAGGGTTAGCGAAAATAGAGAGATAAATTGAGGGATTACCGAAGATGAAGATACTTGAGGATTACCGAAAAAAACGATACATTTGAGGGTTAGCGAACGATAAATTCGAGGGTTAATGAAAACAACCCATTCATTTGAGGATTACCGAAAACGAATGATACTTGAGGGTTACCGAAAAAAAAAACCAATACATTCGAGGGTTAGCGAACGATAAATTCGAGGGTTAGTGATAACAACCCATTCATTCAAGGGTTACCGAAAACTAACGATACTTGAGGGTTACCGAAAAAAAAAAAACAATACATTCGAGGGTTAGGGAACGAAAAATTCGAGGGTGATCGAAAACTAACAATACTTTCGAGGATTATCAAACGATACATTTTAGGGTTAGCGAACAGTCTGTAAATTCGATAATTATCAAATTTACAATATTTATCGAAAATTCAGCCGCAAGTCTGGAAAAACTGACTAGTTCGAACCAGTTTGAATAGTTTGAGTTCATTCGAACTCATAAAGTTCAGCTCGAACTCGGGATCGATTTTGTGTCCATCTCTACCCACATACTGATTTTTCCCAAGCTATGAATCATGTTAATATTAATGCACCCGTTTGTAGGTTTATTTGGTTGCTTAAAATAAATGCATTTCCCTTTTTCTGAGACTAACTCATTTTGCTGGATCAAAATAACAGCAAAGAACTATCTTCTCTCTTTGATAGTCATTTTACATGTAATCCTCAGTCATTTGTTAACTACAGTAATTTAGTGCACAATCACTGTTATTTTTTGCTGTGAATGCTAAAATATAGATTTCTGCTTAAGCCTAAGGTTCACTGCAGCGGATTGAGTTTGGTTTGCATTCTGCTTATGATCTGCAATACACAATGACAGCCGGTAAAAATAGAAAATGGTGCAACTATACCTCACTATTAAGCAGTGCAATACGGTCCTAGCCTATTTGTTAGTGTATTCTGTCCTCCATTACCACATTTGAGATGGTAGATAGGCTACATGTTCTTTCAACTTTATATGAAAAGAATATAACAGCAAACGTATTGAGATCCACAATCTGAATAAAAATGCATGCTTGGCATGTATTGTGCAGCTATGTTATTACAAAAACTTGCAAATCTAACCACAATAACCCTGTAATAACATGTAATCATGTAATATGATTTAAGACTAGTGTAGGTTTTACGTAAGGACTTGATCTCACACAATGAAAGAAATCAATATGTACTGCAGTATTCCAGATTCATATTTCCAGCGATAGCTTGCAGTAACAGTCAGAGTTTACTTACATAGCTCCTAATCCCACGGCATCCTCCTTTCTTGAGCAGCCCTTTAACTTTTGTGTGCTTAGAGCTTCCTTCTCATCCCCCTCTTAGCTGCCTATCTTACAACGTGGTTGGATGGAATTGGCCAGTATCCTTGATACTTCCCATTGGTTGCAAATTTAAATTTGTCCTAGCCGATCTAGCCCCTGCTTGAATTTTCCTTGGTTTTCTGATTCCTGGTTCCTGTCCCCTATTTTAGTTGATGTCTTTCTTTGGTTCCTTCCCAGATATAGCTTGTGGCTCTCCTAAGCCTATTTTCATCTTTTTGTCATCTGCCCAGACCTCTGACCTTGCCCTCTTCTTACCCCGTTTTTACCTCAATCTGCTGACTCAGACAAATACCTTGCGCATTAAGTCCAGGGGGCATTCGTTTATGTCTTTCTATAAAATATGACTTTTAATATTTATAATAAATACAATTAGCAAGTAAATCAAAATAGAAACCAAACTTAAAAAAAGAAGAAAATATTCAAAAGCTGGAGGAAAATCTAGAGTACATAAAGTAAGTTAGGATCAAAACAACAAGCAATATTATGAAAAGAAGAAAACTGATCATACAATAGCTCCTCAATCATAGATCCACACGACAGCATGGAAACAGACATTTCTTGCTTCAATATAAAGGGTGCTTACTCCAAATCTAAATGTATCATTTGCCAAAACAAACATTAGTATTTAATGCATATTGGAATAGATAGCATTCATATAAAGGAGTTTTTATGTTCCCCCCCACAATCATATATCATAGACATACTGATACTGTAGCTTGAGTGCATGAGATAAAGTGACTAGATTGTAAGCTCTTTGGGTCAGAGCCTCATGTGAAGGGATTAAATAAATGTAAATGGCATTGTGTTTTTTAAGAAATACAATAAAATACATGCATACAGTAAATTATATACTGTGCTTTGGCCCAGAAGAGATATTGTGCTATGCTACACCACCCAGCAGAGGCTGCATAAACATAAACAAGGCATGCTGTCATTTAGCTCAATGACATATGATGTACTAGTAAGAAAAGCATTATTTGTTTGGCACAATTGCAATATTCTCCAATTTACCTATTGTAAACATGGTAATAAAATCTAGAGCCATTGGTCTTAGAATTACCAAACACATTATTGAAGCCCAGAGGTCTGATCACTGCAAAGAAATATAAACTACTTAAGCAGAATGGGAAAATTGCAAAGGGTTAACAGGTTTCATAAATAACAATGACAACTACAGTTTGGGTCCTAGATTTCAGACAAAGGCTATGGGATACAGCTAGAATAGGCGGAAGTGGGATTCAAAATCCTCTAGTATTTTGAGCATTTAAAGGAATAGTACACTTGAAAATTTAATTACTCCTTTAATGTATTGATTGAAGACCGAGAGGTTAGGGAGCTATTTACCTTCCTTTCTTCAATTAATATCTCAGGAGCTAGGGACGAAGATAGCAGAAACTTAACTTTTCACGATCCACCGCAGAAGTGACAGGTCCCAACCCCTTCCTGGTTCTAATCAATTATAGAGCGATGCACGTTAATGCGCGATATAGTTGATTAGAACCAGAATGCGGTCGGGAATATCCTGAGATATTGATTAAAGGAAGGAAGGTAAGGCATAGCTCCTTAACTTCCTAGTCTTCAATTAATACATTAAAGGAATAGTTCACTTTTCAAGTGAACTATTCCTTTAAACTGCCTTGAGTCGTTATCTTTAATCCATAGCTAAAATGGTATATATACCTAGCATACGTCATTTGTCACTTAAATTTGTAAAACAGAACAATGTTCTGACAAGTGGAACAAAAAAATGTGGCACATAAAAAAAAAAAAAAAAAAAAAAAAAAAAAAAAAAAAATGTGGAGTTCATTCTTGCATTATATTCAGATCTGTTTTAGATAAAATGTATGCTTTGACATTTCTTATAAGTCAATGGGAAAACAGAATTCTTGGTTTTCCTGGTTATATTTAAATGGGTATTTTTATACAGGTAATGGAATTTTTGCCCCTTTGTTTAATGTCCTTCCAAAAAAGTGTATAAAAAATGTTTTCATTTTGAGTCTAAGTGATTTTGGGGGTTATCCATCAAGATTCTTAGCAACAAACTACAATTTTACAAAATGTTTGCTTATTTTGTGGCAACATTGCGCTGTTTTTTAGCAAATAATTTAACACCTGCTGGGGACCTGGTCTTATCGCTTATAGTCATGGCGATATCGTCCAATCAGGTAAAAACAAAACCCTATTAAGAATTGGGTGCAAAGCCTTTGTGAATATGTTTTTTTGGAGCTTAGCTATCTTTACAATTAGTGACAAGAAATCTGTGACTCTCCAGAGACAACTGTTTTGTATTAGTGACACGGAATGTTAAAAACACCAAATGGAACACCATCTATCTTAAGGGTATTTCAGTGACCATAGATTATATAACTGTGCACATAAAAATCTCTACTAGAAAATATTTAATAAAGGTAACAAAATTATTGATAGTATATACCTTTAGTCTAAATGCTTAATGGTTAAGGCTTTTCCATTAAAAGCCTTAACCATGCTTTTAATGAAAATACTAACCAGCCTTTCATAGTTATGTTTTCATATGTATTCAAGGGAAAGATGGCAACACTAAATTAAAGATAATCAAAAATGTTAGACTTTATTCTAGAGCTTTATATGACAGTGGTATAGTAAAACATGTAAACTGTGTTTTCACAAGAAACCCACAAGAAATATATTTTCCCTATAACCTACAGAGCAGGGTTGATATTAGTGAAAGCCTGGGCAGAACAATACAAAAACAAATAACAGTATCGCCTGCAGAATTGCAACATCATCAGGGAGGAAGTTATAAATAACTCACAAGCAGATTTCATACATAAGGGCCAGTTATAAACTTACAGTACCCCTCATTACCAATACCTTAGGTTTATACCAGCCACGTTGGGGATTCTCAATGTGTCAGAGATTTCCAGTATGGCCGTGAACTACCAAGCGTTATTGGTAGTTTATGGCCTGATGCTTACTATTGTAGTTAGTAACAAACTTTATTGAACATTTTAAAACAGAGTTACACATCAGACAAGCCCGATCTGACACTTCATCAGAGGCGTGGCAATAGATGTTGAAACAGCCTGTTAGCTTGCCACTTCATTGAATGCAATAACTCCAATATGAATATGATTCGATTTCAAGGGATAAAACGTGTTCCTTCTCCCTCTAGGGGTTGAAACTGGCTAGTTTACTTAAAAATTAACAGGGTTATTCAATAAAAGTTCTTATTGTTAAAAATGGTGCTTATTTTGCCCCAACCAATCAGATGTTAGCTTTCAAATGTTAAATAAGATCTGATTGGTTGGGGCAAAATTACCACCATTTTAAACGATAAGAACTTTTATTGAATCTCCCTGACAGTGAATAAAAATCTAGTCGATTTGTGAGCTGCTTGCAGGGTTCCCCTGCAATAGGAAGACGTGCTCTGCAAGGGGGTGTCCACCCAGCCCTCCCTACCTTATGAAGTGAGCACTCTTTCCCATCGTTAAAAAAAATATATGTCAAATTAAAGGGCAATTATAGTGAGAAAAAACATTTTTTTAATTCATTCTAATATATCCTATAAATCATCCCAATCACCAGGGTACCTTTAGTTTCTTTAAATTTTCATAGTCCCCAAGATATAAGCCTTTGAGTATGAGCTGCTACACCTCATCTGCCACTCAAAGGCACACGCCCACAAAGCTCACATGCAGTACTGTCACACACTCCCTCACCCACACTTATAAGTACCATGTGCCACACATAGTCAAATGCTGTGGTGCTAAACACAATCAATAAACCATAAACACAGCACTATGATGCATAACACACTATAAAACAGCCCCTCCTCCCCAAAACATCTCATATACATACAAAACCAGTGACTCAAATGGACATCACCAAGTAAACACTAATACAGTATATGTAATAATAATGATACAGTAATAGGCTATATACCAAACAAGACATACAGTGCAATCTATGAAATATATAGACTAAAGCAACTGAAATGTATCAGGATAAAGGTCTAAAGGTCTGTCTCTCACAACAGCTACTGCTACACTGACTCTATCTTCAGTGATTATGATCTCAGCAGGGAAAGAGATATGAACTTTAGGTACAAAAATAAATAACAAATAGCAAACTTAAATAACAGGCAGAGGTCAGTAACTTACTTATAAAGAATCTCTGCACCACTTATCCTCCTCTCTCCCCTCTGCCCTTCATATCAGCACACACATCACACATCAGCACACACATATCAGCTACTTCTCCCACACTTTGCTTGCAGTCTAGCTCTGGAAGGGAGGGGGCGTGTTCAGCACTTCATGTCCAGTACTTTCAACTGAGCATGCTCGGACTTTGCATACAGACGTTTTCTGCTTGAGGGGGACTACACAGCATGGTGTGTGAAGAAACTAACATAAAGAATCGTACCGAATCTTCCCGTTAACTTCTGTCTCCCTCTGATATGTGTTACACTGCCTCACCCAAAATAGTCCATAACAGCAAAATTCCAAGTGTAGAAGGGTCCAGGCATAGATATGGTGCAAAATAGGTGAGTTTATTCCTCCATTAAGAGTAAACAGACAGGCAACGTTTCGGGCCCACACTCAGCCCTTTATCAAGCCTCACATCAAGTGTGAAGAAACTAAGCCACACAGCAAGATGAAAGTAAGGCAGCTTAAGCCAAGTGATCTGTACATTGTATAAAGACAAAGTTTTTTTTCCACTATAGTTGCCCTTTTTTTAGATATTTCTTTCATTAATTCTGATTTAGTATGACGTTTTTGGTCATGCCATTGTTAAACAGCTTCAGAAGCTTATTTCAGCAGTCAGTAAATACCACAATGTCATTTAATCCCCAGTGGGCATTTATAAACTTTTCTAAACCTTAAATAAAAACTGAAAATATGCCCCCTAACCAGGTTTTTTTATGGAACCTAAAAAAATCTTTTAAAGCCGCCCTCTGTATCTTCATGCCGTGCTTGTAGAGGTTGGAATAGCTTGTGGAGATAGGTGTAGTGGGCTAAATAACACTGGATGCTGAAGAGGAAGGCTGGCAGCTGAACTAGAGAGCTGATTTAATGATGGCTGCTGAACTGAAGGGGATGACTAAGGACTCCAGTTTAGCAGTCAATTTTAAGTCTGCCTTTCAGTCCAGTGTTGACTTCTTTAACAGAGACTGGAACATATAAGTGCTCACACAGACTGGTAAAGATAAGTTGTCCACATAGACTGGTTAATATAAATTGTCCACATAGACTGGTTAATATAAGTTGCCCTCATAGACTTATAAATATGTGCCTACATTAGCCAAAAAATATGTGCTCACCTGAAGGAGGAAGCTGACAGCATGATGCACTGCAGAATAGAAGCCACATGCTCTCCACTTCCCTAGGGGTTGATAGGTTAGTGTAGGAATTATGCCACAAAATTTTATACAACCTTGCATAACGTAAGAAAGTATATAATCCAATATACCTAAGTACCCCCCAAACATGGCACTGAAGACTTGTAGGTCTCCAAAGGTTTAAAATGATTACTCCAACCAACTGTTATGGAAAATGTTCTTAATTAACATATTTTCTTTATTTGCGGTATTATAGCTATAATCAGTAAGTTTATTACCATTACTGATTAAAGAAACAAAATATGTGCACACAGTTTAAACAAGTGCACACACAAACATTTGCTGGAACATAAGTGCTGTGGTGTGGAACCCACAAAAAATAATTTTGTTTGTGCACAGAGGATATATTTCTGCTCCCACAGCTGATTTTAATTTGGGGGAACATTGTATGTAATCAAAATGGTCAAAGCTTCCATTCAAGAAAAAATAATAGAAATATTTCTATGTAAAGATCTTTAGTAATGGTAAAATATATTTTATGAAACATTTACAGGTTATCTTGAAAATAAACATTGTTTTCAATTGCTTTTGTTGATGATTAAATGCAGGGTGCTCCCAAGTCTAAGAGATGACTCACTGTAATGTTATTACTGGGAAAAGCCTAGTAAGTGTTCTACCATCTTTCTTGCTAAAGTGGCCTCTGGGGTTCACTGTTTCAGTGTTGTCTACCGGTTATTTTCCATTTTACCTGCGTTGAGAATCAAATTAATAAAAATTCCACATAAGCTGATAAAAAAGGCTCTATGGGTAGAGTAGTTAATTTCCATCTGTTAGAAAATAGTTCTAAATAGAATAAAATCAGTGGACACTGTATATTTATATTTAAAAACAAAAAAACAATCCAGGTAGATTTTTTTTCATGTCTAAACACAAATGGGAACATTTACATTAGAGAGGATATTTATATTTAAAATTCAATATTGGTTAGTGCGAGTTTATCTTTGCGCCTACTTGAATATTATTAACCCTGAGCAATTGAGGCTCCGGGTAAATCTCCCCAAAATGTTTTGTACAAAAGACACATGATGGAATGGGAACACACAGGCAGCTCCTACTCTTCAGTTTCCTGGACTTTGGACAAGCACTGCAGGAGAACTATAAGGAGCAGAGGAGTAAGGTAATGACTTTTGAAAACTACACAGTGGGGCCAGTGGTGGGCTAAATTTTAGTTTTGGGGGTGGACATGTCCTTTAATATGAGGAGCAAAAATTAGCCTGTGCTTTAAGCTGGGTACAAGCCATTTGTTTGTTCTGAGTGACTGCCACAAGCAATCGGTCGGCTGGAACAAAGCACTGTTGGTTGCAGCTAAAGTAGCCATGGGCGACAGTTCCCGCGACCGAGTGTGCAATCCATAGAGGACTGCAAGATCAGTCGTGGTTTTTCGGTGTGTCCGATACCCCAAACCAAACGGTCATACATTGATCACTGTTGTTAACATACATACATACTCCCCCTCCTTTCTTATTAACTCTGTTATGTCTAAATAAGGAGTATCCTTCAATATTTACTGTCCAGTCATGTGAATCATTTAGCCATGTTTCTGCTATAACAATCACAGTATACCTTTCCTTTAAAGCTATTAGTTATAGTTCCCCTGTTTTTCCAGCCAGACTTCTTACATTTGTAAACATACATTTTAGATTATAAATTGATTTACTTCCATACTTGGACGTAAATGCCTCCTTATCCTTTATGCTGTCCCCTCCCCCGTCTCCTCCCTCCGTTGTGTCATTAGCCCCCTGATCCCTAAGTTCTCTATCTACCCCTGTGTAGTTTAACAAACCCTCCCCCCCATACCTAGTTTAAAATCTCCTCCAAACCACTAGCCATCCTCTCCCCCAAAACAGCTGCACCATCATCATTGAGGTGCAGTCTACCTCTACTAAAGAGCCTGTATCCAACAGAGAAATCAGCCCAGTTCTCTAAAATCCCAAACCCCATCTCCATACACCACCCTTTTAGCCACACATTTATACTCCTAAGCTCCCTTTGCCTCCCTAGCGTAGCATGTGGCTGCGGTAGTATTTCTGAAAACACTACCCTTGAGGTCCTTACTTTTAACTTGGCCCCTAACTCTCGGAAATCCTTTTTAAGGACCTCACCTCCACCTCTAACTTTGTCAATTCTGGAGACAAAGTCCATTCACAAATGTGAATCTAAAAAGATAAGAAACAGCGGTCTAGATAAAACTGGACTAAGCTCTCTTAAGATCCGAGGATATATTCCATCTGGTCCTGCAGCTTATTGATATTTACTTTGTGTAATTGTTTCCACACCTCCTTTACAGATGGTCTGTTCACCCCACATACCCTTTAGCATATTTTAAATGTTACCCCCCCATATACAATAATATATATATATATATATATATATATATATACAAACCTGTATACGAGCTGGTGTAAAAAGTTAAGCAAGAGGGCTGGTAGATGGTAAACAGGGTTTTAATCGGGGGGGGGGGGGGGGTCTGTGAGCGTGTGTACCATCTGTTAGCCTAACCCTGGGGGGTATTGGGTAGTAGTAGTTTTGCAGGTTATTTCTTAGCCGGCATGAAAAAAAAAAAAATTTTAACATTTAAGTAAAAAAAATTCAAAGTCTGGGGACTTCTATACATAAAGTTTGTACAAATATAGAAACTTTATATTTTTCTAGAAACATAATGAAAACAAACAAAAAAAATAATAAACTCAGGTGGTTGACTATTCTGTATTGTTTAGAAACCAATCAGATCTTATGTAACATTTGAAAGCTAACATCTGATTGGTTGGAGCAAAATTAGCACCATTTTAAACTATTCAACTTTTATTGAATCTCCCTGTTTATTTTTCGCTAGAAACATAAGCTAGAAACTCTGCATAGAGACAGTTAATACTGGGGTTTGGGGCATGACTCTTTGAAGCCTACTTGGGCTGTAAGTTCTACTGGCAACACCATGGAAGCCTTTTTAGTTACAGAATATATTTCTCACATGTACTAACTGCAACAAACAATATAAAAAAAACATCCCATTACATGTCCACACTTCCAGCAGTTACTCTCTCACTTACTCACATTTACAACCATGCTGCCCTCCCTTAGATATCACACAGCAAAGATGAGTGCTAAAAGTCCGCTTCCTAGATGGCCCGGGACCATGGTTAACATAACACTTGAAAATAAAAGTGTGTAATATAGAGCAACCAAAAACTCAGACAACCCCAGAGGAATTGCTATAAACAGCCGTGCATTTATTGTGCACACCACGACATGTTTCGGACAGTCTAGGTCCTTTCTCACAATTGACACTCGTCAATTATAGGATCCTGCCTTTGTGTTTTGGGGTTTGCTATGCTAAGGGTAGATCCTTGTTTAAATAAATAGGGTACATGTCCCCCACTTTTTAACTGTACATGCCATTACATTGTAATAGCATATACATACAGGGAGATTCAATAAAAGTTCTTATCGTTTAAAATGGTGCTAATTTTGCCCCAACCAATCAGAAATCATGTAACATTTAAAAGCATTGGTTGGGGCAAAATAAGCACCATTTTAAACAATAAGAACTTTTATTGAATAACCCCGATAGTATTTTAATAATACTTATTTTGTATTTCAGATTATTTATGTTTCAGATATGTTTTGTACTCCCTGGTGAGTTAAGGTTAATTCTAAAGCCAATTCTCTCATGACACTCACTACAGGGTATCATAAACACACTGGTGCTTATTGAAACTGGATATGATATGGCTGTCAGCACCCTACAGAGTTTTAGATCACGTTGATTCTAAAAATAAAACATTGGTAATGACAGGACAGAGGATAACTTGATGTTCTGCATCATAGATATATATATATGATAGGTAAATGTTTATTGTTAAAGGGGAAGTTCAGTGCAAATACATATGCTTTTCAGAAAAAAAGAGCAGTATTTTTTCATCCCAATGACCTTAATCTGCCAATTCAGCATTTTGTCTGTGTATAAATAAATGCAACCGAAATACTGACTTCCTGTTTGCAGGACCCCTAGTAGAGACCGTTATGGTCTTACCCTTGACCCAGCGCCTTGAACATTCTAAGGAAATGGTGCATCCTGGGAAGAGGAAGGACCGTTAGAACCTAAAATGTCAATAAAGTTCCAAAAAATCCAATTCGAACCCAATTAAATCAGAAAGTTCCAAGTTTCCAAATATTAGCAGATTTTCGATTTCAGTTCCAAATCGAAAACCAGGTTTGTAAAACAGGACTAATCACTACCTCTCATACACTGTATAGGAATTGGTCGGTCACATTACCCATACACGGTATGTTTGCATTATTCCCTCTACCTGAAGTTAAGAGAGTCAATGCCAACACTCAGAAATATTCCATACGCACTGACCGACCATGATACTGACAACAGTCATTTGTCATATTCATTGGCCTGAAATTAGGCAAATACTATCTAATTGATTGGCCTTAAAGCTTCGTTCATATGACCCGCAAAGCACAATGTGTATGAAAGGGTGTTTTTGCCGAAAATTCTTAAGTGTATGGGTGCCCAGTCGGGCTAGGTTGATGATCCCCTGGGTGGCATTATCATCTATGCCCAACCAATTTACTGTTTTGGCCAACCGAACGCCCATACACCTACGGATAGTTGCCCGAAATGGACGTTAATACACATTGTGCGTCGCGCCCTGGCAATCGCACATGCATCAAACCTGAAGTTCAGCAAGGTTAATGGCTGCCTTTAGTATTGCAGAAAATGTACCAGGAGGCCCCTGTATCTTACCCTGGGTACAGCAAAATTGAGGGGTGGTTTGAGGATTTTAATTGCACATAATATTTCAACAGACAGGCTGATCATCACATAAATCAAGAAGAACATCTGTTTGTTGGTATTACCAGGCCGAAATTGGCCTGTGTCTACCAGCTGTAAAGCTGGACATATACTACAAACTTGATATTTGATGTTTGAGGTTCAAGATTAAACACATGTACTTTACATCTAGTCTGTATACAAATACTACAAACTTATGTCAAGCCTTTCTGACAACCATCTTTTCCGATCATTCTGAGATTGATATTACGATCGTAAATATGATTCAGCCAAGAAACATTGTGGGAATATTGGTGGGTGACACTGCTGCTCCCCCTGACATTCTAAATTCATCTCAGATTGAATGTTTATTCTATGCAATGTTGAGGTAGTGTATGGCCAGCTTCATCCAGTAATTCGGCTGCCGCTTGCTCCGATCCACTGTTCAGCCAGCTGGCGTCACTACTCAACGTCAGGCATCAGAACAGTTGATTGGGGCGAGCAGCAGCCGGATTGCTGGATTGGAGGCATGTTAACACCGAACTGGGGGAGCATTGTGGGGGCTCTAGGGGTGGGGGGGGGGGCAGTAATCCCATACAATAAACCCAATTCTTTGCCACTGCAGATGTTTGGAAACTACAACTCCCAGCAACTAAAGCATGCTGGTAAGTGTAGTTTCCAAGCATCTGGAGTGCCAAGGAATGGGGGCTACTGTATGGGATTACTGTCCATTTAAAGGGCAACTAATGCCTCAAAACAATACAGAATCAGGAGGATAGTATCTATTGTTAAAAAGATGCCTTCTGATTCTGTTTTGTTTTCAGGCTTTAGTTACCCTTTAAATGGACAGCAGAATTCCCATACAGTAATAACTATACTGGATTTGGCTAATACTGTATGAGACTACTCTATGGGAATTTTGCTGTCCAATTAAAGGGCAACTAAATCCTTAAAACAATACAGAATCAGAAGGCAGTAGTGGTAGACTAATACACGAGTCCATCAGGTTTTACTCATTTTTCGGGTAAAAATAGGTACCTCGACTTATACTCGGGTTGACTTATATTCAAGTATATAGGGTAATTCAGTAAATGATTGAATGGAAGAGTAAAAGCTGTTGTTTTGTTTGCCTTGACTATGACATTCTAATACACATCAACATAATGTTATTTTGTAAAGGGTATTAATGTAGAATATCTTCATGGAAAATGTCTATTTATCTGCAGATATAATATATAGTTATGTGTCTGCTCAATGGAACATAAAAACTACAAATAAATACTATTCTATTCTATTTAATTACTACTGCTACTAATGTTTTTTTCCTACCACAATTCAGCTGCTCCAAGTAAACTGCAAAAAGAACTCAATCTTATACAAAAAGAAAATGCTGTTTCCATCTATCTTTACAATGACTGTTGTCCACTGTACCCAACAACTGCTTGATAAGCCACCTCATGGAAAACACAGACTGCAGGGCATTAGCATACTATAACCCAAGCAGGCAGGTGCAATCTAGACTAAATAAATACATAATAAATAAGGGTCTAATGCACACTATTATAGATATATACATAAAAAACAATTATTAGACAAGGGAATAGAAAAATTAAAATAGCAGAGCATAGTCTATTCCTTAAAGTAGTAGTAATAAAAAATGCATATGTAGTACCAGGGGTTATATAGTATATAAAGCAAACAAATCTGTAAATGCCATATAAAGTAAGCAAGAAAATACCCCCTCTTAAGTATATTCAGCATATCAATAAGAATAGCCAGTTTAAAGAGATAGTGGGAGACAGTGCTACTCTCTATCAATAACCTGCAATCCTGTGCTAGCTGCATTGTATGTGATTCATGAATTTGGATGTGGCTGGCCCATTTACTCCAATATAAATGCCCTCCTCTTAAAGTCAACAGTATATAGAGACTGTATTGTGGCAGCTTCACCTACATTTCATGTGAAGTTTTATTTTACATTCACACTAGTTCGACTATTATTACTAACTTATTACTAACTTAAAGGGTATGTCCACCCTTAATAAGAACTTTTGACATATAATAGAATACAGTCCCCCAGCCCTAATCTCTATAAAAAATAATTTAAGAAAGTGCCCAGATGTTTACTTACCTTTCCTCTCTCCTCCGACGCCCGGCCCGGCCTTCTGCTTGCGAGACACTGCAAGCAGGGGGCGGGACCGGCAGCCGCGTCCGTGATTGGCTGAGAGGGCAGCCAATCACGGATGCGGCTGCCGGCTTCTCAGAATGCCGGGGGAGAGAGGGAAGGTAAGTACAGTTCTGGAGACTTTCTTTAAAATACTTTTTTGTGGTTGGGGTGGGGGAACATATTCTATTTAATGTGCAAGGGGTTTTATGGTAGGGGGAGGGATAGCAAAACGGGAGGGGGGGGAGGGGAGAAGGGCTGCAGTACGCATGCCAAACTTCTCCCGGAGGCCAGGTAGGAGGCAGAGTGCTATATGGACTCTGCTATCCTCCTTGTGGGCAGTTTTTGGGACTTTGGGGGGGACTACAGGAGAACCTTATGGAGCTGGGATGTGAGGTAAGGATTTTACTACACTACATGGTGGGGCCTTCAGTGGGGGGGGATTATAGTTTGGGGGTGGACATGCCCTTTAACCACATTCGCAATGCATAAAAAAACGCTATCGGCTTGGTGCATTGCCTTACCGGTGCAAAAGAGACAATTTTCAGCTCTCTATACATCGCCCCGTAAATGTTTATGTGCTTGAATCAGGTATGTATGTGTGTGTCTGTGATCCTGAACGCAATGAAAAATAAATTAAAATGAATTTAAATTAGATTTTATCTTGGACAACATTACCAATAATTAAATTATAATATATATTTAACATTTGGGGAAAATATAGACAGTGCAATTATATGACAAATGTTTTAACGCAAGAAGCAGCTGTGTAACTGCTTATGCAAATCTTATTTTAATATGGATAAAAATATTTCATATCGAAAAATATGTTTACTGTACATTTAACTGCACTAGAACTTTTGTGAAGATTTAATTATTATGGAGTTAAATTTCTTTAGTGCAGCCTCAAGGACAATAGATTTTTTTTTATCGAAGAGTCAATGGGGGCACTTGATTTAATAGAATTTCCGCTGCTGCCTTAAGTCATCTCCTCCAGAGAATGTTTTTCAGCTTTCAGTATCTAGTCAACAGGTATGGTTACCAAAAATCCATTGTTATATTTAGAAAATACTTTCTGAAGGAAGAAATACAAATATAATTGACTTGATCAATTTCTATTTGCATTTGCCATGTAATCGTTATAAACATATTCTGCTTTTTATTTTATATTAATATGCGTATTTGCATTAATTATCACTTGCACCTAAAATAGCACTTTACTTCTATATGTCTATACAGAAAATTTTATGGGAGGTCCTATGCCTTTAATATAAAGCACTATATGGCCTCTTCCCTCATTTTAAAAAGCCAAAGGGCTGGGGGGAAGACCGAGAGAGTCTGTTATATGGATCCAGTGTGTAAGAATGAGAAATGCAAAGTTTGCTAATCATAATTGAAATAAAAGAAATTTAAAAAGGTTAGACGTTAGGACCTTCCAGACTGGGGTTACCTTGATGTGGTTGGAAGGCTTTTCATTCATGTGATCACAGTAATGTATGCTAAAACCCTTTTGTTTATAAAGTATGCCAGTGTGCAGATAATATGATATTGTATGGGGCCTAGGAATGTGCATTGATTATCTTTTCTATGTTTGTATAAATGTTTGACCAGATCAGTAGCACGTCCACTAAATGTAGTTGTAAATTAGCCTAATTGGAGTGCTTCCACAATCCTTGTATTGTATATACAGAATAATAGGTTATTTTAAATTGACCATAACTGGAAACTATAATTCTTACCAAACACCACTGTATCATTTTTTTGTTGATCTGCCCCCTATTTCTTTAGGTATCCAATCTCCAACTTCTTATATTTCAGCTGTCAAGTTCCTTGCTCCAAAAAACTATTCTTCTGTGAGTAGCTTTACTGTAGCTGGAATGGTGACAGAGTTTTGACAGTTGGAATGCTGTATGCTGTGTGCAGGCTTGACAGTTGGTTTGTGGGAAAAAAGTCAGGTCGAATGGAAGTGGGAGTGGTTAAAAGAGGGAGGGGGTATACTGCTCCTAAACAAAATGTGTGCTGGATTGAAGGCATGCAGCAACACAAGCAAAGCCGAGTAAGTGCTACTTACATGTATTCAATTTATAGATTAAGATGAGGCAAAGTCATTTTTTCAGTATAGTGTCACTTTAATTGCAAAAAAAAATTCTTGTACAAGTCATTCTGAATTGAGAAAGCCAGTCGGATGACTAGCGAAACATCTTCAAGACCTAAATTTCAAGTCCATTTGATCTAACTGAATACAACAGATATACCATGACCTGGATGAATGAGAACCTTCACAAGTAACTATGGGGCAGGGCCCGATGTGAATGCATACATGGATTTGTAAAGTGCTACGGAAGATGTTGGCACTATATATATCCTCAATAATAATGATAATAATAATACAGTTTGATAGATTTGATGATCAATAGTAATATCTATGTGTATTCAGTATAGTGTATGGCCAGCATTAATCTTCTGTGTAATGCCATCTTCTTGGTTTTATTTAGTGGTTGCTTAGTTATAGTACAAAAATAGCAACCACTGTTATTAAAATACCATTCAAGTATCAACTGGGGGTCCTTAAGATTGAGAACTTTTCATTACATAAAATCAAGTCAGAAGGGAGGAAGGAAGGAATAATTCTACACTGAATCCCAGGATTGCCATAAATCAAGTATATAAATCCTCCAGTGTTTACAACCTTATGTGTGCCAGCATTTGTGAATTCAACCTCCAGGAATAACCTCACTGTGAGATGTTTTCACAAATCATTTCTTTTTTCTTTGTTACAGGTTAAGCCTGAATCTCTTAATTAAAACTAAGCAGAATTCAAATAATAACCTCTTCTTGGTAATAAATGGATAAACCATGCTATATAACTGTAAATAAGTCATGTATATAGCAGTTCTGTAATCCAAATTATTTAATTTTAGTGTTGTACTTGTTTTTCCATTTGTACTAAAGCCTAAAGGCTCATACGTACGTAGGATCGCAGGGGCCAAGCCGTGACACATGATGTATGTGCACGTCCTTTTCGGGCTATAATTGTGCCGTGTATGGGCACTTTGTCGGCCGAAACGGCCACTTGGTTGTGGATCTGCCCAGCCAGTTGTGTAAAGATCCCCGACCGAGCAGCCATTTTGTCCGACAAAGTGCCCATACACGGTGCGATTATCAGGCAAAGTGGCCGTGCATACACATCCTGCATCAGCGGTCGCTCACGTGTGTATGAGGCTTAAATCTCTGTCACCACACAATCATTGAGGGACGTGGTGTCCATCGAACATAAGAGTAATACATGATTAATTTAATTTTCCAGCTATGAAGATCATTGCACCCACTTACTTAACAGGTAAATATAGGGTGGTAATTTAAAGATCTTTTAAAGAATTTTAAAGCTGAGAAAGATTCAATCTTCTGCATTTACAGAGCATCACACTAATCATATTAGTACTAATCAGTGTTGCATCCTTTTTATTTTATAAGGACAACTAAAGGGAGTAAATAAAAAAATAGAATATTTACCTATCTGACACCACAAATGTAGGCCTATTCACCATTTTTGTGACCCTCAGAGTTTTTGTTTTTTAATGGTATGCACATGTTCCTAACCGGTAACACTGAGATCCTATACTATAAATGATAAATATCATCATAACCACAAAACTGATTTTTTAAATCCAATTAAGTTTCAGGGCATTTTTGATTACAGATCCCTTACAAATGATGTAAGTTAATAGAGGCAATTACATTTTTCTAAAAATGGCACCCAGTTTTAATACAGCAAGAAACAGACTGTAATACATTTTGTGTCAAAATGTATTTGTAGGCACATCCTAACTGTAAGCTAGCAATAGATGTGGATTCTAAAAATACAGGTAAAACTCATGAATAAAATTGCTCAAATAATGATAAATAATGATTGTGTAATTATCTCAACTGACTGTAAAATTGTTTAAGACTAATACCACAGAAATCCTGTCCATACAGACGTGCACGACTGTGGGGCTCCGTCGGTCCTAGTTAATAATCCGCCGATCAATACAAGGCTGAAACGGCTGTTCACCCTAGTCATGCGTCGCGGGTGGGGTCCACATTTGCACATTTGTATGGACCTTAAGGCTGCATACACATGGAACGACCCTAGCACCATATTACCATATAACGATTGTTAAAAGGTATGTCCACCCCTCAAACATATGTTTACGGTTAGGATAATTGCCCCACTAAACCTCGATCTTGCGAGGTTCTAAATGTTCAAAGGTGCTGCTAAACCTACTTACTAGCCCTTGTTCCCTCGGCTGTCTTCTGCTTAGCTTCCAGACCTTTTCCTTGCACGGAAGCTGTAAAAGGATTGGAGATTGGAGACATCCAATTGGAGACATCAGGTAAGTAGGTTTAGCAGCACTTTTGAATGCTATGAACCTCGTGACGTCAAGGTTTTGGGGGGCAATTAGCTTAATCCTAAAAGTTTATTTGGGGGTGGACATACCCTTTAAATCATGGAATATTTCAGCATGACCGATCATGTGTACTATTAATGACTTAAGATTTAAGCAGCAGTCCAACATAATACTGCCCATTATTCAATGGCGTATTTTATCTATTTCATTTTGAGCGATATTACAGACCTAGACTGCTGTATTGTGCTCTAATTTACACACATCATCATAAATTATTATTTTGATATTTGTACACTTGTACATTAATATCTTATAGGTCTACAAATGGATCCAATCTTTGAATAAGATAATAAACAAAATTCTTGCATTTTTTTATACAGAGGGAAACTAATGTCATGAGACATTATGTATCTTACTTGATATATTTTACTGAAAATGTCATTTAAATGAAAATAATAAAATAATAGTTCGCAATATCATATACTGTACAGTTAATATAGCCCCAAAGGAAGCCAGTAACCCATAATAACATCTAGGTGTTGTATGCATAAAATGCAGTATTACCGATACATTTCCTCAAATACCTTGCAGACTGATGGAATTATAAATTAAGAGCAAGACGCATACACAAACATTTTTTTCAATTGTAATTGACAATATTAAATGAGATTAAACTGACATTGAAACAGCATATTTTCCAAAGCTACATACTGCATTATAAAACAAACATTGTTAGCATCCTTGCTTTCACATATTAAGCATTGGATTTCAAACATATTTTCAGTAACGAGTGAACACGAGTAAAGGTTGAGTTTGTATCACTGGGTAGATCATTTATAAAACCAGGGCAAAGTAAAACCATTATCATCTATACCAACTTAAAGGCAGATATTAGCAAAGGTTTTTATTATAGTCAGATTTCACTGTTTGAATCATCTACATACATTCATACTGTTTAAATAAGGACCAAAAAACAACCATACAGAGTTTTCTAAAAATTGCTCAATATAATTAAACAGCTCAGATTTCCTTCTGGCCAGAAATTATATAAGCAAAAAGATGACAACAAGTAAAAGGTAGAGAGACTAGGAAAGCAAAAAGAAAGGGAAAGAATCTGAATATACTTGAATATTCAAAAGGGAAGGAAAACATAGAAACTATTCATGAATAGAAAGTGGCTAATAAAGCTGGGTTCACATGGTCAGATCCTTACTCCTGACCTTCCTCCTGACCGACAAGCACTTGAAGGACTGTCAGTGGTTGCAAAAGATTTGGTAGAACGAAAGAACGAATCAGCCAATATTTCGGCCCAATAAACCGATACACAGGCCAAATTATTGACTGGTGTGTACCCAGCTTTAGTCCTGCACTGTTTAAACCAGATTAAAATGTATCCTGTAAACTATCCATTTCACTCCTGGCAAGTCCTGTCAATAGCTTGAATATGTTACCAATGCCATTTATAGGGTTGAAATTCCCAGTATGAATGACTTAGAATTTGTCACAATTTATTTCAGCCAATATTGTCTGATTTAAGACCTCCAAACTTTTTTTTAACCATTGAAAAACAACATTGTTTTTTTTAATGTTTCACCACCTTGGTTATTTATAAAATTTGTTTTACTCTATTTGTAAAATATATCAGGGAGATTTAATAGAAGCTCTTATCGTTAAAAATGGTGCTAATTTTGCCGCATCCAATCAGATTTTATTTAACATCTGAAAGCTAACATTTGATTGGTTGGGGCAAAATTAGCACCATTTTAAACGATAAGAACTTTTATTGAATAATCCTGTATGTTTCTTTAATGTCAATTAAAAACCTTTTTCTCTCAAGAAAAATCTTTAGCTTTGACTTGACTTAAATATTGTTATCAAGGTTAGAAAGTGGAGGGTAAAAAAAATGTGAAGACAAAAATATTTTTTAAGAAAAGAAGGATTTATTTTCTTACTCACCTGGTGTAAAATTATATTGTGCAGAAAACCCCAAAGATTCCAGTTCGCCATCAGCAAAAAATTTAATCCAAAGGAATCTTCCACTGGATTTAATAAAAGGTGGACTTTGGTGTCCACAATAACGCCCAATAATTGGAGAAAACCCAAATGGTCCATCTCTTACTTCAATGTGATCAAATTTACATTCCCAAGAAGGTTCTATGGAATATTTTTCATCAAAATGTAGTTCAATGCATTGTCTAGGGGCAGCTGGAAAAAAAAAGAAAATAGATTAAGTTTTTGTAAAATTCTTAATCCATGATTACTGTTCTGGAACTGTCAAAAAAATAAGGAGAAATAAATAGTAATTATGGTTTTAAGTGCAACAGAAGGTACAAATTAATTTTCTTGTAAATTAATCTTCTAATACAATGACTTCACAAATGTAAAGATCAAATGTTTATTGTTTATTTGGTTGGTATTATTGTAGACTATATAACAAAATCTACTACTTTACCATAGTTTGAATGCCAGCTCATCATTAAAAACATTTTCTAAGTCTTTAAATGCATGTTCAATCTTTCACTTAATAAATAATAAATAAGCTTAAAAATGGTTGCAATGAACTAATTATAAAAGCTTGAATGTGAGGCTAGTTTATGTAAGTGTATATAACCAGATTTAAAGAGAAACTCTACATTAATGGGTAAGTTAAACTAAAAAAGAATTCAAAACTTGATTACCACTAGAATACAATACTAACCTTGGCCACTATTCCACCAAAAATGAGATATTCTTCACCAATCCTGTTCTTCTCCCAAGCTGTCTCATCCACTGTGCCTACCCTTAGAGCTATTTTATACATGCAAAGGAGCCAATTTGGGAAACAGCTTAAGTCATTGGCCCTTTTGGCAGAAGAATGGCCATTTTCTTCAACCTTCAAACGTGTGTTAAGGCTCTCCCACTTTTCTAGTGATCCATCCAAACAATGTCGGGGAGCAACAGCTTTTGTTATACTATGTAATAGGGTGTCTGCTGGTTGCTCCTTCTCCCTTTTCTGTAGAACAAAGCAGTAGCCAAGCAGCTTGTCTATAGAGGGGTCATAATACAAATGATCACTGGATTATCTAATAATCAGACCCAATGATCTTTAGATACAAAATGTATGTAGCTATAAAGCTCATTCTATGACTTCAGTAAAATGGTGAAACCAACATGCCCAATTAAGATTATTAAGATTATTTGTTTCTATCCAATGGATATCTATTACATGTACAAAATTCTATATTCCTATATTCCCTTCAAGATCCATTCTGCGATTACAGAATATTTAAGCACCAGTAAAAATAACTTATTTAGATTGCAGTTTAAAAGGTTCATTAAATGCTCACTCTCTATTCTGCATACATTTGTAATATATTTGTATCATCAGGTGTGTTTGCTTATGATCATAGGGTTTTTAAATGTATTTAATTAATTTTGTGCAGTCATTATTTACATTGCATAAAACATAAAAGCAATGGTGGCAATAATCAGCTTGCCTCTGCTTGCTGTCAAAATATGCAATTAATCCATGTTTTCTTTGGAATCCTAGTGGAGTATGAATTTCACATTTCTTTGTAGGAAGCACATCCACATTAAAAAAAAATGAAATGTATTTCTGCTTTTATTATAACATCAATAAAATCACTCAAAGCTCAAAGGGTAAAAGTGTTCAGCTGCTACCACTATATACAAGTTCATTAGCAAACTTTGGAGGTAAGCTTTGGAAATATTAGGCAGCACTCCTAGTTACTGGATTGTTGTTTTATAATTTGTGTTCTTCTGTTTAGTTCTCCTTTAAATATCAAAGATAAGAGGTATATTAAAGCTGCATTACAAGCTCTCACGCAACAATCAGTACAATAAAAATACTGTGACTATATTGACTTATGCTACACACACATGTCCAATTTGGCAGACGAAACCCGGTGGAACTTGGAGTGACCGCATACACAGGTGCAATTATCAGCCAAAACTGTCGATCTCCACATGAGTGCACGCAATTGGGCTTTGAACCTCGCCTGCCAAATTGGATGTGTGTATGGGCCTTTAAAAGGACACCCTAAACACAACACTAACTTTATATGTGTAAAGAAAAGCTGCTACCTCCTTCTTACCTCATTCTATTATCTGTTTTCTGAGCAAAGAAATGTCTTCCAGACCATTGAGCAGGTACCTACATTGTTTCACTGGCAGTAATAAATAATAATGAGGTTTACCATTTAGTCATATGCCTGGCAGACTCTTTATTTACAATACCAATGAATACATAAAATGCACAAGATTTATTACTAATAGTGCCATGCATTGATTAGAGCTTTACCATACTGGTTTAGAAAATTTACTGATATGGGGAAATAACTTTGCGCTGTGGCAGAGAATTCTCCCAATCTCAGAATGTGTTCAGATTAACAATTTTTTGCAAATACTGTGCAAAGGTGAAAGTAAATTCCCACCACTGGCATTGATGGTTTGTCTGTGTGGGAACACACAGGTCCAATAATTAGCAAATTCCATTGGATCTAATGGGATTTATAATTTATCTGTCATGTGTATGGCCATTTTAAGATAAAGCAGTGATCAAGCAGTCTAGATTGCTGCATTTTAATCTCCAATTTGCTGAAGGAAAAGTTGTCCATACACTTCTTTAGACATTTGTCTATAGATGTTAATTTATACATTAATTTAATTTAAACCAATGTCTACTCTAAATACGGCCCAGACTATACTTTTTTGCAATCAACTTGTGATCACAAAATGAATGGACCAAATTGGATTATCAATTAATGATAATTATGTTTGTGATTAGTTTTACTTTATGTACTAAAATACTTTTGTTTCTGTCCAAATACTGGCTACAAAAAAAAAAAATTGTTGTATGCCACATTTTGCATAGATAAAGTTAATTTGATTTAGACTATAATATATTATTTTTATTATTATTATACTTAATATACAAAAGAACAGCTAAGAAATAGCCACCATAACAAGCTCGGAAGGAGCTATCTGTGTCGATAGTCAAATATCTGAAAAAAATAAGCTTTAAGTTTAAAAGATGGAAAGAGAGATGCCTAACCTTGAGGACACTTTAAAAAAACAAGAGGACAAATTTATTACAATATAAATTGTCAAACACAGGTTTACAATCTACTTTTATTACACTGTAAAATTCTAAAATTCGAATCAGATATATAAATATTAAACAGCCAATTTGGAAATTAGATCACATATTACATTATAATCTGACTGTATGGATAAGGACAAACCATTTCAATACCTCCCAAAGGATTATCAGAACAGAAGCTGTTGATAACACAGATGCTGAAACAGAGATAGGAGTATTAAATGCCTTTGCTAATTAATATGGACAAGAGTTGGAGAGTTGCAAAATGGCAACACTGATGCCCATAGCTTTTATCTCCCTCGTGATGGAGGGCTCCAGCATTTCTGCATTGCAAAAGCCAACCTTCTTTAATTAAGTATGGGTATTTCTTCATAGACTTGTTTATGTTTAGCAGCTACACAAGATACATGCAGTAAGTGGTGTTTTTGCCTTTGCCTTTTATCATTGCTAACATACTGGAAACTAGGAGTTGCAACCTAATAATTTTGCCATTAATGAAAGCCACTACTGGAGGATATTAACATCAAGTTATCAAGAATCTATTATTTACAGCATTTACAGAGAACCAACAATCATTGCAGGGCAACATTGCCCAAACACAATCATTTATTACCACACTTGCAAGAAAAATGCAACTTTAACAGTTCCCAAATACAGTTCCCCAGACTATCAGTATGCGGGCTAAATCAAGAGCCCACCAATACCTCAAAAAGTCTTACAAGATGAAAACATAACATACACACGAGCCTCAGCAACAGTGGGAGTTCAAAACATGCTTATCTCCAAATTATAGATTATAAGCTCTCTTGTGAATGTTCTTTCTTGATTTAAAAAGGCCATTCTTCTTAAATTACCGTATATACTCGAGTATAAGCCGAGGTTTTCAGGTCTTAAAAATTACCTGAAAAATGAACCTCGGCTTATACTCGGGTCAAGCTGGGACTTACCTACATTCGGCCGCAGCCGCGAGTCAGGTAAGAAAACCGGCAGTTCCCAGTAGTACTTTGCGCACGGCGGTGCGATGATGTAATCGCGCACCACAAAGCACTACTGGGAACTGCCGGCTTTCCATCCTGACTTGCGGCTGCGTCTGTAAGGCTTTGGGAAGGCGTCGGAAGGCTCTGGGAGTCCGGAAGGCTCTGCACACCAAACTGTAAGTACCATTCCCATGGCTTCCAGTAATTCCAATGGCTACCAGTTATTCCCATGGCTACCAGTTATTCCCAAGGCTACCAGTAATCTCCATGGCTACCAGTAATCCCCATGGCTACAAGTAATTCCCATGGCTACCAGTATGTGAGGCAATTCCCATGGCTACCAGTATGCAATAAAATGCACATGGCTACAGAAGGCAGTAGTAGTGGTCAATTTCAACCCTCGGCTTATACTCGAGTCAATATGGCTTTCCTAATTTTTGAGGTAAAAATAGGTACCTCGGCTTATACTCGGGTCGGCTTATACTCGAGTATATACGGTAAACAAATGTTTTATTTGAATGTTAGATAGTTATGTTATCCAGCTGACTGGTAAAGCTTACTATATATTTTTTTTTTTGCACTAAGCAGAACTGTTTGTTCCCCTGATATCTTCCTGGTATCTGGCATCAAAAGATTATTTTGCATAATGATGTTAACGTGAATAGAGATGGTACAAATCGTTTTTTGGATTCAGAAATTATGAATCAGAGTACATACTTTATGTGAGTCATATTAACACTCCATGGATAATTTCAGTATTTTATGAATCTGTATACCGAGTTCCAAGTTGGTTGGTTCTCATGCCGTAGGTGTGGCCCCTAGAAAGCAACCTGATCAGAAGGTAGAATTTAACTGGGTCTTGGATTAAAATATAACCTTTATTCACATATACGGTAAACATAAAGTATCAACATTAGGTGTTTTTGTATCTAATCTGCAGTTGAAATGCATTGTATATATGAATAAAGGTTATGTTTTAATCCAAGACCCGAGAGTGCAGCTATTTCTCATATATATATATATATATATATATATATATAAATATAAAAGCTAAGTTTTAACTATTTGAAAAAAGACCCGTGAGTGCCTTCGATTTACTTTAAACTTTCTATTCCTTGAACGGCACCCAGGCAAGAGTAAATTAAAGGGAATGGAGTGCTGGCTGAGGCTGATCCTATTGCTATACATATATATATATTTTCATTCAAGAAGCTGTAAGCTGTTAATTGGTGATTGGTGTGCCGTGGATAACATATATATAAAAAAACAATCAAGCCTGAGTTTCACTGCACACGGTGACTGGCTTATCGATCTTTACACCTTCAGTTAAAGGGACAGTTCAGAGGAAATTATCAATATTTGTTAAATTGTTAGTTTGTGTAATGCCTTCTTAGTTATTCTACATATTTTCTCCCATTTTGAAAAATCATTTGATTTCATACCCTTTGCTGTTCCCTGCTGTTGACATTAGTTAGCTGCTCCAAACGGCTGTCCTGCTATGCCCCTCCAAAGTCCCAAAAACTGGCCACCAGTCCTCCATATAGGACTCTGCCTATTCTCTCCTCCGGGAGAATTTTGCCATGCGCACTGCAGCCCTCCCCCCCTCCCTCTCCCTCTCCCACCCGTTTTCTCTCCCTCCTCCTAGTGTGTAACCTCTTTGGTATACTGTAGGTCTCCCTCCCCCAGCCCCAACCGCTTTATTATTTTTTACAGAAACTCCCCCGATCGTTACTTACCTTAAAGGGACTGTCCACCCCTCTTTTCAAAAAGTGATATATTGTAGATAATCCCCCAAAACCTAAAGGTCGTTTTAGTCAAAAGTTAGAAATTGGCTCCCACATTGAGTTATTATACTCACAAGCTCCTCGCTCCACCGCCGCTTCCGGGTTCTTCTCCCAGTCTCCACTGTGGCTGCTCCGTTCTTTTTGTGTTCTTGAGCAGCCGCAGTGGAGACTGGTCCGGGAATGGCAGTCAGTGATTGGCCGTGACGTCACCGTCACTGCCGATCACTGACTTCCTTACCCGGAAGTGCAGAGCCTCAGCGGTGGAGCGAGGAGGAGCATGAAAGTATAATAGCTGTGTGTGGGAGCTGATTTCTAACATTTAGACTAAAACGAGCTTCAGCCAATTACGGATGCAGCTTCCGGTCTGGCCCCCTGCTTGCAGTTTCATGCAACCAGAGGGCCGGGACAGTACGCCGGAGAAAAGATGTAAGGTAAGTAATGATCGGGGGAGTTTCTGCAAAAAATAATATAGCGGTTGGGGCTGGGGGAGGAAGACCTACAGTATATTAAAAGTTTTAAAAAAGTTGAATTGACTTTATAATCCCCCAGATTACCATATTTGTATTTATTAATATTTCCTTAAATATGGATCATCTAATGTAAATAATGAAAAGATTTTTGCCAGCCTAATAAAAATCTGGCAAATCTCACAAAAAATATTTTTAATTTTAACAAAGACAATGGGCCTGAATGGGTTAAATATTGGATAGTACATTCAAAGGACCCCCACATATAGTAATTAATCCAAAAAACAGTCTCCAAGTGTTAACGTTAAAGGAATTGTACACTGAAAAACTTCACTTCAATCTATAATTGAATACATGCAAGCAACACTGTTTAAGCTCAGTCCCTAAGTCTTCTATCCCCCTGCTAGATTATCTGGCTCACTTACATTCCCTACCCCACTCCATCCCCAAACTCAGACATCGTTATAGCTACTTAACTGTCTGCGGTCTCTTGTATCTCAGCCAATAACTGCACAACGGCGCTCCTCCTCTGTTAAGGCTCCATTCTGAGATACGTGAACCAGGAAAGACAGTTGAGGTGGGGAAAGGGAAGTATTATGGGATTAAATGCTCACTTCATCAATAAAACAAGTGAGACGGAAGAATAGTTTTCTAAATTGGCTAACATTATGTGCTGATACTTTTTTTTTTTTAAACGTATTCCTTATTAAATCCAACATTTTAGTAGAAAAATAACCAGAAGATGCATGTCCACAATTAAGCACTGAATAGCTGCAAATGTTATCATTACCTATGATTAAGCTTTGGCACAAATATATACTGCATCTCAAGAACACTGCAGTAAGATGATCTCAGTATTTCTATGTAAAGTATATATGTCCTTCATTCCTCTACGCTTAAATGTTGTTAGGGTCAATAACAGAAGCACTATAAGTGAAGGCGTCAAACAATATTAAGGACTTTATTCACTGATTATTAATCTTAAAAGAATAAAAAAAAAATATGAATCAAATTCTGTGAGAATACATATGTGTTCAATTATTTACATCAATGCTAAAATAAACATTTGAAAATATACATCAGTTATACAAAATGTACCTTCTATAATGTAGATGCACTCCCTGTCAGGAGGGTACTTGTTGGGGTAGTTGGGAGATGTAAAGATGCCTCCATTTGAATGTTTTGTCCAAGACCCACACTCTACTGGTTTCTGCCCTTCTGTAGTAGTTTGTTTGTCTGAAAAATAATTGTATATAGTGTATATATACACATATAAAATCTTTATATAGATATATACAGCCTATTTAAGCAACTTTAGCAGTGAACTTTAAAAGGGACTCATTTTCTCTTGTTACCAAAGAAATAAATGTTCTTCTCACAATATTTTTATGTAAGTGAACTGTTGCATAAATTTATCAAATTTTAGTTTAGTGTTCCATGTTTCAAAAGTATTAAAAAGTGTAAGAAAATTCTCGTATTCGTTTAGAGGGTTGGACCTCTGGATGGGGAGGGTCTTGTAACAAAAACATTACCAAAAGTCTTAAAGGGTAACACAGAAAAACATCCAACACTCCCACAGTGAGTTATTAGAACTTAGAGAACAAGGATCCCTCGCCAAATGTCCCTCCTCCTCTGCTCCTGTTGCGAGCTGGTTACGAGAGTGGGATCATCGGATGAAGGTAAGCCTAAAATGTGACTGTGGTATGGGGAGTTAATCTTTTGGAATACACAAAGTTTTTCTGAGGCTGGAGTTACCCTTTAAGAAGTATGTGGAATGTTTTCCACATCTTTATACAGTTAAAATGTACATGTTTGTACCCTGCACTCAGTAAAGCTGTATTAATAATTAAAATAGGAACAAAGCTAAAATATAAATGACCCAGTATAAATTCTATGGGTATAATATACTAAGAGGTGCACATGTTATTAATTTGTACCAAGCAATCAGACTAACTGCAAGAGACCATTAAAAAGCCAACAGTTTGGTTGCTGAAAATTAAGGGCTAGGACACAATACTACATTTCTCACATGCTAACTATTGTGCTTGCGATCTGTTAGCGCATGAGAATCACAAGCAGCAAATGTTAATGTGGGTGGCTACATTGCATGCACTGCAATCCGTATTCAGATAGTAAGCAATCATCATTTTTTTGCAGATAGAATGCGCTCTGATTGCAGACTATTGCACCGTTTGAAGCACAATTGGATGATAAGGCTTGCGCTTTTCTCGCACATTGCTGTTTGGCATAGTTTGGCCTCAGCCTAATAGCACAAGAAAAGGTTTTCATAATTATTACATAAGCCCTTATACTTTGAAATAACAGATAGCTATACTATAAATTTATCTAAATATCTTACCTCTGTAATTTGCAGCATTTGGAAGTGGTAATTTTTAGAAATCAGCCTAGATATGTACTCTACTTCTTGCTTAATTGAGCCTCTGTCCACAGTTTCTGTCTTATTTGTAACACATAATTTATGCTTAGACTATGCTGATTGGCAGCAACAGTCCAGCACATGGCAAATGATGCAGTCATGGGACATGTCGGCCAGTAAACTTATTATAGGAGGAGTCAAAGAAGACAGAGACTGCGAAGAGAGGCACAAGTAAGCGAGGGACCTCAGAAAGGTGAGTGTGTCTCTAAGCTTCCTTCCCATTTACAGTAATTTTACATGTATCTAGCTTTTAGAAAGTTCATCTTAAACCCAGAACATATTCAGTAAGTTCTTAGCCCCCCTCTTTTCACCTGCCAGATCTGTAAACAAAATTCTAGGTGACCTGCCTAAGACCTCTATTCATTAAGACTGTGCAGTCAGGAACCAAAGTGTAATGCTGACCAAAAAATATGCAAATTAGCTCTCGACGATCCAACAACTTCCCGACAACTGAAAGGGACAATCATTTTTGTTGAAAGACGGAAAAATCATGAAGTAATACTGCCATTTGAAAACCTATTTGATTGAATCCATGATTGAACATCGAATCAGTCCAATAAGTTTAGTGTATGGGCAGCATTATTTACTAGGATGGCTGAAGAAATCAGGAAATACCATAAATCTGCATGAATTACAGATGAGCCTTTTCTAATGTTGCTGAATTTGGGAAAGATACTGTATTTACAGCTATCTGCTATTTAGGAATTCCAACATTTATTTATGCTTTTTTAATTTTAGCTTTAGTTATCTCTGCAGCTTACAACCAGAATAAAATAAGAGTAATATTTCTATCACAGCACAATTTATGTTGGATAATTCATTTTAGAATACTGCATTAGTGTTTTTTTAGGGTACCAGAGGTCACCAATGATTTGACTTCTCTGATTGTAACATGATTAAAAAGAGCTACTGTGATGTTTGTTTAAGCAGCTTGTCAATTACAATATAGAAATTAACAAATGTAAGCTTGACAGACAAAATCAGGAAATTGGTAAAGACCTTGTAAAGCACTTACCTTCTCCAGTCTTTGTTGCCCAAGACACATGTAAAATAATTAGGCTTGTTACAACTGAAACAAATAGAACACATGGTTTTCAGAGGCAGTTTAAGTGAGATGCACTATGCAAAGTTTTATTACAGCAAATTAATTCAATATATCATACAAACATTGTGGCAAACAAGAAAAGAGATGATCAATGCACATTCCTGGGCCCCATATACTATCATCATATCTGTGCTAGTGCAAACAGTAAAAACATGGGGGGGGGGGGGGTTAGTTACAATTTTATGCATAAAAGCCTTCAATAGTAATCCAATGCAAAGTCAGGGTAACAATCTTCCCAAAGTCACAAAAACTGGCCACCAGGAGTACTGCAGAGTCCATATAGGACTCTGCCTCCTGTCTCCCCTCCGGGAGAATTTTGCCATGCGCAGAAGAGCCCTCCCTCTCAATTTGGTCTCCCTCCCCCTTTCCCATAATATACATATTGGTCCCCCAGCCCCAACCGCATTACTATTAGAGCAAGAAAGTCCCCTGATCTTTACTTATCTTACCTCTCTCCTTCGCCGTTCTACACTGTCTCTCAGCCAATCAAGGACGTGGCTGCCGGTCCCGCCCCCCTGCTTGCAGTTGTATGCACTCAGAGGGCCGTGATTGTGCGGAGAAGGAGAGAGGTAAGGTAAGTAAAGATCGGGGGACTTTCTTGCTCTAATAGTAATGCGGTTGGGGCTGGGGGACCAATATCTATATTATGGGAAAAGTTAGTTTAAAGGGTGGACATACCCTTTAACGTGGTTGGAAGGCTTTTCAATTTTATGTATAAAATTGTAACTAAAACCCCCCATGTTTTTACTGTTTGCACTAGCACAGATATTATAATAGTATATGGGGCCCAGGAATGTGCAGTGATCATCTCTTTTCTTGTTTGTTCTAATGTTTTGGTCAGATTAGTAGCACTTCCACTATATGTTATAATAATGTTGCCATAGGAGTGCTCCCACAGTCCACCTTTTTGTTATACAAACATTATGGGACAGATAATCAGTTAATAGCAGTCAATATTCTTGCACACCTTACAAAATATTTTGTAAGTTAAAATGAAAGTGCAAAGATATGGCTATGTGGGCCTCTAACACTACACCATACCCAGCTTGTAAAGTCTGACTTATTCCTCTTTCCAATCTCTTAAAGAGATACAGATGCCTTGTACATACCAATCATTGAGTAATACAAAACAATCGGATTAAACTTTGAAGTTGTCCTTTCTAGCACCTTGAATGGGATGTAAATCTCATCAAAATGTCTAAACACAGCTCATTGAACGTGAGATAGGATCCTATTGTCATTGTTAAGTTTGGTGTAAGTAGCTTTTTACATTCAGTCGCTAACCAACCCTAAAGTCAAGTAGACGCGCTTTATTGAAACCAGATTCTGGTTTATTCTGATCCTGTTCCAGTTAAAGAGAATATGAAAGGGAATCAGACAAGGCAATGATTACAGACAAGAGCATCAAAAGGCCAATATATTGACACACAAACAGAGCTGTCCTTGGTGCTTAATGAGTTATGATAATCAACCTCCTTAATATACATGTTTAAAGGGCCTTTCCATCTCTAATCCAGGAAATCATTCAGGCTGGGGCCATTTTCTCCCATTAAAACAGAAACCCAAAAACACACATATATTTATATATTATTATCATTATAACACATACACTCACTCTCAGTCTATATATATTCTATACACACTAACTGTCTATAATCTATACACACACACTAACTGTCTATATATAATCTCTACAAACACTCACTGTCTATATATATTCTAAACACACACACACTCACTGTCTATATATTTTCTATACACACACATTCACTGTCTATATATATTCTATACACACACACTATCTATATATATTCTATACACTATATATTCTACACACACGCAGTCCCTGTATCAATGGCAGAAATGTAATTGATGTTATTGGGAAGTAGAAGGAATGTGGACAATATTCCATTATTCCCTTATTGAATAGCACTTGTCTACCATTTACTAATCACTGCAGAACAGCCAGGAGTGTGATACCCTGCACCACCAGCAATGCACATCACAGCCAAACACTTCCATCCACTGAATGTCAATCACCCCAGCACATCTCCCATTCAACTGGTTCGTAGTGTGGCCAGTGACCATCACCTATAGGAATCCTGTCTGTAACTGGGAAGCTCCCACACTTACTGTGACACAAACTGCACCCATGGATCATGTCTGTTCCTTACACAAGGGGCTTCGATCTCCACTAATTCCATTTAGATACCAGGAGGGACCTTCCAGTGCGGGGGGGGGGACGACTGAGAACCAGATACCGAGAGCAGCACAGCGGGAATCACCTCAATGGCCCCCACAGATTGGAAATGGATTCCCCCAGACACATTCCTAGGCTCTTTACCATAACTACGGTCAATGGGGAGGAATTGGGAACGGGGAGCGAAGCATGTGTAGATAGGGGGGAACTGGGATCATTGGGGGGAAGGGGGTGCGATTTCCATTGCAGCGTTTCCTGGGTCCAGCAGTGTGTTGGGTGGGTGACTGGGTTCGTCCTGCGCTGATCCTGGTCGCTCCACCTTGTCCGGGGGGTCTAGGGACAGGGTCAGCTCCTTTATGGAATCCGCACTAGAAGAGCCAAATAACCACGGTAAATCCATAGTGGGTACACCGCGCTGGTTGTTGCATATTAGGGAGGACGGTGTAGGGACAGACCAGTGAATGGGGGGAGGGAGCAGTCACAGCAAATCTCCCGCTCCCCGAATATGGACCCAGCAATCAAAGTTTCCCACTTAAATCCACGGCCACACGTGTGACGAGTTTCCCAGCGATGATCCCGGTCCGTGTGTACGCACAGAGAACGATCCTCGGCCCATTAACCTGCAGACTGGATGTGACTTCTCAGTGACTGAAATGCAGCAAAACGTTAAGGCAGGAGATATAGACGGGCATTGGGTTAGGAGGAGGAGGAAATGTGCACTTCTTCCATCAGACACTGTCTATACAGTCTGTACTTGGACACAGTGTACAGAGAGACATCACAGAGTCATCATAGAGAGACACCACAGAGAGACATCACAGAGTCACCATAGAGAGACATCACAGAGTCACCATAGAGAGACATCACAGAGACACCATAGAGAGACATCACAGAGTCACCATAGAGAGACATCACAGAGAGTCACCATAGAGAGACATCACAGATTTACCATAGACAGACATCACAGTCACTCTAGAGAGTCACCATAGAGACACTACAGACACAGACATCACAGAGTCACCATAGAGAGACACTACAGAGACAGACATCACAGAGAATCACCATAGAGACATCAAAGAGAGTCACCATAGAGAGACACCTCTGAGACAGACATCACAGAGAGTCACCACACAGAGAGACACCACAGATATTCACCATAGGGAGACATCACAGAGAGTCACCATAGAGAGACATCACAGAGAGTCACCAAAAAGAGTTATCACAGAGAGACACCACAGAGTCACCATAGAGAGACACCACAGAGACAGACATCACAGACAGTCACCATAGAGAGAGACACCATATAGAGACATCATGGAGAGTGACTATTTAGAGAGACTGCACAGACTGGATATACAGACATAGATCTTGGTTCAGCAGTGCAGTGAGCAGGCAGCAAACTGGAACACTGTCAGCAACAGCAGCAAAGTGGGAGGGGGAGGGAGGGGAGGTGAAGGGGGTGAGGGGTCTTTTATTTGCTCCTATTAACTATCACATCTTAATGTTGTAGCTTTAATGGGGGAAAAGAAGGGTCATCTTTAGAGATGATGTCGATAGTCATTAAATAGTAGTTTAGATTGAAAAAAGACACTGCCCATTAACTTTATTTGTACACCACACTTTATTTTGTAGCCTATTTTATGGTTTATTTTGGGGAGGGATGGGGGCTATACACTATTCTAACATTCTATGCTATTAAAGGAGAATTAAAGGTCTCATTCAAAATACATACACAGTGATCCAATAATTATATTGATTTACATTTTGTGCACTTTTACCTTAATACATAACTATATTCCCTATTGAAATTCATTTTAATGATCCCGCTGTATAGATTGCAATGCATTGTGATGTGTTTTTACCTTTCTAACAATGTATTTTTGTTGGATACATCACAAACAGTTGGGTTTGGAATGGTTGAAATCCTTACCATGGGTACATAAAAAAAATGGGAGGGGGTGGTTTGGAGGGTATAAAACCTCTTCCCCCTGCCAATCACTGTGACAGAAGGGGGGATTTTGTTTTTTGTTTTGTTACCTATTGCAGGGTATGCCAGGGATTGGCTTCTATGATAAAAAAAAAAATAATAATAATTTGACTTTACTAACTTCTATTTTTTTGTTGAAGGGATTCAACAAAATCTTGTCTGCTAATTAAACGTGCCATTACTTTTATCCATTTATAGCATAGTTGGTTCTGAAGAATTGAAATCCATTCATTGACAGTTGCTGTTAACTAAAGTAGTTCTTATGTTTTGTTTTTGATTTAATTTAGCAAATATCTTTCAATTATTAAGGAATCTTAAACAATGAATGAGCACAAACCATTTGGCATAGAAGATAGATCGCCGAAGCAGGAATATCTGTTATTCTGTCTAGATTTAGTTAATTTTGCTGATTAGAAGCACTGAATTGTGGGAAAAGACATTGTTTCAGCAAATTAAAGTATTGACATGGTCTTCAAACCATAAATCTCTCCTGCCTATCAATGTGAGATTCTTTTCAAACTTTCAGCTTTTCAGGGATATCTCACATAGATAGAGACAGGTTTCTATTCGATATGTTAATCCAAAAAAACTCTTATTTAATATTAGTTTGCATTATCGGTCTAATAGAGAGTTTGAAATGTGTTGTTTTTACATATTTAAAAATAGATAAAGCTTAACTATAAATGTGTTGGAATGGATTCTATTATTCCTAACTAGCAAATACTGTAGTTGTAACTCTCATCTCTGGAATCAGCAGCATTGTAGAGAAATCTCTCTACACACAGGTCAACATCAGCCTCATTGGCAAACTACCAATCAGCTGAACATCTGTAAAAAGGGTCTTGCAGAGATCAGCTATGTTTAATGTCTGTCTACATGCCAATGTATATATGCAGATAGAAATCACAGGACTAGCAATATTTTTGATGGGACACTCCAGTTGCCCCTTCCTTTCCTTTGTACAAGCAGAAACTAATAGCAGTCATGCCCCCCTCCACTCAGCAGTACGAGTAACCACTAACCATCTTCCTCTCTTTTTGAATGGCTGTCACACACTGCATCTTGACAGCCTAATGTAAAAAAATAATGTATCATAAAATTGGAGGGTACAGTATTTTAAAAAATACCACACAATAAATATAATGAAGGCTATAGTAACAATATTCTGATGATAAGAATAATAAAAAACTTCCAAGCCTTCTAATGTATTCAGTGCTACTGTTGGTCTTGGCCCCGCTTTCTCTTTAGTTCTCTGGGATTAACACAAAAAAGAGCCACAAAAGGGATATTGACTCTTTTGAAGGAGCTTTACTCAGAGAAAATCTTCCAGATAGTGTTAGTGACAGATTAAAAGATTGGTTCTGATAATACCGCTACTATAAAAATTTCACCCTATGCCTAAAAAAATAAAATGGACCGATTTTGACGGGCCAATTTTGCCATAGGACACCACACATAAAGTAGTTATCAGAGAATATGATTTACCATCCAGTAATATCAATATGTATACAGAAACCTAAAGCTGGGAACACACCATAATATATTTCCATATCAGAAAAATGGGCAATCGGACCTGGCGGTAAACCATGGGCAATTGTGCGGCTCCCTATGGGACCTCACGATCGGTCATGCAAACTGTCGGCCGCAGCCTCCCAGCCTAGCACTCGCTAGTAGCGAACGCTCGGTCGGGACAAAAACAAGATTGAATAATGGGAATGTGTGTCTGCATGAGAATAATTTTAGGTGCTAATAAGGTAAAAGTAGCGATAAATGTATACTTCTGGAGGGTGCAAAACTGGTTTTGTAGAGCAATAGCATTCTGAGTACCGCATTAAAAAATGGAACAGTTTTAGTTTTGGACTATTTCTCTATAATTCAACCAAAATTCACAAAGCCAGTGTGCTATAAAAGGTTTCCGCCATGTCAAAGCTGACAAATGAC
Organism: Hymenochirus boettgeri; assembly: GCA_019447015.1. NCBI lineage: Eukaryota > Metazoa > Chordata > Amphibia > Anura > Pipidae > Hymenochirus > Hymenochirus boettgeri. The sequence continues at coordinate 190,010,497 of CM033474.1, read as the reverse complement.
TCTGGGCAAAGTGCCATAGAAATATATTCACTATCAACACTTTATAAATAGGCTTTTTATTTTGCTGCAGTCAATTTCCATCTCTGCGTTTTGGTATTGAATCAGCTCCAAGTCTCTCAAAATCATATAAATGGACAAAACGGTCACAATCATATCATCGGCACTTATAACCTTTATTATATATATAAAAAAAACTTTTCTCGAGTTCAGTTGAAAGTAACCTACAATAACAAAGCAGCCGGAAGTAAAAACAGAAGCAGTAATAGAATGTAAAGGAAGCACACCGATTAAATATCATTTGTAGCAAACTCTGCTGACTCATAACTCAACTTTTCAGGGGCTTAATACCATACTTCAGGTGGAATATGATCAACAGAACTACACACTTATAAAGGGTGCATACTTTCACAGTGAGATTATACCTCAAAAAGTAAGTAATATATTCTTAAAAACTACAGTAGACCATAACTGTGTCAATATAAAATCACAATCAATTTTGAATTATATGTTGCCCTGGTGCTCCTGCTGCAATTTGTGTAACAGAAGTAGCCCTACAGAAATATATAAATACAATTGTATGATGCTTTGACAGCTTACTGATTTTTATAGGGCACAATTTAGCAGCTTCCCTATTCTATAAATGATGTACCGGTAAACATTTCTAAATTAGAGTTCCAAGTGGTAGTACATTCAATTGTCCTACAAGTGTTTACCTATCATTGTTAACAAATTTTGTTTTCTTTGTAACTGAAACACCTAATTTTGCAATTATTATTGTGCTGTAGTAGCAATCGAAAAGGATGAGCCTTATATTTAATCCATGTTGAGTCAAATGTTGACTCAATCAAACATATTGCCAGGGTACGGCCAACATTACTGTTTCCTTGACTGGAATATACTCTATATTTATATGTTTGTTTACTTCTTGTTACATTGTGTGTTTGCCTATAAATTAGAATCACTAACACATTATTAGTATAGTATAGTATTTGAGGTTGAATTTTTTTTTTTTTAGAAACCCATCTAGATTTTTTTGGAACTATCTTATAAATCTGCCATCACCACGTCCAATGGAAGAGGGTTCCATAGATTTACCGTTCTCACAATAAATAAAAACCCTCCTGAATTTAAAGACTTCTTGTCTTTCAGTATTAAGGTATGTCCACGTGTTCTCTGACATGTTCCATTGGTAAACAATACCCCAGACAGTTTATTGTATGCACCATTAATGTATTTATACACAGGTAAGCACCTTTTCTCTAGTTTGCATAACTTATCCAATCTGTCTTCATATTGAAGCTCCCCCAGTCATCTTATTAATTAAGTTGCCCTTCTTTGAACCCATTCCATTTTAAAGATACACAGGATTCCAACACTGCACCACATATTCATTGCCAGTGCTTTGTAAATCCATACCCTCTTTTTATAAGACAATTTCTTGCTGGCTCTAGCTATTGCTCTTTGGCGCTGCTTGCTACATTTAAGTTTGTTATCCACCAAAACTCCAAGACCCTCCAAGAACTGAGATTATCTAAACACAGAGCCATTTATAGTATAAGCAGCACGCATTCCAAAAGTCCAAAATGCATCATCTTACATTTATCAACATTGAATCTCATCTGCCACTTAGCAGCCCAATGTGACAATCTAACCAGATCTGCCACAGAGACCTTGAAGTTCTGAATTTGAATCTACCCTTAGACACATGTGCAAGGAGTTTGTATTTTCTCCCCATGCTTGCATGGGTTTATTCTGGGCACTCCGTTTTCTCCCATAATCATAAAGACATACTGATAGGTTGTATGTGTCAAATAAATGTGCTTCCATTATAAGCTCTTTGGGGCAGGGCCTGATGTGAATGTATACATGAAATTGTAAAGCGCTACGGAAGATGTTGACACTACATAAATCCACAATAATAATTGGGGGATGTATCAAAAGCCTTTGCAAAATTCACATCTATTGCTATGCCAGAGTTCAAATTCACACTCAATTTTGTATAAAAGCCAAGCAAGTTAGTTCTACAAGATCTGTACTTCATAAATCAATGTTAATAACTACATATAAGGTCAGTCCTTGAAACATAATCTAGAATATGTTCCCATATTAAACTTTCCAATATCTTCCCCACCCACAGGCCTATAATTGCCCGGATGTAAACGACTACCCTTTTTGAATACTGGAATTACATAAGCTTTTTTCCAATCCAGAGGCACACTTCCGGACATGAGGTAATCTGAGAAAATAAGAAACAATGGCCTAAGACAGAACTGGCCCTAAGTACCAGAGGATGAATTATATCTGGTCCTGGAGCATTATTGGTATTACCCTAATTTATTTGTTTCTGAACAATACTGAATATTACAATATTCTGAAAATACTCTATGCTATCTGTACTCTGATCTTCTATAGTGTATACAGAGGGAAAAATTGGTTCAAAACTATTTATCTACATCCTCTGTAACTCACTTATCCCCATTAATTAATGGCCCCACATTTTCAGTCCTCGTCTTTATAATATACATTTATTTACAAAATTGTTTAGGGTTAGACTTGCTTTTTTCAGCTATCCTAACTTCATTATTTATTTGAAGTTTAGTTTAATTGCTTAAGTGCTAGTTTAATTGCTTTCTTTTTTTTTTTTGTTTTTGAGTTCAACTCTTGTTTAACATAAGTACATATCCCTCCCCATTTTCTCTATCATGCCTAAACAAGGAATATCCTTCTAAATTTACAGCCCAGTCTTGAGAATTGTTCAACCGGGCTTCTCACTTTTGCAAACATACATTTTATATTATGATCCTGTCATTTATTTATGCACTTTAATACACATGCCTCCCTATCCTCTATGCTAGCCCCTCCCCCATTTCCTACCACCACTGGCCCATTTACACCCCTTTTTACCGCCTGTGCTATCTATCCAAGCAATATTGACAATCTCCTTCAATCCTCTCCCCCAAAACAGCTGACAGCACCATCAGTGAGGTGCAAGCCAACCCTGTAGCTGACAGAAAAGTCTGCCCAGCTGTCTAAAAACGCAAGCCCAACACCATCCCCTCAGCCACACATTAACTTTGTCATCTGCACCAATATGAACCGGGTTACTTCCAGCTCCACCCAATAATCTGTCTACACCACATGTCGAACCCTAGCACCAGGCAGGCAACACACTGTTCAGCATGTAAGGTCTTGGTGGCAGATAACACTATCAACCTTTCTAATAATAATGGTGTCCCTTACCACAACCACCTACCTCCCTTGCTCTAAGTTCTCCCTCCCTTGTATTAGAAATGGCAGTCCCTTGGATGCTAAAGTGATTGGTCCGTTCCATACATGCTACTTCAGAGCTTTTCTTCTCAGCTTCATCACTTAAGATGGCAAATCTGTTGGGATGTCCAAGCTGCAAAGGAGCGACCCTACCCTTCCTTCCCCCACTTCCCCTAATGACCCTCACAAAACTACCTCCCCCTCAACCTTCCTTGCCCAACTTTTACCCCTTTGTATTCTGGCCCCAGCCAGTGCCTGTTGTCCCCACAGGTTTGCAGAACCCTTCAAAGCACAAGTTGCCCCCTTAGACTTTTCCCTCTGTAGATGAGGAAAGCTGGGATTTGTAGTTTTCAAACATCTGGAGGGTCATAGTTTGAGAACCTCTGGACTACACCAACATGCCAACCTTGTTTAAGTGCCCTTCTTGATTCAATGTCCTTCTTTTTCTATGTCCTTAATTTAAAAAAAGTATTTTTTAATAAAGGAGTTTATAACAAGCCCCACTCTAGTTCATTCCACACACAGGAACTAAATTTAAGGTCAGGTACAAACCAAATATCCAACGCTTGTGAAGGTTCTCATTCATCCTGGTCATGGTATATCTGTTGTATTCAATTAGATCAACAAGAACTACATTTCAAGTCCAGTTGATCTAATTGAATACAACAGATACAAATATCCAACCATGTTAAGTATATTTAATCAATTGGCCAAACCCCCAACTAATCATTATAAGGAGACTGAGGTGAGATAGAAAAATGCTTTTTAACCATTACCTAACCTGTTTAAATTTAAAACACGGGCAATACTAAAATCTAGAAACCCACAGGGAGATTCAATAAAAGTTCTTATTGTTTAAAATGGTGCTAATTTAGCCCCAACCAATTAGATCTTATTTAACATTTGAAAGCTAACATCTGATTGGTTGGGGCAAAATTAGCACCATTTTTAACGATAAGAACTTTTATTGAATAACCCTGCCAGTGCCTAAAACTTAAATACACCTAGGCTTTTCCACAGAACACACTACCAGCACAAACAATCCTTATTCTGAAACTTTCATACAGACCATGCAACCATCAGATGATTTAATGTCCTTTTGCTATGTCCTTAAAAATAAAACAGGAAGATGCACCACTTACCGATGTTAAAACGTTTGAGTGACTTTAAGATGGTTTATGAAACGGCTGTGATGTTATATAGAAATATCTACTACATTTTTTTTCACTAGCTTATGGCTGGCATAAAAGTCCCACAAAAGCTAAGTCAAGATTGCAATGCATTTCTAGAACCATAGCAGCATTCAATGTATTGATAACAAAAACATTGTTTTCTGGTTTTTATATTTCTATTGTAAACAGTGATTAATTCCCTCTTATATAGCAGTGTCATTGTTGAGGGCCACGGAACTGGCTCCGAGAACCCTCCCCCTGGGCACGGAGTCTAAGTTTCCCTGAGGTCCTGCTATAGCCTCTGATGGTGAGGTTATTGCGCTGTTCAGGTGAAATTAGGTCACGACCCCAGCAGGGAGACCCCAAGAACCAGAACCTACGATGCAGTGAAGAGAGAAACTGAGGAAACCAACAGGAGAGAGAAAGAAGAACTCACTTGTAGAAGGGACAAGGAAACAGTCAGACAATGGGTAGCTTGGTCAATAAACAGGTAGAAGGTCAGGTCTGGTTTCAGTTACGCTTGGTTGATAAACAGAATGTCAGGACTGGTGCAGGTACGCTTGTCCAGTAAACAGGCAGAATATCAGGGCTGGCAGCAGATAAGCTTGGTTGATGAACAAGCAAAAATGTCAGGGCTGACGGCAGTTAAGCTTGGTCAATAAACAGGCAAAAGGTCGGCAACTAGAGATCAAGAAAACAAGGGATAAAGCACAGGTACTCAGTAGGATAGGAGCTGAGGCAAGGGAATTGTCATTCCCACCAACGGGGCTCTCAAAATCAGAGTTTTTGAGATTCAAGTTTTTTGGGGAGGGGGGATTTTTTTTTGGACATGCACGGAGAACCCTTGAGACTGGTGGGCAAGTTTCAGCAGGAGCCAGTCGGGAAGTATAACAGTCATAAACCTCATACCTTTGTAATGGTGTCCTTAAACCCACTGAAAAAAATAAAATAAAATAAGGCTAATTTCTTATAATTGACCTCTTGTTAAAACACAAACGGTTATTCAATAAAAGTTCTTATCGTTAAAAATGCTGATAATTTTGCCACAACCAATCGGATGTTATGTTTCAAATGTTAAATAAGATCTGATTGGTTGGGGCAAAGTTAGCACCATTTTAAACGATAAGAACTTTTTTATTGTTGTTTTTTGTTGTTTTTTTCAAACCTTATATGCGCTACAGTTCTCCTTTAAATTAAGCTAGAAGATTATATATCTACAAATTGATGGGTTTTGGTTGCCTTTTTCCTAATCAGTTCAGTTATAATGTTATAGCTTTTTAATGGTTAAATTGATAGGTATTAGACAAGTTATTCTTAAAGGATAATTGTATTGCCTCAATGCATTGTTTTTTAATTGAGTAAAGAGTAAAGGTATCCCCCTACATGTGTTTCCTGATTTTGAGCCTCTCTCTGCCTTGAATTAGCCATGCTTTAAAGGGGGCCTAACAATTCTGTCTGCCTCAAACTGTCACTCAGTGCTAGCATGTGAGAAAACACTCCTCCACCCACCCTTCATCAGCTGTATCCTAGCAACAGGACATTTCAAGTTTGTTTGAATGGCAGAGGAGGAGGAGAGAGGTTGTAACAGACATTCCCACCAGCCAATGACAAGTGCTGTGTTAGCAGTTACGAGGCGGGCTTGTAGCTCTCATTTTTGCTGTGTGATATCTAAGGGAGAGCATCACTGATGTAAATGTGAGTACGTGATTTCAGCTGCTGGAAGTGTGGACATGTAATGGGGGTGTTATTTTTTGTTTTATATTGCTGTCCTTTAATTGTATTACTGTATGTTTACTTGGCATGGCATGTTTTAATGAAAAGAAGTTTTTCACATATACATTTAAAAGACAAGTTCCTTAAGAACTAAGAAGATTTCTGCAGATTTGACACACCTTGTCATGATTACACATTTGACTTGAATTTTGTATATGTTAACACTACATGGCAAATATGGACCCATTAAATAAGTATTTCAGTGATGTTCTTGTTACTACACTATAGGAGATCTCCTTCATTCAATTCACTTTACTCACTTACCAGTGTATGACTGGCATTAAAATGTGATTCCTAACTGAGGACCTGTTTTTTTGGAAGTCATTTACTTCATCACCTTTTCTCCTCTTCCTCTGGTAATAGAATGTTCAGTTTTACCCAGGGACAGAAAGGAATTAAATTGTAACTTTGTACAGTATTCAACAGTATAGGAGAAGAATATAACAAAGAAAGAGATTGGATTTCCTTCTTTACCGAAAGATGTTCATATCTTTAATGCTCTTTTTTGTAAAGGAACAATTTAATCAAGCAAGCAATGTATTGTTTCAATTTGCAGTTTGTGCGCTGGAAAATAGATTTATCCTAAACTTCTCCTTTAAAAGTCCCTTTGCCATGATCTTTATAATACCTGTACCATCTCAAAATGCAATTACATCTTCAGACACCAGGCTAATATCAGACTTTTTACACTTATATTTGTTTGCTTTAGGAGACAGTGCAAAATCAACAACCAAAAGGAAAGATTGAAAGAACATTACTTTTTTACAAGGAAATGGCAGACATGTTTCATGCAAAGCAACTAGCCATACAGACATATTAAAATGAGTCACAATGACAAAATACTAAAATTAAAAAAGTCAGATCTTATTTAACATTTGAAAGCTAACATCTGATTGGGGCAAAATTAGTAGCATTTTTAACGATAAGAACTCTTATTGAATCTCCCTGTAAAATCCTATACCTTGTCAGGTTTTGCTATGAAAATATATGAAAGAAGTATGGTTGTGGTGCTGAAATACATTATAATTTTATTAGATATTGAAATAATTTACAAATCTAGTAAAATGAATCACAACAATTAACATTAAAGAAGTTTTAATTGGTAAATATTTTGTCTAGAAAGGAACAAACCGAATGAGGGTAGTTAAGTCCATCTGTTGCTAATGTTCCATTAGAGATATTCTGTTCTAGCACTTGGTAACATGATGATTCAGTAGCCAATTACAAAGTGTTCTGCTGTAATTAACAATCTTCTATATAGTGAATTTTTAGAAACAAATGACAATGGAAAACATCTCAATGGCATTCTCAAGTAGCATGATTTATCCAGCATAAAGTATCTACTGGAAATGCTTTTTAAAATAAGGATTGTTCCTTACAAGTTGATAACAGATATATTCCTGGTACAAACAAATGGTTTAAAGGGCATGTCCACTCCTCAAATTAAATTTTTATTACTTTATTACATGCATTTATAACCAGATATTTAATGATAAGATTGCTTCTGTTCTGGAAAAGATTTCTGCTCAATGAACTTTTAACTAGCTTGAGCATGTGCAGAGGAGGCAGCAAGGGAAAGAGCAGTCAACAGTCAACAAAATTTGATTGACTGCATAGAGGAGTCAGCTTATTCTGCCAGAATGGCAATAATTATACTTATTGTTATTAATTTGGCTTGAAAAAGCCAAATTCCTGTTCTTTCTATTTCTTCTTTTTCTTCTTCTTCCGTTTTATTCTTCCGCTTTTTTGGACTGTATCTCCTCCCACAGTTTTTGAGCTAGAGACATAAAAATTCTGTACAGACGTGCGGGGCATATAGGAGAAGTGTAATATCTTCTAGCTAAGGAATCCGCAGAAGCATTACGTCATTATCGTCAAATTTTGGGACATTTTTTCCTATAGACTATAATGGTAACAATCCTCAAATGTGAATATTTCAAACAGTTTGTTTCATGGTCATAAATACAAACGGTGATACCCCCAACCCCCCACACAGACACAGGTACACCCACCTACTGACCTACCTTTCCATTCCCATGGAAGCCATACTTAAAGGGTAATTATAGTCAAAAAATGTTTTTAATTTTGATCAATCATCAATAAAAGTTAGTTATATGGTCATACATGCAAAAACATATAACCCCCCACCTCACACGGGTACACACACCTACTGACCTACCCTTTATTCCTTTGGCAGCCATACTTAAAGGGTAAATAAAGTCAAAAAACTAATTTTGATTTCTCCTCAATAAAAGATAGTTTTATGGTTGTAAACACAAAAAAAACATACCCCCTCAACCAGACCCAGGTACACTGATCTACTTATCCATTACTGTGGCAGCCATACTTAAAGGGTAACTAAAGTATAAAAAAAAACTAATTTTGACCAATCCCCAAAAAAGTTTGTTTTTTTAACCCCCAACCTGACACAGGTACACATACCTACTGACATACTCTTCCATTTCTGTGGCAGACATACTTAAAGGGTAACTATAGTCAAAAATAAATTTTGATCAATAATCAAAAAAGTTGTTTTTTTTAACTTCCAACCTGACACAGGTACCTATACCAACTGAGGTACCCATTCATTGATGTGGTAATCATATTTAAAGGGTAAGTATAGTAAAAAAAAAAAAACATTTTGACCAATCATCAAAAAATTGGGGTCTTTTATCCGCCAACCTGACACTAGTACACACACCAACTGACCTGCCTTTAAGTCATGTGACAGCCATATTTAAAGGGTAAGTAAAAAAGGGTAAGTAAAAAAACAATGTCCTCATCATTGGCATTATTGAGTTTTAAAATCTGCAGCACAAACACACACATTCCCTTCCAAAATGCGGTCTTTCAAGCCACATTCAAAGTTTATACTTAAACTTTCCCTTTCTAATTATTATTAATAATAATATCTGGTTATTAAAACATATAAAAATGTGCTGAATATATCAGTTGGGGTTGGGGTGACCAATCGCATCCCAATCACATGTTTTAAAAGAGAAGAAACATAAGTGGAAAGTATTTGGCAGTGGGGGGGGGGGCAAATTGTGCGGGGAAGTAGAAGTTCAGTGGGGTGGGGGGGATCATTATTATTTACTTTAATTATTTAAATTATACCTACTTGTCTTTATTTCTGAAAAATACTTTGCTGAGACCATAAAATACTTTTTTATTCAGAGAGTCGGAGAAATCAATAGACAGGCAGATTATGGTCACTGAAATGAGAAAATACCCTCTTTTTTTCTTGACAGAATATGTAATTGTGCTAAACTTCCTTTTAAAAGCAATATACGTAAAACTGCACACTGCAGCTCAGATGGGATATTTAAAGAAATAGGGGACAGATCTACAAAAATAGTACAGGGATAGGAAGAATTATAATTTCCATAAATGGGCAATAAAAAAAAAAAATTTGAGTTAAGATACTCTTTAAACACATATACTTAATTCTTTATTTATGCTAATGAGGTATCACTTTTCATGTCTAGCAGTGTTTAAATGGGAGTATTGCAAAAACAAGTCTAAAGACTACTGTAAAAGACAAGTTGCTTGCAATAAATGCACATCCAACAGATGGAACCACAATTGCTGAACATGTGCCTGTGTCCTGAGGAAAGAGAAGCATTTGCAAAAATATAATTGCTTTAGAAATCAGATGCCATCAAGCCAGAAAACATTTGTAAAATGGCATTTCTTCCATTATGTGAAATGCCTCAATTATTAAAATTAATGTTATTTCTTAGTGATCAGTAAAGGTCCCATACAGTGAGAACAGACAGTAAAGGTCTCATACAGTGAGGACAGACAGTTAAGATCTCATACAGTGAGAACTGACAGCAAAGGTACCATACAGTGAGAACAGATGGTGAAGGTCCCATACAGTGAGAACAGACTGTAAAGGTTCCATTCAGCGAGAACAGACAGTAAAGGTCCCATACAGTGAGAACAGACAGTAAAGGTCCCATACAGTGAGAACAGACAGTAAAGGTCCCATACAGAGAGAACAGACAGCAAAGGCCCCATACAGTGAGAACAGACAGTAAAGATCCCATACAGTGAGAACAGACAGTAAAGTTTCTATACAGTGAGAACAGACAGCAAAGGTCCCATACAATGAGAACACACGGTAAAGGTCCCATACAGAGAGAACAGACAGTAAAGGTCCCATACAGTAAGAACTGACAGTAAAGGTCCCATACAGTGAGAACAGACAGTAAAGGTTCCATACAGTGAGAACAGACAGTAAAGTTCCCATACAGTGAGAACAGACAGTAAAGTTCCTATACAGTGGGAACAGACAGTTAAAACAGTGACAACCTTCCCCCCCCGCTCCCAAATGTGAAATGTCCCAAACTGCACTTGTACATAGTAGTGTGCCAATTATACAGATATTATTTACACTTCAATCCCATTGGGATCCACTACAGGGGTAGGTTATATAATTATTATGTACTGAACTAATTATGTATTTATATTTTTGTCCTCCTTGTATGACTTTTTGTATTTTGATACTGTACAGTGCTACGTGCTAAGTGGAGCTATATAAATAAAACTAAATAAACTAAACATGCATACATACACACACCTTACTAGACTTTCACAAACTCAATTGGTTATGTTTGTTAAATATTTTTAATACTTAATATTATAAGTACTAGATTCTGCACACGTGTGCTCCATTTAATATCTGATTAAATAACATACCAAACCTGCTTAATGTATAGATGCCAACAGTCCCAGACTATAAAGGAACACTAAACTCATTTTTTTAAGTATATTCCATCCATTTCTATTATTCACAGGGAGGTGAGAACGCTTATTCCCACCTCCCTGTGAATAATAGAATGCCCGGGGGACACTGGAACTTACCTTACCGCTGCTCCACTCGCTGCTGCTTCTGCACTGACAGCTGCATTGTCCCGATCACGCGCCTATCTTAGGTGCATGTGCGCCACTACAAAAGATAGGCACGCGATTGGGACAGCGCGGCTGTTAGTGCAGAAGCAACTGCGAGTGGAGAGCAGATAAGATAAGTTCCAGTGTCCCCTGAGCATTCTATTATTCACAGGGAGGTGGGAATAAGCGTTCTCATCTGCCTATGAATAATAGAAACAGATAGAATATACTTAAAGAAACAAGTTTAGTGTTCCTTTAAGAAGCAGTCCTGCTTTAATACAGTCCCGGGAAATGTCCCATGATCTGAGGCTATCTGTCTGTCGTTAAAATGTGTAGATGGGGCTGTACTGTCTGCACATCTGAGCCTCTGCTTCATGTAGCAGGGAGATCAGGTGAGACTGACAGCCTCTCAGCGTACCTTGCACGTAATGCTGTAAATCGTTCTGGGTACGATCTCGCTGTTAACACATTCCCTGCCAGCTATTTAGGAGGAGCTTAGTGACAACAAAAATAAACTGTAATTGTGCTGTCTGGCTACTTTTATTCCAATGGAAACTGTCTAATTAGCTCCACTAATAAGTATAAGTTTGGTGGTTAAACTGGTAGGGGTTTTAGTAGATTCTATTTCTCTCTCTTTTTATATAGTATATATTTCTCTGTCTATTTATTTCTCTCTCTGTCTACCTATTTCTCTGTCTGTCTGTTTATTATCTATCATTTATATATTATCTGTCTGTCCTATCTATCTATCTATTTACTGTATCTATCTATAGTATCTATTGGCAGCGCCGAAGTCCTGAGTTCAAATCCAACCTTGAGGGATAAGACATGCTAGGCACACCAGTCTTAATCGTGAAAAAAGTAACCTTTAATGGTAACGTTTCGGAACCAGTGTGGTTCCTTCCTCAGACCAAACAGAACACAGAGCACATCTGAGCAGAGGCTCAGATGTGCAGACAGTACAGCCCCATCTACACATTTTAAAGACAGACAGATAGCCTCAGATCATGGAATAATTACTGATTGGTTTTGATGTTTAGGTGTGCAGGATCCTACCCCTCTCTGTTGTACAAATCCAACCTTGGACACATCTGCAAGGAGTTTGTATGTTCTCCCCGTGCTTGTGTGGGTTTCCTCTGGGCACTTCCTGACTTCCCCCACAATCATAAAGACATACTGATAGGCTGTATTTGTCAAATAAATGTGTTTAAATTGTAAGCTCTTCGGGGCAGGGATGTATACATGTAATTGTAAAGCACTAAGGAAGATGTTGGTGCTATATAAATCCACAATAATAATAATAATCTGTCATCTATCCTCTCTTCTATTCTGTCTGAATTGGTGTTACTGTTAAAAGTGGGTGTCATCTTTTTGAAAGTGGAAGTGGCTAAAATTTGTGGCGGCACAGAGGTTTCTGAAACGTGCCCCCTGAAATTTCTGGAGAATGTTGGCAACTATGTTGTCTTTCATCCAAATCCCATCACCGCTGGTGAACACAATGAAGCAGCAGCCCAATGCAGTTGCAGACAGGACTGGGGAGGAAGCGATCTCCTGTTTGATCCCCTCACTACCAGCAATAACGGGGTGTGTGTTTTAGCTGCTGCTGGGTGCAATGAGGTAACAATCCCAAAAGTCTCCATTCATATCCATGCAGCACCTATGACCATGGCAAACAACGGTAAACCCAGTATCAGCAATAGGATAATAATAGGGGGAGCCTTGAAATCTCCTGGCATCCGCAGTAAAGACATTCACCTATGGACCCCTGCAAAAGGCAAGCTACCCTCTCATTTCTCAACATTATTTTTCTGAATGGGTGCCCTATGCAGGGAACCTCTGGTGTACCCTAAACCTCTGTCGTTTTGTGTGACTTTACCTGTTTGGATTGTGATAAAAGGACAGATATGCATAAAAACTATGAAAATCATGCCTATGTATTTCTTTATCATACTACAGAGAAGGCACCACTTTATTTCTAGTAACCAAATCATGTTTTAATTTGCTCCAGCTGTCAGTAATACAGTTGGGATTGGACTTGCAAATACATAAAATATGTACACTGTCAAAAAAAGATGGCAAAAATGTAAGAGCAACAGATTAATTTGTTCTGAAAACATTTTCTATTGGAAATGTTATTCAGAATTTGAGGAACTGAAATGATTTATGATTCATCCGTAAACCTAAAACATTACTGCCTCTGCTCGGAAAATGTGTTATTTTAATATTACATACTGTTAAAATGATTGGAGAGCAGCTAACTACAGGTTCTGTAATCTACCAAAGATTAATCACATCAAAATAGTCTTTTTTAAAAGGCATCTTCACCCCACCGCCACAAAAATTGCCTAATGCCCTTGCAATGGTGATAACCTAGACCTCGCTAGGTCTATTTTCTCAAATTCTGAATGTAAATTTAGTTTCCAGTCCTGGTTTCAGTACCGACCTTCTGTTGCATTGACCAATCGTAAAAGCAGCAGAAGGGGCCGGACTGGTAGCCGCTCAGTGATTTGCTGAGTCTCAGCCAATAACTGAGTGGCTGCTGGTCCAGCTCCTTCTACTGCTTTTTCGATCAGCAAATGCAGCAGAAGGCTGGCGATGGAACAATGGCTGACTAAAGTAAGTTTACATTCAGAATAAAGGAGAGCGCTGGAATGAAGGCAGGTAAATTTACATTCGGAATTTGGGGAAATAGTCCTAGTGAGGTCTAGGAGAGCCACATGCAGCAGAACAGAAACGTAAGGGTCATTTAACCCTACACAGTGTGCTCATTATTGGGGCAAATTTCAGTTGCGGTGGTGGACATACACTTTAACAAATCATTAACTTTTTGTTAAAGTGCAAAAAGACATAGGGGAATATTTATAAAGGTTCGTTGAATTTTTGCCACAGTTACCGGCACCTTTTTGTCAAATTTGGAGTTTTCAAAATTTATAAAGTAGCGATAACTAGTGGGGAAAAGTCATTACCGCCACCTTTCGCCATTTTGCTGTTCACCATACATCGCTGCGGTAACCGCTCAATCAAATTTATAAAAAGGCAAAAAGTGCTTTTGCGTTAAGTTCAGCCATTCAAAATCACCATGTCTGAGGTGGCGAAAACACATAAGTGGCCATTTATCTACCCTGCCAATGGGTCCATGGAAGGTGTCAGTACACTGTGGATTGTTTTTCAATACTAATAAGTACCCAGGGGGGCGTTAGACTATTTTCTATCATTTACTATAATACGATCTGCGATTTCCGATTTACCAATAAAGTCAAATAGGGGTCTAAGGGACATATTTATAAAGGGGCATTATTTTGCTTTTTTTTTTCTCCAGACTTCACCACAATTTTTTAAACGTTCAACTTTTCTTTTCGTCATTGTTATTAAAAAGGTGGATTTTCATCAAAGGCAAAATTAAGTGGCAAAAAGTAGCACTACAGTCATAATGCTGAAAATGTGGTGAAAAGTCCACAGCATATGATTGTAAATAAGTAACATCCCCTGGTGGCTGGTAGTGTCAAATTGGCGACGTACAACCCCCGACCAAACGCATACACACAGACACTTCATCATGTGTAGCCGTCAGCATCAGGGGTCGCGGGTTGTGCACATATTGAGCGTCTGTACAAACCTTAACACGTGGTGTTTTTTTTAGGAAAAGATGATAAATAGTGTAAAGCTCACCCAGGCAAATTTTCCCTATTTTATTATTAGGACTAATTTATTTTTTAGTATTGGTTATTTTCAGCAACCTGCAGCTAATTATCAAATCAGTTACATTAACATGGGATCATACCATAGTGCTGTGTAAGAAATACAGTAGTCCTGTTAATGGCACATTCCAGTACAGTAAGTAAAAGAACCAATTCTGAGCCATTCCCAATAGATGCATTTATGCCACCTCAGACAAAAATCCACTTTTTGGCACTATATAATTACCACGTGTAAAAGCTAATATGGCGGCTCACGTCCTGTCCCGATCGCGATCCTTCTCCATACCTTGCTTGTCATCCAGCAACCAGTCGGGTGTGCCCGCGGACCAGAAAGTCCCGTCTCTGCCTAGGATTGGCAGCCAAGCTGGGTTTTAAAAGGTTGAAATAAAATTATGATTTTTAAGTAAAAGATGCTGGCCTGATTTCGTTTCTGTAACAACATACCAGCGGAGGAAGGTGCGGCGGATTTTCCTTTTGTTTGTGTTTGTAACTATATAATTACCGCTTTGATTTCCGTTTAATGCTATGAAAATGCCTTAACGATGTTTGGCAAAAATTCTGGAAAAACTGTAAAAAAGGCAACAAAAGACAGAAAAGGTGTCAAAAGGTGAAATAAATTAAATAAAAAGGGCCTCATTTGCCCAGACTCGCTGGGCAAATATATGGAGGTAAAGTCGCGCTAACCAGTTCGCTACTCCATATTAGGGTTGGGTGTGCGGGTTACACAAAAATCAACCGCGCATCCAACGCTTGTGATTTAATATCGGTTTTGCGCTTGTTTTAGCGCTGGATTTTAACGCCAGCTATTAGCTGGCATTAAAATCCCGCAGTGGGTAAAGCTTTCCGGGATTTACCCACATTCTCAAATGCGATATTGAATCGCCAACAGGACTTTTACCCAGAGTGATAGTGTAAGAAGTCACTTCTTTGTTTGTCTACTTTAACCTTTCAGTTCGACAGAATAAATTGACTAAGTGCTTCGTTTAGTTACTAAACAATTTATTAACATTTTATTAAGGCTGATATTCACAACATATAAACAGGATAACACATCTGATCTAAACAGGATAACACATCTGACTTATATTGGTTAATGTTAACTTACACATTATCTTTAGATGTTCTTTTCAGGCATCCTCTGTTCCTTCTCCACAGTAGAAATTGGTGTTTTCCCTATTATATCACACTATACTTTTACATCATACTACGTGAGCATTAAAGCACGCCCATGAGCTATTCCTACTGCCAACTCATAAGTCCTAGACCAGTTTTGACCAGAAAACTTCATCACAAGTTATCCACCCCTTCTGCTGGTTTCTTTTCAACCAAGTTTTCATCTCCTTATAAGCACATATCTTTGTATAAGCAATGTACGCATGTCCCATTAATGCAGCCTCAGATTACACCATCTGGTTTGCATCTGTTCTTTGTAAAGGCTTGGGGCCCATGCATGTAGGGGTGGTATCTGATTTCTTATCTGGTCATTTTGGCTGGACCCAGGAGAGTAAAACTAAGTAAAAGTGAACATTCTTTAATGACTAGTTTAACTAAGACAATATTAACCCTTTCTTACAGATAGAATTTCACCTTCTCTGATTTATAATCATGCCTCTAAATTTACCATTTACATTAGTGTTTTTTTGCTAAAGACACCCTTGTAATGTTGGCAAATGTTTGCTTGCAGCCCTGGTCTGGTAATGGCCGACGCTAGAGAGCAATTTCTTCTTTTGTCGCAATACCAGACTCAATGCAATGAATAAGGCGAAGTTGTCAGTGCAATACAGTTCAGAAACACTCTAACACACTGGCTTGCTGCCAGACAATAGATAGGTGCTATCCTCCAACTCTCTACTCCATGAGCTCAGGTAATCCAAGAACAAAGATGCAAACAGAGGAGCACACTATATTTGTAGAATTAACGATTTATTGTGAACAACACACAACGTCTCGGGACTACAATGTCCCTTCCTCTGGCAATACCTGAGGAAGGGACATTGTAGTCCCGAAACGTTGGCAGTGCACATGATACAACCGCCACACATTGCCACAGCGATACCTTTCACGGCCAAAACGATTGCTTTTATGAATACGTCGGAAATAGCGCCCTTTGCCATTGCAATGACCTGCGCTAGCGAAATGGCGAAAATAGCGACCGTTCATAAGTATGTCCCATAATGTGACAATAAAGGTATACATCAAACAGGCTTAAACAATGGACATTCTAGTTCATCAAATACCCATGTTTATTACCTGAAAGTACGCGCAATGCAAACAATGCAAGTTTGTAAAGAAGGGGGAAACATTTTTCCATCCCACATCAGAGGAGACATTTAAAATTAATGATACTATACCTGTGATAGTCATTATGTGGTGTATATATTATGGTGCCCCAGTGGTCTCCTATATGTGAGAGAGACCACTCAATCGATTAAGTCCAGGATATCCCAACATAGATCCAGTGTCAGTCTTAGGGATGATAGGTTACCTGTATCTAAACTACGTATGGAGAAAGGGCATGAGAAAAATAGCCTCAAATGTATGGTATTGGAGGTGGTCTCTACGGGGTGCCCTACGTAACTTGCCTGCGCTCGGAAGAGGGGTAGGGTACATAAGATGCCTGGCTATGAAACTTTCCAGAGGGCCCAAGCCCCTGCAGTTTTGATAGTGGATTTAACTCTTTATATGACTTTTCATATGTTTCATCTTTCAACAGTGGTTGGTCACTTACCCCCAAAAACTCTGGATTTGTATCTTAATCCTATGGAGATGCTGTTGCTGTTAACCATGATGCTACATTATTGCCAGTACTATGGTGTTACATTCTCTTTTGGCTGTTCAGCTTTGGATCCAAAATCACTCTGGGTGGTGACACTGCTGAGTGCTATACTGAGAAAATAGATACTAATCTCCGGGATCCCCTTCTGAATGCGGACTGTCAGAACTTTTACCTATTTTCATTCTAAAGGATTTATCCCACGTTATTTAGTACTAGCTCTGTGGGGATGTATTACTGTATATCTACTATATAAAGCAGAAATCTTGTATGTATGTATATATGTATGTATGTATGTATGTATGTGCTCACCTCACAGCCACACCCTGAATGCTTCCAAATAACGGCAATGCCCGTGGTTGAAGTCTAGTTTGACCAATAAAAAGCCTGCATGTCACATGCACAGTGTGACTCCCCAATTCAGTAACTCAGATGAAGGGCCTGGGCTCTGTGTGCTGCCCAATTTCATCAACACAGACACAAAGTCCACTTCAGTGACACAACAACAGTGTAATGTACGGCTACACAACTCAGAGAGCTGCATACACAGAACAACAGATTCTATAACAGAGGGAACCAGACATTTCCCTTAAGGTCTGTAACCTTACAATTTGCTCCAGGAAGGTTTCAAATATAAACCCTGGAAAGACTATGTTACTATTGGTGATTTGAACCACATTCATATACAAGTATAAACACTGGAATGACTATGTTACTATTGGTGATATGAACCACATTTATATACAAATATAAACCCTGGAAAGACTATGTTACTATTGGTGATATGAATCACATTTATATACAAATATAAACTGGAAAGACTATGTTACTATCGGTGATATGAATCACATTTATATACAAATATAAACCCTGGAAAGACTATGTTACTATTGGTGATATGAATCACATTTATATACAAATAAAACACGGAATGGACTATGTTAATATGGTGATATGAATCACAATTTATATACAAATATAAAACCTGGAAAGACTATGTTACTATTGGTGATATGAACCACATTTATATACAAATATAAACCTGGAAAGACTATGTTACTATTGGTGATATGAACCACATTTATATACAAATATAAACCCTGGAAAGACTATGTTACTATTGGTGATATGAATCACATTTATATACAAATATAAACCCTGGAAAGACTATGTTACTATTGGTGATATGAACCACATTTCTCTACAAATATAAACCCTGGAAAGACTATGTTACTATTGGTGATATGAATCACATTTATATACAAATATAAACCCTGGAAAGACTATGTTACTATTGGTGATATGAATCACATGTATATACAAATATAAACCCTGGAAAGACTATATGTTACTATTGGTGATATAAACCACATTTGCAGTTATTGTCATGCTAAAAAATTTAAAGCCTTTATTCAATCTCAAATACTATACTATACTAAAGCAGAGCCTCCTGGAATGTGACCATGCCCCCAGATATTGCTGTCATGGCCACACCCCCAAACATCATGGTCACGCTCATACCCCAATCATCAAGGCCACTCCCCCCAAAGATAAATGCCATGCCCCCAAATGTTGTGACCACACTACCAGATATTGTGGTCACAACGCTTTTTACACAACTGCAGTGAGCTCGGGTCCTGCTGTAGCTCATTGAGAAGGCTGCAGTCCCGCTGTTTAACTCAACCTTGGAGTTTTTTTAATAATAATATGTGCTGTCTCTCATCACACTTTGCTTACACATGGAATCCGTGAGTAGGGTAACTCACAAATTGATTAAATATTTAGATGATTGGGAGGCACAACGCCGATAACAACGCATTTGTGCAACAAACGGCCATTTTGTCCGAGAATCGCACATGTGTATGCGTTCAGTCGGGGGTCATTTGTCGATCCAGATTAATACATGTGCGTGTGTAGGAACCTTGAGACTACGTATATAATCATAACAAAATGTGTGAACTGTTAAGTGATAAGGAAACATACAATATATGCCAATTAAAAGTGATCCAACCAATGTATTATTACATTATTGAAAAAAATTAAGCAATTGCTCAAAATTGGGGAAAATAATGGATGGATTAATGAAAGCCTGAAAAAGATTTTAATAATTTAAAATTTTTCAAAACAAGTCATATCCCTAAAATCCTGCAGGTCCCCCTATTGCAGACCAATAGTTGCTGCAATTAATTCTGCGTTACAACCTATGTCACAATTGTTAGACTTTCATTTTAAACCAATAGTACAAGAGCTACCCTCATATCTGAGGGACACGCCAGATTTTCTGAAAACAATCAATCTAATATTGGATACTGACATACTTGTAACAATGGGTATTTCTTCACTGTTCACTAATGTAAGCACCATAGGAGTGGAAGCTATCAAACATTTTCTCCATATTCCTACAGAATATATCTTAGAAATGTTACAATCAATATTTCATAACAATTTTTTCAGATTTCAAGATAGGTTCTTCTTACAAAAAGTTGTCTCCTATGCCAATTTATTTGTTGGATATCTTGAGGAGAGGTATATATTTAATTCAGAAGTCTATAAGGGTTATTCACACAAAAAGTGAACTATTCCTTTAAAGGAGTGATTAAAGACCAGGAGGAAAAGGACCTATTTCTTACCTTCCGTTCTTTATTGACTCAACCAGGAGCCAGGAACGAAGGTAAGGATATTTACCTCACACACGATCCACCACCAGCTCCATTGAAAATTGCAGACCATTTCTTTCCACTGTATGCCCTATAGAGAATCCTAGACCTTATAGTAGGGACTGTAATATTATGAAGGGTATAAATTAGAAATATTCACTCTGGCTGACAGAGGATATGGTATGGAAAAAATTAGACAAAGTTAATATCAATAAAGCCCGAGGACTGGATGAAATACATCCTCAGATCTTAAAAGAGCTTAGTCCAGTTTTATCTAGACCACTGTTTCTTATATTTTCAGATTCACTTTTGTCTGGTGATGTGCCGCTGGATTGGAAAAAAGCCAATTTAATACCAATATTCAAACAAAAGTAGTTGTTCCCAACCTGGTTACTATAGACCTATAAGCCTAATATTAGTGGTAGGGAAGGTGCTGGAAACTTTGTAAGGGATCATATCCTTGACTTTGTCTCTAGAACTAATCTTATTAGTATTAGTCAGCATGGATTAATGAGAAATAGATCATGCCAGACAAATTTACTTGGCTTTTATGAAGAAGTGAGTAAGAATTTAGATTCTGGCATAGCAGTAGATGTAGTATACTTGGATTTTGCTAAAGCTTTTGATACTGTGCTATATAGGCGACTAATGCATAAACAACATTTGGATACAGAATTGGTTATTGGATCGCAAACAGGGAGTGGTGGTCGATGGAGCTACATCTACTGTATTTGGGCTAAAGTTCTAAGTGGAGTGCCTCAGTGTTCTGTACTGGAGCCACTTATTTTTAATCTGTTTATAAATGACTTAGAAGGGGGCATTGAGAGCAAGGTCTCTTTCTTTGCATTTGGGATTTAACAATCCTGGTACCACCTACACCATAAATAACTCTGTGTTAAGTGCATCTGTAATGGAAAAAGATTTGTGGGTTCTGATAGATAACAGACTTAGCTTTAGCAAACAATGCCAAACAGCAACGGCTAGAGCTAGTAAGATATTGTCTTGTGTAAAGAGGGGAATAGATTCAGGAGAAAAAATATTATTCTCCCTCTTTGCAAGGCACTGGTAAGACCACATTTGGAATATGCCATGCAGTTTTGGAATCCCATTTAGAAAAGGGACATCTTGGAAATGGAAGCAGTTCAGAGAAGGGCAACTAAATTAATAAGGAGAATGGATGGGGTTTGACTATGCAGGCAGATTAGACAAGTTAGGGCTGTTTACATTAGAGAAGTGACGTTTGCGTGGGAATTTGGTCACTTTATACAAACATATTAATGGGTCATACAGTAAACTCTCTGGTGCATTGTTTACTAATAAGTCATTTCAGAGGACACCGGGACATCCTTTACATTTGGAAGAAGTTTCATCTTCAGGTTAGGAAAGGTTTCTTTACTGTGAGAATGGTGAAACTAAAAAATATTGAGATTGAGTATTAATACATAAACTGTAGTTCTGGCTGATCCAGGGATACTTTACGATTGACATTTAGAGTCAGGAAGAAAGTTACCCCCCATTTTAGCTGGGTTTTTTGACCTTCCACTGGATCAACTGTTAGGTAGGGTTAAAAAGGAGCGTAAAAAGGTTTCATCAAGGACTTGATGAACGTATGCCTTTATTCAATCTCATTTACTATGTTACTATGTTACTCTGATCACTGTGTAATAACAATTCTCTTTTCTAGGTTTTCTAAACAGGAAAATATTTTACTAGATTGCTACAAGAATAGCAGCTATGGATGCTGGAAATAAGTGAAGAAAGTAATATTTATGTCAAAGAATTGTAGCGTGCTATTTAATCCATGTTTGGATAAATTGATAATGCTTTCATAAAACTGGGCCAGCTTATAGAGAATCTAAAATAGTATTTTTTTACAGTATGCTTAGCCCGATTAATCGTTGCCTGCATTTAAATACAGTACATATCAGTAACAAAATCCAAGTTCAACAAATATTACATATTTCAGAACGGTACACTCAATTTTCATTATTTTCTCATGTTCAGTTTCCTTCTTGTTTCCCACTGAATGCCTATGCTGTAGTTTATTCATTTGCTTCATTAGCAGTAAGTGCAAGACAAAAGTATCTGTGGTATTCATTAAGATCAACTGGGCTTGACATACCTGGATGAATGGGAACCTTTACAAGAAGATAAAAATTGTTGTTCAGTTAAGCTAGGTACACACTGTACAGATTTCTGAAAGATGACAGACAGGATCTGCAAGATCCTGTGCCATCTTTCAAAGATCTGCATACACACAGTCCC
This sequence comes from Hymenochirus boettgeri, assembly GCA_019447015.1. Taxonomy (NCBI): domain Eukaryota; kingdom Metazoa; phylum Chordata; class Amphibia; order Anura; family Pipidae; genus Hymenochirus; species Hymenochirus boettgeri. Next base: position 189,987,996 of record CM033474.1, on the reverse strand, counting down.
GAGCGTTCTCCTATGTGAGAACGCTCGGGACTGTGTGTTTCCATCGCCGCGCTAGACTCCTCTATAGGGAGTCTCGCGCGCCGATGGAAATTTCGGCCTTTCCCGAACGACGTTCGGCCGACCCGATCTTTTGGCGGCCGCGCGCTCGTTCGGGAAACGAACGTACACACGTAGTGATTAAGCCCCGATACCGTCGGATCCGACGGTATCGGGGCTTAATCGTTAATGTGTGTACCCAGCTTAAGGCTGGGTACACAAGAGGGGACTATGTGTCCTGACCGAGCGTTCGCTACGAGCAAGCGCTCGGCCAGGACAAATGTGTTGGTTGTGGCAATAGTGGGCGCAGCCTTCAGTTCATGCGACCGACCGGCCGCTATTTACCGACACATCCAACATCATTTGCGGGCAAAATCAGCACAGATTTTTCGGCCCAATCGACTGATTGAGTATCAGCCGATTGGGCCGAAAAATCTGCCCTTGTGTACCCAGCCTAAAAGAAAAGTATAGAACAATGGTGGTAATTCACCTTGCTGATATTGCAGAAATCCCATTGGACCGGACTAAATTTCCATCGGCCAGTATTAACTCCATTTACTTGCAAACATATACTGCATGTGGTGTGTATAGGAGACTCAAAATCTGCATTCACCAAGGATTGTGACAAAAGGCAGTAGAGTCCATGTAGATTTTCCATTTGGGACTGCAGGTTTTGCCGATCTGATGGTTTTTCCCAAAATTCCTAAACTCTAAACTTTTCATCGAAGAAAGGAAAATTTGAAGATGCAGACATTACATTTGAAAGTCAAAAATGTATTCAAATACTCAAAATTTACAATCGCAAATTCAATAAATTCTGATTCAATTGGTTTAGAATTAGGAAGGAAACTCCCTTTCATTCATCTTTAATGTTCAATGGCAATAGCAATGTTCTCATTACAGCTGCTTGAGGTACATGTTTTAACTCACTTTGTTGCAGAAAATCTCTTATTAATTCAAAATATTAATTATTCATTAACCAAACCTAAACAGAGCATTTATGATAACTGTCATTTTACATATTTCCCATATAAATGATAACTTTTTCTGTTCATATACCTTTATGTGATACATGAATGATATTTCTTTATACAACCACTTCTTATGGTTCATATTAGTATTTGCATCTCTATATTTATAATTAATATATAATTTATATGAACAAGTAAAGAATATACAGTTACTGTACATGGAGCAGGCAATTATATCCAAAGAACAGCAGCGTATTTTACATTCATTTTATGTTGATTTCTGCAAGAGAGAGGGTCAAGATTCCCAAATCTCAAGTATATATTAGTAGTAAAGTCTGGATGGAATTTTTAGATGGAATATTGACTAAGTGTGGCATTTAACAAGGTTTAAATTTATACAGTGTGACCACCTATTATTGATTGTCATTTAATGATATATGTATTGCAAATCAGGGCAATATAAAATGCAGCATAGCTTCATCAAAGTTTGGCATTTAATGCTAAATGGGAAATGTGCTTTGTGTGCTTGTACAGTATGTGTGTGTGTGTGTGTGTTAAATATATCAGTTTTCTAGCCTTTAGACTTAAAATATGTGCTACATCTCTCTCTTTAGTAAAACCCCATGGGATTTGTTTAATGAGAGGTGCAAAATGTTGCCTGTGCTGTTAATTTGCAGCAACCAATCAGATGTTAGCAATTAGATCTTTACTAACTGCAGTAGACCAGTAACAAGGTATCATCTGATTGGTTGTTGCAAATTAACAGCATAGGCAATGTTTTCACCTCTTATTAAATACACCTTATATCTTAAAACATATTTCATTTACCACTGTGGTTCTAAAAATAATGATTTCTTTGAGTTCTGAATCTAATATCACTGCAGCCACATAGTATTTGTAGGCATTATAAATGTAATACATTATAATTAAATACATATATTTTTACTATTATGTGTATGGTTGCTATGGGAACAGAAAGTTGGCTTGTGAAAGTGTATCAGTAGGTGTTTACCTGTGTTTGTGTGGTGTAATGGAGGTATGTTTTTGCATTTTAGACCATAAACTAACTTTTTTGAAACATTTTGTATAGTTGCCATGGAAATTGAATGTAGGTTGGGTTGTGAGAGTGTATTAGTAACATACTTCCTAACACCAAACAGACACTGGTAGACACACCTTTCTACCTGTGTCTGTGAGGAGTTAGGAGGTATATTTTGCATTTCAGACTTAAACAATAAAACTAACAAACTTTGTTGATGCTTTTTATATGGTTGCCATGGAAACAGGGTGTATCAGTGTCTGTGTGGTGTTAGGAGGTATGTTTTTGCATTTCAGACCATAAAACTAAATTTAGTGATGTATATGGTTCAGTTGCCATGGAAAATGGAAGGTAGGTTGTGTTGGTGTATCAGTAGGTGTGTACCTGTATTTGTGTGGTGTTAGGGGTATGTTTTTGCTGCATTTTACACCATTAAACTAATCTTTTTCATGATTTAGATATAATAGTAATATAATAGTTGAAATTGAATAATGACATATGTCCATCTAGTCCATTGGGACCTGTCAGAGCAACAGCTGGGTAGCGCAATTGCAAGTTAGTACTCTAACTTCCTGTCTGCTCCTGATATTTTGTGGAGATACCCTTTAACATGGATCACTTTACAGAAAGATCATTTCCACTTCAGTAAATGTTCAGAAATTCAGAAACGAACCCATTAAAGTCAATAGGGAGCTAATAGTTCGGAAAGTTTGGATGATTTACAGATAAACTAGCAACGGTAACTTACTGTAAATGGCTGTGGCACCTGGGAAATGGTCTAGGGAGCATTTCCCCAAAACCTGATTAAAACATTTATGACCAGGCAATTGTCGGGTTTGCGCAAGCTACATTTGAGGGTTATGGCCAAATTGAGGGTTACCGAACGATACTTTCTAGGGTTACCGAAAATAGACCTATACATTCGAGGGTTATCGAAATTGAACAATACATTCGAGGGTTACCGAAAGCCGAAGGCAACATTCAGCAAACAATATATTCTAGGGTTAGCAAAAATGAACAATACATTTGAGGGTTACTGAAAATAAACAATACATTCTTGGGTTAGCGAAAAGGAACCAAACATTTGAGGGTTACCGAAGACGTACGATATATTCGAGGGTTACCAAAAGTCGAAGGCTACATTCAAGGGTTGCCGAATGATACATTCTAAGGTTAGCAGTAACTAACCATACATTTGAGGGTTACCGAAAAGGAGCTCGGAAAAATGAACTAGTTTGAACTATTTTAAATAATTCAAGTTTGTCCAAACTCATAAAGTTCGGCCTGAACTCGGGTTGGGGTTCGAGTTCGGGTCCATCACTAATCAGAACCAGGTCTTTGAGATCATTCCTACAAAATGAGGGTGAGCTATATACCTACTACAAGAAAATGACTTTCATATGTGCAGATAACATCATAGACAATGTAGAATCTGGCACATGTGTGTTTTCCTTTAAATAATCTCCTTCAGTTATATGTCTCTCAAATTATTATACTTGATGACGTGAAAATCGAAATGGTGTGTTTTTTCCCCACACATTTTTAACTTTATTTATTATAGACTACAAATTAAATACTTATAAATAGCACATAGCCAACATGTATTGTATATAGTAGAAAAGTAGAGGAAAGCAGATTAATGTGCTAAACTGCCTACTTTTTTTTTTTTTTACAAATTATGTTTCACTTTTTATTAAGTGTCTTGTCAATTACATTTGGCACAAAATGCTCATTTGCCCAACATAACTTCTCTAGGCAGCCTGTACCCATCTGTCAAAACAGGAAAAAAAAAACTTTACTTGCTAGAGTAAAGACAAATTTAATTGGTTTTTATGAAGAAGCAAGTAAGAAGTTAGATTCAGGCACAGCAGTGGATGTGGTATATTTGGATTTTGCGAAAGCTTTTGATACTGTGCCACATAGGCGACTAATGTATAAACTAAGGACTGTTGGCCTAGAAGAAAACATTTGTTCATAAATAGAGAATTGGTTATTGGATCGCAAACAGAGAGTGGTGGTAAATGGAGCTACATCTATGTGGGCTAAAGTTCTAAGCGGAATGCCTCAGGGTTCTGTACTGGGGCCGCTTCTGTTTAATCTGTTTATAAATGACTTAGAAGGGGGCATTGAGATCAAGATTTCTGTGTTTGCTGATGACACTAAACTATGCAGAGCTTTGGAAACTTCAAATGATGTGCAATTGCTGCAAGCAGACCTAGATAGATTATCAAAATGGGCAGCAGAATGGCAGATGAGATTCAATGTTGATAAATGTAAGGTGATGCATTTGGGATTTAATAATCCCTGTGCCACCTACACCATAAATAACTCTGTGTTAAGTGCATCTGTAATGGAAAAAGATCTGGGGGTTCTGATAGATAACAGACTTAGCTATAGCAAACAATGCCAGGTAGCAACGGCTAGAGCTGGCAAGATATTGTCTTGTATAAACAGGTGAATAGATTCAAGAGAGAAAAATATTATTCTCCCTCTTTACAAGGCACTGCTAAGGCCTCATTTGGAATATGCGGTGCTCTGCAGTTTGGAATCCCATATACAAAAGGGACATCTTGGAAATTGAGGCAGTTCAGAGAAGGGCAACTAAATTAATAAGGGGAATGGAGGGCGTTGAATATGCAGGCAGATTAGACAAGTTAGGGCTGTTCATTGGAGAAGCGACGTTTGCGTGGGGACATGATAACCTTATACAAATATATTAATGGGCCATACAATGAACTCTCTGGTGACATGTTTAATAATAGGTCATATCAGAGGACTCGTGACATCCTTTAAGGTTGGAAGAAAGAAGTTTCATCTTCAGGTTAGGAAAGGTTTCTTTACAGTGGAGACGGTGAGTGAAAATGTGGAACTGTCTTCCAGCAGAAGTGGGAAATGGAAAGTCATTGAATAGCTTTAAAAAAGGCCTGGATAAGTTTCTCAAACTAAAAAATATTGAGAATTACTGGTATTAATGCATATAGATCTGGTTGGAGTCGGAAGGAATTTTTTCCCCTTTTTAGCTGGGTTTTTTTGCCTTCCTGGATCAACTGTTAGGTAGGGTTAAAAAAAAAAAAAAAAAAAGAGGGGGAATAGGTTGGACTTGATGGACATATGTCTTTATTCAACCTTAATTACTATGTTACTATGTAGAGAACTAGACAACACGTGTATCAATTACATTAAAATCTAATAGTAAATATTTTTATTTTATATATTATAATATATAAAATATATTGCGCTTCCGCTTACGCAAGTTTGTAAAAATATGAAACTCAGTATCCATTTTAACTTTAGTGCTTTGTGTAGTTAATTATTGTATGTTATGTGTTTGTGTTAGTTTATATAATATACTTATATGTGTAGTTGAGTGCTGGAGTGTTTTGTGATATATATATATATATATAAATATATTATATATAAATGTAATGCAGGGAAGGTAGCACTCCTCGCCTCTTGCTGTGGGATGCCCGGTGCCTTCCGTGGGTATACACGAGAATAAGACAAATCTGGTAGCATCCTGGGTCTTAAGTCAAACAGTTTAAATTTATTTAGGGTAACACGCCACAATCAACGCGTTTCGGCCGCCCTCTGGCCGTCATCCTGATGACGGCCAAGATGGCGCGCCGAAACGCGTGATGTTGGCGTGTTACACTAAATAAATTTAAACTGTTTGACTTAAGACCCAGGAGTGCTACCAGATTTGTCTTATTCTCTTTTATATATATATATATATATATATATATATATATATTATATATATATACCGTAATATTTGAATTTTTGATGCTATATATATATATATATATATATATATAAAACATTAGCTCCTTTCCCGCACTCATGCCATCAAATTCTCATGCCCTGGTGCCTGACACCCATAAATAATAGGTTTACTGTACAATCTCTATAGGTGATGGAGCACTACAAATTTATATACTACAAATTTAGTATCACAAGTGAACATTCCTGCCAACTTTATTTCCTCCCCTGTGTTAGGATGAATAAAGCCTGATCCTTTAATAACTGATTTGTAGTGAACACAGTTATGGCAAGGGAACATACCCTGGCATCTGTTCCTCAACCACGAGCTGTCCCTATTGTTCTCTGTTTTAAACCCAGATGTAGTAAGTATATTACCCAACGTCTTGCCTTTTCTGTGGGCTAATATAAGTAGGCTGCTAAACTCCTCTACCTCATGATACGCCTGTTTCAATATGTGCCAGTGCTTTCTAAGTATGTTGGAAATTTTACTGTGTTGTTCACCATATTGGGTAACAGAAGTATATTGTTGTAAGGCAGCATTCAAGCGTCAGTCCTAACTTAGTGAGCTTAATCCAGGTAATTAGCTTTGATTACATTCTTGTATATTTTACTCTTATTCCAAATTAATTTATGACTTTATATTTAGTTGAGTGCTGGAGTATTTTGTGTAATGTATAAATTGCCGGTCCTTCTTTGAACCACACCTAATAATAATTTTGAATAAAGGTGTGAGCTTTGAACAATTTTCAGAAAAATAGAATGCGTATGTTCAGATTCAGACTTACAGGGTTATTCAATAAAAGTTCTTATCGTTAATAATGGTGCTAATTTTGCCCCAACCAATCTGATGTTAGCTTTCAAATGTTAAATAAGATCTGATTGGTTGGGGCAAAATTAGCACCATTTTAAACGATAAGAACTTTTATTGAATCTCCCTGTTAATTTTCTATTTAATAAACATGAGTTATTGTCCCTTGCACTGAAAGCTAATATACAGTTTATGAATACAATGTTAACTGTGTACATTAGTTTCATGCTTCCACCAGCTGCAAATAAATCTCACCCATATTCACCCAGCAGGAACTAAGCTTGAAGCTTCTGTAGAATTGAAGGGGGAAAATGCAGGAATGCAAGACTGAATTCCGATTGTCTGTCAATCAAATCTTGGCTGGAACTATCTCTTCCTAATCAGAATTTCCTTTCATGCCATATTCCTAAAGAACATAAAAGCTTGTTTCTGGTTTACTTAAAGGGAATGTCCACCCCCCAAAAACATATTTAAATATGCTGTAGGCCAGCTTTCTAGCTTTAAAACAAAAAAAATGAAGAAAATTGGTTGAGGCTAACCTGAAATAGAAGAGCTTTTGTCAGCATATATTCTAACAGTAGGAGCCTCAGTGTCCTTTTCAAAGCTTCAGTACGTCCCCCTGTGCCCGTGCCTTATCCTTTCCCAAGCAGCTAAGATAGCCTGTCTGCATATAAGCACAGGAAGTCCAGCTGTATGATGTCACAAGGAGGTTGACCCATTTGATCCCGCCCTAGAACAGTGAGTGGCTGATTGGGATAAAAGCTACCGATGCTTTTCTGAGAGCAGCAGGTGTAGTTGCAGTGAAGCTGCTGTTTGTGACTGACACACACACACACTAAAAAGAGGCACCAAGCTAATTAGTGACGAGCGTAGTGCATATTATGAGTGGGGTCACATCATGTATCTCTTATGTGCAGCTCAAAAGGAAGTTCAGGCTTCATGCAGGCCTCCATGCAACACAGACTATATCTTATTAAACTGGAGCCTTTGGGATAAACCATCTTGGCGATCCAGGTAAGTGCTTCATTTCCCACAACATATAAAAAACAAAATTTTGTGCTGGACATACCTTTTAAATTTTTTTAATTCAAATAAAAAAATCAGTTATTTATAGGGAGTTTCTAGACTTTATGTCACCTAAAACAAATATTTAAAGGGTATGTCTACCTCATAAAAATATTTTTCTGGTGACTGGAAAGCCCCCAAACCTAGACCTTTCAAGGTTTAAATAGCTTAAAGGGCATGTCCACCCCCAAAACTATAATCCCCCCCACTACTGGCCCCATTGTGTAGTGTGGTTTAATCCTTACCTTGACTCCCCAGCTCCATTAGGTTCTCCTGTAAGCCCCCCCCCAAGTCCCAAAAACTGCCCACCAGGAGGATAGCAGAATCCATATAACTCTGCCTCCTACCTGCCTCCGGAGAAGTTTGGCATGCGTACTGCAGCCCTTCTCCCCCTCCTCTCCCCTCCCAATTAGGATTCCCCTCCCCCTAGTGTAAAACCCTTTATATGTAATATTCCCCCTGTCCCCCCAGCCCCAACCGCTCTATTTTTAATTTTAGAAAGTGCTCCAAACTTTACTTACCTTCCCTTTTCCTCCGCCGCAATGAACTCCCGGCAGCCGCGTCCGTGATTGGCTGCCGCTCAGCCAATCACAGACGCGACTGCCGGTCCCGCCCCTCTGCTTGCATTTTCTCGCAAGCAGAGAGCCTGGCAGCGCGGCGGAAGAAAGAGGGAAGGTAAGTAAAGTTTGGGGAACTTTCTAATAATATAAATAGAACAGTTGGGGCTGGGGGGACAGGGGAAATGATATATGAAAAAAAAATTTTAAGGGTGGACATACCCTTTAATTTGCACTCCTAATATACTTTCTATCTTTTGTTCCCTTGACTGCTTTCTGCTTGTCTTCCATGCATTTTCCGTGCATGAAAGCAAGCAGAAATCGTGTCTCATCTTCCAATTTTTCAAATTAAATACCCCGCACAAACTATTTATTTTTGTAATCTACACACCTTCAGCTACATAATGGTGCCATTTTTTTTATACAATCATGCAGATTTCTGGACAAAGTTTTTAGTTAGAAATCTTACCTAAACCTACTTAACAAGTAAAACCCCACTAAATCTCATTCTCCCACATGTCGATGTCCTGAATTAAACGGTGTGCCAAATGCTTGGGTATACACAGAGACATGGCCACCAACTAACTCCAAAAGGGACAAAAGCATAATCGCAATTACACGAAAAAATATATATATTTATGGAATCTGCATACCTTCAGGTACATAACCATACATAATCATACATATATGAAGAATTTAGGATTCAAATCTCACTTTTAGGAGATTTTCTGAAAAAGTTAAGAAAAAAGATTATTCAAGCATAGAAATCTTGAGAAATACCCCATGACAAGTAAAAAAACCTTTCACTAAATATCAATCTCCCACATAACCATAATCAAATGGTATGCCACAGGTGTGGGTGTGCACACAGACACAGCCACTAACTAAACCCAAAACGGACCAATGCATAAATGCAATAACAGAAAAAAATTGCCAGCTCTGAAGTTTGAATATCTTTCAGTTTTTCAAGCTAAACACCTCTCAAACTCAGAAATATCCCCCACAAATGATATATATTTTTAGAACCTACACATTTTCAGTTATGTTACTGCACAATTCTTTCATTTATATATTCAAAATTACGGATGCAGTTCTTTAAAGAGCTGTTCAGCTTAAGCAGATTTCCTGACAAAAAGCTGTACAGATAATTCAGACTTAAAAAGTCTTAACCAAATGATTAAGACATAATGATATGTCTTAATGATATTCCACATATGTGGATGTGCACACAGACACGGCAGAAAAAAAAAATTAACCAGCTCTGTAGTTTTATATCTTTTCATTTTTCAACCTAAACACCCCTCATTCCCCTTATTCCCTATAAATTATATATTTTTAGAACCTACAACATAACAGTGTAGTTCTTTTGTACAAAAGTTCAGTATTAGCAGAGTTCTTGACAAAAAGAAGTAAAGACAGTTCAGGCTTAGACATCTTAACCAAACCTCCAGTACAAATAAACAGGGTTATTCAATAAAACTTCTTCTGGTTTAAAATGGTGCTAATTGTGCCCCAACCAATCAGATGTTAGCTTTCAAATGTTAAATAAGATCTGATTGGTTGGGGCAAAATTAGAACCATCTTAAATAAGAACTTTTATTGAATCTCCCTGAAAATTTCCCACATAAAAAACAAATTGTCTAAATGTCATGAATGAAATATATAATTTATATATTTTTGTACTAAACTATCTATGTATTTATCCCCCTTGTATGACGTTATTGACTTTATTATATTTTATTACTGTACAGCGCTGCGTCCCCAAGTGGCGCTTTATAAATAAACTATACATACATAAGTGCACAGAGATATGGCCAGTAAATAGTCTGTAAGGGAGCAAAACCATATATTAAGAACGGTTCTCTGAAAGCTTACTTGCAGTTATTTTGTGGTGTTTTGCAATTAGAATAGAATTCTCAGTCCAGTTATACAAACACAAGTCAAATCATTATATCCATTAGTAATATTTATAAAGACTGCACAAATACTCAAATAAATAGCCCTATTCCCCCCTCATACAAATTCAAATGTCTCTGCCCATACATAAATATGTAATGATGTAATAAATTTACAAATGCTGCTTTTGTGTAACTATACCAGTATATTAATTCAGTAGTACAAACACAAACCAAATAATTATTTCCAGTAATAATATTTATAAAGACTGTACACATACCCACATAAATAGCCCCCCCTCCCAGTGCATAAGTCCAAATGTCTCTGTTCATATGTAAATATCTTTAGTAATGGTGTTATATTATGTAAAAAAATGGGGTCCAAACCAACAAGCACAGTAGTATAAATATTATGTAAATTTAATATCCTATAAAAACATAGACATTCAAAAAATATAAACCATGTATTTATCACACATATATCAATAACTTAAGAAATGGCTGCTAATTGCATACAACCTGCAGAAAATAGTTGCCCTTATATATAAATGAATGAATGGTAAGATTGTCTGAATAAAATACAGACATATATTGATAGCTTGATTAAAAAAAAAAAAAAATAGGAAATTTATACAAAAAAAAAATGAGAGGGATATTTCCTTATCAGTGTAAACCCAGATGCATAAAGACACACCAGTCTTTATAGGAATCTTCCAATGGCGTTCTCCAGAGACATAGAAATTACCTGGCAATCCAGTTATGGTATAACCTATAAGTGTGGATCCAGAGTCTCATACTAAGTTCAAATTTCACTGCTCTTTGTTTAGGAAAATGTTCTGAGATTGATGTGTCTATTCGGATGATAAGGTGGTGCACCTAAAAGCCACGCCTCCAGCTCCCGGCTATCACTAGCCTTAATCTCCAGGGTTTCCAAAGCATTCATAAATATATCTTGTTTCATATACGTTTGTTTCTTTTCATTCATGATGATCATTTTCCATTCATAATTATTTTCCATTTAAGGTAATTTTTCTATTTCAGGCATTATCATTTTGATATTTTCCTTTTTCTATACATTTATCCTTTCCTTATAACATTTAATTGTTCATATTTATTAACTCTCACTTTTCATACGCTATATATTAATTGATCAATAAACCATTTTTCTTATCTATTATTTTACCTTTGCAGTCAATTTATTGCTTTACTTTTGTACACACAATCACTTTTTTCTACATAATAAATTCATACATATATTTTATTTTTTCCATGTATCAAAAATAATACTGTGTATATTATGATACCCAATTAGTATTTTTTCCCTTTTTGTTGTTTCTAATTCTTTGAGTATTAAATTACATCCGTTATGCTATATTGATGTGTAATCTAAACTTACGATCTAACTAATATAAACTTGCACTTGAATGTTATATAATGCCCCATATATTACAGAGGGTGCCAAGTACAACCAAAATGTTAATGTTCTGCAACTGTAACATAATACCAATTCAGTAATACTGTGCACACTAATGCAAACCAGGGTTTCTATGATTTTTTGTAGACATTTTTGTACAGATGGTAGTTTAAAAATAAAGGTGGAATATTTTTTTTATTTGTAGCACACCCGTATGAGTGGGTTTGTATAACTGAGATCAGTTTTGCCTCTGGCAACATCCAAATCCCCAAAAGAACACCAAAGAAAAATTTCAAACTATGCAATTCCTTACTTTGCATTTATTATTAGCACAATTCTGTTCTAAGCAATTTAAGCTTAAAGGGCATGTCCACCCCCAAATCTATAATTTCACCCAGTACTGGCCCCACTGTGTAGTGTAATAAAACCCTTACCTTACATCCCAGCTCCAAATGGCTGCCCTGCTATGCCCCTCCAAAGTTCCAAAAACTGGCCACCAAGAGCCTGGCAGAGTCCATATAGGACACTGCCTCCTGTCTCTCCTCCAGGAGAATTTTGTTGTGCGCACAGCAGCCCCCCCCCTCTCTCCCACCCATTTTGCTCTCCCTCCCCCTAACTACAAACCCCTTTGGTATATAGTAGGTCTCCCTCCCCCCGCCGCAACGGCTATTATAGATTTTACAGAATCTCCCCCAAACTCTACTTACCTTACCTCTCTCCCCATGCGTTCTCCACTGCCGGCAACCGAATCTGTGATTGGCTGCCTTTGGGGGAGTTTGTAGCATTAACATATAATATATATAATATATATATTTTAAGTCAGTATAATGCAGTATTAACATGTATAAAGTTCATTTTATTAGTCCTTGCAAAAAAGTGAGCTCACTACTAACACCGTTGCCAGCTGGATGCTATTGTTTTTTAGAGGATCTCCTAAGGTGGACAATTGTATCAGGGAGATTCAATAAAAGTTCTTATTGTTAAAAATGGTGCTTATTTTGCCCCAACCAATCAGATCCTATTTAGCATTTGAAAGGTAACATCTGATTGGCTGGGGCAAAATTAGCACCATTTTTAACAATAAGAACTTTTATTGAATAACCCAGATAATGTAGCAAATACTGTATAGAAGATGAACAGCTCAGTGATAAGTTGGTCCTTTAAAGGGTTAACAAGTCACTCTGGCTGCAGCGGCTCCTCCTGCAATCAAGGTGTTGTCAGTCTCTTTTTGTACTTTACTGGGCACTTTATTGGGCAGCACAATGTCACTTTATAATAATTAGGCCCAGATACAGGTAAACATTAAGGTTGGTGGGGCTGTAACAGAAAGGAGAGGTGAGATACCTGGTACTAAACAGGATGCGTTGTTAGATCTGGTAATATCTAATAACCCTGAGTTAAAGGGCATGTCCATCCCCAAAACTATAATTTCCCCCACTACTGGCCCCACTCTTTAGTGCATAAAAATCCTTACCTTACATCTCAGCTCGAAATTGTTCTCTTGCAATGTTCCCCCAAAGTCCAAAAAACTCTGCCTCCTGTCTCCCCTCCAGGAGAATTTTGCCATGCACACTGCAGCCCCCCCCCCTCTCCCTCCCTCTCCCACCCATTTTGGTCTCCCTCCCCTAGCACAAATCCCTTTTTATATGTTGTAGAGCTTTCTCCCCAAACTCCAACCGCTATATTATTATGACAAGAAACTCCCCTAATCTTTAATTACCTTCCCTATATCCTCCACCGTTCTGAACTTCCGGCAGCCATGTCCGTGATTGGCTGCCTCTCAGTCAATCACAGACGCAGCTGCCAGTCTGGCCCTCTGCTTGCTGTTCGATGCAAGCAGAAGGCCAGGCAGTGCGGCGGAGGATAGATAAAGATTGGGGGACTTTCTGGCAATTATAATAATGTGGTTGGGGCTGGGGGAGGAAGCCATACAACATATAAAACATTTTTAGAAGGACATGCCCTTTAATGGGGCTGAAATGGTTATAGAGGATCCCAAAAAGGCTAATGTGCTAAACCATTTTTTTTCTTTGGTATTCACTGTAGAGAATCCTAGTATTTTTAGCAGGGCCTGTAATAATATGAAGGGTATAAATGAGGAATATTCACTCTCTCTGGTTGACAGAGGATATATTATGGAAACAATTAGACAAAGTTGATATCAATAAATCCGCAGTACAGGATAAAATACTCCACGAGTAAAACTCAGTCGAGTTTTATCTAGACCCACTGTTTCTTATCTTCTCAGATTCACTTTCATCTGGTAATGTGCCGTTGGATTGGAAACAGGCAACATCAGTTTTAGGGAAGGTGCTGGAAACTTTGTTACAGGATCATATTTTTGACTTTTTATTAGCAGTATCCTGGATTTATGAGAAATAGATTGTGTCAGACAAATCTACTCTAGTTTTTATGAAGAAGTGGGTAAGAATTTAGATTCTGGCATTGCAGTGGATGTAGAATACTTGGATTTTGCTAAAGCTTTTGCCACATAGGTGACTAATGTATCAATTGAGGACAGCTGGCCAAGAAAAAAACATTTGTACATAGATAGAGAATTGGTTGTTGAATCGCAAATAGAGAATAGTGGTCAATGGAGCTACATCTATGTGGGCTAAAGTTTTTAGTGGAGTGCCTCAGGGTTCTGTACTGGAGCCACTTCTTTTTAATCTGTTTATAAATAACTTAGAAGGGGCCATTGAGAGCAAGGTCTCTGTCTTTGCTGATGACACTGAACTGTGCAGAGCTTTCGAAACTTCAAATCATGTTCAATTGCTGCAAGCAGACCTAGATAGATTATCAAAATGGGCAAGAGTGGCAGATGAGATTCAATGTTGATAAATGTAGTGATGCATTTGGGGTTTAACAATCCTTTTGCTGCCTACTCCATAAATAACTCTGTGCTAAATAAATCGCTAATGGAAAAATATTTGGGGGTCCTAGTAGATAACAGACTTGGCTTTAGCAAACAATGGCAGATAGACACAGCTAGAGCTGGCAAGATATTGTCTTGTATAAAGAGGGAAATACCTCTTGGGGGTCGGCCCCCCGCCAAAGGCACTTCTCAGTGCCGCAAGGGCCGGGGAGGGGGGTCCCAGTTTGAGCTGTGGAACCCCTATGCCCCAAAGGGCTCTTGTTAGAGCCGCAAAGGCCCTGACAGGGCCAGGAAGGGGGGTCCCGGCTTGAGCTGCGGGACCCCTTAGGCCCAAAAGGCCCTTCTCAGGGCCCCCACTGGAAGGTGCCTCCAACCCTCCCAGTGGGCCCTTCCTCTCCCCGCCCAGCGGCGGGGCAGGGGGCTTGGAGGGGGTGCGCGGCGGGTGGTCGCGACCACCTGCTGCGGCCCCTTCCCAGCAGCCCCTCCTAACCTCCTATTCCATATGTTCACCGTAAGCGGGGATGGGGTTGGGAGGGGCTGCTGGGAAGGGGCAAACAAGATGTCAGAAACTTTAACTCTACAAGGTAGGCTCTGGAGGGGCTTTGGGGGACAAAATATGGCAAGTGTTTTTTTAAAGCTTTGGCTTCCTATTGAAATATTTCTAGTTTGGGTCTGGTCTTCTAAACAGCTGATCAGGCATACGAAGGAAACATATTGTTTTTTTGAAGAACGCACTCCTGAAGACTTTGCTCATTCAACTTTGTTTATTTATGACAAGCGTGCACAACGTTTCGGGGTGTGTCCCCTTCCTCAGCTGCATCCAAATTATATGAAGGAAACATACATGTGATCAGCTGTTTAAAAACAGCTGATCTTGGAAGGGGTGGGTCAGGGGCCCAGCCCCAATCTTGCAGGGGGTCCTGGGACCCTCCATCCTCACATGCCCTCCCACTTGAAACTGGGAGAGTCATCATGAAAGCCACCGGTCAACATCTTTGACCCCCATTGTGTGTTTTTGTGAATGAAAATATTTTGATGGAAATAATTGTCATATATAAATCACCCAAGGCCCCCATATGTTTAATAGGCATTGGCTACATTGTCCATATGTTTAAATAATCGGGAAATGTTGTGCTTCTAAAAACAATCCTGACTTCACAAGAGAGCAAAGGGAACTTGCTTTCCAAGAGACTAGGAACCATATTTAAAAACCTGTGGTATTGCAAGTTTGCGATACCATGGGTTTTCATTACTGTATGACTGTGTATGTAAATGTACGGCTGTGTATGTAAATGTACGGCGGCTAAATCATCATGCGTTAGTAAATTAACGATCATCATAGTGATCCTTAAAGGCAATACCAAACCTTTATAAATATGGACCAAGATTCATAAATTGACTGGTAGCTTCCTTAACACTGTAAAAGCAAGGGCCAGTATCAGGGGTAGTCTCAGGCCAGAAACTTTTCCCAGATTTCTTCCCTTTATCTTACCTAGGCTTTTTATTAGCCTCCTTCATTCTATGATTTTTGCTCTACCAAATAGACATATTGTCACCATCCTTGCTTGAGATGGGCAATCCAACCAGCACAGAATGGGACAGATGAATACTTGTGATTCTGCTTGATTGACACTAGGCAGAAAACAGAGCTGGAAGACCACAATTAAGATGGTCGTTACCAACCCAATGAGAAAGAATGGGTACCTTCTGCCTACATTCTCTCCTCATCCAGCACTGTAAATTTAAATTTGGTTACCGCCGCATGGGAACTAGTAAGTTAAGGAAATCGTTTCCAAACATAATACATCATCCCGTGAGTTTTTAAGGGCTAGACCCCACTAAAATTTAAATGTGTGCAGTGCAGATGAGTGCACATGCCTGACTATCTACTGTGCAACGTTCTGTTTACCAAAACATGCAATCACCTGCATATGCCATTAATTAACTAAACACAAGGCAAAACAGAAATGCATAAACTAATGCACTAATTCGTCCAAGCCACTGCTCCAAAAATTGCATTGAGATTTTGAGTCGTATAGTGCGGCATAGGACTTATCAAGTATCACTTAATAACTATTGTGTATTTTCCCCTGAAATCAACTAAATTCCATTTTTTCTCTTTTAACATTTGGGTTTAATGTCAAATAAAATGTATGTGGATTGATGTAGTAATTACTTATTTAAGGTTAAAGGGCATGCCCACCCCCAAAATGAACTTTAGGGGTAAGGTAGGTAACCCCTACCAACCACCAACCAATGCAATATTTCTTTAAAAAAATCCCCAGATTTCTACTTACAGAGCCCTTCTCTCTGCAGCTATCTGTTCCGGCCTCCTGCTTGATAGCAGGCGGTTGGGGGCAGGCAGGGGTTACCTACCTTATTGATGGCTGAGGATGGATCCGGATGGTGAGGGGTGTGTGTGTGAGGGGGACTGCGCATGTCACAGCCCTTGTTTAGGATGAGGAATCAGCAAGGACTGGATGCCTCACTGACAGCTTGGAGTCTTCAGGTCCTGGACTTTGAGAAAGCATAGCTGGAGAACCATAAGGAACAGAGATGTAAGGTAAGGTTTATTTTAAACAACAGAGTGGGGCCAGTAGTGAGTTAAATTATAGTTTTGGGGGTGGACATGCCCTTTAAAGGATACTTTAAAGTAAAATAGTTTCAACAATTCTTAAGTATAGCAGAATCCATCTATTGTGATCTGTCATTACAATTTATACAACCAAACAGTATATAGTTCATGGTACTACCCAGGCTGCACAAGCAGACTAACTTTTTATTGAAACAACCCCAAATATTTCATATGTTGCTCAAATCATACCATACTGTGCTATAACTGTCAATAAACAGACATAAATATATATGCATTGGTGCACATTATTGTCTAGTGTGAGCATGGTTAATGATATTAATAAAATTCTAGAAGGAATCATTTTCATTTAAAGAATTTTAGTGCAAACTACATTGTAAATATTGGAACTAGTCTGACATAAGAGGCGACGGGGAAGAAAACTGCAAATGAAAGCTGCAAAAAAGCTGTCCCTGCTTTATAATACTATAAACAGAATAGATAACTGTAGAATGGGATGTCATCACAACACTGTGACCAGTCTATGTATTTTACATTCTGCATTCAAATGTCTTCTGATAACCATGACCATGCTAAAAGCAAAACAGAGAAACCAAATCATTTTTTTTGCTGTGTTTAACACAGACATTAAATATAAATATGTCGCAAAGAAGAAGAGGCTTATCAATTCAAGATGCCAAATGTAAGGAAACCACATTTCTAATTGTATTATAGGAATTAATCCTAGATCCCAATTTATTCACAGCAGCATTAACAGGATAGGATGCACTTCTTGCGAAAAACTGTAAAAGGAGAATGATTTAGAAAAAAACTAACTTCTCAGTTAAATATCTTTTAAAGATACAAATAAACAATAAGCCAGAAATGTGGCGATCCAGCCAGGGCATAGAGCAAGACATCCTTAGTATACAGTTCGCTGCCCATCCTTGTAAAAGCACATTAAGCTAGGGAGCTGGTCCATGAATAGTGAGCACCAGGCCTTAGCAGAGTTGCATTACCACAGGCTTATTTACATCTGAAAAACCACGAAATATACAAGTGTAACAACTTTGTAGCTTTAAGACATCCTTAAATTGATGGGTATTTTTAAATTAAGTTTCATTCTCCTTTAAGTCTGAATAATAAGGTCAACGATACGGAGCTTTGTGTCAAACACAGATGGGATTAGTGACATTGGTTTTCAAGCACACATTTTAGAGAGTTATTTAATAAAACAGAGGCATCCTCCAGAAGAAATTATGGCAGTATTTGCTGCTGAGTTGATCGACATTTATTTTTCTAGAAAAGAATCTAATGATAACTTTGAATGTAGAATTGCCATATATAAGACTTATTTATACATGCCCTTCCCCCTCTTATATCGTTCACAATATTTCTAGATTGAGTATTTTTGCAATTTATTTTCTTTATTATTTTTACATAGTTTTGAAGATATTTACATTTTTATCTGTGATATGGTAGCAGCATTACCAGATCCCCTGCACTTCCTGCTTCCTGTTCTGAAACCATGTGATAGTCCCTCTTCCCTGTGTCTCCTCCTCCTAGTAAGCCCCCATAGCTCCTCCTGAAACCCCCTGTAGCCTCTCCCACTCCTCCTTCAGTCACTGTAACTCAATCTCTTTCTGATTTCTTCTGCTTTCTCCTGCACTGAGCATGTGACAACCGCAGATTAGAAGGAGGAACTAGTATTTGTGACCACAGATTCAGAACCTCCCCCTATCTTTCTGATCAGTGATTTCCTCATATCTTGGGCTGTGCAGCACGTACAAAGTTGCTTGATGGCTCATTTTAAAGGTAGAAACCACAGTTCCCCTATAGGCTTTTTGGTCAGCTTATCTTTAAAAGTGAAATACTTAATTATTATGAAATACATTGCTTTTGCTGATCCAGGCAAATCATCAACATACCCTGACCGAATGTCCGTTTCAGCTGACAAAATGCCCATACACAGCACAATTGTTGGGCAAAATCGAAGCTCATACACATCCCAAGAAAATGCAACCAAGCAGGGAGTGTCAGCCCAGATAAATGACCCAAGGTAAATTGTTAGGACCTTCCATACTGGGGTTACCTTGATGTGGTTGGAAGGCTTTTCATTTTTATGCATAAAATTGTAACTAAACCCCCCATGTTTTTACTGTTTGCACTAGCACAGATATTATGATATATATGGGGCCCAGGAATGTGCATTGATCATCTCTTTTTTGTTTGTTCTGATGTTTTGGTCAGATCAGTAGCACTTCCACTATTTGTTAAAAAGTAATTTTGCCACAGGACTGCTCCCACAGCCCCCCTTTTGTGCATACACATCGTGTTTCACAGGTCGGCCCCTGCGATCGCACGTGTGTATGAGACTTAAAGCATTTTTAGTACTTCAGTTCTTCTTTAAAGTTAAGTTAAAGAATAAATGCAAATAAGGAACAAATACTTCTGTGAATTTACCATGTTTCCATGGAAGCTTTTAGGAACGCTGTAACCAAAACCAGAGCGCCAACTACAGACTGGAATAAATAAATATCTGATGTGTAGCACAACGTACAGTGAATACCTTGAAGTCTCTAGGTACACTGAGAACAAACATGTGGTGTAGATGTATTTTTCTTGGGTAATTTATTTTGGTACAATGCAAGGATACTGAATCATTCTAGTTATAAGTATGTGATCAAATATATGTGGACACTAAGGTCACTCCTGTAGATTCAATTCACCTAAGTGTTTAAACATAATTCTATTATTTTATAAGGATGGTTTGGTCTGCATTAGCACTTTTATACTAGAACCATTTTCCTCTATCAGCTGATTTCCTTAAACCTTTACATTTGTTATTGAACAATTTAGATGTTGTTTACATAAACAGCTACACTGTTGTTGTGTTGTTTGCATTCTTTTCACAAGAAAACAAAGGAATTTGACATAAGTAAAATAACCAGCAATAGGTTTGTCAGCAATGTTTTTTTTTTATTTCTTTTAAATGTATGGCTAATGTCTAATGTAATCCACTGTCCTCATTTCTAAGCAATAGATGACATGTGAGCAACATACCTAACCCTTCTTATTACTTATTTACTACTTACAACAGCTAATGATTAGTTGTTCTTTCCCCTGACAGGTCATCATTATTTCCTATAAAAATCCAGCTTGGAGTCTGTCTGAAGGGTGCATTGCTGCTTCCACAACCAGATATTAGTTTATTTCTTTAAAAGAGAATTAAGCTCCTGAAGCAAACACATATATTGAACAAGACTAGACCAAAATTGCAGTGCAGCGAATTTGTTTGTTTCGTTTTTTCTTTAGAACACAATGTTTCCCCCCCCCCCCCCAAATATGATATGAGGCATAGTGGAAGAAATAAACCTATATATAACCGTAATGACAATGTTTTATATATAAAAATATAATATAAGAGTCACCAAGGAGTTCCCTGACCATGTAAAGACAAGACCGCAGGTCGAGTGCTTTTATACAGGAAGGGGAACTCCAGGGTGACTTTATAAACCTATATTACACCTTCAGAGAGGCATATTATTTCTTATCACTATAAGGTTTAAATCTTTAAATAAAAAATAGTGTTTTGCCATTTTTTATTTAAATAATTAAACACCCCCCTACAAAAACTTTAAGAACAAAGAAGTTTCATTATTTCCACGGAAAAAGGATGACACTGCACAGACCTAAATAGTAGAAATCATCTGAGCAGCACCACGTTACTTTAAGTCACCAAGGAGTTCCCTGACCATGTAAAAGCACAAGACCGCAGGTCGAGTGCTTTTATACAGGACAGGAACTCCGGGGTGACTTTAAACCTTATATTTCACCGGAAGGGGCGTATTATTTCTTTAATATACATAAGGCTTATTATTTTAATAAAAAATAGTGTTCTGCCATTTTTTTTTAAAAATAATTAAACCCCCCACTAAAAACGATCTGTAACCTTAAGAACAAAGAAGTTTCGTTACTTCCACGAAACAGGATGACCTACTGACGGACCTGAATAGTAGAAATCATCTGAGCAGCAGCTGCGTTACATCTCCTTCAACTAGTTAAACTGCCGGTCGTCCGTAATGATCATAACAGTACAGCCGGGGAGACCCGTAAAGATCCAGATGTGCTTCCTATGACCATAGGAAGGGGTTCGGTCTCCCCGGCTGTACTGTTTATTACTCATTACTATAGATGTCCAAACTTCGCAAAATCTGGTCCGCTCGAGGATCCGGCAATTTTCGAAAAAGGAAAATACCCTTGAAATTACGAGATTTTTTCGTTTTTTCGAAAAATTTTCGAAAATACGAGAAACTAGTATTCTCGAAAATTTTCGAAAATATGTATTTCCGAAAATACGAGTAATCCTCGTAATTTCGAAATTTTTCGAAAATACGTATTTATGGAAGTAGAGAAATCCTTGTATTTTTGCAAAATTTCGAAATTACGAGGATTACTCGCTATTTTCGAAAACTTTTCGAAAATACGTGAAACTCGTAATTTGAAAATTTTCGAATAAAAAATCCGTGAACCGGAATTTCGGAACGGAAAATCCGGAAAAATCCGCCGTTCGTGAACAGGATAAATCCGTGGCTGATCCGGGTTCGGATCCCCGACACCGGCCATCCCTACTCATTACGACAACCGGCAGTTTATGAAGTTGAAGTAGATGTAACGCGGTGCTGCTCAGATGATTTCTACATTCAGGTCTGTGCAGTGTCATCCTTTTTACGTGGAAATAACAAAACTTCTTTGTTCTTAAGGTGACAGACGTTTAATGGATGCAGTGTGTATATATTGTTAAAAAAAACTCATATCATGTAGTTAAGAGGTTTTTATAAGGATATATTCCAATCCAACTCCGCATTAAAGTCCAGAGCCTCAGTATTATTTATGTAGATAATGTACCCCCTACTGTAATTATAAGATATTAGTTCACCGAGGAGTTCCGTGACCATAAAAGCACGAGGCCGGAGGCCGAGTGTCTTTTATACAGGACACGAACTCCGGGTGCCTTCTAATATCCCTATGAATTTACAGTAGGGGGTACATTATCCATTATAACCCACCCCTCCCTCATTTATAAACAAACCCATGGTTACTGTGCAGTCCACAGCTGTGTGTAAGTTCACAGCTAACACACACACACACCAACACACAATATAGGGATATTATTTACAGTTTATCCCCATAGGATCCATGGAAGGGGTGGGTTATATACATATATATTATATAAATCTTAGATTTTAATGGTCCTCATGTATTTCATTGTGCTGCTTTCTGCTACAGTTAAATCTATCTATAAATACATCACAAGGATTGCAAATTTGTACATGAAAAATTCTCAATTGTGTTGTTTGCACATCAAAGAGTGTTGGTCTGACTAGCACACCACTCACCATGTTCATATTACTGCTTTATTTGAATTCTCTTTCTGGCCTGATATCTGGGATATGGAATCATCTAGTCTGTGAATGTGATAGGTAAGCACATACACTGTAATGTTTTATATATAAAAATTAATATAAGGAGTCACCAAGGAGTTCCCTGACAATGTAAAAGACAAGACCGCAGGTCGAGTGCTTTTATACAGGAAGGGGAACTCCAGGGTGACTTTATAAACCTTATATTACACCGGAAGAGGCATATTATTTCTTATACTATATAAGGTTTAATTATTTTAAATAAAAAATGGCAAAACACTATTTTTTATTTAAAGTAATTAAACACCCCCCTAAAAACTTTAAGAACAAAGAAGTTTCATTATTTCCACGGAAAAAGGATGACACTGCACAGACCTAAATAGTAGAAATCATCTGAGCAGCACCACGTTACTTTAAGTCACCAAGGAGTTCCCTGACCATGTAAAAGCACAAGACCGCAGGTCGAGTGCTTTTATACAGGACAGGGAACTCCGGGGTGACTTTATAAACCTTATATTTCACCGGAAGGGGCGTATTATTTCTTATAATACATAAGGCTTAATTATTTTAAATAAAAAATAGTGTTCTGCCATTTTTTATTTAAAATAATTAACCCCCCCCCACTAAAAACGATCTGTAACCTTAAGAACAAAGAAGTTTTGTTACTTCCACGGAAACAGGATGACACTGCACGGACCTGAATAGTAGAAATCATCTGAGCAGCACTGCGTTACATCTCCTTCAACTTAGTTAAACTGCCGGTCGTCCGTAATGAGTCATAAACAGTACAGCCGGGGAGACCCGTAAAGATCCAGATGTGCTTCCTATGACTCATAGGAAGGGGTTCGGTCTCCCCGTCTGTACTGTTTATTACTCATTACTAGAGATGTCCGAACTTCGCAAATCTGGTCCGCTCGAGGATCCGCGAATTTTTCGAAAAATGAAAAATACCCTTGAAATTACGAGATTTTCGTTTTTTCGAAAAATTTTCGAAATACGAGAAAACTAGTATTCTCGAAATTTTCGAAAATATGTATTCCGAAAATACGAGTAATCCTCGTAATTTCGAAAATTTTCGAAAATACGTATTTATGGAAGTAAGAGAAATCCTTGTATTTTTGCAAAATTTCGAAATTACGAGGATTACTCGCATTTTCGAAAAACTTTTCGAAAATACGTGAAACTCGTAATTTGAAAATTTTCGAAAATACAAAATCCGTGAACCGAAGTCGGAAGCGGAAAATCCGGAAAAATCCGCCGTTCGTGAACAGGATAAATCCGTGGCTGATCCGGTTCGGATCCCCGAACCGGCCATCCCTACTCATTACAGACAACCGCAGTTTAATGAAGTTGAAGTAGATGTAACGCGTGCTGCTCAGTGATTTCTACTATTCAGGTCTGTGGCAGTGTCATCCTTTTTACGTGGAAATAACAAAACTTCTTTGTTCTTAAGGTGACAGACGTTTAATGGGGATGCAGTGGTATATATTGTTAAAAAAACTCATATCTATGTAGTTAAGAGGTTTTTATAAGGATATATTCCAATCCAACTCCGCATTAAAGTCCAGAGCCTCATGTATTATTTGTAGATATGTACCCCCTACTGTAAATTATAGGATATTAGAATTCACCGAGGAGTTCCGTGACCATATAAAAGCACGAGGCCGGAGGCCGAGTGTCTTTTATACAGGACACGGAAACTCCGAGGTGCCTTCTAATTCCCTATGAATTTACTAGGGGGTCATTATCCATTATAACCCACCCCTCCCTCATTTAATAACAAAACCCATGGTTACTGTGCATCCACAGGCTGCTGTATAAGTTCACAGGCTAACACACACACACACACACACACACAATATAGGGATATTATTTACAGTTTATCCCCATAGATCCATGGAAGGGGTGGGTTATATACATATTATTATATAAATTTAGTTTTTAATGGTACTCATGTATTCATTGCTGCTATTCTGCTACAGTTAAATCTATCTATAAATACATCACAGGATTGCAAATTTGTACATGAAAATCTCAATTGTGTTTCTGCATCAAAGAGTGTTGGTCTGACTAGCACAGCCACTCACCATGTTCATATTACTGCTTTAATTTGAATTCTCTTCTGGCCGATATCTGGGATATGGAATCATCTAGTCTGTGAATGTGATAGGTAGCATAACTGTTCGATACTTTAATCCCATTCTACATTGTAGAGGCAGTGAACCATTTGACACATTTTACATACCTATGGTCTTTACCAACCTCTGTTAGTTGGGTGTAAATCTCAAAGGATGTAACATGATGTACCTACATGGACAGGTGTGGAAATAAAACCAAGGGTGAAAGCAGAAGATCAAGAGCTAGAAGGGTCTTCAGACAATCCGAGAAATGCTTATAGGCCTTAGAATGCCTGTGGTGACCAGAGCATGAGACTGCATCCTATGACAGTTTTCAACAAAAATATAAAAACATAATTATTTGCTAATTAATTTAACAATAAATATATTATTAATGCATTATGAATAGAGATGGCCGGTTCGCGGACCCGAACCCGGAACCGCCGCGGATTTCTCCCGTCCGCGAACGGCGGATTATTCCGGACTTCCGAACTTCCGAACTGCGGATTTTTTTTTTTTACGAAAATTTTCGAAAATATGAGTATCTCCGTAATTACGAAGATCTACGTACTTACGGGATCCGGAAAAACCGAAGATCCTCGTAATTACGAGGATTCGCTTAATTACGAGGATCACGTATTACGATATTCTCGTAATTACGAGAATACTCGTAAAAACGAGTAATTCGTGTAAATTTTCAAGAGGAGCAAGCCACATGATCCAAATTAGCCAATGGCAGCTATCAGTTACAGAAAGCCTCGTTTTTTTTTCGGAAATCTTCGTTTTTTACGGGAATCCTCGTATTTTCGAAAAATACCGTTTTTTTTAAAGTCACGCTAGCGGACTGTACTTTTTAGGTATTGTTGGCATTTATACGTGCTTCTGAGGCCATTACCCAGGTCCCTGAGTGGTTAAGTGTACGTTACACGGCTATTTAGACCACTTTTAATGCGGATTTTGCCGAACTTTCATTTTAATACGTTTTAACGGGTCCGCTCGCGGATTTTCGAATTTTCGGTTTTTTTCGAAATCCACGGATCCTCGTGCGGACCGGTTTTTTCAAAGTTCGGACTCTCTATTATGGAATACTTAAACTACAAAGATATTTAACTACATGGAAATACTTTTGTTTTTACAGTGGATTGTTTGCTGTGGGCCAATACATTTTTTTTCTTTGCTTTATAACCCACTTTTGACTTGCAATATAGGAACAACTGATATTCTTATAAGAGGATTGGTAAGTATTGAAATTCAAAATCCATTTCAAACCAATTGAAATGTAATCTTAAATTTTTTTAATGACTGTTTTTGATTCCCGATCTTGATTTCCTTTTTTTTTAATGTGGTTATCTAATTTTCTATGTCATTTTCAACTTTTTGGTTTTCTACTTTTGTAATTTTTGATAAGTTACAACATTCAGAATTTCTCAACATTCTGACGGGTCCATAGATTTTTTGAAACCAGACGTTCCAAAATAAACCAGGTATATGTTAACTGACAATAATTTTAATCTGGTTTCTTTCTAATGTAATAGTATATAAAATGATGGTTCACTTAAAAGGTGTTTTTCCCATTACTGGCATAAAGATGTTTTTTATAATCTTTTTGTCCAGCCTGAAAAATGTCCCTTTAGACACATTGCCAAAGGGCAGACAAACTGCTCAGCAAATTGCATTTTCAAGATAAATCTGATCATGACATCTAGTGATTTGAAGGTTGAAAAGAGGATACTGATCTTTCTAAAGGTGACAAGTCAAAATTTAAGTACAAGAAAAGGAAGTAGGCCAATACTCATCGATTTATTCTTTACAAATGACCTTCCATGTCCTAGAAAATCTATCAGTCAATGCCAATTCTTCACTAATTAAAATAAAAACATAATGCATATTATGTTATTAGGATATAAAGTAATAAATTTGGCCACTGCTGATTACTTCTGATCACCTTAGAAAGCACACATTAAATAAAGGAAAAATAGAGAAGTACAGGGTGAACAATAAAGTGTTGGACTGCAACTACCTGTGTGAATTCCTGCAAAGGACTCACCGCTTTGCAACTATACATCACGGGAATGAGAGCAGTAATTGTGATCTTTGCAGGCTTTACACCCTAATATAAAGACTCATTTTCATGCTAAATAGTAGCATTTAAATTAACTGAAAGTTTATTGCATTGTTTGCACTTTGTTTTCCAACAAATCTGAGCAGGCACCACAAAATAAGTCTAAAACCCTCCATAACCTAATAGTACATTATGTATGAAGGATTTCTACCATTTAAAATCAAAACCACACAAACAAACTCAAAGCTAGATCACAAAGAATTAATTAAAATGAGCAATTCCTAAGATATTTGCAGAAATTGTTTAATGAAGTCTCACTATTTTACAGTACTGGTCAACCACACTTGAGCACTATTGCATATTAATTATGAAAAAGTAGAGCAAAAAAAAGAAATATCTTTAAATACTACTTCAATCAGTAACGTACACTACCTGGTATAATATTTTTGGGGACTTTAAAATGTGTTTCATGCTAGGAAAATCTCTACAAAAAAACAAAAAAACAGGTGGCCCAGTTTGCACCTAAACTCAAACAAAACACAGAATTTTTGCAAATTTCACAAACATGAGAGAAAACTCTATTTAATTAACTCTTTGTGGTATATAATTAAAACTACATTTGTTATGTATTAAATTCTTAACATGCAAACAAACAAACAAATAAACCTACAGGCTCACAGACAACCACTGAACGAGTTGACCCATTTCAATACATTGTTTCAGCCAAGCACAAACAAGTAGCTAAAGTAATAGTTAGTAATTGTTACAGCTACACACATGTGATGGCACCTGTAACCACAATAGTTAAAAGTACAGTATCACAAACTCACACTAGTTAACGGGTGGTCTGGTTGCTTTGCCCCGAACCCTCCACAGTAAAAAAACCTTCCTTTTTCGAATACGTAAGGCCACTGCAAGTTGTTTAAGTACAATGTTTAGAGTAAGTACTCACCGCTCGTTCCACATGGCCCAGGTGACGTCGCTTAGGTTCAACTGGTACACAGATTTGAACAAAGAAGGGGTGTGCACACTGTAGTGATTCATCCTCATAGTAAGTAAAAGCATATATCTTTATTAGGTGACCCTGTTGGGTCTGTACATCTGTGCTAAGTACAGTATGTTCTATGATAAGATTTGCTTTTACTTACTATGTAGGTTGAATCGCAACAGTATGCCACACCACTTCTATGTTCGAATCTGTGTTAAATTCTTGACACTCTCTTTTCCACATTATCAGAGAGCTGAAAAAGGTAAAGTATAAACTTTGATTTGGCTTAAAAGGCTGCATTTTGGAAGGGAATGTGTGTATCTGTGTGTGTTTAAAACTCAATAATCTTGCTAGAGGTGTTATTTTCATAATTCATTCTGATTAACTACATATAATAATAATAATAATGTGAATGGTTGCTATTAAACATAAAGGGCGAGTGTTGGGGTGTATTATAGGCGTGTGTAAATGTGTCTGTGTGGTGGTATATTTTTTGTGTTTATGACTGTAAAACTAACTTTTTTGATAATTTAGCTATGTTACCATGGAAATAGACGGGTAGTTGAGTGTGATGGTATATAAGTAGGTTTGTGTACTAAAATGTAATGGTTTCTAATAGAACCGAGTTTCGAATCGAATTTGAGGGTTTTGATGTCCCTCCAAAACTTTTGGAACTCCCGAATTTCATGGAACCCGGATTTCGAAATTTTGATTTTTATTGAAAATCGAAAGTAGACGATTTCGAAAGTAGAAAATTTTGAAAATAGACAATTTTCGAAATTGAAAATAGACGTTTTCGAAAATCGAAAGTAGACAATTTTCGAAAATAACGATTTTCTAAAATTTAAAGTAGACGATTTTTGAAAATCGAAAGTAGAACATTTTCAAAATCGAAACTTGATTTTCGAACTTTTTTTTTCCAAAATTTTGAAAATTCGAAAACGGAATGAAACTCAACAGTTTCGAACATCGCTAGTGTGTACCTGTGCTAAGGTGGGGCTAGATGATATGTTTTTTGCATTTAGACCATAAAATTAGCTTTTTTAATGGTTTAGGTATGGTTGCCATGAAAGGCAAGGTAGTTGGGTTTGTGAGGGTCTATTACTAGGTGTGTGTACTGTTGTTTGGTTAGGGGGTATATTTAATTGATTTTTATACCATATAACTAACTTTTTTGATGGTTATGGTATGGGTGTTATAAAAAGAAGAAGAAAGTGGAGGAGTACAATATTGATGTGGTTTCAACAATTTATTAGTGAAAACAATGTCCCCTCCCCAGGTATAACCAGTGCAAAGTGATCAACATACATTTATACCCTCATGTTTGTTGGTCACTTTGCTCTGGTTATACCAAGGAAAGAGGAGTGCAGTAGAAAAATCTGTCAATAGAAGATGGAATAACGCATCTAGAATCACACAATGGGGGAGATTTATCGCGAACAAATCCTAAAAGTATCGCAAATGGGATATTGAATCGTGAGTGCCAGATGTGTCAATATGGTGTTAAAGTTGTGCTAACTGATAGCGAACTGGCTAGCATGACTTAACTCCATATTTGGCCTAGCGATTCTGGGTAAACAAGCCACACTGTATTAAACTAATGACAAATTAACAAAGGGGGATTTATTGGGAATACATTAGAAAACCTGTAAATGAACAGTAATTTAATACGTTTTTTTAATACTAATGTTCCCTTTGTTAGTTAGTTTTTTAAAAAAGCAAATAGCCTTGTTTTACATGGGGGTTCTGTGTTAGTCTATTATTGTTCGAATACTATAGAAATATCAAATAGAAATATTGAATCTAAGTACAGAGGAAAAAGTGGTTCCTTTCATGAACCCTGTCTCCCAAACAGCCTTAAATCAAACCATATAAGAAACATGTGGCGGTTTCAGTCCCATCCCAACCTTACCACCTACTTGATGTTTTAAAGTCAAATTGGTAGAATCTCGACAAGTGTATGGCCAGCAACACAGTGATTTCAGTCACTTCATCTGAATACCATTTAACTAATGCCTTTAGTCCACCAATTAAGATTAAAGGGACATTTAGTGAAAAAAATGACTTTACCTCATCTAATCTATAAATGAATAGTTGCAAGAAGCACTTACTGTCAGGCATGTGTGTTGCTGCATGCCTTCAATCCAGCACATGTCTTGCTTAGGAGCAGTATCCCCCCTCCCTCTATACCACTCCCACTTCCATCTGACCTGACTTTTTCCCCACAAACCAACTGTCAAACTAGCACAACATACAGCATTCCAACTGTCAAAACTCTTGTCAACATTCCAGCTACAGCAAAACTCACTCACAGAAGAATAGTTTATAAGAGCAAGGAACTTGATTGACAGCTGAACTCTAAAGACATAGGGACAGATCAACTAAAAACTTTACAGTGGTGGGTGGGAAGAATTATAGTTTTCAGTAATCGACCATTTAAAATCATTTTTTTTCCAGTATAGATGCCCTTTAACTTCACCAGCAAAAGTCTAGGGTTCATTACTGCTATGATAGGAGAATCTACCAACTTCTATATCGGCAATTAGAAAAATTTGCCTTAGCAATACTGATTTCCTGTGGTCTGCTTATAGTATATTATTCTGTTAGCTTATGGTTTTTTTCATACTAGCTTTGACTAAATGCTTTGGGTTTCCCCAATATAATATGGCATCTTATTAGTATAACGTTTTCTAAAGTGTTTCATTGAATGCTTAATTGTTGGTGCCATTCATTTGAGGCTCGAGGGTGTAATATCAATATCAACTGTTATTGCAATTTGTGGGGAACGGGAAGACTGTGCTGAAACACTAGCACTAATATGACCCCTTATTAAATGTTATAATATATACAATAGTATAATCTTTTCAGATACTACAGAGCTATAAGCTAGAACAATGTACTTCATAAGTTTATATTATGAGCACGCCATTTGGAGAATTAACACAATTTCTTTACCCGGCAGCATATTCAGAATAGTCCAATTAAAAAAATTATGATATTTGGGATCTTCATTCTGTCGTTCAATTGAAGTTTTTGTAAGACCGAATAATTAGGTGCAATGTAATGCAAATGTTATGTCTGCAATTATTCTTCAAATATTAGCTCTGGGACAGATAATATATTCATTTACATTTTGCGTGATTTGCAATTAAATGTATTAAATAATAAATAAATGTTAGTATAAAGATGTTTCATATCAAGTAAAATAATTATTATAACTTTTATCTGATTTGGTCAAAGAACGATAAACATTGGTCAGTGGTGGATGATATTTGGTCAATAACTGAAATACCCAAATATCATTTTAGCCTTAAGCACATGTGTGGAATCTTCCTCGGCCGTCCGGCTGAAACATTTAGTCGGAGGTCGGCCCTCTGGGATTCCACTAGGAAAATTCCATTTTTGTGCAGGTGTTAACTCACAGAAGAATACGAAAGCAACCACTGCATCATTAGAATGTGAATTGTAAGGAGCAATTGCCAATGTCCAAAAAAAATTCCGGAAAGAACCAAGTAGTAATGGCAGAAAGTATTTTTTACTGCATTTCTTGAACAATAATTAATTACATTTAAACCCTTATTGTTACCTTGTTCTGAAAACTATGAAAGTGAACTTTACAAAAGGCCTTGGCTCCAATTATGTCAGGATTTTTGACTCCAAACCTCCGAACCCTCCATATAAATTATTTTTTAGAGGTTGGTTTTATGCCTTTTCTTATATAGAATTAACTTTTTATGTTTAGTTCTCCTTTACCGCAAGCCACGTTTTAAAATGCTGTTACTTTTGATCCTAGTTTTACCGTTTGAACAGAGTACTGTAATCATTTTTGGAAATTCCTTTAAAGGTATCCCTTTTTTGGCTCTTTGTAAATGGCCATTAAGTTCCATGCTAGGGCTTTCCATGTTTTCCATATTTTAAGCATGGCCAGTTTGGTAAAAAAAAAAAATTACAGCTTTAAGATCCTTTGTAAACAAGTAATACATCAAACCATTTTCTATTTCAAACATCCAAAATGTACATATACTGTAAAAACATAAAGATGATAATGACTGCAACAACAAAAGGAAATAATAAAAGTAACGATTGTTTCAGCACTTGGGTTAGCATAATAGTTCAAGTAATAATGGGCTGTTTATTGAAAAATCTTCCTGTCTGTAGAATAAAATTAAATCTAAATCTAAAGCAATTTAAAGGTTTGAGGATCATAAGATTAAAAGTAATCCTTGATCCAAGAGAACAAATAGAAGGATTTAATTTTTAATAAAAACCATCCATGTTAGAGGTTTTTTACATTTATTTATTTTTACCAATCTGAGCAAATATCTATGACCTATTATGTATTCTATAGCATAGGTTGTTCTAAATTATAAACAGCAACAAAAATATTAGATAATAATATGCTCTGGTGCATATTATTATAATACACAAAGGCTAGGTTAGAAGACCTGCGGTGCCAGATTAATGTTGATAATACCCTGATGACAGCCCTGAGTGTCTGAAACGGGTACATCTTTATGTAATAAAGATTTATTTGGAACCTAAAGTACATAGTTCCTATCTGTTTTATCTGCATTTAATTGCAGTATGACTATAGCCTATAAAATAAAGCTTACTGCTGCATCCGTGCTATTGTCCATAGAACACAGCAATTACACAGAACTGCAGGTAAGGTTGCTTGGACAGAGGGGGAGGGGTCCGGATTTGGGATGAGGGGAAGCCCGTTTTGGGACAGAGGGGGCCCTGGATTTGGGACAGAAGGGGGGGTATTTGGGACAGAGGGGGCCCTGGATTTAGGACAGATGGGAGGTGGTATTTGGGACAGAGGGGGTGACCCTGGATTTGGAAAGGAGGGGGGACCCCTGGATTTGGGACAGAGGGGTGACCCTAGATTTTGACGAGCGGGGGCTGGATTGGGACAGAGGGGGACACTGGATCTGGGACAGAGGGGGACCCTGGATTTGGGATAGGGGGGCCTGGATTTGGGACAGAGGGGGTGACCCTGGATTTGGGATAGATTAAGGCCCTGGATTTGGGACAGTGGGAGGCTGGATTTGGGACAGAGGAGGGACCCTGGATTTGGGACAGGGGGGTCTGGATTTGAGATAGGGGGTTTGGGACATAGGGGGACTGGATTTGGGACAGATGGAAGCTGATTTGGGACGAGGAGGGACCCTAGATTTGGGACAGGGACCTGGATTTGGGACGAGGAGGGACCTGGATATTGGATAGATGGGGTGACCCTGGATTTGAGATAGAGGGGGTCTGGGTTTGGGACAGAGGGGAGGCTGGATTTGGGACAGATGGGGGCTGGATTTGGGACAGAGGAGGGAGCCTAGATTTGGGACAGAGAGGGCGGGGCTGGATTTTGACAGAAGGGGGGCTGAATTTGGGAGAGGGGGCCATGGATTTGGGACAGAGGGGTGACCCGGATTTGGTAAGGGGGGCTGGATTTTGGACAGGGGGGCTAGATCTGGGATAGAGGGGGCCCCCTGGACTTGGGACAGAGGGGGCTGCATTTGAGACAG
This sequence comes from Hymenochirus boettgeri, assembly GCA_019447015.1. Lineage (NCBI taxonomy): Eukaryota > Metazoa > Chordata > Amphibia > Anura > Pipidae > Hymenochirus > Hymenochirus boettgeri. The sequence continues at coordinate 189,954,887 of CM033474.1, read as the reverse complement.
GAGGATCTTGATTTGGTACAGAGGGGGACCCTGGATTTGAGACAGAGGAGGGGGCTGGATTTGGGACAGAGGGGGCCCTGATTTGGGACAGAGGAGGGGGGCTGGAATTGGGACAGAGTAGGGGGGCGGAATTGGGACAGAGGAGGGGGGCTGGAATTGGGACAGAGGGAGTGCTGGATTTGGGACAGAGGGGGGACCCTGGGTTTGGGACAGGGGGACCGAATTTGGGCGAGGGGGGACCCTTGGTTTAGCGCTGAGGGGGGGACCCTGGATTTTGGACAGCGGGGGGACTCTGGATTTGGGACAGGGGGGGACTATGGCCTTGGGACACTGAGTGGACTATGGCCTTGGGCCACTAAGAGTGGACTTTGGCCTTGGGAGATGGAGGAGGGGGGTTATAGCCTTGGGACACTAAGGGGGCACACACAGGCTTAATGTCTAGTATATTGGGTATTCTTTGCCCTCTACCAATTGTGAAAGGACAGCCCCCATCCCTGGAGTCCTGTACAATATATATATATATACCTTTATAGAGTGAAGTATAGCGCACTCATCGATTTCTTCAACTACCGTATTTATTATAACAAAACAATCAACGACATGTTTCGGCAGATATAGCCGTCCTCAAGATTTTGACATCTTGAGGATGGCTATATCTACGCCGAAACATGTCGATTGTGTTGTTATTATAATAAATAGTTGAAGAAATCCGATGGGAGTGGAAGCTATCACATTGTCCTCATATTTCTACGAATATTCTTAGAAATGTTCCCATCAAATTTCATAACAATTTTTGTCAGATTTCAAGATAGTTCTTCTTACAAAAGGTTGTCTCCTCTGGCCAATTTAATATTGTTGGATATCTTGAGATAGTATATATTTAATTCAGAAGTCTATCAGGTTATTCACACAAAAAGTGACTAGTCCTTTAAATGAGTTATTAACGACCCGTAGAAAAGACCTCTTTCTTTTCTTACCTTCCGTTCTTTATTGACTCAACCATGACCAGACACTAAGGTAAGGATATTTCCTCACACCACGATCCACCACCAGCTCCTTGAAATTGCAGACCATTTCTTTCCACTTTCATGCCCTATAGAGAATCCTAGACCTTATAGTCTCTTTCAATTTATGAAGTGTAATAAATTAGAATATTCACTTCTGGCTGACAGAGTATATGGGATGGAAAAAGTATACAAAGTTTAATATCAATAAAGCCCGATGGATGATGAATACCATCCTCAGATCTTAAAAGAGCTTGTCCATTTTTATCTATACCACTGTTTCTTTATTTTCAATTCACTTTTGTCTTGTGACTGTGCCGCTTGATTGGAAAAAAAGGCCAATTTAATACATATTCAACAAAAAGTAGTTGTTCCACAACTGGTTACTATAGACCTATAAGGCCTAAATTAGTGGGTAGGAAGTGCTGGTAAACTTTGTAAGGAATCATAATCCTTGAACTTTTGTCTCTATAACTAATCTTATTTAGTTATTAGTCAGCCATATTAGAAGAATAGTCAATGAGAACAAATTTATTGCTTATAGAAGAGAGTAGGCAGACAATTGAGTTACGGTAATGTAAGTGAGTAGAATTTAGATTCTGGCATAGCAGTAACGATGTAGTATACTTGGGATTTTGCTAAAAGCTTTTGATACTGTGCTAATATAGGCGACTAAGCATAAACAACATTTGGATCACACAGAATTGTTATTTGGATCGCAAACAGGTGATCGGTGGTCGATGGAGCTAATCTACTGTATTTGGGCTAAACTCTTCGAGTTCTAGTGGAGTGCCTCAGTGTTTCTGTACTGGAGCCTACCTTTATTTTTAATCTGTTTTAAATGGACTTAGAAAGGGGCATTGAGAGCAAGGTCCCTTTCTTTGCACTTTGGATTTATACAATCCTGGTACCGCCTACACCATAAATAACTCTGTGTTAAGTGCTCTGTATGGGAAAAAGTTTTGTGGGGTTTCTGAGAGATAACAGGTACTTAGCTTTAGCAAACAATTTGCAAAACGCAACGTGCTTAGACTAGAAGCATTTGTCCTTGTGTAAAGTAGTGGGAATAGCTTCAGGAAAAAGAAAAAAATATAGCATTTTCCCTCTTTGCAAGGGGCATGGTAAGACCACATTTGGAATAGGCCATGCATTTTGGGATCCTCATTAGAAAAAGGGACATCTTTGGGAATGGAAGCGTTCAGAGGGAGGCACACCAATTTAAAGGAGAATGATGGGGTTTGAACTCTATGCAGGCAGATTAGAAACGTTGGGCTGGTTTACACATTAGAAGTGACGGTTGCGTGGATATGGGTCACTATACAAACATTATTAAATGGGTCATACAGTAACTCTCTGGGCATTGTTCGTACATAATAAGTCTCGTTCGAGGACACCGGGAACCCTTTACATTTGGAGAAGTTTTCATCTTCAGGTTAGGAAGGTTTTCTTTACTTGAAGAATGGTGTGTAGACTCAAAAAATATTGAGATTGAGTATTTAATACATAACTGTTAGTTCTGCTGATTCCAGGGATACTTTACGATTGATCATTTAGATGGAGTGCAGAAAGAAAGTTACCCCCCATTTTAGCTGGGTTTTTTTGACCTTCCAACTGGGATCAAAAAACCTGTTAGGTAGGGTTTTAATCAAAGGAGACGTAAAAAGGGTTTCATCAAGGACTTGATGAACGTTAGTTCCTTTTATCAATCTCATTTATCTATGTTATATGTTACTCTGATCACTGGTTAATAACAATTCTTCTTTCTAGGTTTTCTAAAGAAGGAAAATATTTTACTAATTGCTACAAGAATAGCGAGCTAGGATGCTGGAAATAGTGAGAGATGAAGAAAGTTAATATTATTTATGTCAAGAATTGTAAGCGTGCATTTAATCCATGTTTGGAATAATATATGATAATTGCTTTCATAAAACTGGTGCGCTTACTTAATTAGAGAATCTAAAATAAGTATTTTTTACAAGTATGCTAGCCCGATTATCGTTTGCCTCATTTAAATACAGTTACGTATCAGTAACAAAATCCAAGTTTCAAAAAATATACATATTTCAGACGGTAACCTCAAATTTTCTATTTCTCATGTTCCCAGTTTGATTCTTGTTTCCCATGCTTGCTATGCTGTAGTTTATTCAATTTGCTTTCCATTAGCAGTTACGTGCAAGACAAAGTATCTTTGGTATTCATTTTATTAGTATCCAACTGGGCTTTGACAATAACCTGGATGAATGGGAACCTGTTACAAGGAAGAAAGATACAAAAATTGTTGTTCAGTTAAGCTAGGTAACACACTGTTAAGCATGTCCTGAAAGATGACAGACAGGATCTGCAAGAATCTGTCTGGCCATCTTTTCCAAAGATTGCATACACACATTCCCGAGCGTTCTCCTATGTGAGAAGCGCGGGACTGTTGTTTTCCATCGGCCGCGCTAGGACTCACTCTATAGGGAGTCTAGCGCGCCGAGGAAAATTTTCGGCCTTTCCCGAACCTGAGCGTTCGGCCGAACCCGATCGTTTGGCGGGCCGCGCTCTGACGTTCGGGGAAACGAACGTACACACGTAGTTGATTAAGCCCCCCGATACCGCGATCACGGTATCGGGGCTTTAATCCTTACTGGTGTACCCAGTCTATAGGCTGGTACACAAGAGGGGACTATGTGTCCATGACGAGCGTTTCGCTTACGAGCAAACAGCGCTCGGCCATGACAAAGTGTGTTGTGGTTTGGCAACATAGTGGCGCGGCCATTCAGGCATGCGACCGGGACCGGCCGCTATTGTACCGACACAATCCAACATCATTTGCGGGGCAAAATCATCACAGATTTTTCGGACCTCATGACTGATTGAGTAGTACAGCGCATGGGCCGAAAAATTGCCCTTGTGTTACCCAGGCCCTAAAAGAAAAGTATAGAACCAATGGTGGAATTCACCTTTTCTGATATTGCAGAAATCCGCATGGACCGGACCTCTAAATTTCCATCGGCCAGTATTATATTAACTCCATTACTGCAAAATTATACATGATTGTGATGTTAGAGACTCAAAAATCTGCATTCACCAGGATGTGGTGACAAAAGGCGTAGATCATGTAGATTTTCATTTGGGGACCTGGCAGGTTTTTGCCGATTCTGATGGTTTTTTTCCCAAAATCCTAAACTCTAAACTTTCATCGAGAAACAGAAAGGAACATTTGAAGGATGCAGACATTTACATTTGAAAGTCAAAAATGTATTTCAAATACTCAAAATTTACAACCAATTTCTTCTTTGTTTGTTTTTTTTTTTCAAATTTTCAATAAATTCCTGATCAAATTGGATTTAGAAATAGGAAGAAACTCCCTTCATTCTCTTGTAATGTTCAATGCAATAGCACAATGTTCTCATACAGCTGGCTATGGTTACATGTTTTTTGTTTACAACTCACTTTGTTGCAAAAATCTCTTATTTAATTCAAAAGATAATTAATTCATATAACCAAACCTAAAAAACAGGCATTATGATAACTGTTCATTTACATATTTTCCATAAATAAATGATACTTGTTCTGGTCATATACTTTATGTGGCACTGAACTGAAATTATATTTCTTTGATAAAACACCATTCTTATTGGTTTTCTATATTAGTATTGATCTCTATATTTTATAATTAATATATGAATTTAGATTGAACCAAGTTAAAGAATATCAGTTACTTGTAATGGAGCAGGCCAATTATATCCAAGAACAGCCACAGTTATTTTACATTCATTTTTTATTTTTTTGATTTCTGCCAGAGAGAGGTTCCAGATTACCAAATCTCAATAATATATTAGTAGTAAGTCTGGATGGAATTTTTAGATTTGATGAATATTGACTAATGTGGCATTTTAACAAGGTTTAAATTTATACAGTGGTGACCACTCATTATTGATTGTCATTTAATGATATAGTTATTGCAAATCAGGGCAATACTAAAAATGGGCATAGCTTCATCAAGTTTGGCATATTAATGCTTAAATGGGAATTGATTTGTGTGCTTGTACAGATAATGTGTGGTGTGTGTGTTGTGTTAAATAAATATCAGTTTTCTTAGCTTTAGACTTAAAATATGTGGCTACAATCTCTCTCTTTAGTAAATCCCCATGGGATTTGTTTTAAGGAGAGGTGCAAAATGTGCTGGCTGTGTTAATTTGCAGCAACCAATCAGATTTAGCAATTAGATCTTTACTAACTGCAGTAAGAACCCGTAACAAGGTATCATCTGATTGGTTGTTGCAAATTAACAGCATCGGCCATGTTTTTTTTTTTTTTGTTTTCACCTCTTATTAAATACACATTATATCTTTAACATATTTCATTTTACCACTGTGGTTCTAAAAAAATAAATGATTTCTTGAGTTTTCTGATCAAATCACTGCAGGGCCACATGATATTGGTAGTTGCCATTATAAATGTATACATTATAATTAAATACATATATTTTTCTATTATTGTGTATGGTTGCTATGGGGAACAGAAAGTTGGCTTGTGAAAGTGTATCAGTAGGTTTGTTTACCCTGTGTTTGTGTGGTGTAATGGAGGTATGTTTTGCATTTGAAGAACCATAAACTAACTTTTTTGAAACATTTGTTGTTGCCATGGAAATTGAATGTAGGTTGGGTTGTGAGAGTGTATTAGTACCATACTTCCTAACACCAAACAGACACTGGTGAGACACACCTTTGCTACCTGTGTCTGTGAGAGTTAGGATTATATTTTGGCATTTCAGACTTAATCCATAAAACTAACAAACTTTGTTGATGCTTTTTATATGGTTGCCATGGAAACAGGGTTATCAGTGTCTTGTGGTGTTAGGAGGTATTTTTTTTTTGCATTTCAACCATAAAACTAAATTTAGTGATGTATATGGTTCAGTTGCCATGGAAAATGGAAGGTAGTTTGTGTTGGTGTATCAGTAGGTGTGTAACCTGTATTTGTGTGGTGTTAGGGTATTTTTTTGTTTTTGCCTGCATTTTTCACCATTAAACTAATCTTTTTCATGATTTATATAATAGTATATCTAGTTGAAATTGAAATAATGACATATGTCCATCTAGTCCATTGGGACCTGTCAGAGCAACAGCTGGTAGCGCAATTGCAAGTTAGTACTCTAACTCCTGTCTGCTCCTGATATTATTTTGGGGAGATACCCTTTAACATGGATCACTTTACAGAAAGATCATTTCCTCACTTCAGTAAATGTTCAGAAATTCAGAACGAACCATTAAAGTCATAGGAGCTAATAGTTCGGAAAGTTTGGATGATTACAGATAAACTAGCAACGGTAACTTACTGTACATGGCTTGTGCGCCTGGGAAATGGTCTAGGGAGAATTTCCCCAAACCTGATTAAAACATTTTGACCAGTGCAATTGTCGTGCGGTGTTTGCGCAAGCTACATTTGGGGTTATGGCCAAATTGAGTTACCGAACGATACTTTCTAGGGTTACCGAAATAGACCTATACATTCGTGTTATCGAAATGTGAACAATACATTCAGGGTTACCGAAAGCCGAAAGGCAGCATTCCAGCAAACAATATATTCTAGGGTTAGCAAAAATGAACAATACTTTGAGGGTTACTTAAAATAAACAATACTTCTTGGTTTAGCGAAAAGGAACCAAACATTTGAGGGTTACCGAAGACTTTACGATATATTCGAGGGTTACCAAAAGTCGAAGGCTACATTCAAGGGTTGCCGAATGATCATTCTAAGTTAGCAGTAACTACCATACATTTGAGGGTTACCGAAAAGGAGCTCGGAAAAATGAACTAGTTTGAAACTATTTTAAAATAATTCCAAGTTTTGTCCAACACTCTAAAGTTCGCCTGACACTCGGGTTGGGGTTCGAGTTCGGTTCCATCACTAATCAGAACCAGGTCTTTGAGATCATTCCACAAATGAGGGTGAGCTATTACCTACTACAAAAATGACTTTCATATTTGCAGATAACATCATAGACACATGTAGAATCTGGCACATGTGTGTTTTCCTTTAAATAATCTCCTTCATTTTATATGTTCTCTCAAAATTATTTATACTTGATGACGGGAAAATCGAAATGGTGTGTTTTTTTCCCCACACATTTTTAACTTTATTTATTATATACTACAAAAAATACTTATAAATAGCACATAGCCAACATGGTATTGTATATAGTAGAAAAGTAGAGGAAAGCAGATTAATGTGCTAAACTGCCTACTTTTTTTTTTTTTTACAAATTATGTTTCACTTTTTATTAAGGTTTCTTGTCAATTACAATTTGGCACAAAATGCTCATTTGCCCAACATATCTTCTCTAGCAGCCTGTCCCATCTGTCAAAAACAGGAAAAAAAAAACTTTACTTGCTAGAGAAAGACAAATTTAATTGGTTTTTTGAAGAAGCAAGTAAAAGTTAGATTCAGGCACGCAGTGGATGTGGTATATTGGATTTTGCGAAAGCTTTTGATACTGTGCCCACATAGGCGCTAATTGTAGTAACTAAGGACTGTTGGCCTAGAAGAAAACATTTGTTCATAAATAGAGAATTGGTTATTGGATGCGCAAACAGAGATTGGTGGTAAATGGGCTACATCTATGTGGGCTAAGTTTCAGCAGCGTGCCTCAGTTTTCTGTACTGGGGCCGCTTCGTTTAATCTGTTTATAAATGACTTAGAAGGTGGGCATTGAGATCAAAATTTCTGTGTTTGCTGATGACACTAAACTATGCATAGCTTTGGAAACTCAAATGATGTGCAATTGCTGCAAGCAGACCTAGATATATTATCAAAATGGGCACAGAATGGCATGAGATTCAATGTTGATAATGTAAGGTGATGCATTGGGATTAATAATCCCTGTGCCACCTACACCTAAATAACTCTGTGTTAAGTGCATCTGTTAATGAAAAAGATCTGGGGGTTCTGAAGATAACAACTTAGCTATAGCAAACAAGCCAGGTAGCAACGGCTAAGCTGGCAAGATATTGTCTTGTTAAACAGTGAATAGATTCAAGAAGAAAAATATTATTCTCCCTCTTTACAAGGCACTGCTAAGGCCTCATTTGGAATATGCGGTGCAGTTTTGGAATCCCATATACAAAGGGACATCTTGAATTGAGGCAGTTCAGAGAAGGGCAACTAAATTAATAAGGGGAATGGGAGGGGCCTTGAATATGCAGGCAGTAGACAAGTAGGGCTGTTTACCATTGGAGAAGCGACGTTTGCGTGGGGACATGATAACCTTAACAAATATATTAATGGGCCATACAATGAACTCTCTGGTGCACTGTTTACTAATAGGTCATATCAGGCCTCGTGACATCCTTTAAGGTTGGAAGAAAAGAGTTTCATCTTCAGGTTAGGAAGGTTTCTTTTACAGTGAGAACGGTTGAAATGTGGAACTGTCTTCCAGCATAAGTGGTAAATGGAAAGTTCATTGTAATCTTTAAAAAAGGCCTGGATAAGTTTTCTCAAACTAAAAATATTGAATTACTGGTATTAATGCATATAGAATCTGGTTGGAGTCGGGAAGGAATTTTTCCCCCTTTTAGCTGGGTTTTTTTTGCCTTCCTCTGATCAACTGTTAGGTAGGGTTAAAAAAAAAAAAAAAAAAGAGTGTGAATAGGTTGGACTTGATGGACATATGTCTTTATTCAACCTTAAATTACTATGTTACTATGTAGAGAACTAGACAACACGTTGTATCAATTACATTAAATCTATAGTCAAATTATTTTTTTTTAAATATATATATATATATATATATATAGGCCTTCAGCTTACGCAAGTTGGTACAATTATGAAACTCAATGTATCCATTTTAACTTTAGTGCTTTAGTGTAGTTAATTTTGTATGTAGTTTATGTGTGTGTTATATATATATAACTTATATGTGTTTTGAGTGCTGAGTGTTTTGTGATTATTATCTCTATATCTCTATATATATATATATAAATTTATATGCAGGGAAGGTGCACTCCTCGCCCTCTTGCTGTGGGATGCCCGGTTGCCTTCCGTGGGTATCACGAGAATAAGACAAATCTGGTAGCAACTCCTGGGTCTTAAGTCAAACAGTTTTAAATTTATTTAGTGTGTAACACGCCAACATCAACGCGTTTCGGCCGCCATCTTGGCCGTCATCCTGATGTGTGTTAGGATGAATAAAGCCTGATCCTTTAATAACTGATTTGTAGTGAACACCGTTTGTCAAGGGAACATTACCCTGGCTCTGTTTCCTCACCACGAGCTGTTCCCTATTGTTTCTCTTATTTAAACCCAAATGTATAAGTATATACCCACGCTTTGCTTTTCTGTGGGCTTAATATAAGTATGGCTGCTACACTCCTCTACCTCATGTACGCCTTTTTCAATATGTGCCAGTGCTGTCTAAGTATGTTGGAAATTTTTACTGTGTTGTTCACCATATTGGTTAACAGAAGTATATTGTTGTAAGGCGCATTCAAAAGCGTCAGTCCTAACTTAGTGTGGAGCTTAATCCAGGTAATTAGCTTTTGATTACATTCCTTGTATATTTGTACTCGTATTCCAAATTAATTATGACTTTATATTATATGAGTGCTGGAGTATTTTGTGTAATGTATACTATTGCCGGTCCTCTTTGAACCACACCTAATAATATTTTTTGAATAAAGGTGTGGAGCTTTGAACAATTTTCAGAAAAAGAATGCGTATGTTCAGATTCAGACTTACACAGGGTTATTCATAAAAGTTCTTATCGTTATAATGGTGCTAATTTTGCCCCAACCAATCTGATGTTAGCTTTCAAATGTTTAAATAAGATCTGAATTGGTTGGGGCAAAATTAGCACCATTTTTAAACGATAGAACTTTTATTGAATCTCCCTGTTAATTTTCTATTAAAAACACATGGTATTGTCCCCCTTGCCACTGAAAGCTAATCAGTTTATGAATACAATTTAACTGTGTACCTTAGTTTCATGCTTCCACCAGCTCGCAAATAATCTCACCCATTTCACCCGCAGGAACTAAGCTTGAAGCTTCTGTAGAATTGAAGGGGAAAATGCAGGAATGCAAGACTGAATTCCGATTGTCTGTCAACAAATCTTGGCTGGAACTATCTCTCCTAATCGATTTCCTTTCATGCCATTTCCTAAAGAACATAAAACTTGTTTCTGGTTTTACTTAAAGGGAATGTCCACCCCCCAAAAACATATTTACAATGCTGTAGGCCGCTTTCTAGCTTTAAAAAACAAAAAAAAGGAAGAAAATTGGTTAGGCTAACCTGAAATAGAAGAGCTTTTGTCAGCATATTTCTAACAGTAGGACCTCAGTGTCCTTTTCAAAGCTTCAGTACGTCCCCTCTGCGCGTGCCTTATCCTTTCCCAAGCAGCTAGATACCTGTCTGCATTAAGCACAGAAGTCAGCTGTTATGAATGTCACAAGGAGGTTGACCCATTTGATCCCGCCCTAGAACAGTGAGTGGCTGATTGGGATAAAAGCACCAATGCTTTTCTGAGAGCAGCAGGTGTAGTTGCAGTGAAGCTCTGTTTGTGACTGACACACACACACTAAAAAGAGGCACCAAGCTAATTAGTGACGACGTAGTGCATATTATGAAGTGGGGTCCATCATGTATCTCTTATGTGCAGCTCAAAAGGAAGTTCATGCTTCATGCAGGCCTCCCATGCAACACAGACTATTCTTATTAAACTGGAGCCTTTGGGATAACCATCTTGGCGATCCAGGTAAGTGCTTCATTTCCCACAACATAAAAAAAAACAAAATTTTGTGCTGGACATACCTTTAAATTTTTTTAATTCAAATAAAAAAATCATAGTTATTTTAGGGAGTTTCAGACTTTATTCACCTAAAACAAAATATTTAAGGGATGTCTACCATCATAAAAATATTTTTCTGGTGACTGGAACCCGCCCCCAACCTAGACCTTTCAAGTTTTAAATGCTTAAGGGCATGTCCACCCCCAAAACTATAATCCCCCCCACTACGCCCCCCTGCCCCTTGTGTATGTGGTTTTAATCCTTACCTTACATCCCAGCTCCATTGTTCTCCTGTAGCCCCCCCCAAGTCCCAAAAACTGCCCACCAGGAGATAGCGAATCCATATAGGACTCTGCCTCCTACCTGGCCCCGGGAGAAGTTTGGCAATGCGTACTGGCAGCCCTTCTCCCCCTCCCTTCCCTCCGATTGGATTCCCTCCCCCTAGTGTAAAACCCTTTATATGTAATATTCCCCCTGTCCCCCCAGCCCCAACCGCTCTATGTTTAATTTTAAAAGTGCTCCAACCTTTACTTACCTTCCCTTTTCCTCCGCCGCAATGAACTCCCGGCAGCCGCGTCCGTGATTGGCTGCCGCTCAGCCAATCACAGACGCGACTGCCGGTCCTGCCCTCTGCTTGCATTTCTCGCGCAAGCAGAGAGCTGGCAGCGCGGCGGAAGAAGAGGGAAGGAAGTAAAGTTTGGGGAACTTTCTAATAATATAAATAGAACAGTTGGCTGGGGGGACAGGAATGATAATATGAAAAAAAAATTTTTAAGGTGGACATACCCTTTATTTGCCCTCCTAATATCTTTCTATCTTTGTTCCCTGACTGCTTTCTGCTTGTCTTCCATGCTTTTCCGTGCATGGAAGCAAGCAGAAATCGTGTCTCATCTTCCATTTTTCAATTAATACCCCGCACAAACTATTTTTTTGTAATCTACACACCTTCTCACATACTGGTGCCATTTTTTTTATACAATCATGCAGATTTCTGGACAAAGTTTTTAGTTTAGAAATCTTACCTAAACCTACTTAACATAAAACCCCACTAAATCTCATCTCCTCCCACATGTCGATGTCCTGATAAACGGTGTGCCAAATGCTTGGGTATACACAGACATGGCCACCAACTAACTCCAAAAGGGACAAAAAGCATAATCGAATTACACGAAAAATATATATATTTAGGAATCTGCATACCTTCAGGTACTAACCATACATAATCATACATATACGAAGAATTTAGGATTCAAATCTCAACTTTTAGGAGATTTTCTGAAAAAAGGTTAAGAAAAAAGATTATTCAGTCATAGAAATCTTGAGAAATACCCCGACAAGTAAAAAAAACCTCTCACTAATATCAATCCATCTCCCACATAACCATAATCAAATGGTATGCCACAGGTGTGGGTGTGCACACAGACACAGCCACTAACTAAACCCAAAACGGACCAATGCATAAAGCAATAACAGAAAAAATTGCCAGCTCTGAAGTTTTGAATATCTTTCAGTTTTTCAAGCTAAACACCTCTCAAACTCTCATACAGAAATATCCCCACAAATGATATATATTTTTAGAACCTACACATTTTCAGTTATGTTACTGCACAATTCTTTCATTTATATATTCAAAATTACGGATGCAGTTCTTTAAAGAGCGGTTCAGCTTAAGCAGATTTCTGACAAAAAAGCTGTACCGATAATTCAGACTTAAAAGTCTTAACCAAATGATTAAGACATAATGATATGTCTTAATGATATTCCAATATGTGGATGTGCACACAGACACGGCAGAAAAAAAATTAACCAGCTCTGTAGTTTTATATCTCTTTCATTTTTCAACCTAAACCCCCCTCATTCCCCTTATTCCCTATAAATTATATATTTTTAGAACCTACAACATAACAGTGTAGTTCTTTGTATACAAATGTTTAATTAGCAGAGTTCTTTGACAAAAAGAAGTAAAGACAGTTCAGGCTTAGACATCTTAACCAAACCCCAGTACAAATAACCAGGGTTATTCAATAAAACTTCTTCTGGTTTAAATGGTGCTAATGGTGCCCAACCAATCAGATGTTAGCTTTCAAATGTTAAATAAATCTGATTGGTTGGGGCAAAATTAGAACCATCTTAAATAAGAACTTTTATTGATCTCCCTGAAAATTTCCCACATAAAAACCAAATTGTCTAAATGTCATGAATGAATATATAATTTATATATTTTTGTACTAAACTATCTATGTATTTATCCCCCTTGTATGACGTTATTGACTTTATTATATTTTATTACTGTAACAGCGCTGCGTCCCCAAGTGGCGCTTATAAATAAACTATACATACATAAGTGCAGCAAGATATGGCCAGTAATAGTCCCTGTAAGGAGCAAAACCATATTAAGAACGGTTCTCTGAAAGCTTACTTGCAGTTATTTTGTGGTGTTTTGCAATTAGAATCGAATTCTCAGTCCAGTTATACAAACCAAGTCAAATCATTATATCCATTAGTAATATTTATAAAGACTGCACAAATACTCAAATAAATAGCCCTATTCCCCCCTCATACAAAATTCAAATTGTCTCTGCCAATACATAATATGTAATGATATAATAAATTACAAATGCTGCTTTTGTGTAACTATACCAGTATATTACATTCAGTAGTACAAACACAAACCAAATATTATTTTCCAGTAATAATATTTATAAAGACTGTACCACATACCCACATAAATAGCCCCCCCCCCAGTGCATAAGTCCAATGTCTCGTTCATATGTAAATTATCTTTAGTAATGGTGTTATATTAGTAAAAAAAATGGGGTCCCAAACCAACAGCACAGTAGTAGTAAATATTATGTAAATGTTAATATCCTATAAAAACATAGACATTCAAAAATATAAACCATGTATTTATCACACATATATCAATAACTTAAGAAATGGCTGCTAATTGCATACAACCTGCAGAAAATAGTTGCCCTTATATATAAATGAATGAATGGTAAGATTGTCTGATAAAATACAGACATATATTGATAGCTTGATTAAAAAAAAAAAAATACGGAAATTATACAGAAAGAAAATCAGAGGGATATTTCCTTATTCATGTAAACCAACCCAGATGCATAAAGACACACCAGTCTTTATAGAATCTTCCAATGGCGTTCTCCAGAGACATAGAAATTACCTGGCAATCCAGTTATGGTATAACCTATAAGTGTGGATCCAAGTCTCATACTAAGTTCAAATTTCACTGCTCTTTGTTTAGGAAAATGTTCTGAGATTGATGTGTCTTTCGGATGATAAGGGGGTGCACCTAAAGCCACGCCTCCACTCCCGGCTATCACTAGCCTTAATCTCCAGGGTTTCCAAAGCATTCTAAATATATCTTGTTTCATATACGTTTGTTTCTTTTCATTCATGATGATCATTTTCCATTCATAATTTTTTCCATTTAGGTAATTTTTCTCTTTCAGGCATTATCATTTTGATATTTTCCTTTTTCTAGACATTTATCCTTTCCTTATAACATTTAATTGTTCATATTTATTAACTCTCTCACTTTTCATACGCTATATATTAATTGATCATAAACCATTTTTCTTATCTATTATTTACCTTTGCAGTCAATTTATTTGCTTTACTTTTGTACACACATCACTTTTTTCTACATAATAAATTCATACTATATTTTATTTTTTCCATATATCAAAAATATACTGTGTATATTATGATACCCAATTAGTTATGTTTTCCCTTTTTTGTTGTTTCTAATTCTTTGAGTATTAAATTACATCCGCGTTTATGCTAATTGATGTGTAATCTAAACTTACGATCTAACTAATATAAACTTGCACTTGATGTTATATAATGCCCCATATATTACAGAGGGTGCCAAGTACAACCAAAATGTTAATGTTCTGCAACTGTAACATAATACCAATTCAGTAATACTGTGCACACTAATGCAAACCAGGGTTTTCTATGATTTTTTGTAGACTTTTTTTGTACAGATGGTAGTTTAAAAATAAAGGTGGAATATTTTTTTTATTTGTAGCACACCCGTATGAGTGGGTTTGTATAACGAGATCAGTTTTGCCTCGGCAACATCCAAATCCCCAAAGAACCCCAAAGAAAATTCAAACTATGCAATTCCTTACTTTGCATTTATTATTAGCACAATTCTGTTCTAAGCAATTTAAGCTTAAAGGCATGTCCACCCCCAAATCTATAATTCACCCAGTACTGGCCCCACTGTGTAGTGTAAAAACCCTTACCTTACATCCCAGCTCCAAATGGCTGCCCTGCTATGCCCCTCCAAAGTTCCAAAAACTGGCCACCAAGAGCCTGGCGAGTCCATATAGGACACTGCCTCCTGTCTCTCCTCCAGGAGAATTTTGTTGGGCACAGCAGCCCCCCCCCTCTCTCCCCATTTTCTCTCCCTCCTCCCTCCTCTCCCAACCCCTTTGTATATTATCTCCCTCCCCCCCCCCCCTTTGTTTTCTTCACTCCAAATCTGCCTAATCTCTCCAACCTCCTCTCCCCCCCATAAGCGAACCATTCATGCCTACTCTTGGTAATATAGTAGTCTCCCGCGCAACCTATTATAGATTTAAGATCCCAACTTACTTACTTACCTCTTCCCATCGTTCTCCATGCGGCAACGAATCTGTGTTGGCTCTTTGGGGATTTTGTAGCATTACATATAATATATATAATATTATTTTAGTCAGTATAATCAGTATAACATGTATAAAGTTCATTTTATTAGTCCTTGCAAAAAAGTGAGCTCACTACTAACACCGTTGCCAGCTGGATGCTATTGTTTTTTAGAGGATCTCCTAAGGTGACAATTGTATCAGGGAGATTCAATAAAAGTTCTTATTGTTAAAAATGTGCTTATTTTGCCCAACCATCAGATCCTATTTAGCATTTGAAGGTACATCTGATTGGCTGGGGCAAAATTAGCACCATTTTTAACAATAAGAACTTTTATTGAATAACCCAGATAATGTAGCAAATACTTTAAGAAGATGAACAGCTCGTGATAAGTTGGTCCTTAAAGGGTTAACAAGTCACTCTGGCTGCAGCGGCTCCTCCTGCAATCAAGGTGTTGTCAGTCTCTTTTTTACTTTACTGGGCACTTTATTGGCAGCACAATGTCACTTATAATAATTGGCCCAGATACAGGTAAACATTAGTTGGTGGGGTGCTGTAACAGAAAGGAGAGGTGAGATACCTGGTACTAAACAGGATGCGTTGTTAGATCTGGTAATATCTAATAACCCTGAGTTTAAAGGGCATGTCCATCCCCAAACTATATTTCCCCCACTACTGCCCCACTCTTTAGTGCTAAAAAATCCTTACCTTACATCTCAGCTCGAAATTGTTCTCTGCAATGTTCCCCCAAAGTCCAAAAAACTCTGCCTCCTGTCTCCCCTCCAGAGAATTTTGCCATGCACACTGCAGCCCCCCCCCTCTCCCTCCCTCTCCCACCCATTTTGGTCTCCCTCCCCTAGCACAAATCCCTTTTTTATATGTTGTAGAGCTTTCTCCCCAAACTCCAACCCTATATTATATGACAAGAAACTCCCCTAATCTTTAATTACCTTCCCTATATCCTCCACCGTTCTGACCTTCCAGCAGCCATGTCCGTGATTAGCTGCCTCTCAGTCATCACAGACGCAGCTCCAGTCTGGCCCCTGCTTGCTGTTTGATGCAAGCAGAAGGCCAGGCAGTGCGGCGGAGGATAGATAAAGATTGGGGACTTTCTGGCAATTATAATAATGTGGTTGGGGCTGGGGAGAGGAGCCATACCCATATAAAACATTTTTTAGAAGGACATGCCCTTTTGTGGCTGAAATGGTTATAGAGGATCCCAAAAAGGCTAATGTGCTAACCATTTTTTTTCTTTGGTATTCACTGTAGAAATCCTAGTATTTTTAGCAAGGCCTGGTAATAATTGAAGGGTATAAATGAGGAATATTCACTCTCTCGGTTGACAGAGGATTATTATGGAACAATTAGACAAAGTGAATATCAATAATCCCCGTACAGGATGAAATACATCCACGAGTAAAACTCAGTCGAGTTTTATCTAGACCACTGTTTCTTATTTTCTCAGATTCACTTTCATCTGGTATGTGCCGTTGGATTGGAAACAGGCAACATCAGTTTTAGGGAAGGTGCTGAAACTTTGTTACAGGATCATATTTTTGACTTTTTATTAGCAGTAGTCAGCCTGGATTTATGAGAAATAGATTGTGTCGACAAATCTACTCTAGTTTTTTATGAAGAGTGGGTAAGAATTTAGATTCTGGCATTGCAGTGGATGTAGAATACTTGATTTTGCTAAAGCTTTTGCCACATAGGTGACTAATGTATCAATTGAGGACAGCTGGCCAAGAAAAAAACATTTGTACATAGATAGAGAATTGGTTGTTGAATCGCAAATAGAGAATAGTGGTCAATGGAGCTACATCTATGTGGGCTAAAGTTTTTAGTGGAGTGCCTCAGTGTTCTGTACTGGAGCCACTTCTTTTTAATCTGTTTATAAATACCTTAGAAGGGGCCATTGAGAGCAAGGTCTCTGTCTTTGCTGATGACACTGAACTGTGCAGAGCTTTCGAAACTTCAATCATGTTCATTGCTGCAAGCAGACCTAGATAGATTATCAAAATGGGCAAGAGGGCAGATGAGATTCAATGTTGATAAATGTAGTGATGCATTTGGGGTTTAACAATCCTTTTGCTGCCTACTCCATAAATAACTCTGTGCTAAATAATCGCTAATGGAAAAAATATTGGGGGTCCTAGTAGATAACAAACTTGGCTTTAGCAAACAATGGCAGATGACACAGCTAGAGCTGGCAATATTGTCTTGTATAAAGAGGAAATACCCTTGGGGGTCGCCCCCCGCCAAAGGCACTTCTCAGTGCCGCAAGGGCCGGGAGGGGGTCCCGTTTTGAGCTGTGGAACCCCTATGCCCCAAAGGGCTCTTGTTAGAGCCGCAAAGGCCCTGACAGGGCCAGGAAGGGGGGTCCCGGCTTGAGCTGCGGGACCCGTTAGGCCCAAAAGGCCCTTCTCAGGCCCCCACTGGAAGGTGCCTCCACCCTCCAGTGGGCCCTTCCTCTCCCCGCCACGGCGGGGCAGGGGGCTTGGAGGGGGTGCGCGGCGGGTGGTCGCGACCACCTGCTGCGGCCCCTTCCCAGCAGCCCCTCCTAACCTCCTATTCCATATGTTCACCGTAAGCGGGGATGGGGTTGGGAGGGGCTGCTGGGAAGGGGCAAACAAGATGTCAGAAACTTTAACTTTACAAGGTAGGCTCTGGAGGGGCTTTGGGGACAAAATATGGCAAGTGTTTTTTTAAAGTCGGCTTCCTATTGAAATATTTCTAGTTTGGGTCTGGTCTTCTAAACAGCTGATCAGGCATACGAAGGAAACATATTGTTTTTTTGAAGAACGCACTCCTGAGACTTTGCTCATTCAACTTTGTTTATTATGACAAGCGTGCACCAACGTTTCGGGGTGTGTCCCCTTCCTCGCTGCATCCAAATTATTGAAGGAAACATACATGTGATCAGCTGTTTTAAAAAACAGCTGATCTTGGAAGGGTGGGTCAGGGGCCCAGCCCCAATCTTGCAGGGGTCCTGGGACCCTCCATCCTCACATGCCCTCCCCACTTGAACACTGGAGAGTCATCATGAAAGCCACCGGTCAACACCTTTGACCCCCATTGTGTGTTTTTGTGAATGAAATATTTTGATGGAAAATTGTCATATAAATCCACCCAGGCCCCCATATGTTTAATAGGCATTGGCTACATTGTCCATATGTTAAATAATCGGGAAATGTTGTGCTTCTAAAAACAATCCTGACTTCACAAGAGAGCAAAGGGAACTTGCTTTCCAAGAGACTAGGAACCATATTTAAAAACCTGTGGTATTGCAAGTTTGCGATACCATGGGTTTTCATTACTGTATGACTGTGTATGTAAATGTACGGCTGTGTATGTAAATGTACGGCGGCTAAATCATCATGCGTTAGTAAATTAACGATCATCATAGTGATCCTTAAAGGCATACCACAACCTTTATAATATGGACCAAGATTCATAAATTGACTGGTAGCTTCCTTAACACTGTAAAGCAGGGGCCAGTATCAGGGGTATTCTCAGGCCAGAAACTTTTCCCAGATTTCTTCCCTTTATCTTACCTAGGCTTTTTATTAGCCTCCTTCATTCTATGATTTTGTGCTCTACCAATAGACATATTGTCACCATCCTTGCTTGAGATGGGCAATCCAACCAGAACAGAATGGGACAGATGAATACTTGTGATTCTGCTTGATTGACACTAGGCAAAAACAGAGCTGGAAGACCACAATAGATGGTCGTTACCAACCCAATGAGAAAGAATGGGTACCTTCTGCCTACATCTCTCCTCTCCTCATCCAGCACTGTAAATTTAAATTTGGTGATACCGCCGCATGGGAACTAGTAAGTAAGGAAATCGTTTCCAAACATAATACATCATCCCGTGAGTTTTTAAGGCTAGACCCCACTAAAATTTAATGTGTGCAGTGCAGATGAGTGCACATGCCTGACTATCTACTGTGCAACGTTCTGTTTACCAAAACATGCAATCACCTGCATATGCCTTAATTAACTAAACACAAGGCAAAACAAATGCATAAACTAATGCACTAATTCGTCCAAGCCACTGCTCCAAAAATTGCATTGAGATTTTGAGTCGTTAGTGCGGCATAGGACTTATCAGTATCACTTAATAACTTGTGTATTTTCCCCTGAAATCAACTAAATTCCATTTTTTCTCTTTTAACATTTGGGTTTAATGTCAAATAAAAATGTATTGTGGATTGATGTAGTAATTACTTATTTAAGGTTAAAGGGCATGCCCACCCCCAAAATGAACTTTAGGGGTAAGGTAGGTAACCCCTACCAACCACCAACCAATGCATATTTCTTTAAAAAAATCCCCAGATTTCTACTTACAGAGCCCTTCTCTCTGCAGCTATCTGTTCCGGCCTCCTGCTTGATAGCAGGCGGTTGGGGGCAGGCAGGGGTTACCTACCTTATGGGCTGAGATGGATCCGGATGGTGAGGGGTGTGTGTGTGAGGGACTGCGCATGTCACAGCCCTTGTTTAGGATGAGGAATCAGCAAGGACTGGATGCCTCACTGACACTTGGAGTCTTCAGTCCTGACTTTGAGAAAGCATAGCTGGAGAACCATAAGGAACAGAGATGTAAGGTAGGTTTTTTTTAAAACAAGAGTGGGGCCAAGTAGTGAGTTAAATTATAGTTTTGGGGGTGGACATGCCCTTTAAAGGATACTTTAAAGTAAAATAGTTTCAACAATTCTTAAGTATAGCAGAATCCATCTATTGTGATCTGTCATTACAATTTATACAACCAAACAGTATATAGTTCATGGTACTACCCAGGCTGCACAAGCAGACTAACTTTTATTGAAACAACCCCAAATATTTCATATGTTGCTCAAATCATACCATACTGTGCTATAACTGTCAATAAACAGACATAATATATATGCATTGGTGCACATTATTGTCTAGTGTGAGCATGGTTAATGAATTAATAAAATTCTAAGGGAATCATTTTCATTTAAAGAATTTTAGTGCAAACTACATTGTAAATATTGGAACTAGTCTGACATAAGAGGCGACGGGGAAGAAAACTGCAAATGAAAGCTGCAAAAAAGCTGTCCCTGCTTTAAATACTATAAACAAATAGATAACTGTAGAATGGATGTCATCACAACACTGTGACCAGTCTATGTATTTTACATTCTGCATTCAAATGTCTTCTGATAACCATGACCATGCTAAAAGCAAAACAGAAACCAAATCATTTTTTTTGCTGTGTTTAACACAGACATTAAATATAAAATGTCGCAAAGAAGAAGAGGCTTATCAATTCAAGATGCCAAATGTAGGAACCACATTTAATTGTATTATAGGAATTAATCCTAGATCCCAATTTATTCACAGCAGCATTAACGGATAGGATGCACTTCTTGCGAAAAACTGTAAAAGGAGAATGATTTAGAAAAAAAACTTCTCAGTTAAATATCTTTTAAAGATACAATAAACAAAAGCCAGAAATGTGGCGATCCAGCCAGGGCATAGAGCAAACATCCTTAGTATACAGTTCGCTGCCCATCCTTGTAAAAGCACATTAAGCTAGGGAGCTGGTCCATGAATAGTGAGCACCAGGCCTTAGCAGAGTTGCATTACCACAGGCTTATTTACATCTGAAAAACCACGAAATATACAAGTGTAACAACTTTGTAGCTTTAGACACATCCTTAAATTGATGGGTATTTTTAAATTAAGTTTCATTCTCCTTTAAGTCTGAATAATAAGGTCAACGATACGGAGCTTTGTGTCAAACACAGATGGGATTAGTGACATTGGTTTTCAAGCACACCTTTTAGAGAGTTATTTAATAAAACAGAGGCATCCTCCAGAAGAAATTATGGCATTATTTGCTGCTGAGTTGATCGACATTTATTTTTCTAGAAAGAATCTAATGATAACTTTGAATGTAGAATTGCCATATATAAGACTTATTTATACATGCCCTTCCCCCTCTTAATCGTTCACAATATTTCTAGATTGAGTATTTTTGCAATTTATTTTTCTTTTATTTTTTACATAGTTTTGAAGATTTTTACATTTTTATCTGTGATATGGTCAGCATCCCCAGATCCCCTGCACTTCCTGCTTCCTGTTCTGAAACCATGTGAAAGTCCCTCTTCCCTGTGTCTCCTCCTCCTAGTAAGCCCCCATACTCCTCCTGAAACCCCCTGTAGCCTCTCCCACTCCTCCTTCAGTCACTGTAACTCAATCTCTTTCTGATTCTTTCTGCTTTCTCCTGCACTGAGGCAGTGACAACCGAGATTAGAAGGAGGAACTAGTATTTGTGACCACAGATTCAGAACCTCCCCCTATCTTTCTGATCAGTGATTTCCTCATATCTTGGGCTGTGCAGCACTTACAAAGTTGCTTGATGGCTCATTTTAAAGGTAGAAACCACAGTTCCCCTATAGGCTTTTTGGTCAGCTTATCTTAAAAGTGAAATACTTAATTATTATGAAATACATTGCTTTTGCTGATCCAGCAAATCATCAATACCTACCCTGACCGATGTCCTTTCAGCTGACAAATGCCCTACACAGCACAATTGTTGGGCAAAATCGAAGCTCATACACATCCCAAGAAAATGCAACAAGCAGGAGTGTCAGCCCAGATAAATGACCCAAGGTAAATTGTTGGACCTTCCATACTGGGGTTACCTTGATGTGGTTGGAAGGCTTTTCATTTTTATGCATAAAATTGTAACTAAACCCCCCATGTTTTTACTGTTTGCACTAGCACAGTTTATGATATATATGGGGCCCAGGAATGTGCATTGATCACTCTCTTTTTGTTTGTTCTGATGTTTGGGTCAGATCAGTAGCACTTCCACTATTTGTTTAAAAGTAATTTGTGCCACAGGACTGCTCCCACAGCCCCCTTTTTGTGCATACACATCGTGTTTTCACAGGTCGGCCCCTGCGATCGCACGTGTGTATGAGACTTAAAGCATTTTTAGTACTTCAGTTCTTTCTTAAAGTTAAGTTAAGAATAATGCAATAAGGAACAAATACTTCGTGAATTTACCATGTTTCCATGGAAGCTTTTAGGAACGCTGTAACCAAAACCAAGCGACAACTACAGACTGGAATAAATAAATATCTGATGTGTAGCACAACGTACAGTGAATACCTTGAATTCTCTAGGTACACTGAAACAAACATGTGGTGTAGATGTATTTTCTTTGGGTATTATTTTTTGGTACAATGCAAGGATGCTGAATGATTCTAGTTATAAGTATGTGATCAAATATATGTGGACACTAAGGTCACTCCTGTAGATTCATCACCTAAGTGTTTAAACATATTCTATTATTTTATAAGGATGGTTTGGTCTGCATTAGCACTTTTATACTAGAACCATTTTCCTCTATCAGCTGATTTCCTTAAACCTTTACATTTGTTATTGAACATTTAGATGTTGTTTACATAAACAGCTACACTGTTGGTGTGTGTTTGCATTCTTTTCACAAGAAAACAAGGAATTTGACATAAGTAAAATAACCAACAATAGGTTTGTCAGCAATGTTTTTTTTTTTTATTTCTTTTAAATGTATGGACTGTCTAATGAATCATCCACTGTCCTCATTTCTAAGCAATAGATGACATGTGAGCAACATACCTAACCCTTCTTATTACTTATTTACTACTTACAAACAGCTAATGATTAGTTGTTCTTTCCTCCCTGACAGGTCATCATTATTTCCTATAAAAATCCAGCTTGGAGTCTGTCTGAAGGGTGCATTGCTGCTTCCACAACCAATATTAGTTTTTTCTTTAAAAGAGAATTAAGCTCCTGAAGCAAAACATATATTGAACAAGACTAGACCAAAATTGCAGAATGTTTTCGTTTTTTCTTAGAACACAATGTTTCCCCCCCCCCCCAAATATGATATGAGGCATAGTGGAAATAAACCTATATATACCGTAATGACAATGTTTTATATATAAAAAATTAATATAAAGTCACCAAGGAGTTCCCTGACCATGTAAAAGACAAGACCGCAGGTCGAGTGCTTTTATACAGGAAGGGGAACTCCAGGGTGACTTTATAACCTTATATTACACCGAAGAGGCATATTATTTCTTATACTATATAGGTTTAATTACTTTAAATAAAAAATAGTGTTTTGCCATTTTTTTTAAAATAATAATATAACACCCCCTAAAAACTTTAAGAACAAAGAAGTTTCATTATTTCCACGGAAAAAGGATGACACTGCACAGACCTAAATAGTAGAAATCATCTGAGCAGCACCACGTTACTTTAAGTCACCAAGGAGTTCCCTGACCATGTAAAAGCACAAGACCGCAGGTCGAGTGCTTTTATACAGGACAGGGAACTCCGGTGACTTTAAAACCTTATATTTCACCGAGGGGCGTATTATTTCTTATAATATAAGCTTATTATTTTAAATAAAAAATAGTGTTCTGCCATTTTTTATTAAATAATTAAACCCCCCACTAAAAACGATCTGTAACCTTAAGAACAAGAAGTTTCGTTACTTCCACGAAACAGGATGACCCTGCACGGACCTGAATAGAAATCATCTAGCAGCACTGCGTTACATCTCCTTCAACTTAGTTAAACTGCCGGTCGTCCGTAATGAGTCATAAACAGTACAGCCGGGGAGACCCGTAAAGATCCAGATGTGCTTCCTATGACTCAGGAAGGGGTTCGTCTCCCCGGCTGTATGTTTATTACTCATTACTATAGATGTCCAAACTTCGCAAAATCTGGTCCGCTCGAGGATCCGCGAATTTTCGAAAAATGAAAATACCCTTGAAATTACGAGATTTTTTCGTTTTTTCGAAAATTTTCGAAAATACGAGAAAACTAGTATTCTCGAAAATTTTCGAAAATATGTATTTCCGAAATACGAGTAATCCTCGTAATTTCTAAAATTTTCGAAAATACGTATTTATGGAAGTAAGAGAAATCCTTGTATTTTTGCAAAATTTCGAAATTACGAGGATTACTCGCATTTTCGAAAAACTTTTCGAAAATACGTGAAAACTCGTAATTGAAAATTTTCGAAAATACAAAATCCTGAACGGAAGTTCGGAAGGCGGAAAATCCGGAAAAATCCGCCGTTCGTGAACAGGATAAATCCGTGGCTGACCGGGTTCGGATCCCCGAACCGGCCATCCCTACTCATTACGACAACCGGCAGTTTAATGAAGTTGAAGTAGATGTAACGCGTGCTGCTCAGATGATTTCTCTATTCAGGTCTGTGCGTGTCATCCTTTTTCGTGGAAATAACAAAACTTCTTTGTTCTTAAGGTGACAGACGTTTAATGGGGAAGTGCAGTGGTATATATTGTTAAAAAAAACTCATATCTATGTAGTTAAGAGGTTTTTAATAGGATATATTCCAATCCACCTCCGCATTAAAGTCCAGAGCCCCATGTATTATTTAGTAGATAATGTACCCCCTACTTGTAAATTATAAGGATATTAGAATTCACCGAGGAGTTCCGTGACCATATAAAAGCACGAGGCCGGAGGCCGAGTGTCTTTTATACAGGACACGGAACTCCGAGGTGCCTTCTAATATCCCTATGAATTTACAGTAGGGGGTACATTATCCATTATAACCCACCCCTCCCTCATTTATAAACAAACCCATGGTTACTGTGCAGTCCACAGGCTGCTGTATATTTCACAGGCTAACCAACACACACACACACACACAATTAGGGATATTTTTACAGTTTATCCCCTAGGGATCCATGGAAGGGGTGGGTTATATACATATTATTATTAAATCTTAGATTTTAATGGTACTCATTATTTCATATGCTGCTATTCTGCGCTACAGTTAATCTATCATAAATACATCACAAGGATTGCAAATTGTGTACATGAAAATTCTCATTGTGTTTTCTGCATCAAAGAGTGTTGGTCTGACTAGCACAGCCACTCACCATGTTTCATATTACTGCCTTTAATTTGAATTCTCTTTCTGGCCTGATATCTGGGATATGGATCATCTAGTCTGTGAATGTGATAGGTAGCATAACTGTTCATACTTTAATCCCATTCTACATTGTAGAGGCAAGTGAACCATTTGACACATTTTACATACCTATGGTCTTTACCAACCTCTGTTAGTTGGGGTAAATCTCAAAGGATGTAACATGATGTACTACATGGACAGGTGTGGAAATAAAACCAGGTGAAAGCAGAAGATCAAGAGCTAGAAGGGTCTTCAGACATCCAGAAAATGCTTATGCAGGCCTTAGAATGCCTGTGGTGACCAGAGCATGGAGACTGCATCCTATGACAGTTTCAAACAAATATAAAAACATAATTATTTGCATAATTAATTTAACAATAAATATATTAATTAATGCATTATGGAATAGAGATGCGCCGGTTCGCGGACCCGAACCCGAAGCCGCCGCGATTTCTCCCGTCCGCGAACGGCGGATTATTCCGGACTTCCGAACTTCCGAACTGCGGATTTTTTTTTTTTTACGAAAATTTTCGAAAATATGAGTATCTCCGTAATTACGAAGATCTACGGTACTTACGGGATCCGGAAAAACCGAAGATCCTCGTAATTACGAGGATTCGCGTAATTACGAGGATTCACGTAATTACGAGTATTCTCGTATTACGAGAATACCCGTAAAAACGAGTAATTCGTGTAAATTTTCAAGACGGAGCAAGCCACATGATCCAAATTAGCCAATGGCAGCTATCATAGTTACAGAAAGCCTCGTTTTTTTTTTACGGAATCTTCGTTTTTACGGGATCCTCGTATTTTCGAAAAATACGTTTTTTTTAAAGTCACGCTAGCGGACTGTACTTTTTAGGTATTGTTGGCATTTAACGTGCTTCTGAGGCCATTACCCAGGTCCCTGAGTGGTTAAGTGTACGTTTACCAAGGCTATTTAGACACTTTTAATGCGGATTTTGCGCACTTTCATTTTAATACGTTTTAAACGGTCCGCTCGCGGATTTTCGAATTTTCGGATTTTTTCGAAATCCACGGATCCTCGTGGCGGACCGGATTTTTCAAATTCGGACATCTCTATTATGGAATACTTAAACTACAAGATATTTAACTACATGGAATACTTTTGTTTTTACAGTGGATTGTTTGTCTGTGGGCCAATACATTTTTTTCTTTGCTTTATAAAACCACTTTGACTTGCAATATAGGAACAACTGATATTCTTATAAGAGATGAATTGGTAAGTATTGAAATTCAGAAAATCCAGTTCAAACCAATTGAAATGTAATCTTAAAATTTTTTTAATGACGGTTTTTGAATCCCCGATCTTGATTTCCTTATTTTTTAATGTGGTTATCTAATTTTCTATGTCATTTTCAACTTTTTGGTTTTCTACTTTTGTAATTTTTGATAAGTTACAACATTCAGAATTTCTCAACATTCTGACGGGTCCATAGATTTTTGAAACCAGACGTTCCGAAAATAAACCAGGTATATGTTAACTGACAATAATTTTAATCTGGTTTCTTTCTAATGTAATAGTATATAAAATGATGGTTCACTTAAAAAGGTGTTTTTCCCATTACTGGCATAAAGATGTTTTTTATAATCTTTTTGTCCAGCCTGAAAAATTGTCCCTTTAGACACATTGCCAAAGGGCTAATGACAAACTGCTCAGCAAATTGCATTTTCAAGATAAATCTGATCATGACATCTAGTGGATTTGAAGGTTGAAAAGAGGAATACTGATCTTTCTAAAGGTGACAAGTCAAAATTTAAGTACAAGATAAATGAAGTAGGCCAATACTCATCGATTTATTCTTTACAAATGACCTTCCATGTCCTAGAAAATCTATCAGTCAATGCCACATTCTTCACTAATTAAAAATAAAAACATAATGCATATTATGTTATTAGGATAATAAAGTAATATAATTTGGCCACTGCTGATTACTTCTAATCACCTTAGAAAGCACACATTAAATAAAGGAAAAATAGAGAAGTACAGGGTGAAGCAATAAAGTGTTGGACTGCAACTTACCTGTGTGAATTCCTGCAAAGGACTCACCGCTTTGCAACTATTACATCACGGGAATGAGAGCAGTAAGTTGTGATCTATTGCAGGGCTTTTACGCCCTAATTATAAAGACTTCATTTTCATGCTAAATAGTAGCATTTAAATTAACTGAAAGTTTATTGCATTGTTTGCACTTGTTTTCCAACAAATCTGAGCAGGCACCACAAAATAAGTCTAAAACCCTCCATAACCTAATAGTACATTATGTATGAAGGATTTATCTACCATTTAAAAATCAAAAACCACAAAATCAACTCAAAGCTAGATCACAAAGAATTAATTAAAATGAGCAATTCCTAAGATATTTGCAGAAAATTGTTTAATGAAAGTCTCACTATTTTACAGTACTGGTCAACCACACTTGAGCACTAATTGCATATTAATTAATGAAAAAGTAGAGCAAAAAAAAAGAAATATCTTTAAATACTACTTCAATCAGTAACGTACACTACCTGGTATAATATTTTTGGGGACTTTAAAATGTGTTTCAATGCTAGGAAAATCTCTACAAAAAACAAAAAAACAGGTGGCCCAGTTTGCACCTAAACTCAAACAAAACACAGAATTTTTGCAAATTTCACAGGAACATGAGAGAAAACTCTATTTAATTAACTCTTTGTGGTATATAAATTAAAACTACATTTGTTATGTATTAAATTCTTAACATGCAAACAAACAAACAAAATAAACCTACAGGCTCACAGAACAACCACTGAACGAGTTGACCCATTCATCAATACATTGTTTCAGCCAAGCACAAACAAGTAGCTAAAGTAAATAGTTAAGTAAATTGTTACAGCTACACACATGTGATGGCAACTGTAACCACAAATATTAGATTAAAAGTACAGTATCAACAAACTCACACTAGTTAACGGGTGGTCTGGGTGCTTTGCCCCGAACCCTTCACAGTAAAAAAACCTTCCTTTTTCGAATACGTAAGGCCACTGCAAGTTGTTTAAGTACAATGTTTAGGAGTAAGTACTCACCGCTCGTTCCACATGGCCCAGGTGCACCTAGCTCAGGTTCAACCGCTTAATAAAGAATATAACACAGATTTGAACAAAGAAGGGGTGTGCACACTGTAGTGATTCAATCCTCCATAGTAAGTAAAAGCATATATCTTTATTAGGTGACCCTGTTGGGTCTGTACATCTGTGCTAAGTACAGTATGTTCTATTAAAGATATATGCTTTTACTTACTATGTAGGATTGAATCGCAACAGTATGCACACCACTTCTATGTTCGAATCTGTGTTAAATTCTTGACACTCTCTTTTCCACATTATCAGAGAGCTGAAAAAGGTAAAGTATAAACTTTGAATTTGGCTTAAAAGGCTGCATTTTGGAAGGGAATGTGTGTATCTGTGTGTGTTTAAAACTCAATAATCTTGCTAGAGGGTGTTTAAATTTCATAATTCATTCTGATTAACTACATATAATAATAATAATAATGTGAATGGTTGCTATTAAAACATAAAGGCGAGTGTTGGGGTGTATTAGTAGGCGTGTGTAAATGTGTCTGTGTGGTGGGTATATTTTTGTGTTTATGACTGTAAAACTAACTTTTTTGATAATTTAGCTATGGTTACCATGGAAATAGACGGGTAGGTTGAGTGTGATGGTATATAAGTAGGTGTGTGTACTAGAAATGTAATGTGGTTTCTAATAGAACTGAGTTTCGAATCGAATTTGAGGGTTTTGATGTCCCTCCAAAACTTTTGGAACTCCCGAATTTCATGGAACCCGGATTTTTCGAAATTTTGATTTTTATTGAAAATCGAAAGTAGACGATTTTCGAAAGTAGAAAATTTTTGAAAATAGACAATTTTCGAAATTGAAAATAGACGGTTTTCGAAAATCGAAAGTAGACAATTTTCGAAAATAGACGATTTTCTAAAATTTAAAGTAGACGATTTTTGAAAATCGAAAGTAGACAATTTTCAAAATCGAAACTTGAATTTTCGAACTTTTTTTTTCCAAAAATTTTGAAAATTCGAAAACGGAATGAAACTCAACAGTTTCGAACATCGCTAGTGTGTACCTGTGCTAAGGTGGGGCTAGATGATATGTTTTTTGCATTTTAGACCATAAAATTAGCTTTTTTAATGGTTTAGGTATGGTTGCCATGGAAAGGCAAGGTAGGTTGGGTTGTGAGGGTCTATTACTAGGTGTGTGTACCTGTGTTGTGTTAGGGGGTATATTTAATTGATTTTTATACCATATAACTAACTTTTTTGATGGTTATGGTATGGGTGTTATAAAAAGAAGAAGAAAGTGGAGGAGTACAATATTGATGTGGTTTCAACAATTTATTAGTGAAAACAATGTCCCTTCCACAGGTATAACCAGTGCAAAGTGATCAACATACATTTATACCCTCATGTTTGTTGGTCACTTTGCTCTGGTTATACCAGAGGAAGAGGGAGTGCAGTAGAAAAATCTGTCAATAGAAGATGGGAATAACGCATCTAGAATCACACAATGGGGGAGATTTATCGCGAACAAATCTCTAAAAGTATCGCAAATGGGATATTGAATCGTGAGTGCCAGATGTGTCAATATGGTGTTAAAGTTGTGCTAACTGATAGCGAACTGGCTAGCATGACTTTAACTCCATATTATTGCCTAGCGATTCTGGGTAAACAAGCCACACTGTATTAAACTAATGACAAATTAACAAAGGGAGATTTTATTGGGAATACATTAGAAAACCTGTAAATGAACAGTAATTTAATACGTTTTTTAATACTAATGTTCCCTTTGTTAGTTAGTTTTTTAAAAAAGCAAATAGCCTTGTTTTACATGGGGGTTCTGTGTTAGTCTATTATTGTATCGAATACTATAGAAATATCAAATAGAAATATTGAATCTAAAGTACAGAGGAAAAAGTGGTTCCTTTCATGAACCCTGTCTCCCAAACAGCCTTAAATCAAACCATATAAGAAACATGTGGCGGGTTATCAGGTCCCTAGCCCAACCTTACCACCTACTTGATGTTTTAAAGTCAAATTGGTAGAATCTCGGACAAGTGTATGGCCAGCAACACAGTGATTTCAGTCACTTCATCTGAATACCATTTAACATTAATGTCACTTTAGTCCACCAATTAAGATTAAAGGGACATTATAGTGAAAAAAATGACTTTACCTCATCTAATCTATAAATGAATAGTTGCAAGAAGCACTTACTGTCAGGCATGTGTGTTGCTGCATGCCTTCAATCCAGCACATGCTTTGCTTAGGAGCAGTATCCCCCCTCCCTCATATAACCACTCCCACTTCCATCTGACCTGACTTTTTCCCCACAAACCAACTGTCAAACTAGACACAACATACAGCATTCCAACTGTCAAAACTCTTGTCACCATTCCAGCTACAGCAAAACTACTCACAGAAGAATAGTTTATAAGAGCAAGGAACTTGATTGACAGCTGAACTCTAAAGACATAGGGGACAGATCAACTAAAAACTTATACAGTGGTGGGTGGGAAGAATTATAGTTTTCAGTAATCGACCATTTAAAATCATTTTTTTTCCAGTATAGATGCCCTTTAACTATCACCAGCAAAAGTCTAGGGTTCATTACTGCTATGATTAGGAGAATCTACCAACTTCTATATCGGCAATTAGAAAAATTGCCTTAGCAATACTGATTTCCTGTGGTCTGCTTATAGTATATTATTCTGTTAGCTTATGGTTTTTTCATACGTAGCTTTGACTAAATGCTTTGGATTTTCCCAATATAATATGGCATCTTATTAGTATAACTGTTTTCTAAAGTGTTTCATTGAATGCTTAATTGTTGGTGCCATTCATTTGAGGCTCGAGGGTGTAATATCAATATCAACTGTTATTGCAATTTGTGGGGGAACGGGAGACTGTGCTGAGACACTAGCACTAATATGACCCCTTATTAAATGTTATTAATATATACAATAGTATAATCTTTTCAGATACTACAGAGCTATAAGCTAGAACAAATGTACATTTCATAAAGTTTATATTATGAGCACGCCATTTGGAGAATTAACACAATTTCTTTACCCTGCAGCATATTTCAGAATAGTCCAATTAAAAAAATTATGATATTTGCAGATCTTCATTCTGTCGTTCAATTGAAGTTTTTGTAAGACCGAATAATTAGGTGCAATGTAATGCAAATGTTATGTCTGCAATTATTCTTCAAATATTAGCTCTGGGACAGATAATATATTTCATTTACATTTTGCGTGATTTGCAATTAAATGTATTTAAATAAAATAAATGTTAGTATAAAAGATGTTCATATCAAGTAAAATAATTATTATAACTTTTATCTGATTTGGTCGAAAGAACGATAAACATTGGTCAGTGGTGGATGATATTTTGGTCAATTAACTGAAATACCCAAATATCATTTTTAGCCTTAAGCACATGTGTGGAATCTTCCTCGGCCGTCCTGCTGAAACATTTAGTCGGAGGTCGGCCCTCTGGGATTCCACATGAGGAAAATTCCATTTTTGTGCATTGTGTTAAACTCACAGAAGAATACGAAAGCAACCACTGCATAATTAGAATGTAAATTGTAAGGAGCAATTGCCAATGTCCAAAAAAAAATTCCGGAAAAGAACCAAGTAGTAATGGCAGAAAGTATTTTTTACTGCATCTCTTGAACAATAATTAAATTACATTATAAACCCTTTATTGTTACCTTGTTCTGAAAACTATGAAAAGTGAACTTTTACAAAAGGCCTTGGCTCCAATTATGTCAGGATTTTTGACTCCAAACCTCCGAACCCTCCATATAAAATTATTTTTAGAGTTGGATTTATGCCTTTTCTTCTATAGAATTAAACTTTTTATGTTTAGTTCTCCTTTACAGCAAGCCACGTTTTAAAACGCTGTTACTTTTGATCCTAGTTTTACCATTTGAACAGAGTACTGTAATCATTTTTGGAAATTCCTTTAAAGGTATCGCTTGTGAAGGTTCTCATTCATCCAGGTCATGGTATATCTGTTGTATTCAATTAGATCAACTGGACTTGAAATGTAGTTCTTGAAGACGTTTCGCTAGTCATCCGACTGGCTTTCTCAATTCAGAATGACTTGTACAAGAATCTGTGGCAATTATGTACCCTGGAAAATCCCAATTAGCATATCACAGCAAGGTGTTAAAACAGCATTGTACATGGCAGACAGTTGGTGTCGAACCCCCCCACCTCTATTTAGGCTTGGTTTCTTTATTTTCACATAAATGGCCTCCTTAACACCTCTCTTGAACCAGTCACGTTCCTTCGCCAGTATGTTAACATTACAATCTTCAAAGGTATGTCCTTTATCCTTAAGATGCAGATACACGGCTGAGTCCTGACCCGAGGAATTGGCTCTTCTGTGCTGGGCCATACGTTGATGCAGTTGCTGTTTGGTCTCCCCCACATACAAATCAGTGCATTCTTCACTGCACTGCACTGCATATATGATGTCGCTTTTCTTGTGTTTTGGTATTGGGTCTTTCGGATGTACCAATTGCTGCCTCAGTGTGTTGTTCGGTTTAAAGCAGACAGGGATACGATGTTTAAAGGTATCCCTTTTTTGGCTCTTTGTAAATGGCCATTAAGTTCCATGCTAGGGCTTTCCATGTTTTCCATATTTTTAGCATGGCCAGTTTGGTAAAAAAAAAAAAAATTACAGCTTTAAGATCCTTTGTAAACAAGTATAACATGAACAATCATTTTCTATTTCAAACATCCAGAAATGTACATATACTGTAAAAACATAAAGATGATAATGGACTGCAACAACAAAAGGAAAATAATAATAAGTAACGATGTTTCAGCACTTGGGGTTAGCATAATAGTTCAAGTAATAATGGGCTGTTTATTGAAAAATCTTCCTGTCCTGTAGAATAAAATTAAATCTAAATCTAAAGCAATTTTAAAGGTTTGAGGATCATAGATTAAAAGTAATCCTTGATCCAAGAGAACAAATAGAAGGATTTAATTTTTAATAAAAACCAATCCATGTTAGAGGTTTTTTTTACATTTATATTATTTACCAATCTGAGCAAATATCTATGAACTATTATGTATTTCTATAGCATAGGTTTGTTCTAAATTATAAACAGCAACAAAAATATTAGATAATAATATGCTCTGGTGCATATTATTATAATACACAAAGGCATAGGTTAGAAGACCTGCGAGTGCTCAGATTAATGTTGATATATACCCTGATGACAGCCCTGAGTGTCTGAAATGGGTACATCTTTATGTAATAAAGTATTATATTTTTGGTACCTATAAGTACATAGTTCCTATCTGTTTTATCTGCATTTAATTGCAGTATGACTATAGCCTATAAAATAAAAGCTTAACTGCTGCATCCGTGTTATTGTCCATAGAACACAGCAATTACACAGACTGCAGGTAAGGTTGCTTGGACAGAGGGGGAGGGGTCCTGGATTTGGGATAGAGGGGAAGCCCTGTATTTGGGACAGAGGGGGCCCTGGATTTGGGACAGAAGGGGGGTATTTGGGACAGAGGGGGCCCTGGATTTAGGACATGGGAGGTGGTATTTGGGACAGAGGGGGTGACCCTGGATTTGGAGAGGGGGGACCCTGGATTTGGAAGAGGGGTGACCCTAGATTTGGACAGAGCGGGGGCTGGATTTGGGACAGAGGGGGACACTGGATCTGGGACAGAGGGGGACCCTGGATTTGGGATAGGGGGGCCTGGATTTGGGACAGGGGGGTGACCCTGGATTTGGGATAATTAAGGCCTGGTTTGGGACATGGTGGGATGGATTTGGGACAGAGGAGGGACCCTGGATTTGGGACAGAGGGGGTCTGGATTTGAGATAGAGGGGGTTTGGGACATAGGGGGGACTGGATTTGGGACAGATGGGAAGCTGGATTTGGGACAGAGGAGGGACCCTAGATTTGGGACAGAGATGGGCGGGGGGCTTTGGATTTGACAGAATGGGGGCTGAATTTGGGAGAGGGGGGCCATGGATTTGGGACAGAGGGGTGACCCTAGATTTGGGACAGAGAGGCGGGGCTGGATTTTGACAGAAGGGGGGCTGAATTTGGGAGAGGGGCCATGGATTTGGGACAGGGGGGTGACCCTGGATTTGGTAAGGGGGCTGGATTTTGGACAGGGGGGGCTAATCTGGGATAGAGGGGGCCCCCTGGACTTGGGACAGAGGGGGGCTGCATTTGAGACAGGAGGGATCCTTGATTTGGTACAGAGGGGGGACCCTGGATTTGAGACAGAGGAGGGGGCTGGATTTGGGACAGAGGGGGCCCTGGATTTGGGACAGAGGAGGGGGGCTGGAATTGGGACAGGGAGGGGGCTGGAATTGGGACAGAGGAGGGGGGCTGGAATTGGGACAGAGGAGTGCTGGAGTGGACAGAGGGGGGACCCTGGGTTTGGGACAGCGGGGGGACTCTGGATTTGGGACAGAGGGGGGACTATGGCCTTGGGACACTGAGTGGGACTATGGCCTTGGGCCACTAAGAGTGGACTTTGGCCTTGGGAGATGGAGGAGGGGGGTTTAGCCTTGGGACACAAGGGGGCACACACAGGCTTAATGTCTGTATATTGGGTATTCTTTGCCCTCTACCATTGTGAAAGGACAGCCCCCATCCCTGGAGTCCTGTACAATATATATATATATACCTTTTAGAGTGAAGTATAGCGCACTCATCGATTTCTCAACTACCGTATTTATTATAACAAAACAATCAACGACATGTTTCGGCTAGATATAGCCGTCCTCAAGATTTTGACATCTTGAGGATGGCTATATCTAGCCGAAACATGTCGATTGTGTTGTTATTATAATAAATAGTTGAAGAAATCCGATGAATGTGCTATACTAAAGTTATGTATCTACATTGTAGCAGCACCGGGTCTCCATGAACGGAAGCTGGAGTGCATAGACCAATAAATGTGTGTGTGTGTGTGTATATATATATATATATTATAATTATATATATATATATATATAACAATAGTCAATTTGACCGCACCCCACTCACCTCTTTGCAACGCCCCGGTGCTACTCCATATACATCCACCATAAATTCCAATAAGAGCACTCAAAGGGACTTCCATCTGCAAATAACCCAAAAACTTTTATTGTGCCTTAACGTGTTTCCTCCCTCAGAATGTATATATATATGCAGTCGCTCACCACTTCACAACATTAGTAGAAGCCGGGGTGTATACATAGAGTTGGATAAGTAGCACTCCTTGGTATTTAGTGAATAATATATTTTTTATTTTAAATCACACGCCGTATCTCAACACATTTCGGTCTCACAAATAGACCGTTATCAGGAAGTCATGTGTGACAGGTTTAAAAGCAGTGCCAAATCTTCATCTATTTCTTTTAATAAATAATAATAGAGGTACGGTTTCTAGGGTTAGACATCCAAAATTTTTTAGAAATAAGACATAAATTAGAAGGGGGCTAGAAGTACCCAACTGGCCTATTCTCTTTAAGGACAGTACATTAATAGATACACATGAGAAAAGGCTGTTTGAATCTACAATAGTTTCAACAACTCATTTTGTTAAGAAAGGGCTATTAGTGGTTTAAGAATATCTGTATAATATCTCATAATACTTTATCCCTCTCTGGATTATACATTTTGAAAGAAAGATAAGAATCTTCCTTTATATACCATTTTTGACATGCAAAAAGCTCCTGGAGGATTCTTTATATTAACTTTTAAATCAGATTAAGCAAATCCATTATTCTGTGGATAAAATGATCACGGTTTTGTTCTACTTAATCCAAAGAAGTTAGATTAACCCTAATCCTATGCATACTTAAATTATTGATTATAGAGCAGATTCTTTACAGCCATCTGCTTAAGTGGATGTTGTAAAAGTAACATTTTCTACAAATGTCCCTCATTGAAACACAATTATTTGGATGGAGATTATTGTTTTAATTGTCGGAAATCTGGGACTAGTTTGTCATAAAATGGAACATACATTTGGTAAAGTGCCAGTTAGACACAGCAGTTCAAATATGTCAGACAACCAGTCTCATCCTAAGGATTACACAGATAGCTTGTTTTTAGACTGTTAATAGATTAGGTGTCATGGTAATGCTTTAGTTGGCTCAATAGGACAGTTGAATGTAAATATCTAAGAAAGTCTTGTACAATGAAGACATCTAATTACTTTAAAAATAGTATCAGCCTACAATCCAGATGGCAGTTATATGACGCAAAATATAATGAATCATGAATGTGAGTTTGTTAATATTTGGTATTTTAAGGTTACATTAATTGCAAAAATCGTGCTCTATTTTTCAAAAGATATTGTTAAACTACCCCCCAAGGGGGGGGGGGGTTTCGTCTAATAAATGTGTCTGACAAGTCTTATATAAAAGTTATGAGTCCTAATTTAGCATATTGTTAATTATAATTACAGTAGACTTCTTGATTTACCAGCTATGCCAAGATGTTACAGGAATTATTATCATTATTCTTATATTTCATATGTAAATTGCAAATATAATCATCTGCAATCAGTATCTGAACTTTATGTAAAGAGAGAAATGCAGCAAGGCAAACAAGCCATAAAGAAGAAACCCAATTTAAGAAGTTAAAAACCGATTTGTGATTGGCTTCAATCTAGACATAAAAGAACTGATAAAACTTTAACCAGTAAACTTTGCTCAGAAGTATGCAGCAAAATTAAAGAAACCACAGAAAAGATTCCAAGCTCAGGTCTGGAAGATTTTAAATAAATCAGGTTTGGAACCTTTAATATACAATTTATAACTTTTCATAATTTGAAGCCAGGATGGTTTTATCCTTCTTTCTTGATCACTATATTAGCTACCAACATTAGATATTGAATCCACCTATTGTCTGCATGGGATAGATTTTCATGTGATTCTCCCAGAAAGGCAATAACAGAATCTGGTGAAATAGGTAATACAGTTTGTGATGATATTATCTGAAATATGTCTTGCTAAAAATTAAGAGTTACTGGGCATTCCCACTAGAGATGGACTAGAACTCGAACCCGAGTAGGAGTCGAATTTAACAAGTCGGAACGGACTCAGACTTCTCGAACTATCTCGGACCCGGATTTCTTGGACTTTCCAGACTTGCGGCTGTATTTTCAATAATTGAATATGCACTAATTATCGAATGTGCGGATCATTTCCACTAACCCTAGAATGTATCGTTTGCTAACCCTCAAATGTATTGTTCATTTTCAGTAACCCTCGAATGTACGGATCGTTTTCATTAACCCTAGAATGTATCGTTCGCTAACACTCAAATGTATCGTTCATTTTCATTAACCCTCGTGTACGGATCCTTTTCACTAACCCTAGAATGTATTGTTCGCTAACCATCGAATGTAGCCTTCTACTTTAGGTAACCCTCGAAAGTATTGTTTATTTTCGGTAATCCTCAAATTGATGGTTCTATTTTCGCTAACCCTCAAATTGGCCATAACCCTTGAATGTAGCTTGTGCAAAACCTGACAGTTGCCTGCTCATGTTTAAGAAGTGTTTTAAAAAAATTTGGTGTTAGTGACATGTTCCCCAGACCATTTTTCAGGTGCCACAGCCATTTACAGTAAGTTACCACTGTTAGTTTAGCTGTAAATCATCCGGACTTTTTGAACTATCACTCTCCCATTGACTTTAATGGGTCTTTAATGCTGTTTTGCTAATGTGGCCTCAGGGCCACAATGATGTTTTCTCTGTTTATCCAGCATTATAATACCAAGTGGACTGAGGTTACTCAGTAAAAATTGGAATTGTCTGCTTGGTTAAGTTAGACCTTTGGGATCAGATCATTGTTAAGGCTGCACTAAACTTCTTTTAAAGTTGTTAAACATTTTGATTCATTTGTATTTACAAATGTTTCTGTCCCTATCTGTTTTTAAATTGCCATTAAGTGCAAAACAATTTCAATCTTCCAGGCTGTGGTTTGGTCTGTTCATGTGTTTTCCTAATGGAAAGTTTTTGTTGTTAATGTTAAACTGGTGGTTTATCTTTTCCTAAGGCATGTCTCTCCCTACAGTCCACCTGTATTGCCTTTTGTGCAGTGGATGAAATATACCACATTATACAAGGAGCAAGTGTAGTGACCCTGTATATTATAGTCTATAGTCTCTGTTTATAAAGGGCTTGACAGTGCACCTATTGTTATAAGCCTTTATAGATTTGGAGGTTGTCTGAAAACAAGATAACGGGGGTCCAAAAAAAGGTTTTCCGACTATCATCCTTGAGGATGATGTGGAGTGACACTGTAAGATTAGTGTAAAGATGTGACAATATAAGTAATAGGGCAACCCTGCTATTTCTAGAATCAGGGGATTATCTTAAACTTAATTGGTGTTTTCAGATTAGGCATTTTAAAATAATTTGGTTTTATATCTTTGCTTTTTTAATTATTTAAAAGATAATCTAAACACTGCATCAACCCTGCATTACAGGTATTCTGAAACCTATTGATTATTTAGATCATAAGCC
Organism: Hymenochirus boettgeri; assembly: GCA_019447015.1. Lineage (NCBI taxonomy): Eukaryota > Metazoa > Chordata > Amphibia > Anura > Pipidae > Hymenochirus > Hymenochirus boettgeri. The sequence goes on along the minus strand of CM033474.1, from coordinate 189,915,910 downwards.
TTATCAAAGTAACACACTAATTGATAGCGCATAGTCACCTTTGGAATCCTTGCTGCTTCGTTTGAAAAGAAAAAGTTATCATTTTATAGCAAACAATTTTTCAGCAGTGTAGGTATTTTGAGTTTTATGCAGTGCAAAAGCTTTGCACAACTTCTTAACTATCCTCTTCACGGCAGATCAGGTTTATGATTTAAGAAAAAAAAAAACATTAAGTTACAAAGAAAGATCATAACTCAGGGTATGTATTATTCATATGAATTGGCTTTGTGAAGTAGGAAATCACAGTAAAAACATATCACATATTTATGGTTCCTGTTCACATGGCAACTGTGTAAAGGTATCAGTAATTGTGTCCCAGGGGCTTGTTCGTAGACATATTATTTGCCCACAGTTCTGACTCAACTTTCTTGGTGCTGGCAACTTTATTACTCTTTCTTGGAAAAGTGGCTATAGTAACAACAAAAATCACAATGTAGTAACAATCTACAGAAAAATAAACTCATATTTGATAAGATGTGTATCGCTGTAGTCAGCGTTATATTAGGGCATATAACATCTATTAAATGGGGGAAAAACGAGTATTAAACTATGGAATTGCTTTTTTCTGATGAAGATGTCGAAACGTTGACTACATATCATCACTGATTATACAAAATACCTGGGTCTTTTCTATGTATAACTAAGTTATGCGGACATATTATTGAAATTGTGTAAATTTACTAACTGCAGTATTAACCATTATTATCCATACTGATATTCAGGAATTGCACAGACTTGTGCAATTCCATAAAGTCACTTCACATCCGTGTCAAAGCTCCTATCAGAATCATCTATTTGAGAGAAAAACATTTAATCTATGCAGATTGGTAGCTTTCCTCTTAATAATGATATTGTTCCCTTGCCAGTCTTAATAGGCAGTTGGGGAATATAACCTAATCAATAATAACTGTTCACAGCCCTCAAAGGACTCTTCGCTGTGCAACCTAGTTTAGTATTTCCAAAGCAAACTGATTATATATCAAGACTGTCTGTTTGCTATTTCTAAACTTAGATTCTTTGAATTCTTAAAAAAGGCATTCGCTTTTTATACAGCTGTAAACATAAACGTATACTCCTTACCCAACGATTCTACAACTTTGCATGGGTTTACATAATTTCGGGCTGAAATGACACTGAATTGCCATTTAACTGCGTACTATATTGACTTGTCAACTATCAGCTTTTGTTCAGATTATTCTGCAATTTTCTAGGTTCACAAATTGATTCAATGGACAACAACTTTATTTAACTATCTTTTGCCAATCCAAGCATTTGTTTAGTTTATAAAGCTATGTTGTTTCTGTGTTTTAATCTAATTATACACTGTTAAATGGCTTACAGTAATATTGCAATTGAAAGGATCATTACAATTTTCTACTCTATTGTTCTGTTAAATAAATCAATGTGCATTAAACCACAGAAATAAATTATGAGGCTCAAAGGTCGCACACTTCCCATTACCTTAACAGGCCAATTTCAGGATAAATTGATTTGGTTTGAAAGGGTATATACATTTCTCAAAAAAGAGACTTTTCATCAATAAAATGTCAGTAATGCCAATGTATTGAAGACACATAATGATGTGGTTGGCTGCAAAGGGAATTGAATACACTGTAACCAAATTAGAAAAAGTGGAAACTCAGCTTGTAGAATACTGTTATAGTATTTAACGAAAGTCTACTGTGCTGATGTCATAGCATTGTATCTATACCATCAGATACAATATTTGTTTCCACCATATTTTGTGCCAGTCTAAAATAGAATTAGCTATTTCATTATATTCTGTCAAACATTACTCAGAGTAAAGGATGGCATAGGATCCATCCAGTGCAGTAGCATGATTTAGGTGTTCCATTCCAAACTTCCATTTTCCCCAAATATTAAAAGAGCAAAGCAAGTGAAGGTATACTGAATCCCTACCAACTAAAAGGGATTTGGACAGTCTTGCGGAAAAAGTGAAAAAAACCTGCACGTCATTAATACCAGGACTCAGAATGGTAGGGGATGTCATATTAGATATTGTTCTCCAAATGTTTATTGCACCTAAAGAGAGAATTTTGTCCTTTACTGGAGATGCTCAATTCTCCCTCTACAAGCTCATGACAGTGTGCTAGCTGTCCTTTGAGACCAAGAAGGCCTAATAAGATTCTTTAACCTACTATGGTATCAACATTTACATTGTTGCCACCCAATATAAACAGCTAAACAGCAATAAAAAGCTTTTTCTACCCCTCTTAGACCAAACACAACCCACTCTGGGCATGCAATCACATAGAAGTATTTGCACTGAACTTCTTCTTTAAGGAGCATGTTAAAGTATCAGTAATCATAAAGTTGTATTGGTCCATTAAATTAATTAAGTTAAAACTAATTTTCAACCAATTAATATGAATTGGAATTATGTCACCAGCTGCAGAGGATGTAAAACAGAAAATCTGTGGAAACAGCAGGTTTGATCATTTTGTTGGCTGATTGAGAAACTCAGTCTTTGGTGTAATGATGAACTTTTCACCTTGGAGCCACACCAATCAAAGCTATTTTTTCTGCTGTGCCAAAGGTTGTGCCAATCAGTCATGATTTGTCAGTGTGTTGGAGTGTTAAGTAGGGAGAGCTGACTATAGGAGTAGGGAGAGAACAAAAAAACTATTTTTGCAAAACATTTCGGTAATTTAATTTTTTTTAAAAAGCCTCAATAAAGCTGAAATTGGTCTGTAACTGGCTCTCCTGTTCTGTTTTTAGCTCATGATCATTATAGTAATTTATGGAGAAAGGTAAGAATTATAAGCTTTAGGGTCTGTGGGGAGGTAAGTTACTATGACAATCCCAGGGTTTGGGATGGGAAGGTAAATATATGTTTGTGTTCTAGGGTGAACATAAGAACTACCCAGAAGTCTATCCTTCCTTTATTTACATATAAGAAGGAAGCTCTCCTTATCTTATTTGATTCATTAATGACCTCTTCCTGGATGAAGCACACTGATCATAACTTTCCTTAAGGAATAAGGGGTGGGGAGGGAATGAAAAGCATATACTGTATTGCTCTATTGGGCTTTCTATTTTTATGGCGGCAATTTGCTATAAAATAAATGAATTATGTGCCTTTGTCTATGTACAGTCAAGAAGAAGAGTATAAACTGGTGGCCTAGAAAAAAAACTTGTTCATGGATAGAAAATTGGTTGTTGGAGAGTAGTGGTCAATGGAATTACATCTATGTGGGGTAAGTTCTAAGTGGAGTGCCTCAAGGTTCTGTACTGGGGCCACTTCTTTTTAATCTGTTTATAAATGACTCAGAAGGGGGAATTGAGAACAAGGTCTCTGTGTTTGCTGATGACACTAAACTATGCAGAGCTTTGGAAACTTCAAATGATGTGCAAGTGCTGCAAGGAGACCTAGATAGATTATCAAAATGGGCAGCAGAATGGCAGATGAGATTCAATGTTGATAAATGTAAGTTGATGCATTTGGGGTTTAACATTCCTTGTGCCACTTACACCATAAATAACTCTGTACTAGGTGAGTAAGTAAGGGGACTCCAGTAGATACAATACAAGGATTGTGGAAGCACTCCAATTAGGCTAATTTACAACTACATTTAGCGGAAATGCTACTGATCTGGTCAAGCATTTATACAAACATAGAAAAGATAATCAATGCACAGCCCCATACAATATCATATTATCTGCACACTGGCATACTATATAAACAAAGGGGTTTTAGTATACATTACTGTGATCACATGAATGAAAAGCCTTCCAACCACATCAAGGTAGTAGATAACAGGCTTGCTGTAGCAAACAATGCCAGGTAGCCATGGCCAGAGCAAGCAAGATTGTATTGTCTTGTATAAAGAGGGAAAAAGATTCAAGGGGAAAAAATTATATTCTCCCACTTTACAAGGCACTGGTAAGGCCTCATTTGGAATATGCGGTGCAGTTTTGGAATCTCATATATAAAAGGGATTAATAATAAGAGGAAAGGAAGGGCTTGACTATGCAGGCAGATTAGACAAGTTAGGACGGTTTACATTGTAACGTTTGTGTGGGGATACGATCACTTTATAATCGCTTCATACAAATAAATTACTGGGCCATACATTAAACTCTTTGGTGCATTGTTCACTAATAGGTCATATCAGAGGAAAATAAGTTTCATCTTTAGGTTAGGAAAGGTTTCTTTACAGTGAGAACGGTGAAACTGTTGAACTGTCTTCCAACAGATGTGGTAATGGCAAGTTCATTGAATAGCTTTAAAAGTGGCCTGGATAAGTTTCTAAAACTAAAAATTGAGAATTACTGGTATTAATACATATATTGTAGATCTGGTTGGAATGGGGATACTATGTAATATTGAGAATACTGGTATTAACACATTTACTATAGCTTTGGTAGATCCAGAGATACTTTCCAATTGCAATTTGGATTTAAGAAGGATTCCCCCCCCACACACACACACACACATTTATAGCTTTTTTTCCCCCTTTTCTTACCTACCACTATATCAACTGGTTGGTAAGGTTAAAGAGGAAGGTGTAAAGTTTGGATTAGATAGACATATGTTTTTATTCAACCTCAATTACTATATTTCTATGTAAAGAAACTCTTCTACCAGGAAACAACTCCGTTTTTTAATACTACAGGGAAAGTGTTGTGTGTTTACAGAGATATGACCTCTGTAACTTATGCAAGCATGCAGTGTGTGGTCCAGTTAATGCTCAGATTGATTCCTTTAGATATTTTCTAGTGATATGTGTAATCACTGTCTTAACTACAAGCATCAGCTCTAGTGTTTCTCTTAATTAACTACATTTAACCATTAAAGTTGAAATGGACTGAGATATAGCAGACATGAGTAAGTAAATAAGTATTACTTGCTCAAATATAAATCTTTCTGAAAAAAAGAGGACATCTGTTTACTAATCTATTTATTGATTTAGGTATAGGCAAGCTTTGGAACATGCCAATAGCATTCCATATGCAAATATAGGTATGCACTCCCTAGCTCAGATATTTAACATATGGTCAGTTCAGATCTCTTACCCTTTGATATATCAGTCATATCATCAGGGTAGTGTTTGGGGTAGCGCCCACACCCCATTTAAGACCTTTTTATTTAAAAAAAAAAACAGACAATCACCCTGGTATCTACTGATGTAATCTCCCATCCCACCTACAGCCACCAATATCCCCCAAACATAGCAAATTAACAAACGGCGTGTAGCTACTGCATCAACAAGTGCATTATTGCAATAAAGCACTTGATGATGCAGTAGCTACACTGCGTGGCGTCCCCTTCCTTGTAATTTCTTTATGTGATATTGTCCTGCTATACTGCTGGGTACAGAGCAGTGGGAAAGTGAGGACTCAAAAGAATCCTGGTTCATTAGGTGATACCTAAATATCAGCTACCTGTAAAATTCACAAACGGATGGCCAATCAGGCAACGAATCCATTCATAATATTATACTTAGCGTGTTTTATATCGTGTTTTATATCTACATAAAATGCAGTTTTTCGGATGGACATGGAGGCACAGAAATAGTTATATGGCCGGAGCTTATCACCCTTGATATGAAGGAGATTGCGGCCCTTTCGCTAGGGTTTGGTATCGTATGCTCTGTTAATATTTGTATGTGCAGCGCTCCGTAAAAGTATGTAGGGACGAGTCTCCCTGAGGATATATACAATAGTTAATTCTGTGTTGAATTTCCCAGTCGGGAAACAAGAACGCTACAATATACTATGTATAGTTGTTTATGATATAGGCTGCCGTAAGTATAATATTATGAATGACACATGTGCCATCCATTTCTGAATTTGTTATGTTTGTGGGATGTTGGTGGCTGTTGCTGGGCAGGGAGATATTACGGTGCTTAAAGGGGGTTTGGGCGCTAGACCAAGCACTACCCAAATGATATGGCTATGTATATCAAAGGGTAAAAGGTCTGAACTGACCGTATATTAAATATATAAAAACTAGGGAGTGCATACCTATATTTGCATTTAAAATCAAGCCTCTATTAGGCCAAACCATGAATCTTTGAATTGTATATACAGTAGAGTTCCATAACCTTATTCCAAATACAGAGATGCAGTAAGTCAGCTGTGAGGGAGTGGAGTAACAGGAAAAGTTTTTAAACACATGGAATTCTGCAATTCTTTTACAATTCTGTCCAACGATCATACTGGACTTTTAGATAATGGTATATGCCAATCTACTTTTTAGAGTACAGAAAATCAACATTTCTATCTGGCTGGAACCAGGAAAAACAATATCAGATGATTAATTAGCATGTGCTTTGTTTGTCTTTTTTATTTTATACTGCATTCCAACAGCACCACAATATTCCTTGCAGCTGCCTTTTCACTATATCACCACGGTAGCAAATTGCAGGCTTCTTCTTTAAGACAATTAAATCCGCAATTTACAAAAAGGTTCGCTGATTGTGTTTGACCAGCAGGATTACAGATCTAGCATTTTCATGTCATTTCAACACTTCCTATGTATTGCACTGTGCCATATGGGCTCCTCTGGCCTCTTCCCCAGACTTGGCAATTAGAAAATCACTGCTACATGAAAAAGAACAGATGAAAAAGCACATACTTGTCAAATACATTTTTATATTGATATTGTACATTTAGGTCTGTACTTTAAAGAGAGGTTGAAATAATCAGCCTGTACTGTAGTACTGAATAAATCTCCCCATAGGTGCGCTAAGTTTTGATCCACTTATCAGAGTGCATGCGATCACCATTTGGATGTGAATGTCCAATACAATATAGTATGGCCTCACCCTAAGTCTTCACATTATTCAATCCTGAGACTATTGACTAAATAGATACAAAAATAGAAGCCTACTGCACATCCAATCCAAATTTAAAATATAGAAATAGGATAGTATACATCCACACAGAGTGCAACTTGTGACCATTTTTTTTTCAATACATACAAACAATAGAAACCTAGTGCACATCTAATTTTACCATTGTATTGCGACTTAAAAAGCCTGCCCTTCTCTCTGGATAAATTAAAGCAATTAGCTCAATAATTTGGCCAAATTATTTTAAGCCCAGCCACCACTTTACGGTTTCTTTATTCTGCTGGATCCTAAGCAAGCAAAAGAGCAGCAGGGACTTTCATCTCATAAAAGGCAGGTACTGATATAAAGACAAGGTTTGAGAATTATGTCTCTTAAGAAGGTAAAAGTTACTAAGGTAAAAAAGGTTAAAAATTAGGATCCAGCAGAATAAAGCAAACCATGAAGTGGTTGCTGGGCCTAAAATAATTGAGCTAATTGCTTGAATTTATCCAGAGAGAAGGGCAGGCTTTTTAAGCCGCAATATAATGGTAATGTAAAATGTAAGCAAATTAACTGGATGTGCTCTAGGCTTCTAGCTTTTGTATGCATTGAATAAATTTGGTTACTAGTTGCACTCTGTGTGGAATTGGATATATACTATCCTATATCTATATATAACTATTGTGTAAATAGATTACTATGTAAACAGAGGTTTTTTAAGAAGGATAAGCTACATTTGAAATTATCACCCAATACAGAAATGATTGCACATACTGTAAAGCCATGGGCATCCATTTCTGGGGGAGCAGATGCCTAATAGATCATCTTGTAACCTTTCTTTAATATAATGGTTTTTTTTGTTTGCAGTGTATCATAATCTGTTTTTTTAACTGGATACCAAAGCATATACCTGTATATAAGTTAATCCAGGACATCCAGCCCATTGTCAACCAGATGTTGGAACACATTAACTTCAAGCATTACTTGGAGCATGAATGCTGGGAGTTGCAATTTTAAAACATGTGAAGAGTCACAGATTGGACATTCCATAAAAATTCTAAAAAAAAAACAAACAAACAAAAAAAAACTTACCGTAAGTGCAATCTCAAGGCACATTTACACTTCAAGTTCATCTGTCACAAGACTCACAACCATATTACAATTGGACTGTTTTATTCATTCAGTTATGTAACAAAATTACTCCAGTGTGTAATATAAACTAGGAGGGAACAACCTGAGTAAATGCAACTATACTGATTTTGTTTTTAAATAAAACATTTCTGGAAGTTATAATCCTTCCCAATAACGATTGTACCATTTTTTCTTTATCTGTGCCCTTTTTGATTAGATATCCAATCTGAACCATCTTCAGTTGTCAATCAAATTCCATATCATTATCATAAAATATGCTGGAATGGTGACAGAGTTTTCCAGTCGCATATAGTTTGAAAAAGAAAGTCCTAATATTGGTAAGGTTTTATTGTACAGAATAGCTTGTAAGGTGTGTGATTAATAAACTTTTTCCCTCTGTGCCAGAAAAATAATACTATAATCTCAAGACACAGTATTGATATTTGATTAAATGAAATTACATAAATAGTTAAAGGCACTGTCAAATTCAGTACCCCTTGAAAGTAAAATGTAAAAATGCTGTATGAAAGACATATTTAACCCACCTCTGATAAAATATCTGGAAAGCTAAAATTGGTAAATTGACTTACAATCTGTGACTGGGGTATTGGATGAAAAAGTGAGACTGGTAAAATGGATTGCAAGCTAAGACTGGTAAAATGTCTGGAAAGCAAAGACTAGTAAAAAGTCTGGAAAGCTAAAACTTGTGAATTGGCATACAATCTAAGACAAATCTAAGTTTATGGTTGTCAAACTGAGACAGGTGGAATGGCTGGCAAACTGAGACTGGTTACTGGTTGAAATGGCTATCAAGCTAAGACAAGTAAAATAGCTGGAAAGCAAAGACTGACTGATAAAGAAATTAGACTAGTAAACTGTCTGAAAAGCTGAGACAGTTGGCATTGCTGGTAAGTTGAATTTGGCAAATTGTCTTGAAAACTGAAACTAGTGAATTGTTGTGAATTGTGAGAAAGCAGATTGGGCTGGAAAACTGAGACAGGTAAGTTTGCTGTCAAACAAAGACAGGTGAATTGACAAACCTGTACAGGCTGTGTTAGGATCAAATGCCAGTCCAAAAAATCAAATCTTTTTGTTCACTACCTGTAGGTATTCACAAAGACCTACTGTATATGGTACCGTATATACTAAAAAAAACAATAATAGAGAACCTTCTGATGCTTGTGTTGTAACCATTTCTATCTATAAGTCAAGTCAAATAAACACAATTAAACAATATATCATATATATAATATCAAATTATTCATGTATCAGGTTTTATTTGTTTGTTTGTTTGTTTTATAGTGTGCTGAATAGAGGTTCAGTAATTTGTCTTGTACTTGTCTCTTGTATAAAGAGAGGTATAGATACAAGGGATACAAATATTTCTATTTACTGCTTAGGCTTCATTAAGAATCTGCAATGTAGCCTTAAAATTCAATTAAGAAAAGGAACGTTATAGAACTGGAGAGGGTTAGAGAAGTGTAATTAAATAAAACTCATAATGGTGCAGGAATGGTGAAGCTTGCACCAACCAAATAAGCTCAGTTATTTACAATGTTAATCAATGAGTCTTCTTAGAAAGGAAGAATCCCATAAAATTTCCTAAAAAAAGTTTCCATATTCTATTAATAAAAAAGAGAAAATTCGCCTGGGTGAGTTTTACAAAATTTATCATATCTTTTGCACACCACATGTTAAGATAATTTTAAATCTTTAACAAAGATGGGTGTTCAGTGTGTATTAACCAATTTGATACTACTTTAAAAATCCACCTATTATTACCTATTCACCATCATATTCGCTGAGCTTTTTCAGCATTATTAGTGCTACTTTTTGCTATATAATTGTCACCTTTGGTTAAAAAAATTCGCCTTTTTATAGGGTATCTACTATTAAAAAAATTGAATTTTCAAAAAGTGTACCTTTGGATACAGTGAGACCACAGTACTCCAAAAATGTTTTCAGATTTTAAATCTGAGCTGTAGATGCTGTATTTGAAATCACAGCATTTACAGGGAAAGACCTGTCACTCCAGAAGCAGAAGCAGAGGGTTGGGTGTGGGAGGGGAATTAGGAGCCCTTTCTAGACATTAATAATTTAATGACAAAGCAAGCACAGATAAATATATTTACGACCATTTTACTTCTCTCAAATTGTAGTCTCAAGAGGTATAAAGAGGTTAAAGGATAAGTACACTGTAAAAACAAGTTAAGTTTAATTGTAAGCTGCAGCTTTAAAAAATCTTTTATTTTACAGTGTACTTATCCTTTAACAATGAAAACTAATTTTTAATGCCCTTTCTACTATGCATTGATGAGTTAAATCACATGCTATTAAAATAAAATGGGAACAAAATCATACATAACGTCCTGTTCTTAAACATTAGATTTCAACTACTTTCTACCAAATGATCTAGAATCTTAAACTTGCTTCTAGCTAAAGACACAGGAACAAGCAGAGTAAATGTGGTAAGGGTACACATTTGATTGACCCATATTTGATTAGAGTAAAATGCAGAAATGATTATGTTTTTAGGTTATCTTCTAACAGTTTCTGTATCCTCTCAGTACTGATGAGATTCGTCCTCTGGGGAAAAATTTGCAGTAAAATAAATAATGATCTGATTAAGTACACAGCTATCTGTGTCAGCAGAAAGCATTTGCTGTATTTGCAGATAAAAGTACGCTAAAGAAGCAACTACTGCATCTATGAAGATCAGAGATAGGAAAAATGTTTGGCAGTAATAGGAAAGCTGAATTGAAATACATTCCAAGGGGGGAAGCAATTCCCATTAAGAAATTCATTGTTGATTGGGAGGATGGATGAAATCCCATTTCTGTATGGAATAGGTAAACGCCTTTTTGGTTATAAAGGCAGGTTTAGGAAGCAAATGTCATATTTCAAACGTAATTGATCACCGATGTTAATATAACACACTAACAAAAAATATAGCCCGTGAGTCTCTGTTGTTATCATAAAAAAATAAAACTTAAAAAAAAAGTAGTCCAACTTTTAAGTTAAAGCTTTAAAATAAATATTTACCCCTTTAAATGATTACTCTATAAAATTATACAAGTCAATATAGTAAATACAATAGTTCTGTTTTACAGAACATCTAGACATTTACTGTACCAAGTACTGTATGTGCGCAGTAGTGCAAAATAGTAGTTTAGGCTACATGGTTTCACAGAACAAATGAATATTGTGGTAGTGTTCAACTGGCCCAATGGATCACTGGGAAAATCTAAACCACTTAAGGTCTAATACTATATTGCTTTAAAATTAATATTCATACTATTTAATTTTTTGATATATAAATGTTTGCCCTTGTAATTGATTCAGAAATCTTGTGCCATATAAGGGCTAGGCCACAGTAGCGCATTTTGCACGCGTTTTGCGCTCGCGGTTGTGCCTGCGATTTTGGGGGGAAAGGAAATCGCATTTCCCGCGATTTCCAATGCACATGCGATTGTGCGTCCGTTCACGTTTTCGCAACGCATGCGTTCACCATTTTTGGTGCGTTAACGCATGCGTTTTCATTACGGAAAACGGCAAAATCGCATGCGCAAAATGCTTGTGATTGTGTGCGCGACTTCTGTACGTTGCAGTGTAGCCTCAGCCTAAAGGGAGATACATAAGGAAGAACCCAGGGAAACTTTGGGACTCAAGAAATGATATTAAGGGCTTTAAAGCTCAATCTCACATGGATCCTGCTGCAAATGGGTCTCCATTAGGAAAAGTGGTGACCTTGCAATATTAATATTTTGTATGGTACAGTCTAGTAAACGTTCATTTCCTGATGACTTTTCTGCACACACAGCTTTCATTCAGAATACCGCTCCATAATATAAAAGAATAGAATGCAGCATGCAGAGGGGTCTTAACACACAACACTAATGTAGTTGGTAAATAGTGCTATTTATTGGAGCGAAACACACTCCATAATATTGATAATAATATTACAGTGTGCTATTGTAATAAGTACCAGTGTTGCTTGTTTACCTGTCTGCTGTGAAGAAAGTGCTCACACCAATCTAAAAATAGTCACAATTTCTTTAACCTGTTTATTTTATAATCATTTTCTCCTTGGAAATCTTCCATTTCTAGAATCTAAAATACATAAATTTGCATATATTGCAAAAATATTGTGTGATGTGGGTTTTATAAAAGGGAACTGCTTTGATGGAACAAAGCAGATGGTACACTACTGCACATCATTTCATGGTACATAACAGCGACATGTCACAGGGCTACCTTGGTTCCCCTTTCATTAGAGGACATTTGGGATTTTCTTAGCAGAGAAAATGTATTTCTCCACATTTGTTAAGAAGTACCAGAGCTCATAAAATGCCTTGCAACACATTCTTTGCCTGGTTATCATTGCAGCCCCCATACAAAATACATTTAGTTCTGGATATTTCTAAAAAGGATATTATCAATGTTATTGTCAGACTGCTATTTGGTAGCTTATAAACAAATGTTAGAAAATATATTTCATTCAGACATGACTTGCTAGTTGGCGTTTAGCCTGAATGCCAGCTGTTCGATGCTTGTAATTATCCCTCCAGAACACAGCTTGTTAACATGTGAATATTATAGTTTATTTAGTTAATAGATTTAATGGTTCTTTGTATTAAACTAAAATTTTCTGTGTGCTTGTTATAAATCAGCAAAAACATCCTTGCATGAATTATGGCTTTTTTGGTCTAATCACAGATCTTACATATTTTATACCGAATGATTAACAATTGTCCTTGAAGCTTTAATACAACATTGTTTCTTCTATTCTAAAGCATTGACGACCAAATGTTGAGGATAACTCACTCTGGGCATCCAAAGTATCTTGATGAATGAACAAGACACTTGCACCCAGACCTATGAATCTATAATAGCTGCGTTATTAGTGAAGCCTGGCAGCCATTAATTAGACATTCATTTAAACAGTATATGGCTTGAACTACAAATACATTCAGTGTCTATATAGTGTTACTGTTGGAAAAGGATAAATCTGGGCACTTTCGGTCGGTCGTCCGAAAATATCGGCTGGTGTTGGGCGGGCAGCCACGACCGACCTCGATCGTTCATTCGTCCGGATCGGGCGAACGAACAATTGGACATATTGGAAAATTACGATTGATCGTGTGGTTCCCTATGGGAACGCTGAATCGATCTTTCGCATTCTTGACCGTGGCCGAATTTGCCCCGATCAACGGACATTTGTCCCGGCCGAGCGCTAGCTCGGAGCGAGCGCTCAGTCAGGACAAATAGTCCCTCAGTGTGTACCCAGCCTTAGAGCATTACACAAGATAAGTGTAGAATTAGAATTCCACCTGAGGACATTTGTATCGCAGCTGGTCCTCTTTAGAGAAGATTAAAGGGGAACTCTGAGGACATTTGTATCGCAGCTGGTCCTCTTTAGAGAAGATTAAAGGGGAACTATAGTGCATATAAAATTAAACAATTAAACTGAAAAGTACCTGGGGCAGGGAGGTAGGATTGGTAATTCCTACTTCCCAACATTGTTTCTATGAGGAGCGAATGCATAGGTAAACTGCTTCTGCCAGGCTTCCTAATGACTTCAGCACTATCTTTAATGCAGGTAGGCCCAGGGCACTAACCAGGCAGATGAAAAACGGACAGGCTAGTGCTCCTTAACAAAATAGGAATAGGAATAATCAAGCCTATCTCCCTGTACCAGGTACTTTTTTCTTTTTTTTAAAAAACATTTTTACAGTGCAGTTGTCCTTTAATCATGTCTAGACCAACTCAGTTAATCAGTTGAGATAGGTAGATTCTTTAAAGGGCATGTCCAGCCTAAAAAAAAGTAACCTTAGAAATGTTAATCACCCCCTTCCCCAAACTCCACTTTGGCATTCAGTAAAGGCACCCCACTTTCGTCAGTAAAGGCATGTGACGTCACGCCGCCTCGCCTGACAGCTGTGACCAGGAAGTAGAGCATCTATCAGCACAGAAGCCTTCTGCTCCTGTTTTTGCTCAAAACAGGAGCAAGGGGTGGCACCCAGGCATCGAGGGACCAGGTCACCAAGGGAATCTTTGAAACGTATCTATAATGCGAAAGTTAGGGTTTGGGGGGGTGATTAACATTTCTAAGGTTACTTTTTTTTAAGCTGGACATGGCCTTTAATATTCAACAGGAAGCATTCAAACTGTTTAAATTAATACACACTATATATTATAATTTGAGTGTGTGGAAAGCAATTAGATCTTGATAACATCGGTACAGTCATTGCTATGGTGTGCAGTTGATAAGCATGCGCAATTCATGCATTTGAAAAAGATGAAAGATAGAAAAGATCAATACAGTATCTGATACTGAATACACCCATGTTCGGTCTGTGATTGCTCTATTAACTGGTGCACACCAACTACAATGATTCTTCTCATAACCAGCAGAATCAATACAAGCTAATCAATTCATCACAGGGACTCCTGTTTAAATGTATCCAGTATTATCACACTGCCATTGTGTGTGACGTGTTTAATCTCTTAAATCTACAGATGATATTGTTCTAGTAGTATGTACAGAACTTGGTGTCACCTACTGTACAATAAACACAAGTCAGGCATATTAATGTCCCCACAAAAATCGAGAAATATCCAGAGCTAAATAATGTGTTCCCCATACAAAAAAACTGATTTGTATATGATTTAGATTCATTTTAATTTTTAAATGATCCAGTGATAGATAAGTTCCATTTTAAGGTAATTAATCTAGACTAGGTCTGAACAACCAGGCTGCATGAGCAGTACAGACCGTTATATTTTCCATTTGTACGGTGTCCATTTTAGGACATCATCAGGTGTCAGGTATCGGGTATCAGGTGTCAGGTATCGGGTGTCGGATATCAAGTGTCAGGTATCAGGTGTCGGGTATCAGACATCAGGTATCGGGTGTTGGGTATCAGGCATCGGGTATCAGGTATCAGGCATCAGGTATCAGGCGTCAGGTATTGGGTGTCAGGTATCGGGTGTCAGGTATCAAGTGTCAGGTATCGGGTATAAGGTATCAGGTGTCAGGTATCAGGTATCGGGTGTCAGGTATCAGGTATCGAGTGTCAGGTATCAGGTGTCAGGTATTGGGTATCAGGTGTCAGGTATCGGGTGTCAGGTGTTAGGTATCATATTTTGTGTATTAAGCTGGCCATACACTAAGCAAACATTAAATAGGTTAGACATTAGACAGATTAGCAAAATGTGACCTAGCTTTTGGGGAATAACATTAAAAGTTTTTTAATAGAGGTGGACATACCCTTAACAACCAGTAAGTGAAGATAAATGTGTGTAAGAGTATGTACCTGTGTCTGTGTGGGGTTGGGAGGTATTAGTGTTTACATTTACGACCATGAAACTAATTGTTTTGATGACATGACCCTTAGGCTGAGGCCACACTGCAACGCACAGGAATCATGCACAAAATTGTGAGCGTTATCGCACGCGATTGTGTGCGCAGTTCTTGTGCGTTTTGTGTTTGCGTTCGCGTTTTGCGCATGCGTTTTAGCCATTTTGCGTTATGGAAACGCATGCGTTAACGCAGCAAAAATGGTGAACACATGCGTTACCAAAACGCGAACGGACGCGCAATCGCATGCGCATTGGAAATCGCGGGAATTTTCGCGTTCCCGCGATTTCCATTTTAGTGAAAACCACGAGCGCAAAACACGTGTGCAAGCGTGTGAAAAACGCACTAGAGTGGCCTAGCCCTTAAACCTCGAAATATTAGAAGATTGTATGTACCCTTTATGGGAAAGAAATATCCTGATATTTGCCGATAATGCAGTAACGCTTCCACCGATTCCTTAGCTAGCTAAAATAGGAAGAACAGTAATTTAGCTTTTCAAGCCAAATTATATATATAAAAAAAATAAATATATATATATAGTCAGGCATCATTCATCATGAATCAGAGTCAGGTATCATTCATCATGTATCAGAGTCAGGTATCATTCATCATGTATCAGAGTCAGGTATCATTCATCAGGCATCAGAGTCAAGTATCATTCATCAGGTACCAGAGTCATGTATCGTTCATCAGGTATCAAAGTCAGGTATCAGAGTCAGGCATCTCATTCATCAGGCATCAGAGTCGGGTATCATTCATCAGGTATCAGAGTCAGGCATCATTCATCAGGTTCATTTCATCAGGTATCAGAGTCGGTATCAGTAGTCAGGCATCATTACATCAGCATCAGTATCACTCAGGTCATCATTCATCAGGCATCATTCATCAGGTATCATATCATCAGGCATCATTCATCAGGTATCAGAGTCCAGGCATCATTTATCGGGTATCAGAGTCAGGTATCATTCATCAAGGTGTCAGAATCAGGTATCATTCATCAATGATATCTGATGGGCTGATACCTGATTCCTGACTCTGATACATGATGAATGATTACCTGATTGATAACTGACTTTGTGCCTGAGAATGATGGTGTGACACTGATACCTGATAAATGATACTTGATGAATATACCCGATGAATGATACCTAATGAATAATGAATAACACTAATAGCTGACTTGATACATGATGAATGAGATACATGAAACCTGAAACATAGGAATGACACAACGATGTTTTTTTCTGTACATTTTAGGCCATGTGCAGACTTTTACCATGCAATAGATTTCCAGCTTTATCTACTTTATTTTTTTTTTTTAATGTTTTCACTTGAAAATCTAAATTACTGTCCTTTCTATTTCTTTATCTTTGTCTTCTTTTATTTAAAAAAGCACGCTTTTTTGATTATTGATCAAATTATTTTATGACTATAGTTAAGCCTTTAGGTATTGCTTCCATAGGAATGGAAGGTAGGTCAGTAGCTGTGACTGTGTCTGTTTTTATTAAGCCTTTTTACTGACCAATTAATTGACATTCTGTAATATATATATATATTCATTGGTACAGAAAAATACATCTTTGTTCATTCCTCAATGTTTCAGGTTCATGTATCAGGTATCATTCATGTGTATCCATTCATTTCTATTGGATCAGTTCATTCATCGTCATGGAGTCAGTACATCCACGGGTGTCAGAGTCAGTATCAAGTCAGGTTATCAGAGTCAGGTATCATCATCAGGTATCAGAGTCAGGCATCATTCATTGGTATCATTCATTGTCTATTGGAGTCAGGTATCTTCATCGTCTATTTGAGTCAGGTAATCATTCGTCAGGTGTCAGAGTCAGGTATCAGAGTCAGGTATCATTCATCAGGTATCAGAGTCAGGCATCATTCATTGGGTATCAGAGTCAGGCATCATTCATCACGTATCGAGTCAGGTATCATTCATCAGGTATCAAAGTAATCATTCGTCAGGTTGTCAGAGTCAGGTATCAGAGTCAGGGTATATTCATCGGGTATCAAGTCAGGCATCATTCTCGCTATCAGAGTCAGGCATCATTCATGGTATCAGAGTCAGGCACATTCCGTCATTGGTCAGAGTCAGGTATCAGAGTCATGTATCATTCATCGGCTTATCAAGTCAGCATCATTCATCGGGTTATCAGAGTCAGGCATCTTCATCAAGTATCAGAGTCAGGTATCATCATCGGTATCAGAGTCAGGTATCATTCGTCAGGTGTCAGAGTCAGGTATCAGAGTCAGGTATTATTCATCGGGTATCAAGTCAGGCATCATTCATCGGGTATCAGAGTCAGGATCATTCATCAAGTATCAGAGTCAGGTATCATTCGTCATTTGTCAGAGTCAGTATCAGAGTAGGTATCATTCATCAGGCATCAGAGTCAGGCCATCATTCATCATGTTATCATTCATTAGATGTCATGTATATCTGGTATCGGTTGTCATGTGTCAGTATTGGTTGATAGGTTATAGGTGTAGTTATTGTCTATCAGGGTCAGGCGTGGTTTATTAATATCATGTATTGGGTATCATTATCATGTATCAGTATCAGGATCAAGTTATCAGGTATCATGGCCATACAGGAGGCAGACATTAGATAGATCGAATGTCTAAAGACTGCATTTTTTTTGGGGGGGGGACATAAAGGAGCACTGTCTGCCTCTTTCTTCCTGTGTAATAATGAAGAAATATAATTACAGAATGTCAATTGGTCAGTATAAAGGCTTAATTAGTGTGGACCTATTTGAACTGTATTTTATAGTGGTACAAGATTGCACATTGGTATATTCTCATCTATTTTAATAGAAGAAAATAAAGCTAGAAATAGCGCCATCTATTGGATGTAACAGCAGTAAATCAATCTGAGGAATGATACCTGAGGAGTGATACCTGAGGAGTGATACCTGAGGAATGATACCTGAGGAGTGATACCTGAGGAGTGATACCTGAGGAGTGATACCTGAGGAATATACCGAGATGATACCTGAGGAATGATACCTGAGAAAGATACTGAAACATGAGGAATGACCAAAGATGTTTTTTTCTGTACATTTTAGCACTAGATGGTGCTTATTTCTAGCTTTATTTTTTATTTCTTTTTTAATTGTTGAAGAGCCAAATTACGGTTTTTCTATTTCTTCTTCCGTTTTATTTTTTCGCTTTTTTGGACCGTATCCCTCCCACAGTTTCTGAGCTAGACACTGAAAATTCGGTACAGACGTGGGGCATATAGGAGAAGTGTGCATTTACCTTAGCGTTACAGCGTTATTGATAAATTTGGGACATTTTTTCCCATAGACTATAATGGTAACATCCTCAAATGTGGATATTTCAAAACAGTTTGTTCATGGTCATAAACACAACCTTTCTTCCCATGGAAGCCATACTTAAAGGTAACTATAGGCAAAATGTTTTTTGACTAATCATTAAAAAAGTCTGTTTTTTTAACCCCTAACCTGATACAGGTACACACACCTACAGATCTACCATCCATTTCTGTGGCAAGCCATACTTAAAGGGTAACTATGGTCAAAACAAATTTTGATCAATAATCAAAAAAGTGTTTTTTTATGCCCAATCTTACCCAGGTACACACACCCTACTGACCCTTCCATTTCTGTGGCAGCATACTTAAAGGGTAACTATAGTCAAAAATTTTTTTTGATCATGATAAAAAAAAATTATTAAATAAAGAAGTCAAAGATAAAAAAATAGAAAGAACAGTAATTTAGCTTTTCAAGCGAATTTAAAAAAAAAACCTAAAATTAAAGCTAGAAATAAGCACCCTCTATTGGATGAACGGTACGCACATGTCCTAAAATGTACAGAAAAAAACATCATTTGTGTCATTCCTCATGTTTCAGGTTTATGTATCATTCATCAGGATTCATTCATCAGGTATCAGTGTCACACATCCATTCATTAGGTATCAGAGTCAGGTATCATTCATCAGCATCAAAGTCAGTTATCAAATTCAGGTATCATTATCATGTATCAGAGTCAGGAATCAGTTATCAGCCATCAGATATCATTGATAAATGATACCTGACTCTGATGCCTGACTCTGATGTCTGACTTTGAAACCTGATGACCGATAGCTGACTCTGATACCCGATGAATGATGCCTGACTCTGATGCCTGACTTTGGTACCTGATAAACGATACATGACTCTGATACATGATGAATGATACCTGACTCTGATACCTGATGAATGATACCTGATGAATGATACATGATGAATGATACCTGACTCTGATACATGATGAATGATACCTGACTCTGATAAATGATGAATGATACCTGACTCTGATAACTGATGAATGATACCTGACTCTGATACAGATGAATGATAATAAACTACTGATGAATGATACCTGACTCTGTAACTGATGAATGATAACTGACTCTGATAACTGATGAATGATACCTGACTCTGATACAGAAACCTGAAACATGAGAATGACACAAAGATGTGTTTTTCTGTACATTTAGGGACATGTGTAAACTTTGCAATAGATGTGCTTATTTTCAGCTTTATATAATATATTATTTTATATATATATATATATATATATATATATATCTATATATATATTTTCTTTTTTTTTTTTAAATTTGGCTTGAAAAGCTAAATTACTGTTCTTTCTATTTTAGCTAGCTAAGGAATCGGGGAAGCGTTACTGCATTATCGGCAAATATCAGGATATTTTTTTCCATAAAGGGTACAATCTTCTAATATGGATATTTCGAAGTTTAAGGGCTAGGCCAAACTAGCGGGTTTTTCGCGCGTTGCGCACGCGTTTATTGCGCCTGCGGTTTTTGCTAAAATGGAAATCACGGGAAGTTGAAAATTCCCGTGATTTCCGATGGCATGCGATTGCCTGTCCATTAGCGTTTTTGGTAACGCAAAATGGTGAAAAAGCCAAAATGCACAAGACTCGTGCACACAATCGCGTGCGATAATGCTCGCGATTGTGTGCGCTGATTCTGTGCATTGCGTGTGTGCCTCAGCCTAAGGGTCATGTCATCAAAACAATTAGTTTCATGGTCGCTAATGCAAATGCTAATACCTCCACCCCCCCACAGATACAGGTACATACTTTTACACACATTATCTTCACTTACTGGTTGCTAAGGGTAGTTCACCTCTATTAAATTTTTTTTAATGTTATTCCCCAAAAGCTAGGTCACATTTTGGTAATCTGTCTAATGTCTAACCTATTTAATGTTTGCTTAGTGTATGGCAGCTTAATACACCAAAATATGTATACCTGACACCCGATACCTGATACCTGATACCTGACCCAATACGACACTCGATACCTGATACCTGACACCCGATACCTGATACCTGACACCAACACCGATACCCGATACATGACACTGATACCCGATACCTGACACTTGATACCTGACACTGAACACTGACAACCCCCAATACTGACGCCTGATACCCGATGCCTGATACCTGAGACCCGATGCCTGATACCTGATACCCACACACCCGATACCTGATGTCTGATACCCGACACCTGAACCTGACACCTGATACCCGACACCTGATACCTGACACCTGATACCCGATACCTGACACCTGATGATGTCCTAAAATGGACACCATACATTTGTCCATTATAGCCTTTTATATAAAAATAGACATCATCAGCTGATCTAATTTTCTGTTTTGATTAATCACATTGAATACTGAGTTTGCACCCTACATAATTGTGGTCAACAAGGTCAGGGGGACATTTGCCAAGAAAACACAACCAAACAGGGTGATGTCAGCCTGGAGAAATGATCCAAGGTAGTCAAGACCTTCCATACTGGGGCTAACTTGGAGTCCTGCATCGTGCTGGGTAACCGTAGGTTACCCACTTTGTGGATCAGGTTCAGGTTAACTGCATTAAGTTTGAATAGTTTGTGGGTCGGGTAGCAGAATTACAGTCTGTAAATAAAAAAAGCTTTTGTTCCTGTCTAAGTAGAAAGATCTGTCTATAATAATCCACACTGACTGTATTACCTGGAACTGAGAACTTGATTGTTATCAAGACATTGTTCAGAGTGTCCATTGTCCTTTACACTATAGCACACTATGGCAGATAAAGGGCAATGTTATCTAGATGCAAAAGCTATTTGAACTGTAGCAATCAGCCGCTTAAGCTGGGTACACCTCATCCAATAATTCGGCCTGACCAACCGACATTGCAGTGTATCGTTCAGGCCAAAATATTTGATGGTTTCTTTGGCCGGACGTGGCTAATGTCCAACCATTCGTTGGGCCAAATCACGACGGAAAACCATAACCAATTGTGCGGTCCTTTGTGGAGCCATGGCAAACTGTCGGACACGGCTACTTAAGCTACGACTGACAGTCCTTCATCGTGGCCGACCAGTCAGAAGAGCCGACCGGTCGGTCGGGGTGAAGGATTGGAAGGCGTGTACTTCCCTTTACTGTGCTTTAGGCTGGGTATATATATAGTTAAAAGTCATCAACCGCTCTAATGTCCTTGGAATCTTATACAGGATGTTACTGTAGATAGTAATACAGACAAATATGTTGAATTATAACTCTTGTAGTGCCTGGGTGGGTTTTACAGAGATCACTGGTTAAAAAGCAATTAGTGCTCTAGTCATCTGAGGCTAGAGCAATTTATTTTCCAAGAGCTGCATCACTACGAGGAGGGGAAGTTCCAGGGGAGAAAAGCATCTGCACATGAGAAAAATCTCTGTGAGCTACTGTAAGAGACAGAAACAGAATTGCCTGTGCAGCATTCTTGGTCTTCACTTTTACATTTTGTATTCCCGTCTTGAGAGAAAAACAGAGGACTTATTCACACTATGTACATTTTGTTGCGTTTTTCTGAACGTACCATTTTGAAAAATACAGAATTGAATACTACTGTTCACACTATTGCATTCTGATTGTGTCCCCTTTCCATATCAATACATGGAAAACTCATTGCAAAAAAACGGACAGAAACACGCATAAAATGGACAGAAATGCACAGAAAAATTTCTTTGACCTCTGATTAAAGGACAACTATACTCACCTTACCAACTGTCCACCGATGTTTAGTACCCAGGGTGACGACCCAAACCACCAGGTCCTCACCACAGGGTTGCCTTTTATCATTTACAATACTTATTTAAAGTTTCCTTTGTGGCTTTGTACTCTATGCAGCCGGCCACTCTGGCCAATTAGAAGACAATGGATTACAAGGATTTTATCCATGTGGAAAAGGTATTGGATGTGTAGCATCAAAGGCAAAACGTATGAAATCATTTATAAGTGATTCAACACAAAAGGAATATACCATTAAGAACCTAGTAACTCTAATCCCCCCCCACTACTGGCCCCATTGTGTAGTGTAGTTTAATCCTTACTCACATCCCAGCTCCATAAGGTTCTCTGTAGTCCCCCCCCAAAGTCCCAAAAACTGCCCAACAGGAGGATAGCAGAGTCCATATAGGACTCTGCCTCCTACCTGGCCTCGGGAGAAGTTTGGCATGCGTATGCAGCCCTTCTCCCCCTCCCTCCCCCTCCCTCCCGATTAGGATTCCCTCCCCCTAGTGTAAATCCCTTTTTACCAACATTGCCCCTGCCCCCCCCCGCCCCAACGCTATGTTAGTAATATCAGAAAATGCCCAGAACATTACTTACCTTCCCTCTTGCCTCTGCCACACTGAACTCCCGGCAGCCGCGTCCGTGATTGGCTGCCGCTCAGCCAATCACAGATGCGACTGCCGGTCCCGCCCCTCTGCTTGCATTTTCTCGCAAGCAGAGGGCCTGGCAGCGCGGCGGAGGCAAGAGGGAAGGTAGGTAAAGTTCTGGACATTTTCTGATATTACTAACATAGCGGTTGGGGCTGGTGGGACAGGGACATGTTTGGTGAAAAATTTTTTGAAGGGTGGACATACCCTTTAAGTGGCTTTTTCTATATTGTTATCTCCATTTCTGTTGTCCATGGTTCCCATACAGCACAAAATTTTAACAGTTAGTCCCTTAATATAGTTAATTTCTATATAATTACCATAAATTGTTAATTAAGATATTCATAGGAGGACAGGGTCCTTTCCAGTGGGAGGCTATGGTGCATCTGGTAGCAGCACAGACCATTCTGATAAGTGTTTGTGCCTTGTTATGGAGTCCAATTTTTGGGAGGTTGAAGAGGGCCTCCCAGGAATTTAAGTGATTGTACAGTTTAATAGTTTAGATAGCCATGTTTGGCATTCAGTCCATAATTTTTGAATCTGTGGACACGTCCACCAGCAGTGTATGCTGTCTGCCATTTGTCCACAATTTCTGAAGCAGGTAGGTAGGGAGGTTGGGTTTATTTTGTTGATGTGCTTTGGGCTCTTGTACCATTCGTTGAGTATCTTAAATGTCTTTTCCTTTATTACAACATTAATGGTGCATTTAAAGGAACAAATCATTGCTTTGGTCTACTGGTCCTCTGTTAAGCTTTCAACCACATAGTTTTCCCGTTTAACCATTGCCTGGGAATTAGTTGGCTGGTTGTCAAACCATAACTTTTTGTACCATATAGTGATCATACCTGACCTCATAGGGTTTCCTATACATAATGTACCTAGTTGGAGGCAATCTTCTGAAGAAGATTGGTGTACATAGTGTATGATTTGTGAGAATTGATACCACATTCTGGGGTGGAGTTTGTATGTGGTTTTAGCTGACTCCCAGGTCATTGGCTGCCTGGCTTCCAGCAAGCCTCCCACTCTGTGGATTCCTGCTTTCTGCCAAGGTTTTCTGTATGTTTTGGTTAGACCTGGAAGAAAGTTTGGGTTTCCCCACAAAGGATAGTATCTAGATGGTGTAGTCAGATACCCTTGTGAGCGAATATATCGGCCCCAGATTTTGAGTAATATATAGATGTGATTTCCATTTCTCCTCTGGTCTGTCTTTTTTATTTACCCATAATAGGCTACTTAATGTGTATGGGGTAACCAGATCATTTTCTATTTTGATCCATCTTGCTGTTTTTGGGCTTGCTTTCCATCCGAATGTCTAGGCTATTCTGGCGGCTCGATAATAGTTTTCAATTGTAGGTAAAGCCCAACCACCTTGTGTTTTGGATCTGACTAGAAATTGTTGTCTTATATGTGGATGTTTATTTTGCCAAACAAATTTGGAGATCATGCCCTAAAAGTAGGTTTGAGGAATGTCTATGGGTAGTCATCTACAGTAGTCTAGGTAAAGTTGACATTTTTATTGCAGCTATTCTCCCCCAGAGGGAGATGTGGTAAGGGGTCCATTCCTTTAGATCTTTTTGATTTTTTAGTTGCGGTGGATAATTGTGTGAGAATATTATGTTGGATTTACTGGATAGATGGACTCCAAGATAACAGAAGGAGTCAGTGGCCCACCTAAATTTGAAGTTGTGTGCTAGCAGTTTTTGTGTGTTGTTAGGGATGTTTAAAGCGTGTGCTATAGTTTTAGACTGGTTCACTTTGAACCCTGATATGGAGCCAAACTTGTCTAGTAGTTGGTAGAGCTTAGGTATTTAGGTCAGTGGTTGTGTTTAGAGATGGCCAATTTGCGGATCCGAAACCGGATCTGCAGCAGATTTCCAAGATCTGCGAATTGCGGATCTCATGGATTTTCCGGAATTCCACTTTCCGATTTTTTTCTGAACTACGTTCGCAAATTTTAGAAAAATCATTCGAAAAAAATTCAAGAAATTTCAAATATTCTAGAAAAACTTGCTTTAAAGGGTCTGGGGAACTTTCTAAAAGAATCTGATTGCAACCAATTCTGATTAGTTACAATCAGAATTTTCAGAAAGAATCTGATTGGTATACCAACCAATCACATTCTTTTACCGTCAGAATTGGTTACAATTAGATTCTAATCTTATTGTAACCAATTCTGATTGGCATACTAACTAGAGACGAACATGGATCTCCGAGATCTGCCAATCCGCGGAACTCGCGGATTTTCCAGAATAT
Source organism: Hymenochirus boettgeri (assembly GCA_019447015.1). Lineage (NCBI taxonomy): Eukaryota > Metazoa > Chordata > Amphibia > Anura > Pipidae > Hymenochirus > Hymenochirus boettgeri. The sequence continues at coordinate 189,890,592 of CM033474.1, read as the reverse complement.
GGCTTTTCGGATTTTCCGAACCCACATTTGAACATTTTCAAAGATTTTCATGTATCAAATTCACCAATGGCAGCTATTTTTACCTGTGCCAACCCCCTGGGTATAAAAAGCAGCTAGACAGGTGCCAATTTGTCAGTGTGTTAAAGTGAGTTTAGTGGAGACCTGACAGTATAGGAGTAAGAGAGTTTTTTCCATGCTTTTTGAGTTTCTTTGTGTGAATTTTAGTGTGGTGGATTAGCACTTGTTGTTAACCACTCCTATATTCACACAATTTGGGACCCAAAAGTCCCAATTGTTTTAGTCCTTTTGAGGACTAACCCCCCCCCTGTTAGGCCTTTTAGAGGTCTACTGGCCCTATTTAAAAACACACAGTATAGCAGTTTAGCGATACAGTGCATTATCGATAATGTACAACCGTGGCAGTAAGTTAACACTGAACGTTTGTTAATTAACAAACCAATTCTGGAGGACCAAGACCATTTGGTATGGATGTAAAAATGATGCGCCAGCCAGTGCTATGTAGCCCCTCCATTATAGTGCACTTCTGGCGCTGTACGTGCCTTTTGCCCATTGTAATGTTTTAAATCCAGGGGCAAGCGCAGGATTGTTACGGGGGGGGGGGGATTTCTGAAGAAGCACAGTAGGAAGTTCATGACTAGAGATGGACTAGACCCAAACTTGAACACGAGCTTTAACAGTTTGAATAGACCCAAACTATTCCGGATTTTGAACTTCCGAACTTTTAATGATTATTGAATTTTCGATAATTATCAAACGTTCAAATTCATGTTCCCAGACATTAGCGCTCCATAACCTATACAGAAAATAGAGCCTTCACCTACCCCCTCCATTAGCGGAGCTCCACATCAGCGGCCTTTCAGCATAGTGCCGCAGTCCTTGAAAACATACACTGCAAATAACAGGCTTTAAGCTTTAGGGTTTTAAAACTTCACCTTTATTTGTAAGCAGATCTGATTGGATACATTAAAATTATTTTAGAAAGAATCTGATTGGTATACTAACTAATAAGATTCTTTTTCAATCAGAATTGGTTACATATCTGAGGTCCCAGAGCCATTTACAGTAAGTTACTGTTTCGAAAATTCCTTGAAAACTCGAAAATTCTTGAATTTTCAAAAAATAGCGAACGCGGCTCGAAAATAGAATGTGGAAGCTCGAAAAAAAGTGCGATTGTGAGGAAAGTTTTTTTTTTAAATTCTGGGTATATGTATGTGTTTTCCAGACCATTTCCCAGGTCCCACAGCCATGTACAGTAAGTTACCATTGCTGTTTTACCTTATATTTAGGCGGATCTGTGCTGATTTTTTTTTTCTCCTATTGACTTTAATGGGTTTTTATGTGGATTTTCATATTTTCGAAAATCCGCAAATCCACAGGCGGAACAGATTTTAGTGGTTTTGGCCATCTCTAGTTGTGTTAGGGACAACAAAGTGTCGTCTGCAAATAAGTCTACTTTAAATTCTTCACAACCTACCATTATCCCTTTGATATTTGGGTCTCTTCTTATTCTTGCTGCGCGGGGCTCTATGCACATGGAAAAGAGTAATGGAGAAAGTGGGCACCCTGTAGGGTTCTGTTGAGTATGGGTATGGTTTCTGAGTAATATCCTGGACAAGATACTCTTGGTTTAGATAAAGGAATTTAACTCCAGTAGTGAACCTCCCGGTTATTCAGAATTTGGTAAGTATAGAGAAGAAGTAAGGCCAGGCTACTTAATCAGAGGCCTTTTCTACATAGAAAATAAGGTTTGTTCCTTTCCTACGCACGTTGTGTAAAGAAGGTCTAATGAGCACCTTATGTTGTCTGTCGTTTGTCTATGGGGCTTAAAGCCTGTTTGATCTTGATGTATTAAGCTGGGGAGAAAGTTACTCAATCTTGTGGCTAGTAGCTTTGTGAACAGTTTAATATCAGTTTTTATTAATGAGATGGCTCTGTAGTTTGGGCATTGTGTTGTCTGTTTTAGGGATGACTATGATTGAAAGTTTCTAACAGGTCGGGGGTGAAGATTTCCTCTAACCGTATTATAGCATTTTAGTAGTCAAGTATGTGTGTGTAGGGGGGTGTAGAATTTTTGGTAGTATAGTGTAGTAAAACCATCTGGTCCTGGGGATTTTCTGGCTGAGAAGGAGTGGATAGTTTTTAATAGTTCTTCGGGTGTAATAGGTGCATTTAAAGTTTCTAATTGTTGACGGTTATTTTAGGGAGGTCTGTGTTTGTTAGAAATTGCTCTATCAAAGAATTGTTGTCTAAGTTTTTGGGGATAGTTTGGCCATTGTAGAGTTCTTCATAGAAGTTCCCAAACATTTGTGTTATCTTTGTGGTTTCTGTTGTTCTCAGTTTTTTTGTGAGTTCTGTGATCTGGGCTGTATGGAGTTTTTTCTGTTGGGAAGCTGATTGAATTAATCTACCACTTAGAAAGGCTTTGTGGGCAGCCCAGGTTGTTGCTAGTTATTATAATATAATATTCAGTGTAGCATACGACAACACAGGACTGTAGCTGTGTATAAAAAAGCTTTATTAGACAAGGAACACAGTGATGTTTCTGGAGTTAGGTTGTCCTGAAAATAATTCCTTATATCTTTTGATAGTATCTTAACTGTTTGTTTGTCTGATAGTAGACTCTCGTTGAGTCTCCATTTGTAACTAGGGGAAGAAGATCGTAGCCCCCAGAATGTTAGATCAACATGGGCATGGTCTAACCAGGCTATTTCAGAAATATTTGTAGATAGTGCATAGGGGAGGAGTTTTGGTGTGATATAGATATGGTCTATTCTGGTAAATATTTTGTGTGGGTTTGAGTAGAATGTATATTCACGGTCTGTTGGGTGTTGTATTCTCCATATGTCAATTATCGTTAGGTCTTTTAAGAATTTTAACAGTGGGGTGTTGGAATGAGACTGAGAGGGTGAGGTAGAGGAGTGTGAGGTGTCTAACTGTCTCTGTACAATTAATTTTCCCAGATCCATAGTGTTCATTTTTGAGGAGAGAGTCTGGAAGAACTGCTTTTGGCCTGTATTGGGTGCATAAATATTTGCGATTGTAATTTTAACATTGTCTAGAAAGCCCGTTAATATCAGGTAGCATCCCTCTGGGTCTCTTTTACAATTTAGTTCCTGGAATGTGATGTATAGCTACCCCTCTTTTCTTTCGGTGGCTGAAGAGAAATAGGCAGTTATTGGTAGGTAAATATATAGGTATAGGTAAATAGGTATTGGAGACTCCAGTATTTTGGTTCTTTTTTTTTTTTGAAGTGGGTTTCTTGCATTAGTACAATGTCTGCTTTCTGTTGTTTATAATACTGGAATGTTAATTTACGTTTATTCGGGCTGTTCAGTCCCTTTGTGTTATGGGTTATTAATTTTAATGTGACCATTTTGTCGGGTTAAGATTTATGTTATTGCAGTTCTCGAGGTTCTCTCCTCTTTTATACTTTTATAACATTTGTGAGTGGTCAATAAGCATATCATATCATAAACATTGTTAAATATATTTACTGCGTATCCATATTGTTTATTGGCGGAATTGTTATTATAGGCAGATAGAAGGAAGTAATGAGAGGAAAAGGAAGGTAAACAGGGATAGTAGAGAAGAGTTTACTTAACCATAAACTATTTCTGCTTAACAAAATTACGAAAAATATAACTATTTTACACATTATCATGTTAATCCAACGTTTTTGTATAAGTACAACCACCCATAAAACTATGGTGGTGTCTCCTAGTGTCTAC